>CM074725.1:211801132-212401132 GCA_037306005.1 Rhinophrynus dorsalis
ATTTTCATTTGTCTCCTATGGTGCAGTTGGTTTGTTCCGGATTCTTTAGAATCCGGAATATTAACCTAAATACAGAACAGCCTTCATGCACTGCATTTGTATGTACATTTGTGCTGTGCGAGTAAAGTTTAGTTTAATTAAATGCTGTCAGTTCTCAGAATAATAAAATATATTAAATGGAAATGTCAACCCTTTGAGTATAAGAGGAGGACACAACACAATGCATCGTGCACCCCTCTGGCACTGAAAGGCTTAACATTTTGTGTGCCAGAGGGGTACATAACATTGTAAACTTAAAGGGTTAAACTAGATCATCATTGCTGGACTATATGGTTAGAATTACTATAAAATGTAAGGTATAATACACAACTGTGCATGTGTATAATATGCACTCATAATTCCATACCTTCCACCATTTAAAATAGCCAAAGAGGGACACTTGTTTTAGGTGGTGTTGCTGGGAGCACAGCTAGTGGGTAGGTAGGTTAGTAGTAGGTTATTTCATGGCCTATTGACACCATTTTGTGCAACTGAATACATGGTTTAGAGGAAGATCAAAGTGTTTTATTTACATAGACTAATTTATAAAAAGACATAACTGAACTTTAAACAAACATTAACCCTTTGAGTGCCAGAGAGTTATGCAACGCATTGCATGCCGCTTTGGCATGCTGTGGAGCAATGTGATACACACACACACACACACACACACACACACACACACACACACACACACACACACACATATATATATATATATATATATATATATATATACACACACCACACAGACTGATCTCTTAAAAGTGGGGCACCAAGGTTTGAAAGAGGGTTTTGTATCTCAAAGTGGCACTGTCTTTCTTAAAGGGGACACTTGGAAGGTATGCAATTCTTCTTCCATCCCAGCGGTAACTATCCAGAGTATTTGGGAGCTAGGGTGACCACATTTCCAGTCTGCCATTCCGGAACATGTGGTCACCCTAATACATACATGCATGACAGACACAGTCGTGCTGAAACACACACACCATCAACCCATTGACTGCCAGAAGCTTACGCAATGATTGCGATGCATAAGCCTCTGCCACTCAGTAGGTCAACTCTTTGTGTGTCGGCATGACTGTCTTATGCATGTGTGTACAGTGTATATGACAACTCGCTGCCGCCTGGAGCACTGGATCTCCCAGTCCCTGGGTGTCCATCCAAGTAAGCACCGATCGGCGATGGGTATATTGACTGAGAGCTGGGTCCAGGGCTGGTGCCTGCCTACCATGCAGACGCAGTAAGTAAAAGTAACACTTTGCCAAATTGGCCATAAATATTTGTTTGAGGATTGGTCTCTGTTACCTACCTTCAAGTTCAAATGGGTCGGAGATCCGAGAGATGCTGCACAGACAGTAGTAATCAGCAGCTGCGCCCGCTGCTCATTCATTTACAAATTCAGTCACTTAATGGCATGCTGCTGCGTTGGCCTGCATCGCCGTCTCAGTCAGCATATCACTTCACACGCACACACAGACCAGTCAGGCCCAGCCAGGGCCAATGAGGTGAGGAACATTATGCAAATCCTCTCTTCATTGGCTGGTGGTGTGCAGCGTGCATGTTCAGTGATGACTGGTGAGTGACTCTACCGGACTGGAATCCAGGACTCTATATTGTCCCGAAGGGGTATCATTCAGGACGCGGGACACCAAGCATAATTCAGGGACAGTCCCGGGCATTCCGGGACACGTGGTCACCCTATTGGGAACTTCCAGGCCCTGCCAGGACCTCTTTCTTTCTTTTAATGTGCAAACTCACTATGTGCATTGAAAGACAAGTCCTGGTAGTGCCTACTGCAGGTTGAAGATGATTGGACCTGTAGTTCAATAACAGCTAGAGGGCCTCAAGTTGCCCTCCCCTCTGTTAGGAGCTAGTATGACTTTAAAATAATGATATTCAAAGCAGAATATCTTTATTAAGTGGATAGAACACTCTTCAATATTACTTTTTCAATATAGCTTAGTTATGAAGCAATTAGGTTTCTAGACACTTTAATAAATTGAGATTCATTTTACTGCTTGCCTATTATAGTCCCATTAATTATTCTAGGTCAGAGGTGTCCAATTCTGGCCCTTAAAGAATCCTAACAGTCCAGGATTTAAAGGAACACTAACACTTAATATGTAATAGTTCTTTAATATATGTACTTATATAAAAGGCTAGCCCTGTTTTTGTGTACCTTGGAAAAGGGTTCTGGATAGGTGTGGTAGCCAAACCAAGCGCGGGCTTGCTGCCAGCAGCCAGCCAATGAGATGTGTGAGGCAGGTTTTGACTTGGCTGAGGAGGAGGCAGGGGCAAGAGGGCAGGATCTGTAAACCCCCTCAAGTAAATGAGGTAAAGCCTTCCCCCAATTATGAGAGAGGGATTCCCTAATGGAAGCGAGGGAGAGCTCTTGCTCCCTTGCCATTCCTCTATTGTTCTCCCAGTCAAATTGAGGGGGGTTGGAGGCATCAGGAGGGGTCCTGATGCCCAACCATGAGGTCTGATTTTTAATACAATTTAACCCTTTGAGTGCCACAGAAATATGCAATGCATTGTAACGAAATGAGTTAGATAATTATCTGGCAGTCAGTGTTTAAATAATTAAAAAAAAAAAAAAAAAAAAGGTTTACCGGACAGGAGAAGCCTCGCCACATGCCTGACTAACATATAATGCAAGCTAGGATCTGTAAAGAGTATTATTCAATGGGCCATGTGAATAAATTCAAGAGTAAAAAAATCTGGGGCAAACCAATGCTGCCATACGCAACACATTAAAATTCCACCGATTTACTATGGTTATAAAGTCCCATTTAAATCAAAGGGAATTATTATTTATTCCCTGTAGTGCAGTCAGGTTGCCCCAAAAATTGTTCCACTTTTGCATTTATATATGTGCCCCTATATCCCTAAACTCTAGAGGAAAACTGAACTTTGCCAATGCACGTGGAGAAAACTGTGCCTCTGTTCTAAACAGCCACTGTTTGATTACTTGTGATTGTGCAGGACTTTAACCCTTTGAGTGCCAGAGAGGTATCCAATGCATTGCGTTTGCAATGCTTTGAGACTTCTCTAGTATTCAAGGGGTCAAAAGTTCTATTTAATTCAATGGGGATTTTTATTTTTCCCCTGTAGTGCAGTTGATTTGCCACAGAATTGCTACACCGTGCTCTTTTAGGCCACTGCTATTGAATAAAACAAGTGCCCTCTGAGATCCAGATCCCCCATCTCCCAGATCTCCCTGGTGTCCCTCTTGTTAGGAGATCAGACTGTGTGGTGTGCATATAAGTGCATCATATTGTCCCACAGCAGTAAAACTCACATTAACCTCTTAACGCCCTATGATGTGCCAGAACCATCATGGCTGTCCGGGCATTAAGTGGAAAAGTATCCAATTGGCCAATTGAAATGTTAGGAGATATGAAACGTGATATTTATGCTGATGTACTAAGAATAGTAGAGTAATTCTCAGACAACACACCTGCAACCTAGTGGACAAACAGAATTCCCCATTGAGCTAAACAAGACTTAACTCACTGAATGCTAGAAACTTTTCTAACATAAGCAATATGTTGGACCTCTCAAAGTACCATTTAAATGATTGGGAATTTTGGTAACTGTGATTGTCCCCTGTGTTGCAGTTAGTTTGCTCCAGAATTGTTCTAGTTAATTTTAGTACATCAGCCAACTTGCCTTGCAGTTTCCTAAAATGTGTTAATCCTTTGAGTGCAACGGATAAATGAGATTTCCTACCATGCATGTGAGCTTGGAAAGAAATGCTATGCTTCCACAATCTAACCATTTACAATGCACGGTTCAGGCTCCATGTCACACAACGAGATGGAAGAGCTAAATTTAACTCAATGGAAAGGCTTTAAGAATCTTGGCAGTACATGAACCCATGAACTGAAGGTCGAATTTATCTTTCCAATATTACATTAAACTGGGCAAATATTTCAAGCTCAGGAGAAACTGAGAATATTAAAAACTGCTGATACAAGGAGGTAAAGAATAGATTAAATGTGTTTCAAAAATGTATCTGAATGGAATAGCGCACCACTGCTCACTGAACTGTGCACGGCCCTGCTCTGGCCATATGCACCTGCCAAATGCAGTCAGAAAACGGAAAAAAAAAACACTTTAATCGGCTTGGCCAAAGCAAAAACAGATTTACAACATATAAACATGGCTCACTGAACATAAATCCTTTAAACCAATATCTTTAGAAAAATGAACATATGGTATATTAGCTTCTATAAAGTGTAATCCCTTGGATGTCAGAGTTGCTTCTTTGCTTTGCAATGTGTTGGAGATATCTTTAGTATTCAAAGGGTTAAGCTGTTATTGTCTCTGGTGCTCCAATGATGTTAATTCCAAGAAAACAGATAACAATCCATTTATTTAGCAAACTGGCAGGCTAGTATTTAATTAAAATGTTAGCAAAAAACACTACTAAGAGGAAAACCATGAAGTTAGTTTCAGAAAGGATTATTTGCCTGGAAATATGTGGGCTAATGTTCCACGTTGTCATATTCTGCCCTTTTTTCTGCCTTTTTTCATGTTCCTTGCCTGTTTGCCTTATCTATGTTACCTGCCTTGTTTTGTTATCAGTCCTGATCCTTTATCAAGCACCGCTATCTCAGTGCATTCTAGAGCATTAGTCCAGTTGTTCCTGGTCTCTGTTCCTGTGATCCTCCAGTGTGCTTCTTTGTATGGACCTTGGCTTGCTTCCCTGTAATTCATCTGTGCAAGCTACTTGCAGTTGACACCATTCCCTAGATTTGCTAGCTTCTCTATTAAGCAGCTCTCAACAGCAGCAGCCTTGAGAGTTAGTTTTGTCTGCAAACCCCTGGCCACCCATCATATCATCCAGTTTTTCTCTGCAAGTGAGTTGTACTTTTGATTCACAGCTTCAAATCTCAGTGATTGTTCCTAGTAGTTTCTGCATCTGTCCGGCCTAGTAACCACCCTGTGCCCTGTGGGTCTACCTTCTGTACTGTTAGCCAGAGATACTGGTCAATGTACTTCAAGACGTAGAGGAATAGGTAATAGCAGTACATCCGCAATCAGGCTCATACACGTAAATATGTAAAAAGCAGACATTATTGAATGCTTAAAGCCTGAGGAACACAAATATAGACAAGGGATACATGACCCCAAAAAACTTCTAAAGCATTTCAGATATCTATGTCCTTACTCATAGGCAAAGTGACCGGAAATCAAAAGTGATCTAAATATGTTACATTGTAACAACCTCAGCCCTAAACACATATGTGAAATCTGAACTGGATTAAAAACAATTGGCCAGTGATCCAACCAATGTGTCTCAATGGAATCATGATTTCCGCATAAGGCTGAGAAGACTGAAACACAGAATAAAGCAAAGTCATACATAAGCGAAGACACCGATAGTAATAAACAGTTACCACTGCCTACCAAAACAATGGTATATTGCTCAAATATCAGATTGAAAAGAATTAGTCGAGCAAAAAGAATGAGAAGTAAAGAAAAAGGAATAACCGGTCTGCAAAGTTATTGGAACAGGCTAAGGTCCCACTCTGCATTCATTCCATTAGGAATTCTAGTATCAAATGTATGTATCCAGAACATTTTATGTCTACCTAAACCATACAGACCACTATCACCACTAAGGGGTCTGGATCATTTTTCAAGACCGGGAACACTAAAAGTATTAGACAGGAGAAAAAAATGCCTGACCGCTGGTGACCTGGTATCACTGTTTTCTTCAATCTAGTGATACAGCACACATTTTGTTTAAAACAGTCTTATACATGTGATTAAATAAACTACATCAGAAGGACAACAGTTAATAATACTGGTGATATCAAACCATACTTGTGATAGTACTGGAAAATGTTTTAGAAGTTTCAGCAAATTTGAAACACTTACATTTACCACCACACTTCTAAAAGCCTTTGTCAGTCATCCATGTACCTGTTGATTTCCTAGTCCAAGGAAACAATTCAAAATGAATGTAGAAATTAATGAATGAAAGAGAGAAGTTCAGCAGTTCCGACTGGCTCACAGATAAGTAATAGAAATCTGCTACAGGAGTTATCCTATATTTGTTCAGAAAAATAATAATATGGACAGAGACTATTGGAAATAACATTTAGGTTGTATGAACTTTTTTGTTTTTTGGATGGCGCGGTTGGTTCTGCACAATCTGATTAAGTTATAATGGGAAACAAAACACCAAACCAAACGCATGTATGAATTGTTTTGCTTACCCCTAGGCATGAGCTGGTCATAGCAAGTAGTACTATCCAACTGAAATAGCAGCAAAGGTAAAATGGATGCCCCCAGCACTAAAGCTTTTACAACTATATTGAATGATAAATATGATGTCAATGTCTAAAGAAATGTTTTATATATATGTATGAGGCCATGTAATATTTGTAGTAAATAACCATTTCAGAATCTTAGTGTCTGTTTCTTCTTTAGCTGAAGAGTATCTTAGGGTTATAATGTAAAAATACTTATATAAGTATATTCTAAGCTAGTGTGGGGCCGTTTTAGTTATTTATACAGTGACACTTTTGCTTTTAATTGGTTCTTGCTCCAAGTTTCCACCAGGATATCTTTGGTGTAAATCAGTATTACATTGGTACTAAATTCGTTATTGCCTGGTGTAGCCATTCCATGGTATTAATTTGATAAGTTATATTCTGTCTGTCTGCCTATTCGCCTAGTCTGAAAGTACCCACTCTATGAAATGTATGCATAGTAACATGTCTCTACACAATAGTCCTGGATCTGGTTGACACATTTTGACCTACATTTATCCAGCTTTGAGAAAAATCTCCATTCTTATGCAAACTCCAGTTTTAGCACCATGATTTATCATAACACATTAACCCTTTGAGTGCCAGAGAGGTATGCAATCCATTGGTCTGCAATGTGTTGCGTACCTCTCTGGTACTCAAAAGGTTCAGGATCAGAGGGGTGTACAATTCATTTCAAAGCCATGCCATATTTTCCAGTCTCTGCACTGCACATGGATATTTTGCAGTCTCTGCATTGCACATTGATATTTTGCAGTCTTTGCATTGCACACTGATTAATATTTTGCAGTCTCTGCACTGCACATTCTGCATTGCACAGTCTCTGCGTTGCACACTAATATTTTTCAGTCTTTACACAGCACATTTATATTTTGCAGTTTCTGCATTGCACTTTGATATTTTGCAGTCTTTACATTGCACATTAATATTTTGCAGTCTCTGCATTGCACATTGATATTTTGCAGTCTCTGCTTTGCACATTAACATTTTTCAGTCTCTGCATTGCACACTGATAATTTCCAGTCTTTACATTGCACATTGATATTTTGTAGTCTTTACATTGCACATTAATATTTTGCAGTCTCTGCATTGCACACTGATCTTTTGCAGTCTTTACATTGCACATTGATATTTTGCAGTCTCTGCAGTGCATATTGATATATTGCAGTCTTTACATTGCACATTGATATTTTGCAGTCTCTGCATTGCACATTCTGCATTGCACAGTCTCTGCATTGCACACTGATATTTTGCAGTCTCTGCGCTGCATATTTTTCATTGCACAGTCTCTGCATTGTACACTGATATTTTGCAGTCTCTGCATTGCACACTGATATTTTGCAGTCTTGACATTGCACATTGATATTTTACAGTCTTTACACTGCACACTGATATTTTGCAGTCTTTACACTGCACATTGATATTTTGCAGTCTTTACACTGCACATTGATATTTTGCAGTCTTGACCTTGCACACTGATATTTCGCAGTCTCTGCACTGCATGCTGTTTTTGCAGTCTTGACATTGCACATTGATATTTTGCAGCTTCTGTTTTGCACACTGATATTTTGCAGTCTTTACTTTGCACATTGATATTTTTCAGTCTTTGCATTGCACACTGATATTTTGCAGTCTCTGCTTTGCACATTAACATTTTTCAGTCTCTGCATTGCACACTGATAATTTCCAGTCTTTACATTGCACATTGATATTTTGTAGTCTTTACATTGCACATTGATATTTTGCAGTCTCTGCAGTGCACATTGATATATTGCAGTCTTCACATTCCACATTGATATTTTGCAGTCTCTGCATTGCACATTCTGCATTACACATTCTCTGCATTGCACACTAAAATTTTGCAGTCTCTGCTGCATATTTTTCATTGCACAGTCTCTGCATTGCACACTGATATTTTGCAGTCTTTACATTGCACATTGATATTCTGCAGTCTCTGCATCGCACATTGATATTTTGCAGTCTTTACACTGCACATTGATATTTTGCAGTCTCTGCATTGCACACTGATATTTTGCAGTCTCTGCATTGCACATTGATATTTTGCAGTCTCTGCATTGCACATTGATATTTTGCAGTCTCTGCATTGCACATTGATATTTTGCAGTCTTGAACTTGCACACTGATATTTCGCAGTCTCTGCACTGCATGCTGTTTTTGCAGTCTTGACATTGCACATTGATATTTTGCAGCTTCTGTTTTGCACACTGATATTTTTCAGTCTCTGCATTGCACACTGATATTTTGCAGTCTTGACATTGCACATTGATATTTTGCAGTCTCTGCATTTCACATTGATGTTTTGCAGTCTTGAACTTGCACACTGATATTTCGCAGTCTCTGCACTGCATGCTGTTTTTGCAGTCTTGACATTGCACATTGATATTTTGCAGCTTCTGTTTTGCACACTGATATTTTGCAGTCTCTGCTTTGCACATTAATATTTTTCAGTCTCTGCATTACACATTAATATTTTTCAGTCTCTGCATTACACACTGATAGTTTCCAGTCTTTACATTGCGCATTGATATTTTGCAGTCTCTGCTTTGCACATTAATATTTTTCAGTCTCTGCATTGCACACTGATAGTTTCCAGTCTTTACACTGCACATTGATATTTTACAGTCTCTGCTTTGCACACTGATTTTGCAGTCTTTACACTGCACATCGATTACACACCCTTCCAGTACATCATAATTTTTAGCTCCAGACCCATGAGGCCTTTAGCCTGGACTTGGGCTTACTCTTGCATGGGCCACCCATGTCACACCTCTGTGCCATCCCTGGGAACTTTCTGGATCTGCCCAAATAACTCCAGTTTTCAGACATAAAAGAATAGTAATACTTGATATGTGAAGATATTTATATTGTAGTGTGTATCCTCCTAAGTATAGCAAGGGTACTCCCACTGCTGAGAGGTGCTTTATTCAAAAGTTATCATAGCTCCATCTGGAGTTTTTTAGGTGCAGTATGACAGTGGCCTGAAATTGTACACCATCCTATGGAGTTATATGGTCAGCTGACCAGAGCTGTCCATAGGATGATGTAGCAGCAGCGCCACGGTACAATTTCAGGTCACTGCACCTAAAATACTCAAGTTGGAGCTGTGATAACTTTTGAATAAAAAAGCCCTCAGCAGTAGGAGTACCCTTGTTTTACATATGAAGTATTACTATCCCTTTAATTACTGCATTTCCTGGGACAGAGGCTGGTGACCCTACCCACTTACAGACTGCTGCAGTCCATTCCTATATTGTTCCTCCTATTCCCTGTCTATTTCAGGCCAATCTCAGCCTTTTGGTCTCCCAATTTGGACTGCCACTGTGAAGCCCTGGTCACATTATAATGCTAATTGCATAATTTGGACACTCTCGTCTCCATCCATTCTTGATACTGTTGACAGCTGGGACTGAAGGTTCCAGGTAAGGGCATTGCCGGTAAGTAAACTTTGCAATTTGAACTGCATTGCATCACAACACATTCAAATCATCAGTGTGGATGAGGCCTTAATATAACAAATTGTTTTTTCTTCTTTACAAACACCTTCCATACCACCCCTCAGTAGATAGGATGTTGATTCAGGGAAATAGACAACTGTCTTTAGGAGTCAAGAAAACATTTTGTTACCCACTTGGGGCTTAATTGGGAATAGCTTCAACAGGGTTTTTTCCTTACTCTGGTTAAACAGGTGTGATGTGCCATGGGCTGATGTTTGTTTCAGCCTCATCAACTTTTACTATGTTATATTTCTTCAATATGTTTCAAGGTTGATTTGTTCCTTGCTGTGGTTTTGGCCATGTCACTCCAAAGAATCTGCAGCTCAGAAAATCTAGGCCACATTTACACTTCTTTTTACTTATACATACACACAGTATTGATTCTAAGCAGGTTAAGTTCTCACTTGAGATTTTCAATTTGCAACACACATAGCAGAATAATAGGTGCAAAGTAATTTGAAAAATTTAAGCCAGGAGCTGCATGATCAATATGTATCTGTCTTTTCATCAGAGTAAACCTGAAACTGCATTTACTCATAGGGTTTAAGCAATGTAGCTATTAAACGGACACTCACACAACACATGGACCCCCCCCATTCTCACACACAAATTGGATGTAATATAACTTCTAATGCTAAAAATCTTGTACATTTTAAACCAGCCTACCTTTTACTTACTCATTAGCTACACTTGTAGGACTTTGAGAGGGCTTAGAAGGTAGGGGAAGGGTTCTGGTAAGACTACTGTCATGTGGTGTCAAGTACCATGCTCAAATCGAGTGATAGTGCTTGAGAACTAAGCCATTCTAATGTAATCCTGAAATAGTGTGAGGTTGTAGCTGCTTGTGTTGCTATGCATCTTGCAAACAGCCTCTTTGCTTTCAAACTACAGACTCAATTTCATTACTGTTGATTACTTTATCACTATTTTTATTGCAAAATTTCTCCATAAAGTTCAATAGGAATTAAAAACAGAAATAACAATGAAATGGAATACAGCCGTATATTAAAAATGCTTAGTTCTCACACAGCATTGCCCGTTTAGAGCTTGATGTATGACATTGTGCATGTGGGTAGGGCTGTCCTGTGAACAGACACCAGTCAGAGTACAAACAAAAAATACAAGAGGCGCTCCTAGTGTAATTTCATAATCTTTCTTGTGATACACCAACCACCACCAAAGTAATTCGCTCACAAGATCATTGGCTGAGTCTAACACATATGTGTTGCCCAGCAATCAATGCCTTGGGGAAATTACTTTTCACGGCCCCCACTCTAGCGGTATGTCAGGCTGCTCCGCTTCACCAGATCATCCGCAATAGGGAAGTATAACATGTAAAGAAACAAGAAAAACAAGAAAGGGCGCCTATGGTGTATTCCCCAACAGATATAAATGTAACAATAGAGTATATGTTGAATGAGCTTACATTTATAAATTGCTGACAATTAGGTATACACCTGTCATCAACTAAATTTGCATGCAGAGTACTTTACCCGTCTCTGCTAGGGTGTCTATCAACTGGATATTCCTTCACTCTTCTGTTCTCCTTCACCTCCTCTGATCCTTTGAGGAATAATCCACTTCATTTCAAAATAGTCCACTTGATTCCAAAAGGATCCACAAAATAATAATAGTATACACTGTCCTAATGGGCTGCAATAAGCACTCTCAGACACACATAGGTGGGGACATGTTCAATACACATGTCTCATTGGCCTAGTGGGAGGCGCTCTTTGGAATTTCTGTCAGAACATTTTGTATCAGACTTTCAATGCACACCGCATTCATGGTGTCACATGTGGGTGTGCTGTAGGGCGGGTAAGGAAATCAGTTCTAGAACATGTCCCTGCCTATGTGTGTCTGAGAGTGCTTATTGCAGTGGGCTGAAAATTTACAGTTGCACTGTTGGTACACCATCGAAAGGACTGCTCTGGTCCGTAGACCATAAATCTCCATAGGATGGTGTAGCAACAGCACCACTGTAAATTTTCAGGCCACTGTGATATTGCACCTAAAAAATTCAAGTTTGAGCTGTTATAATTTTTTAATAAAATATCTCTCAGCAGTGGGAGTACCCTTGTTTTATTCAGGGACATACACCTTACAACATATATTTTTTTACATCTTAAAGGCTGAAGTGGAGAAATAAATAGCTGAAAGTAAAAGTTATGAGTCCTACAACAACATTTGATTTAAAAAGGTTGTTAGCAGGCTGAGTGCCTTTTTCCTTTGCCCACAACACTAACTTCCTGCTTATGTAACACTGGCATAACAATCTTGAAAAATAACAGTGGCTTAGGATATTCTAGCAGGGTGCAACACATGACATCAGTCCTTTAAAGGGATAGTAATGTTTCAAAATAAAAGCAGTTCCAATTAATCTTCATAGTATTTGGGCCATGGAGAGTTATTTCAATACTGTCAGAGTTGTAGTTCAAGAGTAATTGAATGATAAAATATCCCCCTCCCATCCCTTTTACTGATGTAACACTGCTCACCTCAGAGCAGAAAGGTGGTGTCCAGATGGCTTGCAGAGAGGGACAATCTTCAAATAGCATAAGGGAAAAACCTGAAAAACCTGTCATGGTAACCAGCACAAAAGAAGGTCAGACACCGGTATATCGAAATAAAACCACCTTTTTTGATAATACACAATAAAAGCAATTCCCCAGCAAAACCCCAGAACTGGAAAAGGGACAGGCCACAGCCCACTACCCAGACTGACACTGGGCAGAGGCCTGCACTACTCGGAGTGGAATAAAGAACATCACCTATGGTTCTGTCTACCTGGTAGGTACCAAGCTATGTGAGTACTACCGTACTTAAATGCAGACAGTGGCATTCGGAGCGGGGACAGCATAAGCCACAGGACCTCTAATGCGAATAGCCAGACCAGCCTAGGTAATACGGAGTGAGTAGTCAGCCAGAGCCACAGTTCAGAACTGAAGTGGGTAGTCAGACAAGTCGGGGTTATACACAGAGCGAGTAGTCAGCTAGAGCCACAAGTCAGAACCGGTGTGGATAGTCAGACAAGCCGGGGTCATGCATGGACCAAAATCTGAAACCAATCAAGGGTTACAACAAGACAGGGCAAATGTAACGATTGCTAACAGGAACACCACATAAGGGCAACAAACACTAGGCCCTGGGAAGTTTAAATAGGCCCACACAGAGACGGGAATCAGTTAGGCAAATCGAATACGTACATATAAACAAGCGCAGCGTCCTGAGACAGTAACGCGTGCCCGCACCCATGACCACCAGCTAGAGCTGAGAAGAGGCACAAGGGTGACTGGCAGCATGGATGCAAAGGTACACTGTGATACTAGGTAAGAAGATTGTCCCTTGCTGTGCACTGTCTGGTCTAAAGACCAGATTCAACATCTGTGGGGAGGTGGCTTACACTAGGTAAAAGGGGCGGTATTGGGATACTTTAACATTCAATTACTGTTGAACTACAACTCTGACAGTATAGAAATAAATGCTCCTTCTTTCCCCCTCCCCCTTGTGCATTTGATTGACACTACTCAGCTACAATGTGTGTTTTTACTCTAAAGTACACAACAGAACTGATGACCTGTGATGTCTTGCCTTGGCCCTCAACAAAATTTTCTATCTTGTCTGCTATCAACTCTGCCTCAGTCACAATGCTCAAGTCATGTTCCCAGTCAGCTGTCACCTAATATATATATTTTTTTATTTTTTTTTTTACAGTTTTCCACCCTACCTTATCACTGTCCAAAAAAATATATAACTAAAAAACAAAATAAACAACATTTTACCCAGACTACCCCAGCACAGAGATAATAACAGCAAGATCAGCAAGGCAATTGGACTGCAGCTGCCTGTGTCTTTCAAATCAATTAGTCAGACAGAATGTTGAGGTATTTGGGGTCAACCTCCTTTGCTCCTCTCTCTCACCCTCAGACACGTCCAACACTGATTTAATAACAGCAAGATCAGCAAAAAAATTGAACCCAGCTGCCTGTGTCTTGCCAGTCAGTCATACTGAATCTGGGGCCCAACCTCCTTCTTCCTTTCTTCTCCCCCAGAGTACCAGCAGACCTCCCCTGATACAGAGAAACATTTTCTATCTAAAAGACTCCCTAAACAAAACTTCAATTCCCCTTTCTTTATTTATCTTCTCTAGCTCAAAAACATGCTGCTTTCTCCCCTTACAAACACAGAATGGCTGCTGTGAGAGCCTGACAGCCTTTTATATGCCTGCAGGAAAAGAAGAGAAAGCCATGTAGTGGAGAGAAATTCAGTCTTCCCATTGATTTCAATGCAATGAGCTAGGCAAAAAAAAAAAAGCGGGAAATGTTTCACTAGGTGGTAACTGCCATTTTTCACCTATTTTGGTTTGAGGAAAACTTTTTCACCCATCCCTTATCAGCACTCACACATTTCGTTAACAAACACGATCAAACGCCTTACACCATGATAAGAAACAAGGCATAGACTAGTAGAATGCCCCAATTCCCAAATACATTCCCGCACCGACCTTCCCTTAGAGCAAGTGGTGTAAAGGAGGAGGAGTATGAGGGTTTATTTTTTTGTCCTTTATGGTTTACTACACTGCCTGATATATATGTGTGTGTAGAGCTTTGTAGTAATCTTGTTCATACTCTTCACTGATCTTTCAGTTCATGTAATATCTTATTCCAGAAAAATCATCCTTTTCTTATTGATTTCCTAGATAAATATAGAAGTAATACAAGTCATGTGAAGAGGAGTATGTAAAGATTGATCTCTAGTTCCTGTACTAGTTTTTCACGGCTGTCAGTCAGGAATGTATGGAGATATATTAAGAGAAATGCACACAGTAGTGACTCACATGGCCAGATATCAGCTTATGTGTAATGAGATGCTTTTGAAGGTGGATGCACTAAGATGAGAGGAACTGGAACAATTCTGACACAATCCAACTTCCATGGGAAGGAAAAAAAATCCCACTAATTTACCCTTTGAATGCCAGAGGGGTACGCAAAGCATTGCTAAGCAATGCATTGCGTACCCCTGTTGCACTCAAAGGGTTAAAACTGAGAATTAGAACCCTCCAGTGCATCAATTCACAATAAGGAGAGCGCTCCCTAGCATTCAAGAGGTTAACCCTTAGGGTCATATGTTCAAAGGGATAACGACAAAAAAATATTGTATGAAAGACAAAAATAAGTCATTGTATGTATGAACGACATATTTTCTATAGAATATATGACAAAAAAACTAATTTCCGTTGTGTACGACACAAATTCAGAATTGACGGGCAAAGGGGCGTGGTTAGGGCGTGGCTTAACTATTCCCCAGTGTTGTATAAAGGAAAAGAAAACTTGTCGTAACTGACAAAAAAGGTCTTACAAAAGACAATATTTGTACGTTAAGAAAAATGTGGAGGGAATGAGAATTTTTGTCTTTAGTTAAGACATTTTTGTCTTTGCAAAGCAATGTGTTGTGTACCCCTCTGGCACTCAAAGGGTTAACCAGAGTGCAAAGTAAAAGAAGAAACCATATGCATCGAGACAGCAAAACAGGAATAAAAGCAGCTTTATTTCACCATCAGATACGTACAACACACATGGACAGATCTAACGCGTTTCGCACATGTGGTGCTTAATCAACAGAGTGCTCCACAGACAAGAGTATCAACAACTTAGCTTAATGAACAAACAAAATGTTGCACTCAAACGTTCACAAAATTGCAGTATTGTGCTGCAAAAAGTTATGAATCAAACATTGTTCTACAATATGTGTACTCATGTTTTATTCGGCTGGGCAAGCTACACAATTTATTTTGAGTATTTTTCATAATAACTTTGTATACTTTTAAATTCAACTGGGTAGCAGAAAAGGTTAATCATGTCACTTCAACAAACGAAAATAGCTCTTGTATAACACAGTATTCTCAGAGATATCTGATCCAGAGCTGCATAAATCTTCCTGGAACGAAGATCTTTCTGTGGAAACTGGTTTTGCCTGCCTCCCTGAATTATTACTGTATTTCTAATATGTTCACTGGCACAGAATACGACCTCCCTAAAATGTACAGCTGTAATGCAGTCAACTAAGGAAGAGGATTACAGACTTGTTCCTTTCCCTCAGCAGGAAGGCAATTCTAATCAGCATCAGAGGAGCTGTGGTGTGGGCTGTTATCAATTTCCTCTGAGACTTATTAGAGAAATATCAGGGACAGAAAAATAACAGCGCCCATAGTCACCTATCACAAAAAACCTGTCACAGTAAAACATGACAAGGTAGATCCTGTTCATGCAAACACTTGAGGGTTTAGCCCTTTGAGTGCCAAACAGGTATCCACCGTATTGCTTTGCAATGCGTTGGACATCTTTCTCGCATTCACCAGAGGGGTATGCGTTGTGTATCCCCTCTGGCACTCAAAGGGTTACAGTGCACACAGCAGTGTCTCCATTTGTTTTGATGTTTATGGTCCCCTGTACACTGGGTAATTCAAAATAGAAAGGTCCATAGGTCAGATAGATAGATAGATAGATAGATAGATAGATAGATAGATAGATAGATAGATAGATACAAAGACAAACATGGAACAGTTCTGAAAAAACCAACTGCCCGTAGCATATTGATTCCACAAATTCCCATTGGTTTTAAAGATGCTTGTAACCCCTTGAATGCTAGATAGGTCTCTCTTTGCAATGCATCGGAGATGCCGATAGCATTCAAAGGGTTAAGGGGCCTATTTAAATAAATACACATTTTTCATTTGTTCCCTACAATCATGGGGGGGGGGGAAAGGTTGGCACTTGCGCCCTCTACACGTGCCCCCCTCTACATAAACGTAGGGGCTGGGAAGACTGGCTTGGGGGTCATATAATGGCTTTTCCTCCCCCTGGAAAAATGTGTATGGATGCCCATGCATATAATGCAGCTGCCTGCACCACAATTATTTCTTTTCCATTACACACATAAATGAATAGATGGAGACTGGTTTTCCCAGTGAATTATTAGGTCTCTGGGGACAGAGGCTGATTCTCTGGTGGTGGGGAATCTCTTATGAAACTCTGCCCACTTTTTCCTCCTTCCCACCCTGTTCCTCCCACTTCCTGCCCACTTCTTCTCTTTCCCACCCTGTTCCTTCAACTTCCTGCCCACTTCTCCCTTCTACCCTGTTCCTCCAACTTCCTGCCCACTTCTTCTCCTTCCCACCCTGTTCCTTCAACTACCTGTCCACTTCTTCTCCCTTCTACCCTGTTCCTCCAACTTCCTGCCCACTTCTTCTCCTTCTCACCCTGATCCTCCCACTTCCTGCCCACTTCTCCTTTCCACCCTGTTCTTCCAATTACTGCCAATTTCTTCTCCTTCCCACCCTGTACCTCCCACTTCCTGCCTACATTTTTTTCCTCCTTCCTGACCTGTTCTGCCCACTTCCCACCCACTTCAAGATACATTTAGTTAAGCCCCGCCATGCCTGTGATTAAGCCCCACTCCTTTGTTACACTAATAGACTCATTTATAACCCCAAGCAGCACTACCTGAGTTCCCTCCTGGGAGTCTAGCATAAATTTCAAAGTATGCATAAATGCTCCAAGTTTCCTAGTCAGAGCCTCTGCATTGCATTGGAGCACACATTCTAAACTTCAATAGGTTTTAAGATCAATGTTTACAGGTATTCTTTGTGCTTATATAACAAGGGCTCCAAGACTGAACATGGAGTACAGTTGTTCAGAAGAAAAGTGGATGAGATATGGAGCAAAGCATTTTTTTTACTATAGGGGAGAACTAAAATTTATCATTGCTTTAAATGGGCATTTTAAACCCTTGAATGCTAGAGGTTTCCAACACAAATGAGTTGGAGACCTCTCTAGCATTCAAGGGGTTAAAATCCCCATTAAAATCAATGGGAATATTTAGAATTTTTTAAGTCTCCCCTATAATGCAAATGGTTGGCCCCAGAACTCCTCCACTACTCTATTGAACATATGTCCCCATGTGTAAAATAACGCAGTGAGTGCTATACATTACCACTGTGAGTCAGCACTAATGAGTGTCTAGATTTATCAACTGCAGAAGTTCCAGTAGCCTTTTAGTCTTTTCGGCCCATTTAATTGTTATATTGTTATCCACATTTCTTAGATGAATAGATTGGGAAGGATGTACAAATCCACCTACCCAGCTCATTTTCTGTGCTGGGAATTTGGCTTTGTACTCACACGGCTACACTTAGGGTTGTGCATTAGAACTTGTGATAGCTTTTTTAGAGCATACTGGATCGCACACTATGCTAACGTAAAGGGACAGTAAAGTCTAAAATCCTAAATTAATTGAAGAGTACCATTTGCCCCTGACTACCACTTAGTTTCTCTGTTAGTTCATGGGTTAATACATACCCAGTCAAACGGCTGAGCCTACACTGTATTGTGAGGACTAGGGGAAAGCAGACTCCAACTTCCACCAATCAGAGACTGGTTCTGTGGGAGCTGGAACTGAAATCTCAATACCCACCATCAGACCAGTGCACTCAGTGGAGTGCTGACAACTTGTGGCCTGGGGGGGGATACAATCAAGTGGCCCGTTTCTGCTATTGTTCCAGCCCACTGTCCCAGCCTATCCCGTTTTGTTAATTTTAAAATTGGCATTAATGTTGCAAAGTAAGGCAAGCGGTACAACATAGCTTACAAATTGGGCTATGGAATGGAGCTTGGAAATGGAGCTATTCTAGTGATACCTCAGACCTTGCAATTTAAACAAATCTACACTAATGATACCATAGAGCTTGTAGTATAAATGGGTTATGCTGCTAGTGTAGCTCAATATGGATTGTAGCTCTGTACTGTCACTTGTATAGCACCACCATTTCAGTTGTAAGCTCTGTGGTATCACTAGTATAGCTCCATTTACAGCAGCAAATGAGAGATTGAGTGAATCAGTGGCCTACTGGCCCAGACATTTGACCGGCCCAGGGGGCAATTGCCCCCCTACCCCCCAGGCCATACCTCCCCTGAGTGCACTTAATCAGAGCTAAAATCCTGTGGGATTCCATTCTGTTAAGAGCGCTAGTTCTATTGAGGCTTGAGAAATCAGTTCCAGATACCGCACCAGTCGCCAATCAGAGGTGTATGCTTGAGATGGCTTTCTCCTAGACTTCATAATACAATGTGGCATTGGCCATACAACTGGGTAAATATTAACCCATGAGCTACCAGAGCAACTAAGTGGAAGTCACAGGCACACATCCAGTCTCTTAATTAGATTAGGATTTTAGACTTTACTGTTCTCTTAATGATAACCGCAATTTAGCAGCAGTAAGGAGCACATGGCCAGTCTTTTAGCTAGATTAGCATTTTAGACTTTATAATTAACTAGTTGAAGAGCCCGTTACACGGGCCACAGTGCCAGCCGGTCACGGTGCAGTCATGCGCAGTGGAGACTGCCCGCGGCGCGGCTGATATTGAGAGGGGCTCACGCTCTGCTCCGTATCAGCCACGGCATGGGCAGTCTCTACTGCGCATGACGGCTTGTGACAAACTAGCTAATTATTATATAGGATGTAAAACTTTAGTCCAAGCAAGACCAGAACCCATCCCCTCTAACAAATACTGGGAAACGGACCAATATCTGATCACTTCTTTACGCTGTGCCTTGTTAGTACATAGTATTAAACAAGGATTAGGTGGAGATGTTCAAAAAGTTGTAGTAACTGAAACTGTCCGTAATCAGAATTAAAAAAGTTCTTACCACATGGTCCATCAGTTCTCAGACATATTACTGTCATTTTTTGTATCCAATTCCACCATCACCATCAAAGGGAGAAAGCAGCCTTTAAAGGGGAACTCTCACCTCCAGTAAAGTCCTTCTTATATGAATCCATGCCAATAAGTTTTCAATCCACTTTTTATTTATTTATTTATTTTAAATGCTGTTTTGATGGAGAAATTAGGCTTTTTTAATGTAAGTGTGAGACGTCCATTCAGGACAGGCTGCGGTATGGCTCTGTACTACAACCTGTCAATCTTCACCTCGTCACCTCCCCAATTGCTCCCCGTTACCACCGCCTCTTCTGACAGAGGAATCCTCCATGTGAGCTGGAGTGCTCTCACTGCCAAGAGATCGCGCTAGGTCACATGGTGGATTCTTCCATTAGAGGAGTTGGTAACGGGGGGCAACTGGGGAGAGGAAGAGGCGAAGATTGACAGGTTGTAGTACACAGCTGTACCACAGCCTGTCCTCAATGGATGTCTCACGCTTGCATTAAAAAAAGTCTAATTTCTCTGTCAATACAGCATTTTAAAAAAAAAAATCGTATTTTTAAGCACAATATTCACCAAGAACTTCTTTCTATAATTTTAATTCTTTATGATACATGTTCAAATGTGATTGATTTACTTCTGAAAATGCTGTTCTTCTTTTACCACCAATTCACGATCCAACAATTCTTTCATTATGACAACCTGCTGAACATAGCTCCCTTACAGGAAAGAAACAGCCATAGTGGAATTGTATTAGTAAACCTCCCCTATTTAACTCCATCAGATGCTTGCAGTGACGTAACTATAGGGGTCGCACCTGCGACTGGGCCCATCACTCCAGGGGCCCGGCCACCCCCGTGACCACCCTGCTCAATGCCACGGACCTCTACTGGATGACATCATCTCCCAAAGCTCTGCATTGCTGGAGACAGAACCAAGCGGGAGCTCCAGCTGTTAATAGAGGTCTGTGCCGAAAGAGGCACAGACCTCTCCTGCCACGCGGCTGGACCACCAGGGAGGTAGGAAATGGACACTGGGGCAAATGTGTAGAAGTGGACACTGGGGGCAATTTGGAGAGTTGGGGGCAATGTGGAGAGGTGGATATTGGGGGCAATGTGGAGAGTTGGAGCAATGTGGAGAGGAGGACATTGGGGACAATATGAAGAGTTGGGGGCAATGTGGAGAGGTAGATAGTGGGGGGCAATGTGGAGAGCTGGGGGCAATGTGGAGAGGAGAACATTGGGGGCAATGTGGAGAGGAGAACATTGGGGGCAATGTGGAGAGGAGAACATTGGGGGCAATGTGGAGACTTGGGTTGGGGGCAATGTGGAGATACCCAATGGCAGCAATGTGGTCAGGGAGGCCCATGGCAATTTTTGCACTAGGGCCAAGTGACTTCTAGGTACACCTCTGGTTGCTTGCATTACGAGCACATTGGAATTTCAGTGTGTCTTTCTCCATGTAACAATGCATATATTACTGTAGGTTATTTTTAGCACTTTTTGTTAATTGTCTCTTTGTGTTGTTTCAAGAACAAAAGATTGATGTATGCTACATAACACATCTCCTGGCCTGTTAGAGAATCTGAGTCTGAGAACCTGGGATATATGTGGGCTATGCAAAGAACCAGCTTGAAGCAACCTGGTTTGATGTATGAGTCATTGGGGGGGTGGGTATATATATATTTTAATATAGTGGTATATTTAATCAAGGGAAAATGCTTTTTTAAAGAACTAACACATCTTAATATAACCCCACTTATTTTGCTATGGCCATAAAATACTAATGATCCCTACCGATCTTACCCTCGTTCGTTTATTCAACCGATAACATCTACAGTTATCCCTGGATGTCATGTCCATGGGCGGCAGACTGCCCATGGGTATATTAACCCTGTACGGACCAGAGGGGTGTGCAAAGCATTGCTTTGAATGCATTGTTCAACCCTCTGATCCTTAACTCCTTGAGTGCCAGAGGAAGTATGCAACACATTGCTCTGCAATGTGTTGCATACCCCTCTTGCACTCAAAGGGTTAAAGGGTAAAGTAGGTTTGTGCACTCTTCCCGCTTCAATTTGAAAAAACAACAGCAACTGTCATGTCCGCCCAGAGGTGGATTTAATGGAAGCGGATGCAACTGGATGATGCTGCACTCTTTCAAAAAAGGCTTCTGACACAACAGCAGGGCCTCTGTCTGTGACCCATCAATTGCATATTGACCATAAGCAGTAGCCTAGGTTGCCATAATGGATAATACGGCTCTGTGTCCACCACCATTGGTATTCCTTTGCAATGTGGTGCACACCTCTCTGGCTCTGAAAGGGTTAAGTGTTTTACAGGGACATATGCCATACATGAGATATTCATGGACAAGCAGAGTAGAAGGGCCCTCTCCTTTGGTTCTGCAGGAGACTGAATAAGCTGGTGCACATATCTCCAAGGGTTTTCAGCAGCAGTCCATAACCATATCAGGGAATGTCATCCTCTTGAGTCCCCAGACAGGGCTTATGTGCTGCGACTGTCGGTTTGTAAATGAAGCAATTTGCATCATAAATGTTTTAATCTGGTTGGTGGGGTTTATCATCATTTTGTTATAAAGTGGGTGGAAAGTGGGCAGATAAGGGTGGAAAGGTGGAGAAGTGGGCAGGAAGTGGGAGGAACAGGGTGGGAAAGAGAGGAAGTGGGAGGAACAAGGTGAGAAGGAGAAGTGGGCAGAGTTCCACAGTGGAAGGAACAGGGTGAGAAGGAGAAGTGAGCAGAGTCACAGACAACTCTCCACCACCAGATTGATTCAGAATCAAAATGGATTAAATATTTATATTAAAGGGACAGTAATGCCTTAAAATAATAAAAAGTAGTATTGTAGCTGTAAAGCTGACAGCAGGAGAATCGAGTGGGCAGACTTGAAGCAGCTCTTCAGCAGAGCCGTGATACCGAAATCTAAAAAGAACTACTTCATTGTAACGGTCTACAAAGTGTGCGTGGTTTGCAAGCACACTTTGTAGACCATTTCAATGAAGTAGTTCTTTTTAGATTTTGGTATCTCGGCTCTGCTGAAGAGCCACCCGACAGTCCCCAGACCAGGATCTTCTGATGTCAGCTAGATACTGATGTCAGGGAAAGGAGAGGAGAAGGAGAACTTTAAAACGTTCTATCTCTCAAACCATAAAGGTTTGAGAGATAGGACTTGCACTGATGGATTTCTATTTTCCTTATCTACAATGCTACTTGTTATTCTTTTGAGCTATTACTAACTCTTTAATTTTGGAAACATCTTTCTGAAAATCCTAGGTCAACCCAAGTCATTTATAATAAAAATTAAACCTCTGGGTATTAGTGAGTCTTCTTCCTGTAAAACTAGGCACTATGCCAGTAAATACTAAAGACATTAGTGTAAGTAGTACTTTCCTAATTTAAAAACCTACTATGTTCAATCAATAAGTTGAATCAATGCATGGCTTAACATGCTACTTTAATTATTTTTAGGTGGAAACTTAGTAGCAGCTGCAATTAATTTTATAAGTTGAATTTGTCTTTTTTTTCTTGTTGGCCAATTAGTTTACTAGTGAAATATAGCATTAAAGGAGACATGATGGGGAGATTCACTAAGCAGTAATAAGGCGGTGATAAAGTGGAGATAACTTCTCCAGTGATATCACTTCTCCAATTCCTATGTTATTCTATAGAGCCTATTCACTAAGATTTCTTCAGCACTGGAGATCTTCGTGAATTGGCTCCATAGGATAACACAGGAACTGGAGAAGTGATATCACTGGAGACGTCATTGCCACTTTATCACTGCTTAGTGACTCTCCCCCATGTTTTCTAATAATCCCCCTCCCTCAGTTATCAGAGTATGGCCACTTAGAATTTTGCCTTTTGTTCAAGAGAAAAAAAAATCTTCAGTTGATCCTGAATGTCACATCTATGGAGGCAGACAGTAGAATCACTGGCATTGTTTTGTTATTAATTATCATTTAACCCTTTGAGTGCCAGCGGGGTATGCAACACACTGCAAAGAAATGTGTTGCGTATCTCTCTGGCACTCAAAGGGTTAAGGGAACATGCAGGGTGTATGAGCTTACTATACCTTTTAACCTTTGAGTGCCATGGAGATATCCTACACTTTGCAACACAATGTGTTGGATATCTCACTAGCACTCCATGGGTTAAGACTTTTAAAGATCAGAGGATTGAGAAACAATGAGAAGCAATCCATTGCCTTCCCCTTTGGTCATTATAGGGTTAAGACAGGGGTAGGCAATCTTCAGCTCTCCAACTGTTGGGAACTACAACTCCCATCATCATCAACCATATGTGGGTTGGGGATGATGGTATTTGTAGTCAACAAGTGGAAAGCCAAGGATTAGCAAATCCTGTATTAAGATCATCATGTGCAGTGTGTGGAGTATATGCCTTATGGTCCTGCTGGCAACTGTCATGTCTGCCTCCATGCACATAACATCCAGGTGTATTTGAATAAAAGCACGTCAAAAATTCATATGAGCCATAGGATGCCCTATCCATAATGCATGTGAGGAGTTATTAGATGTTACTTCTCCTTTAACCCTTTAATGACCATGTGATATGCCAGGACCATCACCATTTTTTCCCTTAAGGACCGGTGACACTCAGCTCGCCAGTACACATAACAGGGCACATGTGCTGGCACTTCAGCAAGGATCAAAGCAGTCCTTTAACCCCTTAAGGACCGGGAAATCCGGCCGAAGACGCGACTCAACGACCAAAATTTTTTTTTTGCTCTGTTGCGTTCCGGACACCCCGAACGGCGTGCAGCCGCGGGGGGAGCCCGGAACTCGATGACGGTCATAGTACGTCATTGGTCGTTAAGTGAAATCGACCCTTGACGTACTATGACCGTCAAGGGTCGTTAAGGGGTTAAGGAAGGTAACTTCCCCGTACCCCTGGTCATTAAATCGGAACTATCACCTGTAATAACGTTGCCTTTATTCCAGTGCTCCTTTGCACTGAACCTGTAATCTTTATTACATATATATATATATATATATATATATATATATATACATATATATACATATACATATATATACATATACACATATATATACATATACACATATATATACATACATATATATATACATACATATATATATATATATACATATATATATATATATACATACATATATACATACATATACATATATATATATATACATACATATATACATACATATATATATATATACATATATATATATATACATATACACATCTACATACATACACATACACATCTACATACATACACATACATATACACATACATATACACATCTACATACATACACATACATATACACATACATATACACATCTACATACATACACATACACATATATATATATATATATATATATATATATAATCCTTTATTCTCTGACATATTTGCTTTTAAATGTAATTGTTGACATCATTTCAGGACAGGTTGCGGGTCAACTCTGCCCGCAGCCTGTCAATCTTCATCTGTTCTCCTCCCCATGTAGCTCCTCATTCCAACCTCCTACTGTGAAGGAGGCTTCCTCCGTGTGAGCTGGAGCGGTCTCATTGGCAATAGAAATCCTCAGTCATCAGAAGAGGTTGGAACAAGGCACTTCTTGGGGAAGGGAACAGATGAAGATTGATAGGCTGTGGGGCAGAGTTGACCCACAGCCTGTTCTGAAGTGACATCAGCAGATTAAATTTAAAAGCAAATATCTCAAAGAATACAGGATTATATTTAAAAAAAAAAAAAAAAAAAAAAAAAGATTACAGGTCCAGTGCAAAGGAGCATTGGAATAAAGGCAACATAAATACAGGTGATAGTTCCTATCAGAGGGATAACTAGAAGCTACTGAACCCTGATGCAAAAGTTGTCATGGCCCCCCCCCCGACCACATTGATCCCCCATTAGCCATCTACACTGGAAACCTCCACATTGCCCCCTTCATCTCCACATTGCCTCCCATCATCTCCATATTGTCCCCCCATCATCTCTATGTTGCCCCCACATTCCCCCCCCCCCCAGTATCCATTTCCTACCTCACTGGTGGTTCAGCGGCATGGCAGGAGAGGTCTGTGCCTCCTTCTGCACAGACCTCTATACTGCTGGAGCTCCCGCATGATTTTCTCTTCAGTAATGCAGAGCACTGGGAGATGATGTCATCTCCCAGCACTTTGCGTTACTAAAGAGCCAAAGAGGGCACTCAGCTGCTAGAGGTCTGTGCTGAAGAAGACACAGACCTCAGCATGTTGCGGGCACTGTACGGGGGGGTCACAGGGTGAGGACGGGCCCCTGGAGTTATGTGCCGGGTTGCAGGTTGTTACGTTCCTGGTTCCCATTTAAGGGGTTAAAGATTGAAGTTTAAATATGCCTTTAGAAGCTTTTTTCCCCAAAGTATTATACATGAAAAAGATCCCAGTTTAAAAATGCTAATGTTAAAATACTACAGAAGTGGCTTTTTTTAGAATTAACTAAAGCTCCAGGTTAATTATTTGAGGGAAAAGAGATTGCATTTTGTCTTTGTGTTCTCTATGTGAGACTTCAATGACTTCACCTGGAGTAATGTTTAAAATCTGTAAAGCATTCTCTGCTAATGGACTGACTAATGCAGATGCAACTCTTTACACAGCTGAAAATGAATTAATTGCCAATACATACAACAGCTACTTCTCACGGCCAGAGATTAGCTGCCAAAACTCGGTTTAGCATTACAATATAATTAATATTTTTTA
Source organism: Rhinophrynus dorsalis (assembly GCA_037306005.1). Lineage (NCBI taxonomy): Eukaryota > Metazoa > Chordata > Amphibia > Anura > Rhinophrynidae > Rhinophrynus > Rhinophrynus dorsalis. The sequence continues at coordinate 211,827,449 of CM074725.1, forward strand.
AAATATAATTATAAGACACTAGAAGACTTACATGTGTCCTCTTATGAAAAAATGATGTAAGCACTGGCAATACTGTAAATTTAAAGAAGCAGTAAACTTTTTTATGAATACTGAGTAAAACAAGTGTACTCCCACTACTGAGAGATGCATATATCCAGAGTGATTACAGTTTAAAGTATTATTATTTTTTTTACCATTAACAGTGCCTTCTAGTGGTCAGATTCCAATTACGTATTCTTTTGCATTCAGTGGGAAAAGTGAGTCATTGACAACGTTTTGTATATAAGGTGATATATAACCCTTTGAGTGCCAGACGGGCACACAATGCATTTCTATGCAATGGGTTGCATACCCCTCTGGCACTCAAAGGGTTAAACTGCTGAGTCATGCTGTCAGAACTTTCAGGAAGTAATCATGCTGTCACTCACTTCCTCACAATTTGAACGGTTTTAACATTTGAATAAAGCAACTGACATAGTTGGGGGTGCCTTTGTTTTACTCAGCAGGAAAAGCTTAAAAATATGTTGGTTTTCATTTAAAATTGTACTGCTCCTTTAACCCTATGAGTGCCAGAGAGGTATTCAATGCTGTTATATGAAAGATGCACATATTGAAGAGGTCTTTAACATTCAATGTTTTTTTTAAACCTTTGATTGCCAGAGGGGTAATGCCACGTGTTACACACCACTCTGGCACTCAAGGGGTTAAATCACAGGGATTTGTCAATGTTGGTTTTTATCTAACTGGGGGAAGCAATATTTGGATGTGTTCCTTTCTCCATAGAACTGAAGATACAAGAGATTGCTTGTACTGTTTTATGGAAGGCAAGAGGAACACATTTTCTTTGCAGTCCCATTATCCTGCTGTGTCTGAGTACAGTTATATTTATTGTGTGTGCAAATCACAGCAGGGACATGTCCTGGTGTACACAGAACTGGAAAAATTTGGTCGCAAACCAGCTGCACCATAGGGAACAATTAAGAATTCTGATTGATTTAAATTAAGCTTTTAACCCTTTGAGTGCCAGAGAGGCAGAGGTGTAACTAGAAGTCACCGGGCCCTGGTGCAAACATTGCCATGGGCCTCCCCCGCTCACTGACACATAAACCAAAGAATTGCCTTCCTTCCCAAGAATTGAAACGGTTATGTGCATACCTGGGAACTTTGTCTTTTTGAGCCCTAGGACAGAGCTCCTGTTCTGCTACTGGGATATATAAACAATGAGATTCCTATCAAAGGGCGGGACTTAATCGAGGGTGAGGGTGGTGCTTAATGACCTGTGTCATAAAGTTGGTGGGAAGTGGGAGGAACAGGGTTAGAAAGAGAAGAAGTGGGCAGAATTTCATGAGAAACTCCCCCCCCCATCGGTCTCTGTCCCCGGAGTCCTGGCAATCAACTACAAAAACGGGGTCTCTGAGATAGATCTGGACATTACCCAGTTATGGCTACATGTCAGGGAGTAGGGGGAGGTAATGTGGGGCTATGATAGAAAATACCTGCATGGCATGGCTTAATTATCACAGTATAGAGTAATCTAAATCATAAAAAAGTAGTCTTCTTAATAACAAAAAATGGCTAATATAACACATAGGTGAATTTGAAAACTCTTTCAAAGGGGATGCTTTAAAGGGATAGTAATACTTAAAATGTAAAAAAATATGTTGTAGGGTTTACCCCCCTGAGTAAAACAAGAGTACTCCCACTACTGAAAGGTGTTTCATTCAAAAGTTGAATTTTTTAGGTGCAATATCACAGTGACCTGAAATTGTACAGTGACGCTGTTGCTACATGATCCTATTGACAGCTCTGGTCCCGGGACCATAAATCTCCATAGGATGGTGTAGCAACAGCGCCACTGTACAATTTCAGGCCACTGATATTGCACCTAAAAAATTCAACTTTGAAAATTAATAACTTTTGAATGAAACACCTTTCAGCAGTGGGAGTATTCTTGTTTTACTCAGGGGGATAAACCCTACAACATATTTTTTTTTAAGTATTACTATCTCTTTAATAATAAAACTCATGGACAATTTGAAGGGGCAAAATTAAATCAAATCCATTTATAATAATATAGTAACTTAAGTATAAATATAATAAACCTTCTAGCCCTTTGGTAGCTTCCTTCCAAGCTAAGGACAACAGGCACCAACTTTGCTTAAGCTTAGTCTCTATGTGACCCTCTACCAATAATATGTTTAACACTCCCCAGTACTCCACTGGCTGTTTCTTCAGATCAATGGGTATGTCTTCCAACACTGGCGACCAATGCCCAGGGATCATTATAAAACTCTGCTAGCCATAAACATATCTCCCATCTGTAACACATAACCCAGTACTTATATCTTATGTTGGCATGGGCACAGAAGACCATCATAAAGCTGTGACAGTATATACCTAATAAACAAAAAAGGGGGAGGAAAGGTGAGGATGCTTCCACTTCTACTGCTTATTGGTGACGAAGGGACATGGCCAAAAAAAACAATTCTCTGCTGTGATTCCCACTTCTACCCAACAACCCCTATCCACTTACCTTAATAACCATCCACCTTAGACCATCTCCTAGACATGTTCCTCTCCACTTACAGTCCCTTGCAACCCCGGAGAATTCTCCAAAGTTTTTTCAGGTGACAGGTCCCTTTAGAACTTTTACTAAAATAAATGGAATATATTTTTTCCATTTGTGAAGCAGGCATTGGCCCATAATTTATTTATCTTGTGCATAGTGCCATTAGTGCAGCTGTGCATAGTGCCATCCAGCTGCTGCCAGACTACAACTCCCATCATTCCATGGGAGTTATAGTTTGGCAGAATCTGTAAGACATCAAATGGTTCACCTTTTAGTGTTAACCCAAAATAAATCCATTAAATATATTGAAACAGAAGCCTTCAATGCATTATCTAATCTAGTTAAGTAATATTGAAATGAGGAAAGGAGCGGAGGTTTTATTACGTGAAGATGTTAGCTTCAAGCAAATTTCACAGGTTTCGTTACCATGCAAACATGGTTCATTAATAGCAACAAACATGATTGAACTAGCAGTGGCCCTGTTTGCTACAGGCAAATCCAAACCACAAAGGTCATTAGACACAAAAGAAGAAGTGCAACTGTGAAGCAAATCAACTGCATCACCCAAATAAAACATCCCATTCATTTAAATCAGGCTTTTAACCCCTTGAATGCTAGAGAGGTCTCCAATGCATTGTAAAGCAATATGTTGGAAACCTCTTTAGAATTCAAAGGGTTAAAAACCCCATTTAAATCAGTGGTAATTTGGGGAATTCTTATTTACCCGCTATTGGTAAGATGGCATATTCCAGAATTTATCTTTTTTGTTATTTTCTACATAATGCTCACAATGTGTTAATTGGTTCACTCATGTCTTGTCTATAGCTTATTTTAAGCTCTTGTGTGTGTGATTAGCATTACTGTAGTCAGTTGAACTTATTTTTGTTTCCAAATCCACTCTCCTGCATATTCATGGAATTCCATCAGTATGGTGAATGTGTTGGCAGATACAATAGATATGTTAAAAAATGGATTGAGCTCTGGGGGCTTGATTCTGTCACCACCGTTAGGGAAGACAAACTGTCATCAGAAGTTTTAAGTCACAGTCAGGTATTCTATTACCTGTGCTGTGACAAACTACCAGTAGCTAAAAATGCACAACAGGTACTAATTTAGTGCCCATTGAAAATAGTGAAAAGCAGATGAATGTGGTGGCTAGTAGCACACTGGAAGGGACTCTCTATTGTTGCCTTAAATTTGTGCCTAGCAAGCCTAGGGGTTGAGTCCCTAATGTGTGTTTTTGCCCATCAAAAAAGAGATAGACAGTATGTATTAAAAGTAATTTTGCCAATCAGTGGGTTTTGTCATCCCTCCAGCTAGCAGCTGATTGGCTGTTGTGTGTGGTTACTACAGGGCACGTTTTGTGCCCTGCTGAATCCCACATCCCAGCCAATGGGAGCATGGGAATCATTTTGAACAGGGACTGCCCATTTAAAAGCCAGTTTCTGTTCAAATTTCCCTCAGTATGGATCGGGCCACTGCCCATAAGGTACCAGGAGGGCGGATTTTTGTTCTGGTGTTCTGCCGCCACATCCGGCAGTCAGCAGTGTAACTTTAATGGAAAAATTAATTTTAATACATAAATTTATTTTTGAAGGTCAACACTGAAGAGAACGACCAAAGAAGATGACAAAAGAAGAGAAGAAGATGAAGAAGAAAGAAGATGACAGAAGAAGAAAGAAGATACAAGCTTACAGAAGAAGAATTACAGTGGAAGATCAGGGTGCTGAAGAACCCACTGGACATCAGACTTCCAAATTAATGTTACAGCTATTTGGTATGGTGATAAAATAGTATAAGGGCTAGTATTGTTTAACTTTAATGTTAGTGGATAGTGTAGGGCCAAGGGTAGGGTTAGTGTTTGGGAGGACGACTGTTTTTTAGCTCACTCTCGATATTTGACACTGTCAAACATCGAGAGTTGGCTAGTTTACTGATGTAACCACTATTCATGATATTTAGCATGAGTTTTGGGAATAAAATGCGGTGACGGCCATTAGGCCGCAATATGGGTTTTTGTGACCAACGCTTACTGCAGCAGATGCTGGTCAAGCTATAGTATTCCAATGGTACAACTGTGTGTGACTTGCCCGGCACTTCTTTGGCCCCAACAATGCGGAACTTCCAGTTTTATAATCCACCTTCTTCGGCAGGCATCCAGCAGACAACAGCACAGACATCTTAGAGGGAAGTTGCTTCTGAGTCTGCTCTGGTTGTGACGTTCATTGGATACATTATGGTAACGGAAGTTGCTGCCTGCACAGGCGCACAGAGCTTCTCTTGTAATCTCTGTGCCATGGATGCCTGCCGAAGAAGGTGGATTACTTCAATAACGTTGATTTATTCACCATAATACAACTATTACTTTGCCTATCACTATATTACTAATGTATCGGGGGGCAATATTATAAAGCTGAAAGTTCCACTTTAATAATATATAGTTCTGGGTCTTTCAGAGAGAATTATTGGGTCTCCGGGCAAATTATGAAAAATAGGTTTAAGTCACATAGAATGCTGGTTAAGGGTGAAAACAAATTTTGACTTTATCATCAGAAAATATATCATACCTTTGAGACAAAATTTTAAATGGCCACAATGTTGTTTTTTTGTTGGTTTTGTTTTATTTTTGAAATGTTGTTTTGTTTTTTGTTTTGTGCCTTCCTTTAAGTGAAATTACTAAGAAGAACTGATGCTAGAGAAGTCGCAGATAAATTGCTGCACAATGTGTTGGAGACATCTACAGCAGGCAAGGGTTTAAATACCCTATTTTAAATCAATGGGGATTTTTTTCTGTCCCCATGATACCATTGATTTTCCCTCAAATGTCTCTACATTGCCTTAATAAATAAGTCACCATGAATGTACTCATCTGAAAAAACTGCCCCACTAAATGCCAATGAAGTCATCTCATATTGACTTAAATGGAACCCCTGCAATGGAAGCATCAGACAGAGGAAGTTTGACAGGGCTGGAGAGGAATAGGCAGGGCCGGATTTATAATTAGGCAGAGTAGGCATCTGCCTACAGGCACACCCCACAGAGGGGCGCCTGTCATTGGGATCTTTTTTTTTTTTTTTTTTTTTTTTTAAATTAGCCTCGCCCGCCTGGCAGGATCGTCCTTTGTTTTGTTTTCTAAAATTAGCCGTCACCCACCCGGCTCCGCAACATGGTGAGGTCTGTGCCTTCTTCTGCACAGAACTGTAGCTGCTGAGCTCCCACATCAGCTCTTTAGTAATACAGAGCACTGGGAGATGACATCATCTCTCAGCACTCTGCATTACTGAAAAGAAGACCGTACGGGAGCTCAGCAGCTACAGGTCTGTGCAGAAGGAGGCACAGACCTCTCCTGCCGCTGGACCACCAGGAAGGTAGGAAACGGACATGGGGGGAGGAAATGTGATGGTAATATGGAGATGATGGGGACAATGTGAGGGCAATTTGGAGATGATGGGAGCAATGTGGAGATGATGGGGTAAGTTGGAGCTGATGGGGGCAATGTGAAGGCAATATGGAGCTGATGGGAGGCAATGTGGAGATTAGTAGCATTGTGGAGGTGTCCAGTGGAGATAGCCAATGGGGGGGGGGGGCTTCAGATTTCTGTGCCTACAGGCTCCTGAGATGTAAATCCGGCCCTGGGAATAGGTGGGCTGGGTTGAGGATCCATGTCCTTGTCAGACATTGATTGGCTAACCAGGAATTCCTTAGAGGAAGAGAATTGAGCTGTAGAGGAAGTTGGTTCTCCATAGCCATTTTATTTAGGTCAGAATGGCTTGTGTATCTTCTTCACTCCATGCAGGTGATTTGGGTCATGTGTTTCTCACCATCCCTCACCTCCCTTGCTCTCTGATTCTTCTACTCCTTCCCAATACTCACTGGGTCTGCTGTCAGCCCTTAGCCACCAACACTGCCTATTTCAGCTGCACCTCCCCCCTCTCCATCTTACCCATGTCCCAGCCTGGTTTCCCCAGCTAATAATACCTCCTTTAACTTAAAAGGATGGCAACATTTATTTTGAATTTACATGTTCTGCAGGTGCATGATATGTAAAGCTAAATAGCCTATACATTTTTTTCATCTTTATTTATTTTTTTTTTTTTAATACATTCATGTCCCTATCAGTGTGCTCCTCAGATCCTTATTTTTCAGAGAGTTTTCTGGTCAGTTAACAATCAAAGCAGGGCAGTGATACAATGTAGCACTGAGTGTTCTGTATGCTTTATGCATTTAATATACATTGTATTGTTTATTAAATTGTATCACTATTCTTGCTATTACTGTTCCTGATAGAAAGCTCTCTGGACGAATATCCACAGTGCTCGATGTTAAGAACAAATAAGAGGGAAAAAAAAAGGTGACAATGAAAAAAGTAATAATAAAAAGTATAGGCAATTTGATATTAATATGGACAGCCTGTCTCATTGACTTCTATTAATCATGTCTAGGTGGAATCTACAGAAATTATTTTTAAATAGTACTGGGCATTATGTCCATGGTAACATAGGACCATAGTAACATATTAACATAGTTGATGAGGCTGAAAAAAGACATGTGTCCATCAAGTTCAACCCATGACATATCAGCCTTGTTTATACAGATCAAGAAAAAAAACCTCTCTTTAAGCCTTTTACAATGAAGCCCCAAGTGGGTAAAAATAATTCCTCCCTGACTCCAAATGTATATCGCATATTTCCCTGAATCAGCATCCTATCTGCTTTGAAACTAACTGTCATAATTCTCATATTGTTCTGAGGAAAAAAGGTATTCATTACATTTTGAAAGCAGCTACAGTATCTGCAAGTATAGCATCCCAAGGCCAAGAATGCCATGATTTTATTACCCTTGCTATAAAAAAATCTCTGCCTTTGCTTAGGTTGAAAGCGCCTGTCGCTCAAAGGGTCAACAAAGAATAAAACATCAAATGCATCATGTAATTATGCTAATGGATTCACGGAGGAGTGAGCTGCATGTTATTCATATTTTATCTACTCTATAATTTTTTTTGCAGAATATTAGTTCCAACAAACAGGAGCAATTACAGCACACAAACTGCTTTTCACAAATCCTTCAATAATAATAATAATTTAGACATATTTTCCATACTTTGCTATTATGTATTTTACACCTATGCACAACTATTTTTTATTGTAGAATTTGTCCTGCATTTCAGTGGCATACACAAGTAGTATTAATATATACAAAACACACAATTTTTTGATAAAGTGACATATGCTTAAAAATGAGTAGATTATTTTATCAAAGGGCAGGCCTTCAAAATAAGATACACAAGAGGAACTTCATTAGCATTTAAAATATTCTGAATATCTTAACTTGTAGCCTGATCTTACAACCAAGCTGTCAGCATATGTGGTCATTGACACAAGCCTGGGCAAACTGACCTCTGATTGGTGCATTTAATTGCATGGCCTCTGCATGACCCCTTTTTTCCTACATTCAGACTTAAAAAAGATGATTGGTGTGTGAAATCAATAGGGTGGTTGTTGAATGTAAAAACATGAGATAATCAAGAGTTCTGTGAATAGGAGGGGTGTGGTACAAATATTAATTTGCAGATATTCATCCTTTAACCTCTTAAAGACCAGAGAGGTGTTTAACGCATTGCATAGAAAAGTGTTGCATATTTTTCTGGTCCTTATCCACTTGAATGCCAGAGAGGTATGCGATGCAATGCATTGAGCACCCCTCTGCCTCTCAAAGGAAGGGGTTAATATACCAGCACTGTCCAGTTATCCCCCTGCCTTGCAATGCAAGAAACTTACAACCCTTTTTTTAAAATGTTTCTCCATTTACCCATTTTTCTATGTCACAACTGTTAATTTCTCTGTATCCAAATTAACCTTATGCAGTTGTGGATGATGGGTGGTAAGAGTTGTGTGCGTGACATGCCACCCTATGGCACGCATAAGGAAACAAGGACATTTGTTCTGATTTTGTCTGCATCCTGTTATTACATGGCACTAAATGGAGTGGTTGAATGACAGGCCCATAATGCCCATATACTACCACAATGTCTACCCTTGGTACAAGTGGTGCAGAATGGCTATATTTCCACATAAAATGTTTAATACATAGACAAGGGTGTTGCTGGTACTGTTTTAGTGGGCTAAAGCCATGGATCTAATGATTAAAGATGTGGGTTCTATTGCAGGATTGAGGCATGTAATTCTGCTAATCTCTCTTAACCCTTTGAGTGCCAATGGGGTACGGAATGCATTGCAAAGCAATGCATTCCGTACCCCTCTGGCACTCAAAGGTTTAAAGTAATGGTGAAAATGAGCTGTACAGTGCACTAATAATAATTAATTAGGTTGACCTAAGTATCATTTTTGGGAAATGCCCTTGTAAATTTGGGAACCTGTCAATTCCCTCATAAATAGGTGTTAGGTAAGTAGATAATGCACAGACAGGCTCTGGTGCTTGTTTTAGTGCAAAAGCTTATTTGGAGATACCTCTGATAGATTAGAAAAATAAGTGGTTATAGCATCTTACTATACTTTAAACAAAACATTTTTACTCATGAATAACCATACATATCTAAAATATTGACAGTGATACCTTATGGATCGTGGAGCCCAGGTGTGGGGTGCACTGCAGGACCAAGCCAATTTTTTTTTTCTGTTTTGGAGAGCCAGTGCAAGTGAACTATCACAAGTACTGGTTCTTCATGGGAGAGGCTGAAACTGACTACTCTGATCTCGGATCAGTCAGATTTAGGCTCTCCCAGGGATCACAGCGCACTTTTTAGGCATGCTGTGATGCAAAAAAAATCATGACATGCCAGAGCCATCACCGGTCTTTAACGCAGGTACCATCATGATGGTTCTGGCATCATCAGGCGGTAATGGGTCAAGGTTGTTTTTTTCACAAACAGCTTCAACAGAGATGCAATATAGTTCCGTTGATAACGTGTTACTTACAGTTAATGTTCTGTGTTCTCCTGAAAAACCCATTACTATGGGGAGATGCCAAGGGCATGGCTGCCTGATGCCTATGTACAGCATGAATTGTAAAAACATTTCTGTACTATCTATAACTTTATTTGTTACGTAAACAAAGATCCCCATGCAAGTCAATATATCAAATCGAGATAGCTTAAATTAGAAAATCTGAAGTAAAGGACTGCAACGTATGTAGGTAGGCCAAGTATTACAGCTTGCTATGAATCTGGCATCCTAAAATATTGATGTTACACTGCGGCTCACTTTGCCACCATGAAGCTCAAGTCTGCTGCAATTTGCCTAAGCTCTGCTCTGAACAGTGAGCTGCAGCATGTTGTAGCAGTCTACATTAACACAAAGCAGTAGTCACCCATGTGAAAAGCCTGAGAGAGCCTCAATGTTTAGTTTTGCATAGGAGATGCACTAATGTCATTGCATTTATATGCACAGGGTAAAGTAAAAAAAATGAAATGTAAAGAAAAGATCTTAAGAATGGAATATAAAAATTGTCATCAGCTGAGTTAGGACATGTATTATTTGTATAGCTCGTTTCCATAGTCATTTACAGGAGAATTAAAGGCTCCTATTAATAACCACTCATCAACTTACTGTGGCCATAAAGTACAATTGCTCCTTATGAATTTTGCACCGTGCCATTGTCCAAGAGATAATATCTTCAATCAGTCCTGGATGCCATGTCTATGGATGTGGACAATGATAGCTGGGAGCAAGTCCACAGGACCTCAAACTCAGATTGTTGCACATGGTAATCTTATGTACTGTAGGCTCATCACTCTTCCTGCTTCAGTTTAAAACCAAATTCCAACAAACAGAATAGAGCACAAGGAAGCATCCCTAGGGCAGTGAATCTTCAATACGTTCCACCACCACAAAACACTCCACTCATGGTACTCACAAAAGGAGTGTCTGTCAAACAAATATATGATAGGCAGCAAAAACGCAGGTCTGGGCATTATATCTGACCCAGAACAGTACACTGGCTATCCTACACCTGTTGGTTATAGGCTGCTCCTCCTCCTCACATCTCCTCGAAACATACCCAATGTACTAAAAAAAAGAAAGAGGGGGTGCCACAATAGTGCAACATTAAAACAGAATTAAAATAAATATACTCACATGGTATGATGGTCAGCAGATGTTTATTCCTAATTCCGACTTTAAATCTCTACCATCTCTGCTTGGACTCCACAATAAACAGGAACTGTTGCACAACAGTAAAAGTGAAGACTCGCTTGTATATGTATATCATACATTTAGCTGTTAGCTTTGATAAAGCAGTGTGTGAACAGGGAAATGCTTTAGCAAGAAAGCTAATCTTGTTTGTTTTATCTCTATGTTCATGTATTTATATATAACTACAACATATTATAAAATTTTACTGGAGATTTATACTATACTCATTGAAGAGCCCATTATACGGGCCACAGTGCCACTGCCAGCCGGTCGCGGGGCAATCATGCCCAGTAGAGACTGCACGCACTGTGGCTGATACAGAGCTGGACGCTCCTTTGGAGCGTCCAGCTCTGTATCAGCCGCAGCGCAGGCAGTCTCTACTGAGCATTACTGCAGCACGCGCGGCAGTCTCTACTGCACATGACTATCGTTACACACATTTTAGCGAATTATTATATAGGACAAGTGAGTCTTCCTTTTTCTGTGGTGCAGAAATTCCAGTTTATCATGGCGTCCCAAGTGGAGACGGTAGAGGTTCTCCGCATGCCTTTGAAATCAGCGTTAGGAAAGATCCTCCCCTGCCCCTCATACCATGCGAGTGCATTTCTTTTATATAAATATATATATATATATATATATATATATATTCACACAATATATTTATTTGATTCAAAACAGAAAAGCCTACAGTAGACTGAGTGACAAAAAAGTATTATGTCATACAGATTTCCCTTTAGGAAAGCAAGCGAGACAGAAAATAATAGAACAAATAGTTGTTTGGTGAGGCACTGAAATAGTCTCATAGGAGAACACATTTTGAGTCGTATGAGTAAAACACCATCACGTCCAGAGAGCATGAAAAGAGAAATTAAGAGAGAATAGAAAAGAGATCTAAAAGAAGAGAGGGTGGAAAAGAATAAAAAAAGGTAAAAACAAGTCTTGTGAGTGTCCACGACCAGCACTGGCCTGAGGCATGCATTTCTTTTTATTCTGTTTTATTATTAGTGCAATGTTGCACTGTTTTGGCAACCCTTTTATTATTTTTGTTAAATCAGCAACTGTCATGTCCGCCTCCATGGACATGCCATTCAGGACTCATTGGAGATATTATCTCCTGAACAAAGACAAAAGGCCAAAATTCAGAGAGGTCATTTAGATATTCTGGCCAGAGTAAGGTGAGTCTGTGGATATAAAGTGGAGGTATTATTTCACCTTTAAATAACTAAGGCAAAGCTCAATAGAGAGAACAGACAGCCCTGTCTAATCTGTTTATGACACGTTGTAGCACACATTCTGACTACTCTTGGGTACATTGTACAGGACCCACTAAGTTCCATGAGTAAAATATTCTCATTGCGCTATGCAAAAAATTTTGAAATTGTCTACATTAATCTTTTTTTCAGTATATATCCTATAAAATTAAAAACAACTTCAATAAAAATAACCATAATAGGTACTAGAAAGATAAAACAAGTTTATCTCCAGTCAAGAAGAAAGCACATTTATTTCTACACTAATGGGGGAGCAGAGATACATTGACGTCTCATGACATACATCAAAGGACACATGGATGTGTGACCCTTAGCTTAATCTGCCTCAAGAACAGTCAGAAGTAATTCTAATGAGTAGCTGTATCTAAGCAAATGCATTCTTACATTAACCCTTTAAACCCTTGACTGCTATTTATATATATATAGTGCTATATATATATATATATATATATATATATATATATATAAAATGTTATCATATCTGAAGTTATAGAATAGAGGATATTTCAATGTATCAAACATATTTAATCGATTGGATGCTGGAGTTTTACATTATAAATAAGATGCTAATTTAACCCTTTGAGTGCCAGAAGGGTACGCAACGCATTGCAAAGAAATGCTTTGAGTACCCGTCTGGCACTCAGAGGGCTAGGACACTCAAAGAACCTTATGTATAAAGACAAAGGGCGCCAATTCTGGGGCAAACCAACTGCAACAAAGAGATTTAATCCACTGAATGCTAGAGAGGTCCCCTAAAATATTGTGAAGCAATGGGTTGGAGTACTATCTAGCATTAATGGGGTTAAAAGTTACATTTAAAGGGATAGTAATACTTTGTTTTAACTTTATTTTATTTTGTAGGCATTAATAAAACATGAAGAATGATATAAGTCTTATTCCTCAAACCTTTATGGTTTAAGAGATATTCACAAGCAAAGTTTCCCCTCCCCGCCCCTTTTTCCTAATGTAAGCCATTTCTTCTCAGATGTTAATCTGGTTGTAAGACCAGACAGATAACAGAAGGGGACAATCTTCTTTGTATGAAAACAATGAAAGCCCTTCCCCCCTTGGCAAGCTTTTCAGGTTTTTCCCTTATCTTAATTGAAGATTGTCCCTCTCTGCAGTCTACCTGGGCACCTCCCTTCTGATCTGGTTGAACAGGGGGGGGGATACTTTGTTTGTGAATATCTCTTAAACCATAAAGGTTTGAGAGATAAGACTTATATCATTCTTCATGTTTTTTTAATGCCTACAAAATAAAATAAAGTTAAAACGAAGTATTACTATCCCTTTAAATTAATAAGCATTTGTACTGCGCTGTGTGAGGGTGTATCTGATAAGTCACCCTGACACAGTGACAGGATTTCATGCTCCTGCAGCAGGAGAAACATAGTTGAATGTTTGGTTAGAATGGTTATAGGAGAAATACATTTTCAGGAGAACAGACTCTTAATCCCCCAAAAAGAAGACATTTTGGAATATACATATGGTAACTATAACAGAGAACCCTCCAGATCAACCCTCTAGAGTCCAAATTTTAGAATTAATTGCAGGGTCTCCAGGGTCAGAGGCTGGTTTTCCGGGTTTTCTTGGGTAACTGATAGTTTTTTTATACATTCTGCTTTCTTCCCATCCTGTTCCACCCACTTCACTGCCCAAAAGATTTGTGTCTTTTATACATGCCCAGTAACAGCCTATGAGACCTCTCTGGGGCCCAACAGAAGAAAGGAGGACATTTATAAAAAGTGTTCTTGTTGGTCTTTGCGAATGTATCCTTAAAATGTCCTTATCCCTTATCATGAGTGTTGGTATTTATTACATATTCTAAGTACTTTTATAAATGTAGTGAGTGACCTTAAAGAATAAGAATAGGTTAGACGTAGTTAAATATTTGGTGAAAACTCTGTTGCTAAATTGTCACAAATAGCAACATATCTTTATAAATTTTAGCGCCACTTTTTACAAACTTCCTTACGCCATTTCATAAAAAAATTACTACATGGTGTTAAGAGATCCTAAACTGTCATCAACACTATTCTAAATACCAATGTCAAACTTAAAGGGGACGTATCACTCCTATACAAGTTATCCTTAATAGTTAGATAATATAGAGAATGTGTAAAACTGTATTAATTTCTTTTTTTAAAGCTCTATTTGGTCAAAATTGAAGCAATAAACTCTGCCATGCACCTAATACCGGATAAACTGTGGTTACCAGCTCTGTACCGCAGTCTGTCACTCTGCTCTCCTCCCTCTATCCAGCCTCCTCATATGACGGATGCTTTCTGTCAGAAAGCTGGAGTGATTTCATTGGCCAGAGACTGCGCCAGCTTACAGGCAGAAAGCCTCAGTCATTGGAGGAGGCTGGATAGAGGGAGGGGAGCAGAGGCAGAGTGACAGACTGCGGTTACAGAGCTGGTAACCGCAGTCTATGAGGAAGTAGGTGCAGGGCAGAGTTTATTTTTTCTATTTTGACCAAATAGAGCTTTAACCCTTTGAGTGTCAGAGGGGTATGCAACACATTGCTCTGCAATGCGTAGCGTATCCCTCTAGCACACAATGGGTTAAAAAAGAAATTAGTACACTTACACATATTCGCTATATAATCTAACTATTAAGGCTAACTTGTATAGGGGTGATACATCCCCTTTAAAGCTATTTTTTGTTTTCTATTAACTCCACAAAGTTCCTAGGTATGATGGCAATCGTCTTAAAATGTCTTCTATGCATTGTACAACTTCTAGAGCTCAATGTGTTTAACCCTTTGAGTGCCATCAAGGATCGTTGGATAGCTCTCTGGCACTCAAAGCGTAAATGACCAGAGGGGTGTCCAATGCATTGCTTCACAATGTGTTGGACACCCCCCATTTCTTTGCAATGCATTGCGTACCCCTCTGGCACTCAAAGGGTTCAAGTAAAACTAAAGTGAACCTTTATTTACCACGTGAAACTAGAGAAATCTCCAGCAGAATGTGAAGCGATGCTTTGAATGAATCTCATCTCTACCATCAAGGGGTTAATTAGTCCTTAAAGAAGGAATTACTTCAACCATAGAAATACATATCGACTGAAGCTATTTTTAAATCTTCTAAATTAATGATAATACTCAGGGAGACATGCATTAGATATAAGTAAAGATATATCAACCTACTTTTCAATGCACTGGAGACCTTGCAGTAACCAGGGGGTTAAAGAAAGCATAACCTTATATTATGTAAAAGAAAAATACTGCTGGGAGGTTTTCTATTCAAAAGCTGTTAACCCAATGAGTGCCAGAGAGGTTTGCAACACATTGCTTCAAAATGTGATGCTCGTTTCTCTGCCATTCAGATGGTTAAAGCATATTGTATTTGAATTAACCACTTGATGACCAGAGTGGTGTGCATCACACTGCTCTGCAAAGGGTTAAACCAGGTGGTGTTATTCCTATTGTTTATTGTGGAGATTCATAGTCTATGACTCAAGCTGTCCTATAGGCATTAAAGAAAAAAAAAAAAAAGCTTTTGGACAGTAGTTGGCACTGTTACCAACAGTCTGAGAAATAAACAAATATATCTGACCTGTGTGAATAAAAAATCCCCCAACAGTGGGAGTACTCTTGTTCCAATTGAAACAACAAAGAAGGTTCAGCGGCTCTCGGGCAGTTTGACCAGTACTGAGCCACGCTCCTGGACTCGTAACTCTCAAACTGACAGAGGTCTTGTGCAAAGCCAAAGCCCCCTCAGGCCGTAGTAATCCAATAGCAAACTGTTACGGCTGCACTGATAAAACAAAGAAAAGTTCAGTCAGCATAATATAAAACCATAGCATTTTTTGAAATGCAAAGTAAAATCAGAAAAAGATATCAGACATCCACAGATGTGAATCTGGGCTATGTGAGTTGTGGATGTCTGAAATGTTTTTCTGATTTTGCTTTGAATTTCAAGTGGAATTACCACCCAATATAAAGTCGCCCCCCAATGAATAGGTATATGGTGACATGCTTCTTAATAATGTTATTACCTGCTACAAATACCACAATCTGAAGTAATCCTGTTTCTTCAGAGACCGACGGCTAGGCTTGCACACAGACATCTTGACTTAGAGACATCTGTGTGCCTGTGCAGTCCATCCTGGTCTCCTCTAGGAGGCACTGTATGGAGCCAAAAGACAAAGCAAGGGGCTGAAAGGGCAGGCTTGCAGATGACTCTACATCAAGAAGCCTGTCTGTCAGTCTCTGAAGAAACAGGATAACTTCAGATCATGGCACTTGTGTCAGATAATAACACTATTAAGAAGCTAGTCGCCATATGCCTAATTATTGAGGGGCAACTTTATATTGGGTGGTAGTTCCACTTTCAGTATTCTTGTTCCACTCAGCAGGAAAATAACTTGAATGAATATTTTTTTTCATTAAAAACACAAAGGGTTCTTGCTCCTTTAAGCCGTGAGATTGTATTTGCTCAGCAGGCTGGCATTGGTAAAGGTTATTTTTACTAACAGTTTGAGTGCAATTCACTGTGCTGGATACAGCTTTTGGCACTCAAAGGATTAACCCTTCGTGTGCCAGAGTGGTATGCAACACATTGCTTTGCAATGTGTTGCGTACCCCTCTGGCATGCAAAGGGTTAACAGTCGAAGAGGCATACGATCTGTCATGTCTAATAGCTGTTCTTAAAAGATCTTCTGTAAGGTCATGATAATTCTGTCTCTGCAAATGCAGAAATCTGATAACACTAGCTTTATTATATTAACCTTAGAAAGACTTAAATATCAATCATTTATCCTGCCTGACAGACATAGCTGAAGGAGGAAGAATAATGCAATAACTGAGGCAGAGAGAGAAGCAGCAATGGAATGCAGCAAGAAAATCAGCAAAAATGTTTAGTGTATGTATTTACAGTTATTGTACTATAAGCCTTTATTTTGACTTTACACATTCTGCAAATGCCTATACTTTTAATTTTGTTTCAGCATCGCCTGTTTTTTATTGCACTTTAATATCACTAACACTGATCTCATTGGATCCATTTCCATGTCTATGGAACAGATTGAGTCATAGACTACAGTTTTCAGTAGTAAGGACCACAGGGCATTTTTGTTTTTCACTAATGGATTCAGGACTCCCTGAATGGAGTGCAACTGCATGGGGAGGCCTGAATTCCATGACGTGCCATGAAATCTTAACATAGGCTTGGATTAGTCAACTCCATAATCAAAACCTCTTGAACCCGACAATGACAAACAGTTTTCCACTGAAGCATTTCTGTATTCCAGGTTCTCTCCAGCAGTCTCTACTGAGCATGACTTTGTCGTTACACACGTTTTAGTGAATTATTATATGGGATTGACTCCAAAGAATCACATAGGAATTGGATAAGTGATCTCACTGGAGAGGTTATCTCCTCTTTATCTACCTCATAGGTTGTTATGCACTAAGTGAGATAAATAGGCAATAACTTCTCCAGTGATATCAACTCTCCAATTCTTTTGTTATTCTATGTCACCTATGCAATAATATATATCTGAAACCTTAGTGCACACACAGCATAAAATACCATAGGAATTTAGAGAGTTTATATCAGTGGAGAATGTATTTTCTGTTTATCATACCTCAGTGCATCCCCCCAGGTAAACTGTACGGGAAGGGGGGGGTGATAAAGTGGAGATAATTTCTCCAGTGATATCACTCCAGTTCCTATGTTATTCTATGGAGCCTATGCACTAAGATTTATCAAGTGGAAGATATCGCAATACATTGGCTCCATGAAATAACATACAAAAATGAGAAGTGATATCACTGAAGTTATCGCCTCTTCATCACCTATTTATTACACCTTAATGCATAATCCTGAAGGTGAATAGTGTGACCGTCAAATGACACTGGTAATGTAAAACAGGTTAAAGCGGAACTTCTAGGGAGTAACAAGTCATCCTTCAATAATTAAACATACGGAGACTCGCATCATAATACATGTATTATCTCTTTAAATTACCACATTCCAATGAAATCCTTAACCTCTGGAGACTGACGGCCAGATTATTGCCATCTGCGCACCTGCACCACCAGTCCCTTGCGGTATGCTGCAATGCTTCTTACAGGAGACCGGGACTGACAGCACAGGTGCACAAACAAGATGTCTTCACTGATGTCTGGCTTCCGGTCTCGGGAGAGTAAAGATTGCTTTAGAATGTAGCACTTTAGAGAGGTAACACATGTATTGTGATGCTAGTCCCCATCCTTGTAATTATTGAAGGGCAACTTATTACCACCTGAAAGTTCTGCTTTAACCGCTATAACTTTGACATAACTCATCTTCTGACGAGTTCTCTTTTACTCAACTCTATGTTTTTTTCATAGTAAAAGTTTCCTATTCCTCTGAATTGTGTTTAACCGTGTAAGTGCCAGAGAGGTATACAATGCATTGCAGCACAATGCATTGGATACCTTTCTGACACTGAAAGGGTTAACTCCATAGACGCAAGAAAGGTCTCCAATGAATTGTGAGGCAAAATGTTACAAACCTCTTTATCAATCAAGAGGTAAAAATCCATATTCAGTTCAATAGTAATATTTTCTTTGTCTTCTGCGGTGAACCTGGTTTGCCACAGAATAGTTGTAGTTGTTCTTAGTACATCATCAGCATTATCTATTAACCCCTTAGTGCCTAAGATCTTTATTGGAGACCTCTCTAGCATTCGAGCAATTAAAATCACCATTTAAAACAATGGGAATTTGGGGAGATTTTTATTGGTCCCACTACAGTGTAGTTGGTTTGCTCCAGAATTGCTTCTCTTTGTTATCCTTTGTAGCTAAAGGGATAGTAATGTTTCATAATAAAAGCAGCTACAATTAATCATCATAGTATTTAGGCCATGGAGAGTTATTTCAATACTGTCAGAGTTGTAGTTCAAGAGTAATTGAATGATAAAGAATCCACCTCCGTCCCCTTTTACTGATGTCACTGCTCAGCTCAGAACAGCGGGGAGGTGTCATTGCAGAGAGGACAATCTTCAATTAAGATAAGGGAAAAACCTGTCAAGGCAGCAGGGTTTTCATTGTTCTCACAGTAAGAAGATTATCCCTTGCTGTGAGCTGTCTGGGCTGTGGACCAGATTCAACACCTGAGAGGAGGTGGCTTACACTAGGTAAAAGGGGCGGGAGGGGGATACTTTATCATTCAATTACTCTTGAACTACAACTCTGACAGTATTGAAATAACTCTCTCCATGGCCCAAATACTATGAAGATTAATTGGAGCTGCTGTTTTTGTGAAACATTACTATTCCTTTAAGGTCAATTAATTAGCAATTTCATCAATAGTTGTAGCTTTTTATGTTTGGATTGTAGTGTAGCTTATCTGCATTAAGAGCAAACTTCATATATAGTAATTTATGAAAGACATGAAAATAATAACGGGAGTGATGTTCAAAATGTTGTAGTAAGTGAAATTGTCTGTAATAAGACTGGAAACCAAGTTACACCATGGTACCTCAATTCCCGTATGCATTACCATTATTTTTTTCATTCAGTTCCATCACAGGAAAAAGCATGGTCAAGGTTCAATCTACTGTCATATGTAAGGTATTTTAACCCCTTAACGACCGGCAGTCCTGGGACGTTTCCGTCCCATAAAGACCGCATAGGACCACGTGGACGCGCCGGTACACGTGACCAGTCGCGTGTATCGGTGCGTCATTATGGTGCCTGATAGAGATCGCTCCGATCTTGGAGCGGTCAATTTCAGGTCCTCTTTTTACTTACAGCGCTCCCGGTAGAGCGCTGTAAGTAAAAAGTATGTGACGTACTATGACCGTCATCGGTCCTTGAGTATTTCAAGGACCGTGACGGTCATAGTACGTCACATGTCGTTAAGGGGTTAAAACAAAAATATTCTTTCAGCCACTTTTTTTGTCTAGTTTCAGTCATTTTTTTCTGATAATATTAAAATAGTCTAAATTCAGAGAAGAAGACAATTTAACCCTTTGATTGCCAGGGAGTTAGCCACGCATTCAAAGGGTTAAAGGAATATACAGTGATAGCAGTAGGAATCAGTTATCCGGGCTGGATTCCCAATAGGCAGAGTAGACAAATTTATAGCACCCCAAAATCTGAAAGTAGCTTCAGATGAGTTGGCGACACCCACATTCTGAACTGTGGGTGTGGCCGGAGAATTCTCAGTGTCCCTGCACTAGGGCTATTATTTAACCCCTTGGATGTTAAAGAGATTTCCAATGCATTAGAGATCTTTAGCAACCGATCGGTTAACCTTTTTTATTGCTTATGATAGGCGAATGGTATTTTTTTGTGGATGAGACTGGGAGCAGGGTCATCTGAGGAGTGGGGGGGGGGGGCATGGCCATGAACGGAGCTAAGAGCTCCGAGAATTCCTTGCCTAGGGGCACTGGGGATGTAAATCCAGCCCTAGCAGTAATATGTCTTTATCTCTTTGAAAATGTGTCATTTTTAAAGGAAAAAAAAAAGACAAAATGCTGAAGTTAGAAATGTCTTTAAAGGACAGTATTCATCAATCTCATCTTACTACCATATGTTGAATTCTTTATGACACATTTTCAAAAGTGAAGAATTGACTTCTGAAAAAAGACCACCTTTAACTGCTAAACCATGAGCCAACGTTTTTTCATTATGATATTTTTGAACATCGCCACCCAAAGTGGTTTACAAATGGACCCAGGAAAAAGAATATTTGAAATAATAACATTTAATATGAAATGAATATTGAATAATATACCTAAAGATGTCTCCAATCCATTGTGAAGCAATGTCATGGAGATGTTTCTAGCATGTAAAAGGTTAAAAGCAAGGCCTAGATTTCCCAATAGGCAGAGTAAGCAGCTGCCGAGAGCTCCAAATTTTGAGGGGGCGTCTCAGCTGTGCTGGCCACACCCGCATTCTCTGTGGGTGTGGCCAGAATAATTCCAGTGTCCAGGCACAAGTTTTATAACTATTACAAACTATTATTTAGCCCCTTGGATGCTACAGTGAACTACAACAGATTGTGGAGCAATGTGTTGAAGATCTCTCAAGCAACCAAGGGGTTAAAGTGGAATTTTCAAGTCCAATGAAGTTAACTGGAGTAGGTCTACCTAATAAAGGTAACACTAATATAGGTAATCATTTGTTAGAATTCACACTAGTTTTTAATAAAAAAGGGGTAATTAAAACAGACCTGGTGACGTTCGGTGCGGTACGCACCACTATAAGAAACTGCCTTGTGGCTTAATTTCCCCACCCACTGCAAGTCCCAGCTATCCTTGTGCTCCTTGAAGTGAGCTGATATTCGACTGCCTCCAAGCAAAGGGGCAGGTTTTATGAGCAAGATTTACACATGAGGGACAGCGCTGCCAATCATTGCAAACGTAATGAAGATGGCGCCTCTCTTGCTCACACTATCGGCCGAGAAAGAGGTCTTTTTTTTTTTTATCATACTTCAACTTGTTGAATATGATTCCTATGGTTTTTAAATATGTTATGGGTTAACAACGCATGTGACTGAACATGTTCCGCTTTAAAGCTTTTTATTGGTTGTTACTTGTTATAGGCCAAGGATATTTTCTGAGCCAGGAGACAATGGGTGGGGCTGGGAGTGGCATCATGTGAGGGTTGGGGGTGTTACCAAGGGCAGAGCTTAGGGTGCCTATAGTGCCTTTCCTAGGGGCACCTTGGATGTAAATCCAGCTCTGGTTAAAAGTAATGCATATTAAACCTTTAACAACCACAGAGGAGGGCAATGCATTACTTTGCAATGTGATACACATACCTCTGATCCTTAAACGGTTGAAGTTAGGAAATTATTTGCCCAGTTTAAGTTTAAGCCATTGGTTCTCAATTAAGGTATCAATAATGTGAACGTTCAATTTCAAATTTATATTTGTGGGATTATGCACAATCTGCATATTTTTGTGCTTCATATTTTGAGACCCAATAAAATATTATGTATAGCTTAATATATATGAAAATAATAACCCATAATAATATATTTATGTATTCATCCTTTTCCTAACACCCTTACACAAATAACCCATAAAACAGCAGGGCCATTCTGACTTCTGACTTCCAGACTTCATATTAGGATTGCTGGAGCAAAAATGATTGAGAACTACTGGTCTAAACAATGCTTAACAATATTTGTTTAGAACCAAAAATGATCTGTTTGAAAAATATTGTTTATGACATCTCAAACCCAGTTGTCCTCTTATAAAGCTATCTCCACCAATCACCAAGCAGTAACCAATTATTTACCATTTATCCTTGAGTGGAACTGAAAGTAGACTGAGTTTCTATGGTAACAATTTATGGGAGCTGTTATTTATATTACCGTTATTGGTCTCCTCTTCCCTATGTGCCCTTTTAACAGACCATATCACACAAAATATAATTGATTTTGTTATATTTGAGCCCTGTGGGTAGGTATTTTTATATATTCAGTGTGTTTCCATAGATACCTAATCATGTAGGAATTCTAGCTTTAATTCATAAGTTTCCAAAATTACCATCAGAGTTTTCAGCTAGAACTTAGGTGATACTAATAATGTTTATTTGATTGAAGACTATAAAATGCGTTCAAGTGTGTTATAAGCATATGGAGTTTACAGGAAAAGACTCATGGGGGGAATCACTAAGCGATGATAAAGAGGTGATAAAGTAGAGATGACTTCTCCAGTTTATAACTTCTCCAGTTCCTATGTTATTCTATGGAACCTGTTCACCAAGATCTCCAGTGTTGAAGAAATCTTAGTGCTTAGGCTTCATATAATAACACAGGAATTGGAGAAGTGATAAACTAGAGAAGTCATCACCACTTTATCACCTCTTTATCACTGCTTAGTGAATCCCCCCCATCATCTCCACTTTATCACTTATTTTTCACAGCTTAGTGAATCTACCCATTGTTTGTTTTAATAAAAAAGCAATGTTCCATATCAAAGAATGCTTTTTTTTTTTTTTTTTCTCTTACTTCTGATATTAACCCAATGGATGTTTGAGATGTAACATTAACAAAATTGATGATGTTGGGAAAAGACAGCAGTTCATTTCATATCACATTGTTGTTCCAGAAGAAAGCTAAAAAAAAACTAAAAACCAAAAAGGAAAAAGAAAAACAAAAGAAAACAAACAGCTGAAGGCATTTCAAATTATATTCCAAGCCAGTCATAAAATTCTTTCCCAACTCAAAAAGGCAGTCGGATATCTCATTGGATCAAAATCTTATTTGCATTGAAACCAACTGTCATAATTCTCTATATTGTTCTTAGCTAAAAAAAAAAAAAAAAAGACAGTTCTTGATCGAAAGCATACATGAGTAACTGCAAACACAGCCTCCCAGTGCAAAGATTACCACCTCCTTACTGCCCCTACGGTAAAAATTCTGCCATTTTCAGTCAAAAATGCCTCTCTAAATCCAACAGTCTTACAGATGAAGCCTGTGTTTTTTCCTCAGCTCTCCGTGTAAAGAATCTTCACAGTATTGCAATACTTTGATTTATGTGTAGCATTCAAGGTGTTCAAATTATAGGCTCATAAATTGCCTCGATTATGATTGAGTAAATTATATTTATGTGTAAATAAACCCATTTTTTAGGTCATAGTTTTCCTTTAGTGGTTCTTATTAATAAGTGTTGATTTATATGAAAAAAAAAAAAAATTATATATATATATATATATATATATATATATATATATATATATATATATATAAAACCTGTGTTAGTCTATCTAAAATAAAATGTGTGCCCTGCAATGTGCATATATAATGTTTCTTAGTAAATATGTGCACTGTAATGTGCATATATGAATATTTCTTAGAAAAATGAGTGAGAATTTGGTATTCACAAATTGGCCAAGTCGTGGGTAAGCTTGCCACCACGCCATGGTATCTCACTATTCGGCAAGTCCTACTCTAATACTCTTTGTGTCCGTACCTGAGGTTGGGGGACTGGAGAACCCTCTCATTCTCTGCTTCTGTTTTTGTATGTATTTCTTATATTTACATTAAAATTATATATTCCTATGGATATGTAATGGTGAGTTGGTGCTGTGAGTTTTATTTCTTGATATATATACTAGTTGAACAGCCCGTTACACAGGCCACAGTGCCTCTGGCAGTGGCAGCGCATGACTGCCCGCACC
Source organism: Rhinophrynus dorsalis (assembly GCA_037306005.1). NCBI lineage: Eukaryota > Metazoa > Chordata > Amphibia > Anura > Rhinophrynidae > Rhinophrynus > Rhinophrynus dorsalis. Next base: position 211,851,569 of record CM074725.1, read on the forward strand.
ACTGCTGATACAGAGCTGGACGCTCCTTCGGAGCACCCAGCTCTGTATCAGCCGTGGCGCGGGCAGTCTCTACTGCGCTTGACTGCCGCACGCGCAGCAGTGTCCACTGCGCATGTCGGGCGTTACACACGATTTAGCGAATTATTATATAGGAGATATATATATATATATATATATATATATATAGTCAAAACAACATGGTGGAAAGCATTCACTCTTGTAGATTGCATATGCCCAGGTGTACATTTCCTATAAACAATGTAAAGATGGTTAGAAAATGGGTAGCATCCGTTGGACTTATCAATACAGAATTTATTAGATGTAGTAAATTCTGTATTGATAAGTCCCATGGGTGCTGCCCATTTTCTAACTATATATATATATATATATATATATTGAGTTTACTATGCTTGTCAGTTGGATTCTTCGTCTTTTTCTCCAAAAATATCCTGTCTTATTAACAACTGGGATGGACACAGACTATGGGAGGAATTGAATTCAAAGTCCTAGTTTCTTATTTTTAGGAAGAGGTAAAATGGTGATTCATTAAAATGGAACTGTATAAATTCAACAAATATATGTTCATATGGTTATCTCTTTACTGCCCATTTGACAAATATCTGCTTACCTCTCTAGTAAAAATAATAAGTTAGCACCTTGAATGCCCTTCAAAGGTGTATATGATTTAACCTGTATAGACTGCAGCTGTAACAGCAAATCCAAGAAATGGAGAGGCCCTAAAAATAACTGCAGTCATTCTCAAAAATGCAGTTTGTTCCTGTAAAACCTTTTGGACTGAAAGCGGAACTACCAAGTCACAAAATGTTTAGCTTAACTAAGTCCCCTTCTGGCGACTAGCTGCTTAGTAGCGCTAGTTGCCAGAATTATTACCTGATTTAATAGATATATGCTTTATTCCCCAGCTGTCAGTAGCACGGAGAGTGGACATCTTGCCAGAATTACGTCCTCGTGCCTGCACTGTCAGTCCCAGCCGGGTCTAGGAGGCGTTGCTAGGAGCCATTCGGCTCCGGCTGGGACTGACAGTGCAGGCACGAGGACGTAATTCTAGCAAGATGTCCACTCTCCGTGCTACTGACAGCTGGGGAATAAAGCATATATCTATTAAATCAGGCAATAATTCTGGCGACTAGCGCTACTAAGCAGCTAGTCGTCAGTTGGGGACTTAGTTAAGCTAAAGATTTTGTGACTTGGTAGTTCCACTTTAATGCAAAAAAGTAAAAGGTGAGCATTTCTGAAGCAATGTGTGACACCCCATCTAGTTCACAATGTGTTACCACTGCATACAGTGTTAAAGAAAAGAGGTATAACTGTTTTGTATAAGGAATATTAATTTATTTATTATCTAGCAGAAGCTCTTTCCAGCTAAACATAATATTTTAAAGATATGTATCTGAAGGCCAATTTTATTTTCCTTTAGGGCTGGGATATTTTAATATGTGCAGTGCGCAAGGAATCTGGCTGTATATCTGATTCAACTAATCTTCTCTCCCAACGTTGTGTTTGTTCTCTCACTCTGTACAGACAGAACTGCAGATCGGGAGAATGTTGAACAAAATAAAAATAAAATGATTCAACAATGCACTGTTGTTGTTATTATTATTATTAATACTGTTGGGAGAAATGCAGTAATGAAATGGATCTATATAGGCTGAGACATGGACAAACATCAGTTAGACTCAAAATACCAGTAACTAGAGATTAGCAAATTTTCTTAACCCACTGAGAATCATAAAGGTGTGCAACTCATTGCTTTACAGTACATTGTACACCCTTTTGGTCTTCAGAAGGTTAAAGCGGAACTTTCACCTTTAATAAACCCTGTCTCCTATTATTAGTGCAGTGTAATGGTTTCTAGATTGCAGAGTTTTTTTTCTTTAAATTCATAGTTTATGAGAAAGTCGCTCTCAAAATTAGATTCATATACCCACTTACACATTCTGCTGCACAGGGTAATGGCGGCACTGAGGTGCAGGACTTCCCAGTCCTGAAATTCTCCTCCAACCTCCCTCAGGGTGTTCGTTCATGCAAACCCTTCATACTGGAGTGCAGTGGCATAACTATAGGGGTCACACCTGTGACTGGGCCTGTCACTACAGGGACCCAGCCGCCCCCTGCGACCCTCTGCCTGGTGCCTGCAATCTCCCTCCAGCACTCTAGTAACGCAGAGTGATGGGAGATGACATCATCTCCCAGCGCTCTGCATTACTGAAGAGGACTGCGCAGGATCTCAGCCTGTGTAGAGGTCTCTCCTGCCACTCCACCAGGGAGGTAGAAGATGGGGGCATTGTGGAGATTGAGGGGCAATGTGGAGGGGACCAATGTGGTCGGTGGTGGCCCATGGCACTTCTTGCGCCAGGGCCTGGAGGCTTCTAGTTATGCCCCTGCTGGTGTGCATCACATCTATCATTACAGCAAGCTCCATTTATCATTATACGGAACTTGCAAGCTTGCAGTTTATAGGCAGGCACAGTGCTCTTTTTCAGTGTTGGAAGATTGAGACTTTGCGTTTCTTCTGACTTTCTGGCCATGTCATCATTGAGCTTAGTCTCAACTTTAACAGTATCTGATCAAGAGGAAGATGCTGGCGGGATATATTCTAGATCTGCATAATCATCATCAGTCATCATTAGGTCATCCTCAGCATCAGCATTGACTGCCACTTCTTGCCTACTACCCTTATAGTCCTCTAAGCTTTTAGAGGTGGTGGCAAACAATGTATTTTTACATTCAAAAGTTTGCTGCTACTTTGAGGACAGGTGTTTTGGCGCTTGTTTGTCTCACTGTCAGATGCAGCAGTTGGCTCAGCTGCTACACCTTCCTCCATTATGCCATTGTCATCATCAACACTAGAATGTTGTTTTTTTTGTATTGGTGCTGGTGGTGGAACTTTTGGTGGAACCTTGACAAACTGCATCCTCCCTGGGAGGAGAGGGATCACCAGCATTTATTGCACATTTTTCAGAAACCACGGTTTTCAGTTAATTTTTGAGCTACCATGTCCATGTGCTGCTCCACCTTTACCCCTTCCCCTGCCCTTTGTGCATTTGCTAGACATTACTCAAGTACTGTGTGTGGTTTTACTTTCTACAGTACACAACTAATGGAGTGTGATGTCTTGGCTTAGCCCTCAACAAAATTCTCAATGTCGTCTGCTGTCTATGAAGTCTGCCTCATCACACAGTTCATGCCAGGCTCCCAGTCAGCTGTCTGTCACCTAATATATTTGTGTTTATTTCTTTATTTATTTATTATTTTTCTAGTTTTTTATTTTATTTTTTTATTATTTTTTTTTTACGTTGTCTTCCTCCAACCGCCTTCCTCCTGTCTTCTCCCCCAAAGTGCCCCTAAGCTCGCCTAATACAGACAACAAATTTCCTACCTAAACTAAGCTCCAATTCCCCTTTATTTGCGTTATCTTCTCTAGCTCATAAATGTGCTGCTTTCTCCTCTCACAAACACAGAGTGGCATGCAGTGAGAGCCTGACGCCCTTTTATATGCCTGCAGGAAAAGAAGAGAAAACTGCCATATGGTAGGGAGAAATACAGCCTTCCAACTGATTTTAATGCAATGAGCAAAGTGGAAAAAGTGGAAAATCTGCACTTTTTGCAGGAAATGACTTGCCAAGTGGGAAGTGACATTTTATGTTGATTTTGGTTTGAGGCGAATGTTTTCACCCATCCCTAATAAAGAAGTAAGGCAATTAAATAAAGAATGGTTCACATAAACATAGGTGATTTTGAAAGTTCCACTTTGAAGGGAATTAACCCTTTGAGTGCCAAAGGGATACATAATATATTGCTTCGCAAGGCACTCCGTACCCTGCTGGCACTCAAAGGGTTAATGTACTGAGATTAGTACCCACTTTACATGTATTCAGAAAGGCTGGTATCTTATCTCAGAACTTTAACAGACAACACAGCACTAACACTGCTCAGACATCTGTCAAGATTGTTAACTGATGAGTCAGGGAGCACTGGAGAGGCAATAATGAAAGCTCCAAAGGACAAGACAACTTTAAAGGGATAGTAATACTTTGTTTTATCTTTATGTTATTTTGTAGGCATTAAAAAAACATGAAGAACGATATAAGTCTTATCTCTCAAACCTTTATGGTTTGAGAGATATTCCTAAGCAAAGTTCCCCCTCACTGACCAAAATGGTCATGTCTGCCATCTAGCTGTCAGATTTGTAATCTGGTCCATGGACCGGTCGTGGCTCTGCAGCAGAGCCGAGATCGCGAGATATAAGAAGAACTACTTCATTTGAACAGTCTACAAAGTGTGCCTGGTTTGCAAGCACACGTTTTAGACCTTTCCAATGAAATAGTTCTTTTTATATCTTGCGATCTCGGCTCTGCTGATCCGCGGACCGGATTCCAAATCTGACAGCTAGAAGGCAGACTTGACCATTATGGTCAGTGAGGGGAAACTTTGCTTGTGAATATCTCTCAAACCATAAAGGTTTGAGAGATAAGACTTATATTGTTCTTCATGTTTTTTTAATGCCTACAAAATAAAATAAAGATAAAACAAAGTATTACTATCCCTTTAAGAACCTTAGATACCCTAAGCAAAACTGTGAATGGAGGCCCCCAAATATAGGTTAAAGGTGATACGTGTTGGCCGTAGAAAAAAACAGAAGACTGGTAGAGTAAAAGTGATACCTTTATTGGTTGAGTACTCAGCCAAAATGGTATCATTTTTACTCTACCAGTCTCCTGTAAATATAGGATAGTGGAGAACAGTTCCCATATTTCACATTATCCCGCACTAAAGCATGATAAACAGGTGATATTCAGGTGATAAAGTAGAAATTAATCCTCCAGTGTTCTAAACTCTCTGGGGGAGATTCACTAAGCAGTTATAATGAGGTGATAAAGTGGAGGTGACTTCTCCAGTGATGTCATTTCTCCAATTACTATGTTATTCTATGGAGCCTATTCACTAAGATTTGTTAAGTGACAGAGCTCTTAGTGAATAGGCTCCATAGAAAAACATAAGAATTGGAGAAGTGATATCACTGGAGAAGTCATCTCCACTTTATCACTGATTAGTGAATCTCCCCCTCCAAGTCCTATGTTAGTCTATGCAGCCGATCCACTAAGATTTCTCCAGCTTTAGGGAACTTAGTGCACAGGCTCCATAGAACAACACAGGTACTGGAGAAGGATATCACTAGAGAAGTCATCTCCACTTTATCATCTCTAGTCTTTATCACACCTTACTGCATAACCCCCATCTTATTCTAATGATCAAAGGCTCTCTGCCTCCCCATTGCATAGCTAATGCTTAGCAAATATGCTAAAGTGTGTATTTTTCTGCATATCGCAGTGAACTCCACAAACCACTGGAAACATTTCACCTTTATATTGAGCTTTAGTGCATCACTCATTAGGAGTCTTGCTAGAGCAAACTAACTGTACCTTAGGTGATAAAAAAAAATCCCAAATTACTTATTGATTTAAACGGTGTTTTAGTAGTCCCTTGAATTCTAAATATGTCTCCAACCCATATGAGGGATTCAAGTGGTTAAAAGGCTCATTTACCCCTTATGGCAGCTAACCTTTTGAGTGCTAGTGGGGTACGCAATGCATTGTAAAGCAATGCGTTACGTACCTCTCTGGCACCCAAAGGGTTAAGGACCATGGAGCAATTTTTTTTTTTTTTTGTTCCAATGGATTCTGGGGTCTTCGAATGGCAAGCAGCCACACAGGGACACCCGAATTCCATGTTGGGGCATTTCATGGGTCCTTAAAGGAGCAGTAAACTTTTTTTATGAAAAAAATATATTGTAGGGATTTTCCTTCCGAGTAAATAAGGGTACTCCCACTGCCGAGAGATTTAAATTTCCAGAGTTATTACAGTTTAAACCAATGTTTTTTACATTAGCTGTGCCCTCTAGTGGTCAAATTCTAAGTAGATTTCCTGTTACATTCTAATGAAGAGGAAAGTCAGAAAACTCAGAAACATACAGTTTTCCATAGAATGTGATAGAAACTGCCTGTCACTTCCTGTCAGTTAGAACTATCAGGAAGTAAACACAGTAAATTCACTTCCTGATTATTTAAACTGCTATAATTTTTGAATAAAACATCTGACAGCGATGGGAGTGACTTTGTTTTATTCAGCAGGAAAAGCTCTATAAAATATGTGTTTTCATAAAAAAAGTTTACTGCACCTTTAAGGTATTAAAGCAATGTTATTTGTTCCTTGTGGTACAGCTGTTGTGCCTCACACTTACTCCTTTTCTACTTAGTACATCAGCCTCAGTTAGCTCTAGCTTGATTCATCGGGGGAATCATTTTTTATTTTATTTTTTATTTATTTTTATTTTTTTTAAATAATGTCTTTCCTTAGTTACCTGCAGTGGAAAACTGCTACATTTGCAGTGTCAGAGGCATTCAATTTTCTAGCAACATATTTGCAATCATGTGCAAACAATTCAGAAGGGTAAGCTATGTGAAATAGAATTATAAAAGAGAATGGTATATTATTAAACAGCAGTATCTCCACTCTAGTTTGCTTGTTATATTTCTGAAAGTAAACTCAAATGTAATCAAGTAAACAGAGCCAGTAAAAAGTGTCAATGTTTATGAGATCAATGTTAATGTGGATCTGTCACCTTGAACGTAGCTGCAGCATATCTGAAAACTTCAATACTGCCTATGTGTTATTGTAGGCATATGTCCACCTTGTACATAAATTAAGAGATATCTATTCTAAATCCAGCAGATGCATAATTTAGGAGATGTTAAATCTAAATCCAGCAGATGCATAGTTTAGGAGATATTGATTCTAAGTCCAGCAAATGCATAGTTTAGGAGATATTAACTCCTTAAGGATGGCCGATTGCGCAAGTTGCCACCACTTAAGGACCATGGGGCTTTTTTTTTTTTTTTTTTTTTTTTTTTGTCGCATCCGGTTCAGGGCTCCCCGAATGGAGTGCAGCTGCACGGGGAGACCTGAATTCCATGACGGTCCTGGCACATCATGGGTCCTTAACGCAAATCTACCCATGATGTGCCAGCACCATCAAAGGTCATTAAGGGGTTAATTCTAAGTCAAGCAGATGCATAATTTACGAGATACTAATTCGAAGCCCAGCAGATGCATTGTTTAGGAGATATTAATTCTAATTCAAGCATCAAGTCCAGCAGATGCATAGTTTAGGAGATATTAATTCAAAATCCTGCAGATGCAAAGTTTAAGAAATATTAATTCTAAGTCCAGCAGATTGACCGTTTAGTAGATATTAATTATTTGATTTCTGGAAAAAGTAAAAGTCTTTCTCTGCGGCACAGAGCTTAAATGGCATATGAAACAGCACTTAAAAACGAATTTGGCATTCATTAACATGCAGCACAATACAGCATTCAGAGCTCAACATACAAGAAATTCCTAAAGCAGTTTCTATATATGCAAACTTAATTTCAGGGTAACAGTCCCTTTTAAATGATAAGGGCGTATAAAGTTCAGCTCCAGTCTTTTTGAGGCTGTGTTGGCTATGTTTAGATGTCTTGAATGTTGGCTATGTCTCTGGCACTGAAAAAGTTAAGGCAAATAACACCAGGCTATTATTACTTACTCTTAACTTTCACTGAAACCTGGAATTCAGACTCTGAAATGGATATACAAGGAACTACTGGAGAGATTTTGGAGCAAACCAGCAGCACCATAGGGGAAAGTCCCATAGATTTAACCCGTTAAGTGCTAGAGAGGAATCCAATGATTTGCAAAACAGTGGGGGGTTATTCACTAAGGTATGATAAACAGGTGATAAAGTGGAGATAACTTCTCCAGTGAAATTACATCTCCGGTTCCTAGGTTATTCTATGGAGCCTATGCACTAAGATTTATCCAGCTTTGGAGATCTTAATGCATAAGCTCTATAGAATAACTTAGGAACTGGAGAAGTGATATCACTGGAGATGTTATTTCCTCTTTATCACTCCTTAACCCCCAGTGAGTTGGATACCTCTCTGAAACTCAAAGGGGTAAATGAGGAGATCTTCAAAACATTTTTTCATAAATCCCCTGGAATTCCCATGGGAAGTGAAAAGTGCTCTTTTCTGCCAATTTATTATAATCTGCAAGAAACTTTCATCCTTACCACTAAACTAAATCTTCCTAACCCTAACACAACCCATTTGTCTTCAGCTTGTGGCATCTGTCAGAATCTTCAAGGTATGATTTCCTATTAGGTAAAGTAGGCAACTGCCTAGAGTGCCAAATTCTGAGAAGCAAGATAGCTGTGCTGGCTACACCCACAGTTTAAATTGTTGGTTTGACCAGTGCATTCTTAATGTCTCTGCACTAGTTTAAGTCTTTGAGTACCAGATGGATATGCAATGCATTGCAAACCATACCCTTCTGGCACTCAGAGGGTTATATCCACCTCTACAGGCTATTATTAAATACTTTTTTTGTGCTTCCATGTTCTATGTTGAGGTTATTTTCTCTGTCAGAGAACAGTGGATGGGACTGTGGGCAGGATCCATTGAGGACTGGGGGTGTGGCTAAAGGCGGAGCTAAGGGCATCCTGAATCTTTGCCTAGAGGTGCCAGAGATGTAAATCTGGCCATGAACATCTTCCTGAAACAAGCAATCAAAGGTGTGAAACCCATTATATACTCATAATCTCATAATCACTTTAGCCTATCACACCTGAACACCGATATGGAGGTTCATGTACTGAAAAGAGTTAGTGCAATTCTGGGGAAAACCAACAGCACCATTTAGAGTGAATAAATATTCCCCAAATCACCAATCAATTAAATTGGATTGTTAACCCCCTGAATGCTAGCTAGGTCTCCACTCAATGTGCAGAAATACAACAGAGACCACTCTAACATTCACTGGGTTAAAAACCCCATTTGAATGATGGGAATTTCCTTTATGTCCCCTATCGTGCAGTTGGTTTCTTCCTGAATTACATCATAGCGCATCAGCCTTATCATTAGATACACGTCAACTTCATACAGAATGAAGACTTTAGGCGTGACATAAAAACAGAAACATACAAGAATAACAGCACATATATTAACCCCTTAAAGGGATAGTATTACTTCAAAATTACTATCCCTCATATTGTAGCCCTTAATAAACTGAGTTAAATGACACCAGTAGCATCTCTCAAACCTTTATGGTTTAAGAGATAGCCACTTTCAAAGTTTCCTCTCCCCTGCTGTCAGCACCTTCAGTTCCAGAGGGGTATGAAAAGCATTGCGGGGCAATGTGTTGTGTACACCTCTGGCGCTCAAAGCAGTGGTATCCATAGAAATGTTTCTGGGGGGGGGCAAAACCATAATATGACCCTCAGGCCAACCCATCCATCCCCTTTGTTTATAAAGAGGGGGTAATTGTAGGGGGGCAAGTGCCACCGCTTGCCCTCCCCTCCGGACACCCATGACTCAAAGGATTAACCCTTCTGAAGCTATAGAGCAATGTATTGGAGAGCTCCATAGCAACCAAAGGGTTAAAGTTCTTTTTCTGTTCTTGCTTGTTATAGGCCAAGGTTATTTTATGGGCTAGAAAACAGTGGATGGAACTAGGTGTGAGGTCATGTGAGGAGTGGGGGTGAGGCCATGGGCAGAGCTATGGGCGTGCAGAGTGATTTGCCTAGGATGTAAATTTGCCCTGCGTCAAGTGCAAGGGGCATTTTTATTTGTCCCCATAATGTAGCTGATATTCCCCAAAGTTGCTCCAGTTCATCTAAGCTCTAAATGCATCAGTCTCTATGAGCGTAAGAGAAGTGAGAATTGCACTGATTCCCCTCCCGCTACTCGGTGAAGGAAATGTACAAATCAGCAGGTGTATCTCATCTTCTGCACTTGGTCATTGGCTGCCTACTCATGCGCTTGCACTTCAGGGTCTATACTAGAGTATATGATCGATTTAGTGCTGTGTACACACTCTCCTCCATCATTAAGACTAATTGGAGCTACACCTTCCCTGTAGCATACACAGGAAAATAAAACCTTACAGCAGTTTCTTCTGCTCCTTGTTAGTACACAGTGTGGAACAAGGAACATAGAAACGGAACCACAGAAACAACCATTCACTTCCCCACTGACCTCTGTTTGCCTCAAGTTGGATACAGAGGCAAATGTTCTTCTTGAATAGCTTTCTAAACTGTCATTAGACAGGAGTAGCACTAATAACATTAGTTCTGGTTCCCATTTTATCCAAAAAATCAAATTAGAGCATGTCCCCAAGTGTTTTAAAGTGTATTAATTTCAGACAACAGTTTCCTGGAAGTTCCCTTCTCCCGAACTGTTAAAAAGCATTTAACCCTTTGAGTACCAGAGGGGTACGCAACACATTGCAAATCAAAGTGTTGTGTACCCCTCTGGCACTCAAAGGGTTAAATCTCTATCCACTGATCAGTCATTTTTCTGTTTTTGTTCCCCAAACTGTCTGCAAATAAAATCGTGCCAAACTCTCTAATAAAGGTGCCAAGGATTTAGAGACAGAAATATGCGAGGACTTTATTGCTCGCATGGTGTTAGTGAGCTGAGTGAGATGTGTATTAGGAGATGAAGAGGCCAGCGCTGCTCTCACAATGTGGGTTATATTGTGATATTCTGAGCTGTGCGCTGCCTTTAATTACCATGGAAACTGATATTTTGAGTTATACTGCAGTATCACTAGGCACATCACATATCTGTACAAGTAATAACACAACCACATGGAGGCTGGTGTACTGAAATATATTGGAGCAATTTGGGTGCAAACCAATTGAGCCGCAGGGGATAATTAACAATTAATTTAAATGGGGCTTTTATCCCCTTGTATGAAAAAGAGGTCTCCAACTGAACGCTGCACAAGAGACATCGGCTTGTTCCAGAATTCATCCACCTCTTTGAGTCTTATCAACAAAAGAAAACTAAAGCCATTTAGAGCAATCCAACTGTACCATAGGGGACAAGGTGTTGGAGACGTCCCTAGCATTTGAAACACAGAATTTGATGGCAGATAAGAACCATTCGGCCCATCTAGTCTGCCCATTTTCCTACTATAAAAACCTCAAACCTTATTTGGTCCTTGGTCTTTTCTTATGTTCAGGACAGCATTATGCCTATCCCATGCATGCTTACATTCTGTCACTGTATTAACTTCTACCACTTCTGCTGGTAGTCTATTCCACTTATCTACTACCCTCTCAATGAAGTAAAACTTTCTTACATTAAGTCTAAATCTATGTCCCTCTAGTTTTAGATTATGGCCTCTTGTCCTAATATTTTTACCCCTTTGAAATGTACTTCCCTCCTGCACTTTGTTGAATCCCTTCATGTATTTGAATGTTTGTATCATATCTCCTCTCTCTCTTCTCTCCACCAAGCAATAGAAGTCCAATTTACATCAAAAAGGATTTGATGATTTTGTGCCCTCTAGTGCTGTTGGTTTCTCCACATTGGAGGTTATGCACTAAGGTGTGATAAAGTAGAGATGACTTCTTCAGTGTGATAAACTCTAAACTCTCCAGTTCCTATGTTATTCTGTGGGGGCAATGCACTAAAATGTCTCCAGCCTTGCAGATCTTGGTGAATAGGCTCTATAGAATAACATAAGAACTGGAGATATCATCTCTGCGTTATCACGCCTTTATCACAAAATGTTTAGCTTTTACTCTTATATAGGACAATTATGATTCAGGGTATGCCAGTTTGTGTGTCAAGGAAGTTTAAAAAAACTAATATACCATGGGTATCCTGATTTAACCCTTTGAGTGCCAGGGGGTATCCAACGCATTGCAAAACAATGAGTTGGATACCCCCTGGCACTCAAAGGGTTAAAGGAAACCCATCACCTAAAACTTGTGCTTTTTTGAAAAATATATATCTTGTATTAACCATTTTGTATTTAGTAAACCATTTTTTAAAATTTATTTTGATTTATAGATTATGGTAATTAAGGCATATTATGCAGGTAATATCAGTCTTAGCCTTACATTACCTCCCCTTCTCAGTGACATGGATCAGAGATGAACTGCCAACATCACCTACTACTGAAAAGGTTACATATCACTGAACTGGGAAACCAGTGTAAGGCTAAGACAGAGAAAATCCTTCACAGCATGCTATAAAGTGCCTGATCTATTCACCTAAATGACTGAAAACCTAGTTTTCTACATAATACATTGCTAACATAAAAGAGATGCAGAGATGAGAACAGTAGAGTATGTATCCTCGGCTCTAGTGCAGCTATGTGGGAGGGGTCACTATACATCACTGGTCATCAGTGGGCAAGCCTATGTTTCTCAGGCACCCCAGAGAGTTCTAAACACTAGAGGGAGGACTGACCATTAACTGTTGTGACAGAAAGTGATGCTTGTTGCAGACTACAAGAAAAATAGTGATGCCTATTGCAGGCTACATCACACCCAAAGCCTTAGACTACCATTACACTGCAACAAAATTGCACTGCAGCTCCTGTTTGATGTCAGGATCAAGGCTCTCTCTCTCTAGTGTTTAGGGCTCTGTCTGGAAGCCATTTCCTTGTAGCCCAGCAGAAGTATCACCTTAAGTCACAGTAGGCAATGGGCATTTCTCCTAGTGATTAGAACTCTGTGCTCTGGAATCTAAATTCAGGGACTTTGTATTGTCCCTGAATGAGGCTGCCAGGGACATGGGACACATTTCAAATCAGGGACAGTCACTGACAATCAGGGACACGTGGTCACCCTAGATGGGGTATTTCAAAGTAGGACTTATTCTTCCTAATAATAACAACAACCCCTCTTACCTTATAATGGCCAGAAATTCTTATTGGCCCTTATTCATTTTGCTCATGTCACTTTGTTCAGGAGATAACTGGTGTTATGCACTAAGCCATGATAAAGAGGTGATCACTTCTACAGTGATATTTCTCCAGTCACTATGTTATTCTAGAGAGCGTATGCACTAAGATCTCCAGAGTTGGAGAAGTCTTAGTACATAGGCTCCATAGAATAATATAGGAACTGGAGAAGTGATAAACTGGAGAAGTCATCTCTACTTTATCACCTCCTTATCACCCCCCAACATATTTCATCACTTCTGGATGTCACATCCATGGAGGCAGACATGATAGTTACTGACAGTTTTTTAAGCCGAGGCAGGCAGAGTGCATGAAACTGCGTAACTCTTTAAAGGGATAAGTAATACTTTGTTTTATCTTTATCTTATTTTGTAGGCATTAAAAAAAAAACATGAAGAACGATATAGGTCTTATATCTCAATCCTTTATGTTTGACAGATATTCACAAGCAAAGTTTCCCCTCCCGACCCTTTTACCTAGTGTAAGCCATCTCTTCTCAGAGGTGGAATCCAGTCCATAGACCAGACAGATAACAGAAGGGGACAATCGTCTTCCTATGAGAACAATGAAAGCCCTGCCCCCTTTAACAAGCTTTTCAGCTTTTTCCCTTATCTTAATTAAAGATTGTCCCTCTCTGCAGTCTACCTGGGCACCTCCCTTCTGCTCTGGCTGAACAGTGTTACATCAGTAAAAGGGGCGGGAGGGGGATACTTTGTCATTGAATTACTCTTGAACTACAACTCTGACAGAATTGAAATAACACTCTCCAAAGTCCAAATACTATGATGATTAATTAGAGCTGTTTTATTATGGAACATTATTATCCCTTTAAAGTGATAGTATTGTCTCTATTAAACTGCAGCTCTGATTCTTCTTTATTAAGCTTTTTATAGCACCTAGCACTATGTTTAAATACTTACAGTTCTGTAGTTTAAAAGATATTCAATCTAAAAGGATCCCCCTCCCGCCCCTTCTGGCCACCTCCCATTGAATCTGGAATCCGGTCATGGGACTGGACGGATGCAGCAAGGGACAATCTTCATGCAATAAGTATAAGGATAACCCCGCCCCCTTGATGAAGGAAGGCAGGATTTTCCTTTTGCTTACTGAAAATTGTCCCTCACCGTGCTCCATCTGGACCATGCTTACAGGCAGCTTGATGCAGGGAAAGGGGCGGGAGGGTGATTATTTCAGATTGAATATCTTTTGAACTACAGAACTGTAAGTAATTAAACATAGTGCTAGGTATTATAAAAAGCCTAATCGGAGCCCCTATTTAATAGAGACATTACTATCCCTTTAAGGACCTGAGGGATGCACAGCTCATTGAAAAGTAATGTGTTGCAAACCCCCCTGATGTTTAAAGGTTTAGGATTAGAATGTTCAGTGAGAAGAATTTGAGGGGCCATGGTTATGGGCTTCCGGGGGGGGGGGGGGGGGGGCTAGCACTTGCCCCCTCCATATAAACATAGGGGCTGGGCGAGCAGGCCTAGGGGTCATATTATGGCTTTTCACCCTTCCCCATTCCAAAACGTTTCTGCTGACGCCACTGACCATGGCCTTTTCTAGTCATTTTCATGTTCATCTCCATAGATATGAGATCCAGGACTGATTGAGGAGGTTATCTCTCAAACCAAACATTAAAAGCTAACATCATAGGGACCATAAGAATATTCAGGCCATGGTAAGGTGTGCAAGAGGGGGTTCACTTTTAAAAGGTTGCACTAAGAGGAAAGAGTGACCACATGAAACATTTACTATGACGCAGTGATAAAAATGGCAACATGAGAATCTCTCACTGCATGACAGAGTGAGATTCTCATGTCGCGTACTGAACGTCTCATACACCAATGATAGAGCCAGTAGCCGAGTTAGTAATAAGAAATTAGTGCTACGTTAAAGGAATAGTAATACTTCGTTTTATCTTTATTTTATTTTGTAGGCATTAAAAAAAACATGAACGACGATATAAGTCTTATGTCTCAAACCTTTATGGTTTGAGAGATATTCACAAGTAAAGTTTCCCCTCCCGCCCCTTTTATCTAGTGTAAGCCATTTCTTGTCAGATGTGGAATGCAGTCCATAAACCAGACAGATAACAGAAGGGGATAATTTTCTTCCTATGAGAACAATGAAAGCCCTGCCCTCCTTGACAAGTTTTTCAGGTTTTTCCCTTATCTTAATTGAAGATTGTCCCTCTCTGCCGTCTACCTGGGCACCTCCCTTCTGCTCTGGCTGAGCAGTGTTGCATCAGTAAAAGGGGCGGAAGGGGGACAATTTGTCATTGAATTACTCTTGAACTACAACTCTGACAGAATTGAAATAACACTCTCCAAGGTCCAAATACTATGATGATTAATTAGAGCTGCTTTTATTATGAAACATTACTATCCCTTTAAGGGAGCTTGCACAGTGCTGTATCTGCCATCTAAGGGATTAAAAGGATAGAAAGAAGTCTAAAGCATAAACGGAGGTACTGGCCCTTCTCACAGGTATTCTCTGCCACACATCAATTGCATTACAACTCCCATCATACTTGGTGGCCGTGGAGAAGAAGGAAAGGCTAATCATCCATCCCGTGTGAGAAGAGCCAGTACCTCAGTACCTTGTTTTTGAGAGGGTAAACTGTTGCAAGGATGATGGGAGTTGGAGTGCAATTGATGAGTGGCAGGGAATACCTGTGACAAAGCCAGTAACTCCGTTTGCGCTTCTTTCCAACTTTTTTATCCCTTAGGTAGCAACACTGTATTGTGCAAACTCCCTTAATGTAACGCTAATTTCTTATTTCTAACTTGGCTACCGGCTCTATAATTGTTGTATGCAATGCTCAGTATGCGACATGAGAATCTCACGCTGTCATGCAGTGCAACATTCTCATGTCACCATTTTTATTATGGCATCACAGTAAACATTTCATGTGGTCGCACGTTCTTTTGCGTGCAACCTTTTAAAAGGATACTGCGAGAGAAGGTATCATTAGGAGTTTTTAGTTTCCCTTTAAGTCAAAGTCCTGGAGCGATGGTATGCTGGTCAGGTACAGAGAGAGAGGCTTTGGATGGAATCTAGTCTGCCTTTAGAAAGAATTACATACAGAAGCTCACTGATGTGTTTAGGGTAAGGACGAACTTGAAATGGATCTGCTTATCTCAAGCAACTTCAAGTCTTCCAATAAATCGGACTCAAAGAGAAAGTAATGTAATGGCATCAGAGGGTACAGAGGACAGGAATTATTTTGTTCGGCTAACATGATGAATGAAGCGGGATTTGCTCATGACAAAGCTCTCGGTATGGGTATAATGGGAATATTTGTTAGATCTTGGTGAAATCCACTAATTTTTAACATGGATACTGTGTGTGTGTGGCATGCAGACCATATTTAAACCCTTTGAGTGCCAGAGGGGTGCACAACACATTGCGTTGCGCACCCCTCTGGCATTCAAAGGGTTAATATTACTTTCAATACCTTCGTAAACATGTAGGTTACAAGGTGTAGTGGCAGGAGATTTCGGAAGAGAAACCACTGCGCACTGCAATATTAGCTGAAAATAATCTGAACCAACAACATTTGAGACATACATACATTGTTGAGAGAAAATATTTCTGAAGGTGAAAAAACATCTTGCTTTAAAGGATTAGTAACACTTAAAGTGATAGTAATGTTTCACAAAAACAGCAGCTCCAATTAATCTACATAGTATTTGAGCCATGGGGAGTGTTATTTCATTACTGTCAGAGTTGCAGTTCAAGAGTAATTGAATGATAAAGTATCCCCCTCCCGCCCCTTTTACCTAGTGTAAGCCCATAGAGCCATATCCAATAAGCTAAACAAGTGCAGTTCTGTAGCAAACCAATTGCACCATAGACGACTGAAAAAAATTCCCCCAAAATTCCATTGCAATAATTTGGATACCTCCCTAGAATCCTAAAGGTTTACATTCTTATTTAAAGGATAGTAATATTTCACAAAACAGCAGCTCCAGTTACAGTAATCTTCATTGTATTTGGGCAATGGAGAGTGTTATATCAATACTGTCAGAGATGTAGTTCAAGAGTAATTGAATAATAAAGCATCCCCCTCCCGCCCCTTTTACCTAGTCACCTCCTCTCAGTTGTGGAATCTGGTCACTTGACCAGACAGGTTGCAGCAAGGGACAATCCTCTTACTGTGATCATAAGGAAAACCCTGCCCCCCTTGACAGGTTTTCAGGTTTTTCCTTATGCTAACTGAAGACTGGCCCTCTCTGTGATCCATCCGGACAGTCTTGCTCCTGAATTGCTCCACTTTAGATCTGGCACACAAATCCTGGAGGTTTCTTTTTTTTACAGTCCAGTATATTAAATATTTTTATTCCTACACTACACTGAAGATCTTATTAACCCCTCGAATACTAGATATGTGTTCAGTGAATTCCAAAGCAATGTACTGGAGACATTTCTAGCATTCAGTGGGTTAACCCTTTGAGTACTAGAGGGGTGCCCAACACATTGCAACGCAATGTACTGGACACCCCTCTGGCACTCAAAGGGTTAAACTATGCGCTATATTAATTCGGCACTCAGCGGTTAATATTGAATGGGCACTGTCACTAGAACAAATTGTGCATACTCATGAGGTTCATGCTGACTTTACATTCTGTATCGTGAACAGATTCAAGCAAACAGATGAGATGAATGCTGAATGCGCATTTTCTGCTGATTGCAGTTTCATGAATATTAACAAGGTTAATAATAAATATGTATTAACAAGAGTACATTGCATACAAACAACCTGGTATTCCAAGGGTTAAGCATTCATTTCTCTTATAGGGGAAGTGACATATTTAAAATGCATCTCCATTAAATTTGGAAATGAAAATAAATTTTCCTAGAGACCAAAAATATAACTTTTTTTAAATTTCAGAGTGTGTATACAATCAGGACATGTGGGCTGTGTTCTCCATCTTGGTCAGCTAAAGATGCATAAGTATTTACATGTCCCGAAAATAAAGTGATAAAATCACATCTCTTCACCATACTGGGCTGTTCCCAACAGAGGAGTTTTGCTCCCATTTTGAGCCATTTTTGTGCCCATTTTACTCTAATTTTACTCCAATATTGCACCATTTTTCCCACTAATTCTGCACCCTTTCTGCACCCCTTTTGCTCCAGTTTTTATGTGCAAAAGACACGCAGCTTGTGCTCCAGACAATGACACTATTACTTCTGCTGTTCTACTCTCTGTCCAGTTTGGGGTAGAATCATATAAATAGAAAATCTAGCATAGTATGAGGGGCAGCAACACTGTTATCTTGGTGAGCTGCCTTCTGTTCCAGGTGTCCCAACCCCTTGTCTAAAACAGAACAATATCTGTATACAGGGGACTTTCTTTGAAGGGGATGCTGGGCCCTGCAGTTGACTTTTGTCTCAGTTAAAGGGATAGTAATGTTTCATAATAAAAGCAGCTCTAATTAATCATCATAGTATTTGGACTTTGGAGAGTGTTATTTCAATTCTGTCAGAGTTGTAGTTCCAGAGTAATTCAATGACAAAGTGTCCCCCTCCCACCCCTTTTACTGATGTCACACTGTTCATCTAGAGCAGAAGGGAGGTGCCCAGGTAGACTGCAGAGAGGGACAATCTTCAATTAAGATAAGGGAAAAACCTGAAAAGCTTGTCAAGGGGGGCAGGATTTTCATTGTTTTCATAGGAATAAGAGTGTCCCCTTCTGTTATCTGTCCAGTCTATGGACTGCATTCCACATCTGAGAAGAGATTGTTTACATTAGGTAAAAGGGGCGGGAGGGGGAAACTTTGCTTGTGAATATCTCATAAACCATAAAGGTTTGAGAGATAAGACTTACATCATTCTTCATGTTTTTTAATGCCTACAAAATAAAATAAAGTTAAAACGAAGTGTTACTATCCCTTTAATCAGCATTTGCAGCATAATCAGCCTCTTCTCATTTACAAATCAAAAAGGCCATGATTAATGTATAAGTGGTGTCTGCAATGCTGGTTATTTGTTGTGCTGCATTATCCCTGTCACCGCTGAATTTACATACCAAGCTTCCCTAGGCAAGGTACTCTAGGTGCTCTTAGCTCCACCCATGACCACACCCCCACTCCTCACATGAACCCTGTCCCCATTCCTCATCCACTGTTTCCTGGCACAGAAAATACCGGTGTCCTATAACAAAAAATTACAAAAAAACACATCAATCCCTTGATTGCTACAAATATCTCCAATGCACTGCTCCACAATCTCTCTAGCATCCATGGGATCAAGTAATAGTCTGTGTAAAGGGATATATAACTGGTGCAGGGACTTTAAGATTGCTCTACCCACACCCAAAATTCAGAATGTGGATGTGTCCTGCACAGCTGAGGCTCCGCCTTAAAATTTGGAGCTCTAAGTATTTGCCTATTCTGCCTATTGGGAAATCCGGCCCTCCAGAGGGGTATCCAAAGCATGGCAAAGCAATGCGTTGGATACCTCTCTGGTACCCAAAGGGTTCATGTGAACATGTTCCAGAATGTGTCCACTAGAGCACAAGCATGGTAATGGAGGAAAGGCACGCTACTTTCCTCGGTGCCTTGTTAGTAAATAACTTTAAACATGGAGCACATAAAAGGAACACCCTGAATTGTCAATATTTTTCTTATTACCGTGCATTTGGGTTAGGCTGTGTACCCCTTTGAGTGACAGAGGGGTATGCATTGCTTTGCTCTGCAATGTGTTGCGGACCCCTCTGGCACTCAGACGGCTAAAGATCTTTAGCAGCTCAGTAAATGGGCATTAGCAGTTGTAGTGCCAATCCTATGAGTTGCTTTGACATGATTCCTTAAGGGGTTATTTTAGCTCAGAGAATGATTGTTGCATGCAATTTATTACTGCAGCAATTACATATGTTTTATTATGATTTTATTTCACATAGGAATATAGCGAGAAAATGCTAACTAGTTCTAAAACAAAAAAAAAAAAAAAAAAGATGTCACCATTTTCTGCACCATTTATTTAATCCTACGCTATTCAGTTAAGGTGTGTATGATTTCCTACACATTACATGCTCTGTCACATTCCCACAAACCATTGGTCATTCTTATTTAGCAGATGTGCTGTGTAGGGAAAAAAAACTGCCTGACTTCCAAAATGTCATCACTGACTTGCTGCATGCTGCAGAACACTGGACAAACAGGCTCATTTCATGCGAGTTCAATATGTACGGTAAAAATAATCTTGTATTTGCCAACAACATCAGTTTTTTAATTATGTCTTGAGGCTGATGCGCTAAGAAAGGACTAATTAGCAATTCTGGAAAACAACAAACGGCGTCATAGGGGACAATTCAAACTTCACAAAAATGTCCGATAGCTTCAGCTTTGAGTGCCAGAGAGGTGTACAAGACATTGTTCTGTAATGCTTTGCCTACCTCACTGTCTCTCGATGGGTTAAAAATGGCTTTGGAGTAAGTCAATGGGAATATTTAGTTCTCCCCTATAGAACATACATAGGTTCACATTCACACTGTTCAATCTTATAGGACAGCTAGCTTTGAGAAAGAAAAATAAATACATGGATAAATAAATATGCATTACTTTCACCGATAGGTGTAACAGCACTATAAAGTTAAAGCTCTATTTGGCACTTTTTTGTCCCGCCTCCTGCAGCAACTGAGGCTGCCAGTGGCAGTCTTATTCCTATTGGCTCTGTATGTGATTGTGATGACAAAGAAGCAAATCAGCTGCCTCTCTTGAACGCACAGTTCCAGCTCTGAGGAGGGGGACATTGTTTCTCCTAGAGTGGAAAGTAGAGGTGATTAATAAGAACACTGTTTTAACATATTATTATTATTATTATTATTATTATCAGCAGCTGCTTAGATTTCGAATTGAACATTGTATAAAGTTTTGAGTGCTAATAATAATCCAAAAAACGAGTGCCAAACAATATGCAAGCCTAAGGTACTCCCAAACAGCTTGTAGAACTACGAACAATAAACAAAACTGCACTATCATTCAAATGACGCAGTAAATTGGTGTAAGTTAGTATAATAACTCAGAGTTCAAGACCATTTATGGATGTTAATGATGAAGCATGGTGGACGTGAAATGCGTTGATGCGGAGTGGAGAAGTCATAAGTGGTCTTGATTTTCCTCCTGTATTATATTAATGGCCAAACTGATGGTGTTTCAATGTTTTAGGATTTATCAATAGATGAATACCAATTTACCATATCATTTAAACAGAAAATTCAAGCTTTTTTCCTTTTTTGAAAATCAAAGACATACCCAACTCTTCTGCAAGGATGGCCAATCCTGCCCACAAGGGAGATACACAGCCCAGGATTTAAGAATATCACGATTAACATAAAATCTCAGATTTAATACACACTTTTTATCCCCTTTCACCTTATGTGAAGTGGGAAGAGTGTATAATACATGAGTTAAAAAAAAAAAAAAGTAAAAAACACACAAAAAAATTAATGTTTTCCTCCCCCTATTTCCTCGTCCCCTTCCTTTCCTCCCCTACCTCAAAAACACGTATGTGAGCCCCCAATTTCCTTCTCTCTACCCACCTCCATGTTGGAGAGAGATTGAGTCCCTTTATTGCAATAACAATAACAAACATAGCAAAATCGTGATCCAGAAACCTGGATCAGGAATACAGAGATCAGCTATGTCAGGAACAAGGCCAGGAGTCACGAACCAGAAGGGACATCAGAGGAAGCCAGGTCATGCATAGATAATCAGCAACTCAGAATAACGCGCTTGCAGCCAGAATCAGACACAAGGGCATCAGGAAGTGAGCCAAGCTACTTTAAATACCCTGGGAAGGTTGGCTGATAACAGTCAGGTGAGCAAACACAGAGAGGTCAGCGGATTCAGTCTGATCCATAAAAGGGAAGGCAGCAGTAATGGATAGCAGAGCACTAGATTAGCTCAGACAGCAGAGTCAAGCAGCAGATTTGGTGCAACTCAGCCAAACCTTGACAACAGCATGCTTAACTTTGCCGCCTGCTTCCTCCACTGCCCCACTCCCGTCCTCGGTCCATTACAAATTGCAACAGTGCCCTACCGTAGTTTCAATGAGCAGAGTCTGTGCATTGAAATCTGAAGGACCTGACAGCACACTTCTGCAATTTCTAATTGGCCACGGATCTTGTAGGGGAGAGCAGCAGTGGTGAAAGTGGATGACAAAGGCAAGCATGCCACCTGCTGAATGGATCCCCAGGCTGCCTCCACAGGGGCTCAATCTCTCACCAGCATGGACGTGGGTAGAGGGAAGAAAAGTGGGACTCACATACACGTTTTTGAGGTTGCTGAAGAAAGGAAGGGAACAAGGGATCACAGGGGGGCAAATATTTGGATGTTTGTTTTGTGCATAGAGGGGCAGAAAGAGGCGCGTGTTATACATAGGTAGTATGTATAATTTGCACCTGCATATTATACACAGGAGCGTATTATACCGTGAGTTAATCAGTGGCTCATTCATTTTGACCTACCCATCTGTGCTCAAGAAGGGAAATCCTTAAATCCTGGCAATTTTAAACAGTTTGCTGTGTGTGGATCTAGCACAAGATTAAACATAAGAAGTAGCCCTTTGGGAAATGTAAGGTCCAAATTAGTATATAACTTGAATATTACAGCTTTATCACTGACAAGTAAACCTCTGCCAAGTACCGAGCTATTACTACCGTGTATCACATAACCTTCCATGTTCCACTGAACCATCTCCAGAGTTGTTGGCTCTCGACTGGCTTCCAACAACCCAACAACATTGAACCTTATGTAGAAAGGAAAAGAAGAGCAATTTGTGAGCAAACCAACTGCAGTAGTGTGGGGAATACAATTTACCATTCATTTAAATGGGCCTGTTAACCCCTTGGATGCCAAAGAGGCTTCCAAAACGGAATATCTCTAGCATTCAAGAGTTTAACCCTCTGAGCTCTAGAGAGGTATCAATGCATACGTTGGATTCCTCTCTGGCACTCAAAGGGTTAAAAACCCATTTCTATCAATAAGAAGCTCTATAGTAACATTTGTATGCTCCAGAATTGCTCTTTTGCTTTTTTTTTTTTTTTTTTTTCATAAGGGCCCTAAATCCAAAGATTGTAAAGAAGGATTGATATGCACAGTCTCAGCCAGAACGCTATTCAGTGAGAAGACTGCCCCGAGGCAACAGAGGTAAGAACAATTCCAGAACAGACAGACATGTGATGGAAATGTCAATCATCATTAGGGCCTCTCACAAGCTTATATATTTACCCAGCATTTTTCTTGCCCCTTGAGACACTGTTAGAAGTCTCCATGTCGGCCTTGTCCTTCCCTTGTTTGTTTAAACTACGAGTCTTTCCTCGTCAGGTCTACATGATAATGTAATCTTAACCCTGAGAATGTCAGAGGGGTACCCAGTGCATTACATAGCAATGTATTATGCACTCCTTTGCCACTCAAAGGGTTAAAGAGGAGCTGTCACCTGTCCAAGTACTCAGTAAGAGTATCCATTTTAATAGGATTTACATGACTATTTCTCCCCATCAATTTATCCCACCCCTTTTGGAGTAAGCTGGTAAGTTGTGGCAGACTCACAAGCAGAAGTGAAGAGAAATTAGATAGTATTAAGACAGGTGAGTAATTAATTCCAAAATGAAAAAGAGAGAAACACTAGAAGGTGCACCTAAAAAAAGATAAAAAATAAAAAATAATGTAAAGTAAGGTGTGTATATATATATATATATATATATATATATATATATATATATATATATATATATATATATATATATATATATATATGTACTAGTGTAAATGCCTGAGTACACGGGCCAAGGTCTGGGTAATGTTAAGAGGCTGCTACCTCACTGCTCCATGCGATGCAGTCTTGTGTCACCTCACTCACGCAATACAATCATGCTCAGTAGAGACTTGCCGAACGCGGGCAGTCTCTACTGCACATGACTGCATCGTGACAAACATCCTAGCAAATTATTATATAGGAGATATATATATATATTGCTAAAAGGTATAATACCACTTCCACCTAAGAGGTATATTATAAAGACTAATGTGTACAGATTAATGTATTCCATTGGCCCTGTAAGTCTTGGTTCTACTACTATGAATTGGTCTTGTACTACATGTCCTTGCTGTACATTTAGGAACCTCCTATCTGTATTGATACAAATTACAACTTTGGGAATACAATGTCTATAAGTGAATATACGGCTTTTTGAACAGTCTCAATATAATACAAATATAGACTATTGTTTTTATTTATTGCCCACTATTACGGGATTTACATTGTTGTTTTTAGGTTTGCCATTTTTTTCCAAATTACTATTGCAATATTTTATGTGGTGTTGCATTGGGGCATCATCATTTTTTTGGTGAATGTGGCAAATATATTTATAGTGACATCTGTGGTCGTTTTTTTCTTGGTTTTGTGGATTACTGGACCGGGCACATAGGGGTCCTGGTTACAGAAATCCACCGAATATCATGAAATAATATTACATGCTGTTTATTTTGTGTTTATTGTTTTGTTCTTCTTTATGTGGATTTGTTTTTTCTGGTATTTTCTGTGCTTTTCAGCGCCATTCATATTGATAAAACTTTTTCTTACTTTTTTATATTATTTATTATTTAATTTAGTGTCACTATAAGTTTAGTTCTGAGTAATTAATTCCGTAGGCTTATGCTTATGTCACACAGAGCTCAGCTCTGCTGAAAAGAGTCCCTAAGTACTAAACCAGAAATCCGTACAACCATTACACTGGCTGAAAAAAAAAAAAAAACAAGGTATAAACAGATAAACTAGATTACAAACATGTTCTCTATTGCTGTATCTCTTTTCTACTGGGTAGTCTGCTTGCTAAATAGAACTCCAGTTGAGACTGTATGAACCCAGTTTTATTTACAACCTTTCATAAAGAGATTCTGGGTACATAATACGATTTATAATTTTTGTATCATTTTAATCTCTACTCCTAAAATGATCCTATAAATTAAACCTTAATCTCTTATATAGAAACTAACATGACACTGGAGACGTCTCTGCAGCCAATGGGTTAATTGATTACTTTCCCATTACACCAATTTGTGAAGGCAATAACCAATGCTGAACTCATTTAGAATTGTAATAGAATTTGCATCTCATTATCATAATAATACTGCAGGCAGAGTGCCAAAGCATACTGCAAATTTTGTCAAATGTGGATTATGTGGAAAACTATTTATTGGTTCATTTCTAAATTTTTTCTATAATAAAGACCCATGATTATGTCTAACAATGCAACATCCCATACCATTATACATCCTCTTTAATAATATAATACATTAACAGAATATTACGGCGCAACGCATGGATGAGGAGCTATTCAATGTGCAGAGAATTAAATTGGCAATTTTATAAGAAAACTGGTTATACTTTCAAAATAGGAAATTAGTTTTGAAAATACAGATAAAATAAATTATACTCTATTATGCAAATAAGATGGAGATAGGAACCACAGATCATTACTTAATGCAATTAAGCCCCTACATGACAGATACATTTCTGTATGTAGTATACAAGGGGTTAAAACAAAAGCAAAAAATAATATTGCTTAATTGGTCCTGCAGTGTAGAGAAATCCAGTTAATGTGGGTTTTATACACATAGCCAGGAAATAAAAGCATTGTAACGGTCACCATTTCTGACTGTCTGATTTAATTTAACCCATTGAATGCCAGAGGTATCCAATAAACTGCATTGAAATGCACTGGATACCCCTCTGGCACTCGAAGGGTTAAATAAGAACTTAAACTCCTTTGATTGATACTAGTATGGTTCCGCACTGTAATAACCACTCACTAGTGTTTCACCTGCCTAATGCCAGTTTAATATGGTACTTATGCTAAAAATAGCCCCCTTCAGGGAATAGCAAAAATATATTATGAAAACACAAAGGTACTCTCTCTACTGGAAGATATTTTAGTCCATAGTTATATCCTTTAAACTGTTTTTTTAAACAGTGCCCTCTGGAGTCCAGAGAGGGCACCTACAGTTCACCTGGTGTGATGATAGTTATTCTGTTGCATTCTATGGGAAAGTTCAGTCACTGACTACAGTTTTTCATAGCATGTGATAGTAACAACTTCATTACTTTTTGATAGTTTGACCAGTTATAATTTTCAAATAAAATAATTGCCAGCACTGGAAGTTTAATGATATACACCAAGAAGGCTAATATGAAATTGGTGTGACATTATTCCATTTTCCTGCAAATGGAATTGGAGATGTGTTTGCAAATTTCTGGCACTAAAGTGATGATGATAGAACGTGTCCACCAGTTTGCACTCAAGTGATTATCTGCTCTAGTGCGAGCTCTAGAGGGCAGCCACAGGAATTTCTGGCTAATGGCAACAGATATGCACTTTCAAATTCTACAGTCCCCTCATGAATGCTATAGAGAGGTCTCCAACACCTCACTAACCGTCAAGGGTTTAAAATCACTATTTACATCAATGGGGACTTTTTTTTGTCACTTACAGGAGCAGTAAACTTTTTATATGAAAACCTATACGTTATAGAGCTTTTCCTGCTGAGTAAAACAAGGTCACTCCCACTGCTGTCAGTTGTTTTATTCAAACTTTATAATAGTTTGAATAACCAGGAACTGAATGTACTGTGTTTACTTCCTGATAGTTCTAACTGACAGGAAGTGACTCAGCAGTTTTTATCACATTCTGTGGAGAACCGTAAGTCAATAATGTTCCTCTCCGTTATAATGTAACAGAATAATTAATTGGAATTTGACCACTAGAGAGCACTGCTAATGTTGAAAAACACAGGTTTAAACAGTAATAACTCTGGAAATATGCATCTATCAGCAGTGGGATTTCCCTTATTTTACTCAACAGAAAACGACCTACAATATATAATTTATCAAAAAAGTTTACTGCTCCTTTAAGGAGCATTTGGTTTGCTTCAGAAAATCTCCAGGACCTCTTATCAAATCAGCTTCTATAATTGTTGATATCGTTTGCAAAGCTCCCCAAAGACCCTGTTAATATGGCGCTGTTTTTTTTTTTCTTTGTTTTTTTTTTTGTTTTGTTTTGGGGATTTTTGGGCTAATTACTGCAGTGTTGCATTTTGGGAACACAGTCAGCACCATCATTTCGGGATTGCTGGCAGTGATTATGCAATTCAGTGTATACAGGGGATCTCTGTTCTGTTTCATTAAAACAATGCACGCATTAGTGGTGTTATATATAGTTATGGTGTTGCTAAGCAACAAGAGCTGCATTTTTATCACTGTTTCTTTTTTATAGCTTATGATTTTGAGCAACAAAGCTGAAAGAAATAAGAACATTTCCAGGCTTATGCTAACAGAACACAGATATGTATTAGGTACAATCCTCTCCATTTGGGCTTTTTAATTTACATTTATGAGCATCGAGAGAGGTTAGCACTTCAGTTTGTAAATAGATCTAATACTGTCAACAAAAACTGGCGTATATCATTTTTTCGGGACAGGGAATTATAGAATATTTATTAACCCTTTGAGTGCCAGAGGGGGACGCAACACATTGCAAAGCAATGTGTTGCGTACCCCTCTGGCACTCAAAGGGTTAAGTATTTGGATACTAGAAATATTTAATTTATTGCACAGCAATAAGATGAGAACATCTCTAGCTTCCAAGGGGTCAACACAAAGCAAAGTGTTCGTACCACTCTGGTACTCAAAGGGTTAGACAAACATACAGAATCAATAAGCAAATGTGCAATAGAAGACTGCTGGGTTTTACCATTAGACAGAGTAGACATACAATGAGGGAGTCTATTGTTTGAAGCCTCAGTTCACCCACTATGACGAGTTATGGGTGTAGTCAAAGGGTATCCTTTTGAAACGTTGCCCACTATTGGGTGATGTACAAAATGGCACACTGAACATGTTGCCGGCCTGAAAACAGCAATATCAGAATCCCGCCCGCATCAGAAGGGTGAGATTCTGATATTGCGGCCATAAGTGTTGCACATTTTAAATATAAAGCAACTTCCAATGTTTGAATGTTGATGCAACAATATATACCTGTATTAGATTGTTTGCTTTTATACTCAGGGTAGCATGTGTGCTGCTCAAAGCCTCTCCATTGGTTTCACAATATTCCCGATCAAAGATACAGAGCACTAACACTTAGACATTCCATATCCCTCTGGAACTTAAGGGGGTCAAAGGGATTTTCTAAATGTTAGTGTGTTGTATCTTTGGTCTGGAATATTGCGAAACCGATGGAGAGGCTTTGAGCAGCATACACACTACCTTGACAATAAAAGCAGACAATCTAATACAGGTATACATTGTTGCATCAGCATTCAAACAGTGGGAGTTACTTTACTATTTAAAATGTGTATTTTGCTGTGGACGAGATTTCAATATCGCTGTTTTCAAGCCAGCGACTTCTTTAAAGGGATAGTAATACTTCGTTTTAACTTTATTTTATTTTGTAGGCATTAAAAAAACATGAAGAATGATATAAGTCTTATCTCTCAAACCTTTATGGTTTATGAGATATTCACAAGCAAAGTTTCCCCCTCCCGCCCCTTTTACCTACTGTAAACAATCTCTTCTCAGATGTGGAATGCAGTCCATAGACTGGACAGATAACAGAAGGTGTCACTCTTATTCCTATGAAAACAATGAAATCCCTGCCCCCCTTGACAAGCATTTCAGGTTTTTCCTTTATCTTAATTGAAGATTGTCCCTCTATGCAGTCTACCTGGGCAGCTCCCTTCTGCCCTGGCTGAGCAGTGTGACATCAGTAAAAGGGGAGGAAGGGCGATACTTTGTCATTGAATTACTCTTGAACTACAACTCTGACAGGATTGAAATAACACTCTCCAAAGTCCAAATACTATGATGATTAATTAGAGCTGTTTTTATTATGAAACATTACTATCCCTTTAAGGCGTCGTTTTGTACCTAGTCAAAGCAAAACCAATATCTCTGTACCAGAAACCACCTATAGGGGGTTATACACTAATCTGAGATAAAGGAGCATTCAATTACCCAGTAAGAGAAAAACTACAGTGTCTGTGTTATGGAGCCCATTTTCTAGTTGGAGAGG
The DNA here is from genome assembly GCA_037306005.1 of Rhinophrynus dorsalis. Taxonomy (NCBI): domain Eukaryota; kingdom Metazoa; phylum Chordata; class Amphibia; order Anura; family Rhinophrynidae; genus Rhinophrynus; species Rhinophrynus dorsalis. The sequence continues at coordinate 211,880,475 of CM074725.1, forward strand.
ACATAGGCTTCATAGTATAATACAGGGAGTGGAGAGTTCATGGTAATGGACACTGAGGCTGTGTGTGTGTATATATATATATATATATATATATATATATATATATATATATATATATATATATATAATTTATACTAGTTGAAGATCCCGTTACACGGGCCACAGTGCCATTGCCAGCCGGTCGCAGAGTAGTCATGTGCAGTAGATACTGCCCGCTCCGCCGTGGCTGATACAGAGCTGGACACTCCGAAAGCATGACTGAAGCACACGCAGCAGTCTCTACTGCTCATGACTGTCATTACACATGTTTTAGCAAATTATTATATAGGATATGCAGTATCATAGCACAGTGCCTACTGTTTTTTTTATTTAACCCCTTAAGGACCCTTGATGGTCCTGGCACGTCTTGGGTTGTGGCCTGATAAGGACCCATGAAGTGACAGGACCTTCATGGAATTCAGGGCTCCCCGAGCGGCTGCGTGCCGTTCGGGGAGCTCTGAACAGGATGCTGTTAAAAAAAAAAAAAAAAAAAAAAAAAAAATGGTCCGTGGTCTTTAAGTGCTGGCCAGGTGCGCGATCGGCCAGTCCTTAAGGGGTTAATAAAAGCCAGTAGCACCAGCACTTTAACACTCTCTCATACATATGCTTTGTGAATATTTGATTTGATTATGTACAAAATGGTTCACCATGCATCTTCTTGATGTCAGATCTGTGTAGTGGCTGTTTCCAGCTCCAGCGGACAAATATTGCATAATTTTAATGAGGCAGGAAAACCACCATGCTGAAGTAGTTTTTCCTAACCTTATAGTGACATACTTGCCATGCATTGCACACAAGTCTATTTATAGGGCATGCTGGCACCTTTGCACTGTGGAAGAGCTGTTGACACACATTACCTCATTAGAACTGTTAATTGTAACTCTAAACCGTGTTTCCTTTCATACAGTTGCAAGACTGTACTTCTGAGTCTCACTTATCTTGAAATAAGTTGTCTTAATAAAAATAGTTTTGTCACTACGATGTTTATAAAGATCATCATCATATAGTAATTCCTGTTTTACACCCCTAGCATTGAAGCGTGCTTTTGAAGGGAAATGTTTTTTGAAAACAAGACCACTATGGCTACTACAAATTAATTTATTGTGTTGATTGATGTATTACACTGAAATCTGCAGGAATTATTGTCTTCTAAACTTTGAGTGCCAGAGCTGGATACATATTAATGTCAGAATTTTATTTTCACTTTAAAAGAAAACATTTTCAAACAGATAAAGAAAATTGTTTACTATGTACCTGCAGAAAGAATTTTAGACAACTGGGCAGAGATGCGCTAAAGTTCTATAAGGGCTCTGGAAGGGATGGTGATGTTGTAGTCGAAGGTACATCTCCAATATGCACTAGCAAGTCTACACCATCATATCTCCTGCAATCCAACACCAATCTGCCCTCATCGCCATCAATCTGTCATGCCTTCGAAGGGGTTTACGATTTTGCACTGGACACATTGACAGTGGCTCATTTCCATATAGAAATGCAGGTTAATGATCCATTGTCGTATTCAAGTGGGTGTGTTTATATGTTAATGTGGCTGTTCACTACATGCATTAAACTCCAACAGCAGCCTGTCAGAGTTTACTGTCCCAAGATCGCCTACCTGAGGTTTGCGATGCTGGGATCTCCCTGTAGCTCTCTGTGGAGCCAGAGGACAGATTGTTGTGTCTGCTAAAGAGCAGGGACATCAGCTGCCCTCCTGTAACCCCTTTCAGTGCCATAGGGATGTGCATTGCATATGCCTGTGGCACTTAAAGGAGTAAAAAGTTATCCCCCAATCGATGTACCCGCTCCACGCAATTATTGATCAAAGCAAGCAATGTGATCAGCACATAAGTAAGCATTTCAAATTGACACATATACTGATTGGTTATATTCTAACTTCAAGTCAGGAGATGAACACATTATCCCAGTATTGAAATATGTGAACAATCTAGTTACACATCTGTTGGCAAATGAATGTGGTAGGTGATATGGTGGATCACGACATCGTAACACACAAACAATTGCTGCATAAAACAGTGGATCGAGTTATGACTAGAAATCAACTAAGGCATTAAATTACAACATTATTCCATTACATTCAGCTAGTAACAGATATGGACCTAGATTGTTCCCATACTTCAATATTGGGATAATGTGTTGCATCGCCTGACTTGAAGTTAGAATGTAACAGATCACTTTATGTGGAAATTGGTATGCTTTGTGGTATGCTGATCACATAGCTCTCTTTGTCATTAGCTACATTTATAATGGAGATAATTCAATATAACATTTTATAATTGAAGTTAATATTACAAAAAAGAAAGGAGCAGTTCCATGGCCTAGGTATGGTGTAATTCATAAATCATTAATTGCGTGATTGAGGGATAACTTATTTACTCTTTTCACTGTCACTGGGGTATCCCTGTGGTACTGAAAGGGTTTGTGGTGCTGAAGCATGAGCAGATCCTGTCCAATTCCCCAGTGGGGGTGCAGGGAGAATGCACTCAGAATTCACGGTTGTCAAACTGCTGGAAACGTGTAAGGGAGGGCATCCCTTCCAAATCCCTCCCACATGGCCAGCAGTTCTACAGGATGATATGCTAATGATTACATTCAAACCCCCTCCCCTGGCATCGTATTCTAAGTGAACATGATGATGTGCATCTCTATTGCCAAGGTGATGTGTTCACAATACTTCTCCAGACGCACATCGCCACAGCATTGACCCTTAGTGTATTTCCCCCATGGTCTTAAAAGTGGCCTTGCTCACACCACAACAAAACAAACTGTATATTCAAATGGTGATGTCATGAACTCCAACTTTAACTCCAAAACTGATATGCAAAAAATATGGAGTAATTATGAGGCAAACCCACAGCAACATAGGAAAGGAATATGAATACAGTGACTTCATTTGGTATTTAATGCTAGCAAGGTTTGCACTGCATTTGAAGGAAAGTGTTGGAGACCTTGCTAGCATTCAAGGGGTTAAACACCATTCAAACCAAAAGGAATTTTTATTTGTACCCTACGATTCAATTGGTTTGACCAGGAATCACTCCATTTTTTAAACCCTTTAAAGGGTTTCACAACACATTGAGGAGCCAGTTCCTCTGGCACTCAAAGGGTTAACATGAGACCCAGAATGTCTTTATAAACATTATTCATTATTTCTTCTCCATTTTCTGACAAAATAGTGCTAATAGACTCCAATTTCGAACAATCTAGTGTAAAAAGGTGACAAAAGTTCGATAATTAGTCTAAAATGGTTCTCAATCCATGGTCTGTCAGTTCACAGATGTATTACTGTGATTTCCTGTATTCAATTCTGCCATCTCCACTCAATGAGAAAAATCAGTATTAAAAATGGGAGTGGTTTATTCTACCATCTTATTATATGTTTTTGTCAAAAAGAAAATATTTTAGCCTTCATTTTATTGTCTTATTTGTGTAATTTATTTACCAACAAAATAAAAATGGTCTTACTTCAAGAAAAAAGCATTTTAGGAGAAACTTCCATCTTTCTGTTTTTAACTCTATGACAAATTTTCAAGAGACAGATTTACTTCTTAAGGGATAGTAATGTTTCATAATAAAAGCAGCTCTAATTAATCATCATAGTATTTGGACTTTGGAGAGTGTTATTTCAATTCTATCAGAGTTGTAGTTCAAGAGTAATTGAATGATAAAGTATCCCCCTCCTGCCCCTTTTACTGATGTAACACTGTTCAGCTCAGATCGGCAGGGAGGTGGCCAGGTAGATTGCAGAGAGGGGCAATCTTCAATTAAGATAAGGGAAAAAGCAGAAAAACCTGTCAATGGGGGCAGGGTTTTCATTGTTCTCACAGTAAGAAGATTGCCCCTTGCTGTTATCTGTCTGGTCAAGCAACCAGATTCCACATCTGAGGTGAGCAGTGGTACACTAGGTAAAAGGGGCAGGAGGGGGAAACTTTATCATTCAATTACTCTTGAACTACAACTCTGACAGTATTGAAATAACTCTCTCTATGGCTCAAATACTTTGAAGGTTAATTAGAGCTGCTGTTTTTGTGAAACATTACTATCCCTTTAAAATTACATTCTCCACTGAACCACAACCTGACATTTTTATTACAAGTTTTTGGACATTCCTCCATAAAATTAGCTAAAATGTAGCTTAGAATATCAAAACACCCAGTTTTTAACATAAGGCCTAAAAAGTAATTACCTCAAGAATAGAATAGTCAACTTGTTTTTTTTTAATTGAGGTCATAGAGGGAGATTTATAAAAGCCGTTCTTCTTACAGTTTAAAAAACTGTCCTTAAAGCATGGCAAGTACAGATAACGCCAGGTCTGATTTATAAATGTTTTAACCCCTTAGTGACAGATGACTTACCTGGTAAGTCCAGGAAGACATTCGGTATAATGGAAAAAAAAAAACCTGTCATTAAGGGGTTAAATGAGTTTTTATAAATATGGCGTTACTATTAATATTTCAACGTATGGAATGCTTAAGAACAACCTACACATGGCGGTAAAATTCTAGCATTAATAATGTCATATATCTATCGCAAACCTCTACAATTCTTTATAAATTCGCTGCACGAATATTTTCCTTCTCCCTAATGCCAATTTTCCTCAACCTCTGCTAGTTGGCGTTTCACGCAAGAAAACTGAAGTTACACAGCTTATAAATAATGAAATGCATTATAACTCCACTTTAAAGACAATTTACACATAACTCCATTTTTATAAAACTCCCCCATAATTCCTTACTTTTGTGCACTACAATTAGTTTGACATAATCATGTTAAAGCCTGGCTTATTAGTAATCTTTTAAGAACCAGAATGCTGTGCAATACTTTGCTACGAGATGCTTTTGCTCACCCTCTGTTCCTTAAATGGTTAATCAATAGTGAAACACAAAAAAAACAAAAAAGCGCACACTCTAAATGTAAACATTTCAAATTCAATGTGTTGATGCGCCACCTTTACCACACCCTTTTGATGAGAACTTACTGGAAAAAGAGACTAGAATGGCCTCTCGTAGTACGCATGTATTTGGGTTTATCTCCAGGCAATCACTCAATGATATCACCAACTCCTCCCGGAGACTCCATTCCACATGTGACAGGAAAACGTTTAAAGAGACTTTCAGTGTAGAGTTTCAGCATACAACACCACCATTTAGCACCCTCAGTATAAATGGGATACTCACATGTCACGGAGACTAAACACAGTCTCTAGTGATACTGCACATCACCTGGAATATGCCCCAGGCCAAGTTTTCTGTCAGAAACTGAGCTGGAAACACCTTATCCCAAATAAATCAATCTGATGGAGCAATTTATCAAAAAGTAATTTAATATAAAAATAGTTTATATAAAAAAATGATTACAAAAAGCTAGTATATTTATCTCAGCACATGTGCCATAAAAAACATATTTATATAATATAAAATAACCCTACGCGTTTCGTAACAAAAAATTTTACTTCAGAGATAGATATCTTTGGCGTTTTACTTTTACATTTAAAGTGTGTTCGCTTTTTCTTTTTTTTTTGTCGTTTTACTACAGGAGTTTTTGTAGAGGAAGAGTACCCATGAAGAAGTGCAGCACCATTCTTTTGAGGCATTTAATTTTGGAATTATATATAATTTTTACAGTTTCCTAATTTTTTGAGAGCTTTTGTTCTTTTTTCTTTAGTTAACCAATAAGTAGCAGATATACCTTCATTACAACAATACAATGAGTGTGCCTTCAACACAACAGCATGGAATATTCAGGCATAGTCAACAGCGACAATATAGGCTATGGAATTAATCATAATTAATCTGGACACCGGGTATGTTACCTTGCTTATCAAGATTCTGAATGTTGATGAAAGTAGGGAAATCTCCAGCATCCCCAGTGAATTTTTTTTTGTAAAAATAAACAAACACTGTCAATTTCCTTGGGAAATGTGTAATTTGTATAATATGTTATAATTAAAATGTGCAGACATTAACTAATATTTGGATGGCAACAGATAGCTGTATAAAGGTGGAGGGTGGAATACAAAGTTCTTTTATCAGACGTTGCCTGCTATAAGTATTAAGAGTTTATTTAGAATTAGTATAGAAACTGACAAAATTCTGTACAATTGCCATTGCCAGAGTAACCTCAAAATATAATCTTACATTATAATCAGTAAAAAATAATTATGTTATCATTCAAAAAAAGTCTTCAAATAAAAGCAGCAAGGAATATACATTTTTTAAAGTGAACTGGATATGATCATATATCATAAGATATCAGAATGTCGCCCTTTTCATGCAGGCGACACTCAGATGTCACCCACATGGTGCAGGTGACATTCTGATGTCGCCCACATGATGCAGGCGACATTCTGATCTTGCCATTTCCATTGTCGCCAAATAGAGGGCGACATTTCAATAGGATAGCAATTATAAATACCCTGAAGAAGTGACCTAAAGTTTGTTGAAAGCTTGCATTCTATAGCCAATCAGTTGGTCAATAAAGGTATCACTTATACTCTATCAGTCTCATGCTTATAACATTTATGTACTCATATCATCAGTTGAGAAGAGTCTTCATTTTATTACATGTAATGTTCAAAACATGTAATTGATGTTCAATCTTAATGTGCAGTGCATGAAAAATAAATAGCAAACTGAACTGTATGAAGATTCGGTTCATAAAGGATACCAAATGGATATGATTGTCTCTGGGAACAACAGCACATATGGTATTGCATAGAAACACCCATAATTCTGTGGACTGTGGACAACAAACAGCTACTTGGCAGCATGCCCTCCATTTTGTGCTTTTGGTTTTACATTAAACAACATTTTATACTATAGTTTCTTCAAAAATGAAAATTAGTTTAACTTACTTATGCAACCAGCATAATATCAAGTCAAAGGTCAATTAGTTAATAGATATTCTAAACAATTATGAAGATGGTGAAAAATATTCTGCAATATGACAAAGCACATTTGGAACAGTGGTTACTTTTGGATTAACAGTCGTTCTTCTCTAATTAAAACTTCATGACAGTCGTTCCCTTTTTTTCGGAGTAAACAGCAGAAGGTGGAATTCTAATATATTAACTCAGCTCTCTACAATAATATTTTTACAACCAAATAAAGTAAAAGGAATATGGTTAAATAAAAGTAATTTGGATAGAGTTTGAAAAACATGGAAAATAAGAAAATATCAACCCTTTGAGCACCAGAGGGGTACCCAACGCATTGTGTTGCATAAATCTATGGCACTCATGGGATTAACCCTTTGAGCGCCAGAGGGGTATGCAAAGCAATGTGTTGCATTCCCCTCTAGCACCCAAAAGGTTAAATACTGTAAATGAACTTGAAATTCTAAACATTGCATTCATGCGAATATAATACGTACAAACCAGAGAGAGATATCCTCAGCATTGCAACACAAGGCATTGAATAACTGTCTGACACTCAAAGGGTTAAAAAAATTAGACACTAGATAACCGTAAGAATATATATTGTCAGGCTTTTCTTGTTTTTATACTTGTGGGAAATTCTTAGTTCAATAATTATTACAGTTCAAACTAGACCACAAATTAAACTTTTCTATTGCTGTCTATGGACCAATAACTAACTCAGCACCCTACAATAATCCTTCATAACAAACTCAAGTAAAATTACTATATTTAAATAAAAGTAATTTGGATAGTATATGAAAAAAAATACCATTTTAATAAATCAATTTATAAGCATTACATTAATCACAACATAAGATGCATAAACCAAATGCATTTCTTACCCCTTTGAGTGTCCGAGGGATATGTAACACATTGTTTTGCGATGCATTACATACCGCTCTGGCACGCCAAGGGTTAAAACAAAATAAATGACAAGAAGGCAAAAATAATATACTATGGGGTAAGAGATGCTTCACTCAACAGTTATTACAGTTCTCACCCAGTTACTAGACCACAAATTTCTACTTTTCTGTTGCTGTCTATTGAAAGCATCTGGTCATTGACCTAACTCTTCATAGGCAGCCATAGCAACTTTGTCACCTATTGATCAGGCTACAATAATTAATTCATTCATAATAAAGAATTATTAAAAACTAGTGTAAAAGCCCATGTATATGGGCCAAGGTCCGGGTGATTATATAGGATGAGTAAACTATTTCTCTTAAATTCAGATTTTCAGGGGAATGGGCATATTTGCAAATGACACACACACATATATATATATATATATATATATATATATATACACACATACACATATACACACACACACACACACACATATAAGTCCTAGCACTCTCCCAATCAAAATCAATGGCCTGGGTGCCTGGTTCCACAAAAGATACATACAGTTTTGTTGTTCAAGGATCACACTCACAGGACTTCCAAATGCTTCAAAATTGTGCACCGTTTGTTATCGCCATTTCAGCCCTGCCTTGGTCCTTTGTCAAGATAGGTTACAGAAAGAGTGTGGAAAGTACCCTTAAATACCCTAAGATGGCCTCTGAATGACATCATAGATCATGTGACATATATTATACAAAGAAACAAGCTTATATTCATACAAAAGAGTAAAGTTTAAACAGAAAAAATAAAAAGGAAAGAAAAGAAAGAAAAGGAAAACCAATGTATTAAGAACATTTTTTTTTTTAAAAAAATCAGGTGTTTAAACAAAACAACCCTAGGTAAAGGGTAGAGGTCAGAGGTCAATGTGGATAAACAAACAGCAAAGAAAAACATACACAAATCATTTCAACATTAAATAAATGAATTAAGTCAGTATCCATGTATACAAATGATCCTAAAATATATAGAGTATAGATAGAAATTGTATAGCAATATTGCATATTGAGATGATTATAAACTTAATGCAATTCCCAGATGTTAACCCCCTGAGTGCCAAAGTGGCACGGAATGCACCGCAAAGCAATGCACTCCGTACCACTCCGGCACCCAAAGGGTCAAATGTATGGAAAAGTCCTGTCAATATGTGGACATAATAAAAACATTATTACTGCAACGTTATGTTGGTTATTTAAAGGGCTATACATGCTTGAACTCAGACCATACGGAGAGTGTATATTTAAAGAATAATCACTGTGATGTCATGATGTCATTATGATTTTATGGAGCGCTGTGTTGTAGGTACAATGAGGAGATTGTGACATCACAGTGATTATTCTTTAAATATAGCTCTAATATACACTCTCCTTATGGTCCGAGTTCAAGCATGTATAGCCCTTTAAATAACCAACATAACGTTGCAGTAATAATGTTTTTATTATGTCCACATATTGACAGGACTTTTCCATACATTTGACCCTTTGGGTGCCGGAGTGGTACGGAGTGCATTGCTTTGCGGTGCATTCTGTGTCACTCTGGCACTCAGGGGGTTAACATCTGGGAATTGCATTATGTTTATAATCATCTCAATATGCAATATTGCTATACAATTTCTATCTATACTCTATATATTTTAGGATCATTTGTATACATGGATACTGACTTAATTCATTTATTTAATGTTGAAATGATTTGTGTATGTTTTTCTTTGCTGTTTGTTTATCCACGTTGCCCTCTGACCTCTACCCTTTACCTAGGGTTGTTTTGTTTAAACACCTGATTTTTAAAAAAAAACATTTTTCTTAATACATTGGTTTTCCTTTTCTTTCTTTTCTTTCCTTTTTATTTTTTCTGTTTAAACTTTACTCTTTTGTATGAATATAAGCTTGTTTCTTTGTATAATATATGTCACATGATCTATGATGTCATTCAGAGGCCATCTTAGGGTATTTAAGGGTACTTTTCACACTCTTTCTGTAACCTATCTTGACAAAGGCACAAGGCAGGGCTGAAATGGTGATAACAAACGGTGCACAATTTTGAACCATTTGGAAGTCCTGTGAGTGTGGTCCTTGAACAACAAAACTGTGTGTGTATGTATATATATATATATATATATATATATATATATATATATATATATATAAAAAAAATATCAAACAAAATGTATATCTTGTAATACCTTTTTTATTGGACTAACAGAATTATGGATTGAAAAGCTTTCGGGAGAACCTCCCTTTCTCAAGTGTAAAGTGTGTGTGTGTGTGTATGTATATATATATATATATATATATATATATATATATATATATATATATACAGAGAGAGAGAGAGATGTCCAACATATTGGGAGTTATGCTCTAAAGCATAATAAACAGGTTATAAAGTGGAGATAAAGTCTCCGGTGATATCACTTCTCCAGTTCCTATGTTATTCTATGGAGCCTGTGCACTAAGATATCCAAAGTTGGAGAAATCTTAGTGCATTGGGTCCATAGAATTACATAGGATTTGATTATCACCGGAGAAGTCATCTCCACTTTTTTACCTCTTTATCACACCTTAGTGCATAAACCTTCATTGGAGGAGATTCACTAAGCTGTGATAAAGAGGTGATAAAGTGGCAATGACTTCTCCAGTGATATCACTTCTCCAATTACTATGTTATTTGATGGAGCCTATTCAAAGCTGAAGATATTTTAGTGCATAGGCTCCATTGAATAACATAGGAACTGGAGAAGTGATAAACTGGAGAAGTGATAACACTGGAGAAGTCATCCCCACTTTATCAACTCTTTATCACCACTTAGTGAATATCCCTCATTGTGTTGCCATGCGTTGGATACCACCCTGGCACTTAGAGGGGTACAATTAGGGAAAAAATTATTTGATCCCTGCTGATTTTGTACGTTTGCCCACTGACAAAGAAATGATCAGTCTATAATTTTAATGGTAGGTTTATTTGAACAGTGAGAGACAGAATAACAACAAAACATCCAGAAAAATGCATTTCAAAAAAGTTATAAATGGATTTGCATTTTACTGAGTGAAATAAGTATTTGACCCCCTATCAATCAGCAAGATTTTATCTTTTGTCTTTTATACAAGTAAAAAGCTGAGATTAGGAGCACTCTTTTAAAGGGTGTGCTTCTAATCTCAGCTTGTTACCTGTATAAAAGACACCTGTCCACAGAAGCAATCAATCAGATTCCAAACTTTCCACCATGGCCAAGACGAAAAAGCTGTCCAAGGATGTCAGGGACAAGATTGTGGACCTACATAAGGCTGGAATGGGCTACAAGACCATCGCCAAGCAGCTTGGTGAGAAGGTGACAATAGTTGGTGCGATTATGGAAAAAACACAAAATTGTCAATCTCCCTCGGTCTGGGGCGCCATGCAAGATCTCGCCTCGTGGAGTTTTAGTGATCGTGAGAACAGTGACGAATCAGCCCAGAACTACACAGGAGGATCTTGTCAATGATCTAAAGGCAGCTGGGACCATTGTCACCAAGAAAACAATTGGTAACACACTACACCGTGAAGGACTGAAATCCTGCAGCACCTGCAAGGTCCCCCTGCTCAAGAAAGCACATGTAAAAGCCTGTCTGAAATTTGCCAATGAACATCTGAATGATTCAGAGGAGAAATGGGTGAAAGTGTTGTGGTCAGAAGAGACCAAAATCAAGCTCTTTGGCATCAACTCAACTTGCTTTGTTTGGGGGAGGAGGAATGCTGCCTATGACCCCAAGAACACCATCCCCACCGTCAAACATGGAGGTGGAAACATTATGCTTTGGGGGTGTTTTTCTGCTAAGGGGACAGGACAACTTCACTGCATCAAAGGGACAATGGACGGGGCCATGTACCGTCAAATCTTGGGTGAGAACCTCCTTCTCTCAGCCAGGGCATTGAATATGGGTCGTGGATGGGTATTCCAGCATGACGCAAACACACAGCCAAAGCAACAAAGGAGTGGCTCAGGAAGAAACACATTAAGGTCCTGGAGTAGCCTAGCCATTCTTCAGACCTTAATCCCATAGAAAATCTTTGGAGGGAGCTGAAGGTTCGAGTTGCCAAACGTCAGCCTCGAAAACTTAATGACTTGGAGAGGATCTGCAAAGAGGGGTGGGACAAAATCCCTACTGAGATGTGTGCAAAACTGGTGGCCAACTAAAAGAAATGTCTGACCTCTGTGATTGGGGGTTTAGCCACCAAGTACTAAGTCATGTTTTGCAAAGGTGTCAAATACTAATTTCACTCAGTAAAATGCAAGTCAATTTATAATTTTTTGGAAATTTGTTTTTCTGGATTTTTTTTGTTGTTATTCTGTCTCTCACTGTTCAAATAAACCTACCATTAAAATTATAGACTGATTATTTCTTTGTCAGTGGCCAAACGTACAAAATCAGCAGGGGATCAAATCATTTTTTCCCTAACTGTATATGATCTGTCTATCTCTCCTCAAGGAGTAAGGGCAATAATTTTTGCTGAAACATTGCGTATTGATGTAAAGTTTCCCCCTCCTGCCCCTTTTAGCCAAGTCAGCACTCTAGCTGACAGACTTAGATTCTGGTCCCGGGACTGGACAGCTCATCTGCAGATCCAAAATACCATGGCATACAAAGAGAATCTTCATGAGAACGGTCTATAAAGTGTGCCTGGTTTGGGGCAGGCACACTTTGTAGACCGTTCTCATGAAGATTCTCTTTGTATGCCATGGTATTTCGGATCTGCAAACAACCTGTCCAGTCCCGGGACTCCAATACAAGTTTGTCAGCTAAAGCACTGACTTGGGTAAAAGGGGCTTGAGGGGGGATCTTTACAAAGCTATTAAACACAAACTATACAAGCTATGACAAAAAGACTAAGGTAATTCGCTTTATTTCTTTAATAAGAACAATATTAAAGGAGCAGTAAACTTTTTTTATGAAAAAATATATATTGTAGGGATTTTCCTACTGAGTAAAATAAGGGTACTCCCACTGCAGAGAGATTTATATTTCCAGAGTTATTACAGTTTAAACCCATGTTTTTTTACATTAGCAGTGCCCTCTAGTGGTCAAATTCTAATTAGATTTCCTGTTAGATTCTAATGGAGAGGAAAGTCAGAAAAGTCAGACATACAGTTCTCCATAGAATGTGATAGAAACTGCCTGTCACTTCCTGTCAGTTAGAACTATCAGGAAGTAAACACAGTAAATTCACTTCCTGGTTATTTAAACTGCTACAATATTTGAATAAAACATCTGACAGCGATGGGAGTGACACTGTTTTATTCAGCAGGAAATGCTCTGTAAAATATGTGTTTTCATCAAAAAAAGTTTACTACTCCTTTAAAGCATGTCAAAAGAAAGTATTACTATCCCTTTAATATGAATATTTACTTGAGGCAACCATTTATTGTCTCTAACAATATTGTCAAGCCAGATATGTAGCCAAAGGTGGGCTTTGGTAAGTCATTCCCTGTCTAATACGGATGCCTGCTTAGAGCAAAGGTAGTCAAACATCACCAACAGCTGGAGTTCCAAAACTCACTACTTCTGACTTATAGAATTGCACTTTAACAATTGAAGCCTGGATAAACCTATGCCTTCCCTCAATATTAATAACCTGCCAAAGCAAAAAAAAAAAAAATCCTGTCACTGCCACTGCCTTAACCTCATATTAATGTTTAAGAGGTTAACAGTTTGAATGAAAGCACCCCTGGGTGCGCATTGAAACCCGAACACAATGACACTGCTTTAAAGCTTTTATTTCTATTCACTGACAATCTGAAGTCATGACGCAGCTTCCAGCAATTTTTATTATTTTACCAGCTTCATAAATTGTATTTTATAGAATAATTTCTGAACTAGGAGCCATATGTTCAAAAGAAACGTGGAGGAGTTCTGGGGCAAACCATTTGAACTTTAGGGGTGAACTAAAAATTCAAAAAATCCCCACAATTTAAATGGGAATTTTAATAACTTGAATGTTTGAGAGGTCTCCTGCACATTGCTTCGCATTCAAGAGGTTCAAATCCCCATTTAAATAAATGGGTATTTTCAGTTCTCCCCTATAATGCACATGGTTTGATCCAGAACTCCTCCACTTTCTTTTGAACATATGTTCCTAGGTGTTTAAAAATAGGGCAGGAGCAGGGATCTAAAGGGATGTTAATGTTTCAAAATAAAAGCAGCTCCAAGTAATCTTCTTAACATTTGGGCCATGGAGAGTGTTATTTCAATACTGTCAGAGCTGTAGTTCAAGAGTAATTGAATGATACAGTATACCAATCACACCCCTTTTACTGATGTAACACTGCTCCCCTCAGAGCAACAAGACTGTCTGGATGGATCACGGAGAGGGACAATCTTCAGTTAGCAGAAACCTGAAAAACCTGTCAAGGGGGGCATGGTTTTCATTGTTCTTACAGTAAGAAGATTGTCCCTTCCTGTCAGCTGTCTGGTCTGTGGACCAGATTCCACATGTGAGGTGAACAGTGTTACATCAGTAAAAGGGTTGAGAGGTAGATACTTTATCATTCAATTACTCTTGAACTACAACTCTGACAGTATTGAAATAGCACTCTCTATGGCCCAAATACCATGAAGATGAATTGGAGCTGCTATTTTTTTGAAGCATTACTATCCCTTTAATAGAACAGAGATATTACATTTCTGGACCTCTAACAGTTGCAATCTACAATTCCCATCCACCCCAAACCAGCTGTTGGCTGGTTGCGGTGATGGGAATTTACTTCTTCACAGTTGCGGTCCAACAATTGTCTACCCCTTTGGTAGAATGTATTTACTTGCTTACTCTTTATTTTTAAATAAATTCAGAGTTGACGAAATGCAGTCACAGAAATCTCAGCAAATATTAAAGAAGTAATAATACCTCTCAGAAAATCAGAATGACCACTACTAAATTTGCATTATGTCTTAGTGTAAGCGATAATGGGTGTTATACACTAAGGCATGATAAAGAGGTGATAACACAGACATAACTTCTCTGGTCTTATCACTTCTCCAGTTCCTATGTTATTCTATAGAGATATGCGCTAAGATCTCCAACACGTGATAAATTTGAGTGCATTGGCTCAAGAATAACATAAAAACTGGAGAAGTGATCTCCCTGGAGAAGTCATATCTGCTTTATCACCTCTTTATCACACCTTAGTGAATAACCCCCAAGTCTTCAATCAGTCCTGATGTCAGACATGACCATATCTGAGAACTTTCAAAATGAGCTGACCATGACAACTTTGAATATGAAACCTTAAAGATCCCCAGAAAGTATTCTAGGAGACGTGTCCCTGCATGCTTCAACATAGGCGTGCTCCATTCAGTCCTCTAGGGACCCTTAACATGCTGCCACTTAGATATATCACTCCTTGATCAAACACAAGCCAAGTACAACTTCACCTCTGCCTTCCTGGTAGAAATAGTCCTAATTTTGTTATTAAAGAGGCAGTTATCAGTGCAGATCACAGTAGGAAAGACTGAACTCTCACCCTGAGAATTTGACCCTTCACCCTGAAATCCTAACAGAGGCGTAACTAGAAGCCACCGGGCCCTGGTGCAAAATTTGCCATGCCCCCTCCCAACCACATTGAACCCCCACTGGCCATCTCCACCTCCACAATGCTCCAAATCTACACATTGCCCCCCCTCTCCACATTATTGCCCCCCATCATCTCCACATTGCCCTTCATCATCTCCACATTGCCCCCCCAGTGTCAGTTTCCTACCTCCCTGGTGGTCCAGCGGCATGGCAAGAGAGGTCTGTGCCTCCTTCTGCACAGATCTCTATACTTCTGGCGCTCCCACACTGTCTTCTCTACAATAAAGCAGAGCGCTGGAAGATGATGTCATCTCCCAGCTCTCTGCATTATTAGAGTGCTGAAAAGGGACCTCAGCTGCTATAGGTCTGTGCTGAAGAAGGCACAGACCTCAGCTTGTGTTTTTGCCAGCGCTGGGCTGGGGGGTTGCAGGAGGCGGTCGAGCCCCTGTAGTGACAGGCCCAGTCACAGGTGCGACCCCTGTGACCCCTGCAAACCCTGTTGTTACGCCACTGAACCCTGAGATATGTGTGAAAGCTCAGAGTCTTAGGGCCATCTATGTTCAAAAGAAGAGTGGAGGGATTCTGGGGCAAACCAATTGTACAATAGAGAAGAACTTAAAATTCCAACAATTCCCATTGATTTAAAAGGGGATTTTAACCCCTTGAATGATACAGAGGTCTTCCAGTTTCCTTTTGGGCATACGGCCCTTAGAGTCAAATCCGGAGAGTTCCCAGTTATGGACATAACAGTTGCTGGCAGGTTATCAAGACTTAAGAAGCCAGAGTATATGAGCCTTTTTAATGCATTGCTTTGAGTCTGCAGTCTGTGGTCCTGCTAGCAACTGTCATATCCACCTCTATGGACAGGACATCCATGACTGATTGAACAAAGGCAAAATTCCTTTTTTTAATGAAAGCATTTGACCACAAAGGATACATTAACCTTGACGTGCCAGGCAGCATGTCACTCCACCATCCCAGAATTCAGTTCACAAAAAAAAGCTCTGTATGTCCTGGGTGCTCTCTTTATCTACCTTAGAAGGATGAAAAACTGTGTTGACCTTACCAGAACTAGACCTATGAACCTGAGGTCTGAACATAGTCTACACCTGGTGGATTAACCAACTGAGCTATCCCACCAGCTCATAGGGGCCATTTGTATTTTACGGCTATAGTACAGGAAGTAGAGGGTTATTATTGGGATGTATTACTTCTACTTTAACTTTAAAATAACTCGCAGTAAATTAAACTTGCATGGAATCCAATAAATCATTGCAAACCTGAAGCACAGGATTCCAGCTCAATATGTCAGCCCCAGCTTTCCAATTACATCACTACAAATGTTACTTCCCCAAGCATTGCAATATTTTATATCACAGCACCAAGCACTGCAGGAAGAGAAGCAAGATACCCACAGGAAAAAAGTATCTTTATTTATTTACACTTCATTTCTTCATACTATGTTTTAAAGAAGTAGGTTGTTTAATCTTCTATATGATGAGTAATTTAAGTGACTTCCATTTCACTCCTTCCCATATCATATATAATATAATTCTAATTATGAAAGGTATAGTAATGTTTCACAATAAAAGCAGCTCCAATTAATCTTCATAGTATTTGGGCCACGGAGAGTGTTATTTCAATACTGTCAGAGTTGTAGTTCAAGAGTAATTGAATGATAAAATATCCCCCTCCCGTCCCTTTTAGTGATGTAACACTGCTCACCTCAGAGCAGCAAGACTGTCTGAATGGATTACAGAGAGGGACCATCTTCAGTGAGCATAAGGAAAAACCTGAAAAACCTGTCAAGGGGGGCAGGGTTTCCGTATGTTCACAGTAAGAAGATTGGGGGAGATGTATAAAACTGGAGTTATAAAGAAAGTGTCTGTAAAATTGTCTCAAAGCGACACAAGTATATGTATAAACATCTAGCGACATTTTCCTAAGTGCTAACTCCAGTTAGTTTACTTTTTTGAAAAGTGGAGTAGAAATGGTCTTGGCCAAATAAGAATTGTGCCCCAATGTATTTATAAATAAAATTGCGCCAAAAGCCAGTTTTGAGGATTAAATCACAACACCATGTAAAACCTGTTCATATTGGAAGTACATAATACCGCTATATGTGCGAATATTCTCAGATAGACATATTTATAAACTCGACTTACTGCTTTATAAATATGACCAGGCATGTGAATTTCAGAGACAATTCTTAAGTATACACTAATAAGGTTATATATACATCAGCCCTATGGTCCCTTGCTGTGATCTGTCTGGTCCCAGGATCAGATTCCACATCTGAGAGGAGGCGGCTTACACTAAGTCAAAGGGGCGGGAGGGGGATACTTTATCATTCAATTACTCTTGAACCAAACTCTTGGCCAAAAAAATCTTAATGGCTCCACTGATTTTTCCTTGATTCAAGGGACAAATTGTGGAATTCTTTGCCCAAGGAGGTAGTTATGTCAGATATAATGGATACATTTAAGAGAAGATTAGATACATTTGTTTCAAAAGGGAACATATAGGGTTATACTGTATATTAGTAGGCAAATCAGGAAAGCTATATAATTCTCATGTCACTAGGGTATGAGGCAAAGGTTGGACTTGATGGACTTGTGTCTTTATTCAACCTAATTTACTATGTTACTATGTAACATCATCAGTTGGTCCTGTGTTTAATTTCCAGGAGGCAGACAAGGCAGTTGCCAGGTTTTTCCTTATACAGGCTGAGGGAAGATTGCCCCTCGGTGTGATCTGTTCGGTTAAGTGACCGGATTTCAGATGTGAGGGAAGGCAGCAGAAAAAGGGGCGTTGAGGGATCAACTTCAACATAAAATTACATTGTAACTATACAGTTTTAGAGAATAAGAGCATCAGCCGGCAGTACTATTCCTTATTTAAACAAACTGAGCTGCATTGAAAACTAAATATTACTATCCCTTTAATTCAATAAGAATTTAGGGATTTTCTTAGTTTTCCCCTGTACTGCAGTTGGATTGCTCCGGAGCTGCACTTTTTTTCTTCTGTGTATACTGACCCCACAGTAATAACAGAGATGATTTATTTTTGTCCATTACAGAGCATTAAGCTGGAGATTCTCCATCACGCTCAGTAGCTAGCAAGCACACTGCAGTTCTTCCAGATTAAAGCTTCCGTTATTCAGACCAAAGTCCAAGTGCAGCAATTTCCTTTACAATAACTGAGAGCAGATATAAAAGGATCCACTCATCATACTGACATGGAAAGTGAAGGCGGAGCTACTGAGAGCAACGTGAAAAAAAAAGGAAGAGGAATATTAACCCCTTGGACGCTATAAATATCCCTAGTGAATTTTGAAATATAAATTCAATAAAATCAAGTTTACTTACAGGAAAGGAAACGCCCTTTAACCCTTTGAGTGCCTGAGAGGTATGCAACACATTGCTCTGCAATATGTTGCATGCCCTCTTGCACTTAAAGGGTTAATAACTCTCCACTTGCTTACCATTGCCAGAAAATCCTAATGGCCCCTACAGATTTTGTCCTTTTACTTTGGCTGTCAGTCCTGGATATCATGTCCATCGAGGCAGACATGACATTTGCTAATGGACACAAACTCTGTTCACTGCACATAGCAAACATAACCCTTTTGGGACCAAGGGATGTGTAATGCATTATACGCTTCTATGGGCTTGAAAGATTTAAAGGGATCGTAATGTTTCAAAATAAATGCAGCTCCGATAATTCTTTATGGTTTTTGGGCCATGTAGAGCAGTATTATCATTTTGTACGATGTGTAGTTCCAGAGTAATTGAATCTTAAAGTGTCCCCCTCTTGCCACTTTTACCTATGTAAAGTAAGACTGTCCAGATGGATTGCAGCAAGGGAAAATCTTCTGTTACCATGAGGAAAAAGCTGCCCTCCTCCTTCAAGGGGGCAGGGTCTTCCTTATGCTCACAGCCAGAAGATTGTCCCTTGCTGTGAGCTGTACGGTCAAGTGACCAGATTCCTCATCTGAGGGGAGGCAGCTTACAAAAGGTAGAAAGCGGCAGGAGGGGGGGGACACTTTATAGTTCAATTACTCTGGAACTACACATCATAGAGAATGATAATACCGCTCTACATGGCCCAAAAACTATAAAGAATAATTGAAGCTTCATTTATTTTGAAACATTACTATCCCTTTAAAGAGGCTAAAGTACTCAGCTTGCTTCAGCTTGAAAAAACTGCCAGTAACTGTCATGTCCTCCTTCATGGCATCCAGGACTGATTGAAAATGTTTTCTTTTCAACTAATGCACCCCAGCAAAATTCATGAGGGCCATCTGGATTTTCTGGCTATAGGAAGGTAAGTGGATGGATATTATTATAATGTGTTACTTATTTATTTACTTGTTGGATTCTAGACATGTCTGAAGCACATTGCAAATGTAAAATTAATTTTACCAAATATTTATGATGACTGTAAGTCTGATGTGCTAAGGAGACCAAGGGAGGAGATACATTAAAATGCATTAAAGCTGAGATATTCCCTCCAGTGTGATAAACTATACAATTCCTATATAGCATGTGTGTTTTTGCAGCCCAAATTTAAAACCTTATATGTATTTATATTAAACCTCATCTGACCATTGATTCAGTTTATCCAAATATCTGCAGAGAAAAAAAATCACATCCTGTCCTTTATGTATTTCCTCACACAGCTTAGTGTCATCAGCAAAGATTGAAACATTACTTAGTTAAAAAGCACTGGGCCAGGACTGAATACTGTGGCACCACACTTACAAGTCTAGACCAACTTGAAAAGGTCAATTTACAGCAACTCTGCCATCTATCATTTAACCAGTTTTCTTTCCATGCACATATATCACCTCCCAAACCAAAGACTTTTAATGTATGCAGTAACCTGTTGTGAGGCAGAGTATCAAATGCTTTTGGAAAATCCAAGTATACTACATCAGTAGCAGTATTCTTGTGCAAATTACTTCTTACCATTTCATAAAATGCAAGTACATTAGTTTGCCACTATCTATTCTTCATAAATTCATGTTGGCTCCTACTAATAATGTGTCGCAGCTTACCTTGTTTTTAGCGCCGCCACATCAGCGATGCTCGGCGTCAGTCCATGCATCACCTGCAGGCGCGAGGCTTCAGAGTGAAGCAGGTCTTTGTTTTATGCCATGCTTCCTGTATTCTCCTCCTACCTACTTCCTTCCTCTGAGCCTACTCCTCCTACCTGCTTCCTGAGGAAGGGTTTAAAGGGCAGTCTGAGCCCTTGCATTGTTCAAATCAGTTCTATTACCTTGGGCTCTGTGTAGGACCTGGCTTGTCTGACTACCCTCCCTGGTGCTGACCTGTGGCTCTGTCTGACTATTCTTTTGGTTGTCCCCTGTACTTAGACACCCTATCTGGTGCGGGCCTGGGGCCCTGGCAGACTAGCTTGATACTGACTGCAGGCGTGAGTCAAGTATACTCTTCCTTATACTGACTGAAGGCTTGAGTCAGATATACACTCGATTCTGACTGCAGGCGTGAGTCAGAATTTTTGCTTCTTCGAATCAAGACTTTGAGTTCCGGTTCCTGTTCCTGTTCTATTCCTGTTCGAGCTCCTGGTTCCAGCAGATACTACCAGTGGCTTAGGCCTAGTCTCTAGTAGAGTGGTCCTCTGCAACAGTTTACTATTTCTGAAAGTAGCACTTGCTGGCTGTGACCCTTTGCTTGTACCTGCTATTTACCTCTGTTGCTGCCTTATTGTTGTTTAATAAATTGCATTTTACTATACAGTACTGACTCCTGAACATCTCTGGGGAACCGTGACAGTACGCAAGGGCCATGAATTCAGACGGTGATTGTAATGCAGTTCTTCAAAGCATCCTGGACAGGATGGAGGCATTGGATCAACGTATTGACCAATTGTCTTTTGCCTTACAAACCTTGTTGCAGCTCATGACACAACTTGAACGCTCTAAACCACATCTGGTGGCCAGCCCCACTCCCTCCTCGGCACCAGTGGTCCAAACCTCTTCTGATGCAGGCATGATCTGAGGGTTGTCAGGTTCCGCTCAGCTCCCACAGCCGTATGGTGGGGACCCAGATTCTTGCAGTGGTTTCCTTAATCAACTCGGCATGTACTTTGAGATGGTTCCGCATGCCTTCCCGTCTGAGCACAGTAAGGTTGGCTTTCTGATTTCTCTCCTCACTGGCAGGGCGTTGACCTGGGCTAACCCACTATGGGAGATGGACAAACCCATTGTGTATAACTTTACAGAGTTTGTGGACTCCTTTAGGAAAATTTTTGATAGGCCAGGCCGCATGGCCTCGGCTTCAAAAAACCTAATGACCATTCACCAGGGTGCACGTACGGTGGAGGACTACTCTACTGAATTTCGTACCCTGGCTGTGGCAGTTGGCTGCAATGATGAGGCCTTGATAGCCACCTTTGCCCAAGGGCTGTGTGACACCTTGAAGGATGAAATCGTGGCACGAGATTTACCTAAAGATTTGGACAAATTGATTTTGTTTTGTATCCTGATTGACACTAGAATCAGGGAGAGACCCTCTTTAGGGAGAGCCTGTAGAGGCCCTCGGGCAGATGGGCTTCTCGTTCTTCTGGCCCACCCTATCCTCTCTCGCCTCCCATGCCTCCTGGGCTTGTTTCTGACAGTTGCAAACACATATAAGTTGATGCCATTATCGGGGAGAGAGGCCCAGTTTGTGAGTGCCGGCGGAGGGTTCCGGGTAGATTGTCCTCTCATCCTTCTGACTTACCTCTCACAACTCCTATACTGGCCTCTGAGGACACTGAACCCAAGCAAGCAGGTGCTATCCGGCTTTTGAAAGAGGAGAGGGCCTTCTGGAGGAGGGAGGGACTTTGTCTGTACTGTGGAGGACCTGGACACCTGTTGTGGTTCTGTCCAGTCCATCCAGACCAGGGACAAATCATTGGCGGCATTTCACTTTCCCCAGAGAATGTTTGGGAAAAGCCCATGTTGAAGGCCTGCATTTATTGGGCAGATAAGTCAATCTCAGTTCCAGCGTTTCTGGACACTGGATGCTTTATTGATGCAGAATTTGCAGCCAGTAATAATATTCCCTTGCAGCTACTTGCTTCTCCTCTGGCCGTAGAAGCCATTGATGAGCGACCCTTGCAGCCCTCACACATTACACATGAAACCACTTTGCTAACCCTGAGGGTGGGAGCCCTTCACACCGAAACCCTGAAATTTCAGGTGATTAATTCTCTGCATTGTGCCATCGTTCTGGGGTTTCCTTGGGTATAGAAACATAACCCCAGGATGGATTGGCACACGTGTGACACTGTGGCTTGGTCTCTACAATGTACTAAGTCTTGTCTGTCATGTCCTATAAGACTCACTTACACTACTGCTCCACTCCTCCCCGAGGAGTATGACACATTTAAAGACGTCTTTAGCGAAAGTAAGGCCGGGTCTTTACCACCCCATAGGCCTTATGACTGATCTTTGGAATTGTTGCCTGGTACTACGCCTCCTAGGGGTCGTATCTACCCCTTATCTGTTGAGGAAAATAAGGTTATGGAGGAGTATGTTTCAGATGCGCTGGCAAGAGGCATCATTCGTAAATCCACATCCCCTGCTGGTGATAGATTTTTTTTTTTTGTCAAACTGTTGGTCAAGAATGCTTATCCCATACCTTTGATTACTGAGCTCTTTGACCCTGTCAAAAGGTCTAAAATATTCACAAAACTTGATCTGAGATCCGCTTACAATTTGGTGCGTATCAATGAAGGGCACGAGTGGAAGACAGCCTTTAATACCCGGAGTGGGCACTATGAATACTTAGTTATGCCCTTCGGTCTGTGCAATGCCCCGGCTGTCTTCCAGGAGTTCATTAATGATGCCTTAAGAAGAGAACTCCTACAAAGTTGTGTGGCTGCTTATTTGGATGACATCCTCATTCACTCTCCAACGATGGAGATCCATCACTCTGATGTATCCAACGTCTTGAGCCTATTACGCAAGAACAACTTGTTTTGCAAATTGGAAAAATGTTAATTTTATAAGCCCCAGGTAATGTTTCTGGGGTATATCATTTCCGCCTTCGGGTTTGCAATGGACCCTCAAAAGTTGTCTGCAGTACTGGAGTGACCGTGTCCTATGGGACTCAAAGCGATCCAAAGATTTTTGGGGTTCGCTAATTAATATAGAAAATGTATAAAGAACTTCTCTTCTATTGTCAAACCACTTACCGACATAACTTGTAAAGGGGCCAAGACATCTGAATGGTCCCAAACTGCTATTTTGGCTTTTGAAAAATTGAAGGCAGCTTTTGCTGCAGCCCCGATATTGGCACATTCTAATCTCTCCCTGCCCTTTACTCTGGAGGTTGATGCTTCCAAAATTGGAGTGGGCGCCCTGTTATCACAACGTTCAGCTCCTGTGGAGGACTTGCTCCCTTGTGGATATTTCTCCAGAAAACTGTCCAAAGCAGAGATGGTCTCATATGTTCCTGGCTTGAATGTTAAGGCAGATGCATTGTCTCGACAGTTTTGCTTGCCTTCCAGTGAAAAGGTTCCACCGTCCCCGATCATTCTGGCTGATCGTATCCTTGCTACCATACAAACCTGTATTACTTCTCCTCCGGGAGAGGAGATTTTGGCTGCGCACACTTCAGCACCTGCTGACAAACCTGATATCCGTTGCTTCGTTCCAGCGCAGTTGCGCATTAAGCTGTTACAGAACTATCATGCCTCAAAAATTGCTGGTCACATTGGTCATGATGAATTGATTTGGTCTTTGTCACGAGTATTCTGGTGGCCTAGTCTCCATTTCGATTGTGCTGCCTTTACGGAGGCTTGCACAACTTGTGCTCAAAATAAGTCACCCTGACATCTACTGGTGGGCTTGCTCCAACCAATGGCCAACAGGGAATGTCTCTTGTCACATCTATCTATTGACTTTATGTCGACCTCCCTTGTTCCATGGGCTGTACAGTCATATTGATGATTGTGGACAAGTTTTCAAAGATGACTCACTTCGTGCCACTTAAGGGTTTACCATCTGCCTCGGCGATGGTTTTTGCTAGGGAGGTTTTCTGACTCCATGGCATACGCAAAGTAATCGTGTCCGATAGAGGTAGTCAATTTGTGTCCCGCTTCTGGAGATGTTTCTGTGCTCAGATGGGAATTCAATTCGCATTTTCCTCCGCGTACCACCTGCAATCTAACAGTGCGGCAGAAAGGTCAAACCAAGCCTTAGAACAGTTCCTCCGCTGTTATATATCTGACCACCACGATAATTGGGCTACCCTGTTACCTTGGGCAGAGTTTGCTAGAAATTGTGCTGTTAACTCGTCTACTCAGAGTTCCCCGTCCTTGGTCAACTATGGATTTCAACCTTTGGTTCTTCCTGAGAGCTTCCAAGCTCAAGCAGTCCTGGCTCTTGACAAGCATTTGAGGGTCATGTTGTTGGTCATCAACATATCATCATATCTTACCACCTATGGAAGTCAGACTCACATGTCTATAGTTTCCTGCTTTAGCTCTTGCCCCCATTTGAATAATGGAGCTACATCTGCTTTTCCTCAAATGGTACTATGCCTGATGATAGTGAATGATAGGAATAATGTGCACTGATATTACTTTTAGAGATCTTAATCCATAGACTCCATAGACTCCATAGACTAAGCCAGAAATTGTGGACTTAATTTCAGTGGAGAGTTCATCTCCAAGTTATTAAGCCTTAAATTCTAGAGCAGTGTTTGCCAATGTGAATCCTCAGGAACATCAACAGTTCATGTTTTTAGGATATCCCTGCTTAACCAATTAGTGGCTCAACTGTTTTGATTGATATACCTGTGCTTATATAGGGATATCCTTAATATATGATCGATTGGTCTTACCTGAGGACCAAAGTTGGATGGGAATCACTGTTCTAGAGCAAAATCACTGCATGTTGGGGAAAAATAAGAATTCCCTAAATAACACTTTGTATCTTTAGCATTCAAGGGGTTACAAACCCCAGTTAGACTGCCTCCCCAAAAGACTCAATTTCTGCTTCGTAGACCATGCTCTATCTGTGTTTGTACGTATGGATAGATTGATAGATTTAACAGTCCTTTATCATTTTTAATTATCAATTTGATAATCGGAGCCCTGTACCTAATTATTTTTATTTTAATGTTTGACCCTTTCTTGTCCTTCTCCCTTTGCTTGCCAGAGAAGTGTGCTTTTCCAATGCGTTGCTCACCCATCTGGAATTCAAAGAGTTAAACAAATTAATATTAGCAGAGTCTCCAACACACTGAAACTTAAGAAATGTGGTTCAATTCTGTGGTAAAACAAAAGCATTTGGACAAATTGATTTAGGTGGGCTTTTAACCCCTTGAATTCTAATAAGGTCTCCAAAGCATTGCAAAGCAATGTGCTGGAAGCCTCTTTATCAATGATGGGGTTAAAATCCCCAATTAAATTAACGGGAGTCTGAAGAATATTAACACACATTTTACTATAAAGAACAAGCCAACGGGAACATTTCTAATAGAAGACAGACTAATGTTTGGCCTGCATCAGAACTAATTAGCATATAGTGCAGAAAATTAGCATAAAGTGCCACTCTATGCTTCCCAAACATAAAGGTTAATTTCTCAAAAGCCATTTACTTGACATACAAAATAGCTAACTCAACGTACAGGCAGAGTTTAATATTTTGTAAAATAAACTAATCTTGCCTTAGGTGACAAGCCGCTCTACTGTATTATAAAAAAAAGAAACATCATTTCAATCTTTCACTCAACTCAGCCTTTTTTCTCTTCATGTCTAAAAATACATGCAAACAAAATCATCCAGGAACACAATGTCCATCCAGTAATGGAGAGCAACCATCTGCATCCCACTTCTACATAAACCCAAAGGTATGATAGCTCTATTGATGCCAAACGAATTACCTAATTAGTCTGCCAAAGAGACAGATGTTCCTACTGGAAAAATGTATTACACACATTGACATCTGGGTCCTTCAGTTCATATCCAGAGGGGGAGTAAATATATTGAATTGCATGGCCCCCTACCTGTGCTGGCTAATTGTACTTTCCATTTTTGTCTAACCTTGTTCTTCTCTTGTTCTGTGTGCAATAGAAAGGTCAGGTGGGTTCAGTATGACTAAGCATGAATGTACATAAACTAGATCCTCTCTTACAATAGATATTTTCTCATAGACAAAAACAACAACGTGTTCCATTTTGCCAGTAGCCTATGTGCAACAATAGGAAAATCTCTTGGAAAAAAAAATCTATTTAGACGTATCACAAAAGATGTCTATTTAAAACAGCACTTAGCATTAAAAGAACCAAAGTCTGTGAGCATTTGGAACATTACAGTGTTTGGCAGATTACAATGAATAGTCCTTTATGATTGGTTCTGTACTTTGTTCTGTTAATTATTAGCTGGCATTATGCAATATGAATGGAGAGTGTTAACAGTGATACTTGGATTAAAGCCCAGTGTTTATGATACTGACAGAGATGTCTGTAAGGTCCTCTAACCCCTTAAAGACCAGAGAGTTGTGCAACACATTGCTATGAACTGCTCTGGTCTTCAAAATGTTAAGAAGTGTAAGCAATGCACTGGAGACCTCTCTAGGATTTATTTTATTTGTCCTTTGTCATACAGTTTGTGTACTCTAGAACTGCATTCATTCTTGTTTGTACATCATTCTCATTGGACCAGAGGTGTAACTAGAACCCTCTGGACCCTGGTGCAAGATGTGCCATGGGCCTCCCCACCCCCCAACCACATTGGCCCCTGAGCCCTCCACAATGCCCTCATCTCCTACCTCCCAATCCCTGGTGGTCCAGTGGAGAGACGGGCTGGCACATTGTGCTCCCGCGCGGTCCTCTTCTGTAATGCAGAGCGCTGGGAGATGATGTCATCTCAAAGCGCTCTGCATTACTAGAGAGCTGGAGGAAGATTAAGTGCGCCAGGCAGAGGGGTCGCAGGGGGCAGCTGGGCCCCTGGAGTGACGGGCCTGGTCGCGGGTGCGACCCCTATAGTTACGCCACTGCACTGGACTTTAGGTATAAAAGTTAACAAGAGATTTTGCAACTTCAGGAAGTGGGTTTCTCTTGCATTTCCACCCTGCTGGAATTCCTGCAGGTAGGTGGAACATAGTTATTTATATATCTCATAGAAAAATATGAAGACATGAAAGGAGTAATTATGGAGCAAATAATTTCCTCTCCCATAAAATGTCTAAAACTCTTGTACATGACCTCAATATGGCCCACTTAGACTATTGCAATGTCCTACTAACTGGCCTCCCTGCTATCATCTTTCACGTAGGCAATCTGTTTTAAACTCAACTGCATGAATCACCACACTCTCCCCAAAAACTGAACCTGTTCACATAATTCTTAGACATCTCTCATAGCTCCCTATTCAGCAGCACATCACTTGCAAAGTTCTTCTTCTCATCTTTAATGATCTCCACACTGCTACCCCTCCTTGCATCTCTTCCCTCACCTCCTCTTATGTTCCCAGCTACCTCCTTATCTCAGCACACAGTGCCCTTCTTGTTGCATCTAGGTGAACAACCCATTTACAAAGTGAGATGGTGTATACCATCTAGGCACACAACCCGTTTGCCCAATCTCCATGGTGCATACCATCTAGGTGAACCATCCATTTACAGAACTGCTATGATGCATACCATCTAGGTGCACAATCTATTTACACAACCGCAATGATGCATACAACCTATGTGTACAACTAATTTATACAACTACTATGCTGCATATCATCTAGGTACACAATCCGTTTACACAACCACTAGGATGCATACCATCTAGGTAAACAATAAATTTACACAACCGCTAGGATGCATACCATCTAGGTACATAATACACTTACACAACCTCTAGGATGCATACCATCTAGGTACATAATACACTTACACAACCTCTAGGATGCATACCATCTAGGTACATAATACACTTACACAACCTCTAGGATGCATACCATCTAGGTACATAATACACTTACACAACCTCTAGGATGCATACCACCTAGGTACATAATACACTTACACAACCTCTAGGATGCATACCACCTAGGTACATAATACACTTACACAACCTCTAGGATGCATACCACCTAGGTACATAATACACTTACACAACCTCTAGGATGCATACCATCTAGGTACATAATACACTTACACAACCTCTAGGATGCATACCATCTAGGTAAACAATCTATTTACACATCTGCTAGAGCAAGCAAAAAAAAAATATATATATGATTTTTGTGCCCATTTCCTCTGCTTCCAGTTCGTACAAAACCACCACTGGAAAGCAAAGAAACAACATGCCCAGAAATGCCCACACTGCCCAATGCTTGACACCATTTTAACAAGCAATGAGCTTTTTACATATTTGCTAAGTGTGAACAGGGCCATGTTAGTGCCCAGAAGAATCTTTCTTAATGGAAATACCTGCAGTGACAGATTCTACATACCCCTCACTATGTGTAAAAATAAAAATATTTCTTTGCATATATAACTTTAAAGCGAAAATATCATAATATATATAAAAGTAGAGCAATCCCATTACTGAGAAATCCCTAATTCGAATATATTAAAGGGCAAACTTATTTAATTTATATGTAGTACTTTTGTCTGTCCATTTTAAGATGGTATTGTTACTGTTGTATTATATGTTATTTTTTATTACAGCTATCAATAAATTGCAATAGTAACACTGTAAATAAAACAGACACGGCATGCAAGTACTGCATCCAGAAATACAAGTGTTTTTTTTTTCTTTCTTGCTTTCTCTGCAATGTGCACTCTCTTCACTCCCAGGACAATATTCCTGCTGTCCCTAGGGCAAACTAGATGCCCTTACCTTTGCTGTGGCCACACACTCACTTTTAACATGACCTCTATCCATTCTCAATACTTTGCAAACCTCTCTAGTCAGTAAATACATATATGAGCAATTAAAAGGCAGCCACCATAAACCAAGAGTGTGTGTCATCTACAGGGGCATTAGTCACATATGGCACGATGCAGGAAACCTGCACAATCGCTATTTCCCGTGTGAAAACCACTAGGGAATAGGTTTGCGCATGATTTTGTTGAATTGCGCATGAAAATTTAAGATTAGCGAACGGCTGCGCATATTTATTTTTTGTGGGCGTGACTAAGATTAATGAATCTGTGTGAGTGGAATAACGAATGCGCCTAATGCAAGAACTGCTATTGCGAATGAATTTATACTTTTGTGTAGTGTTGTCGTAAAATGGAATTTTTTATGTGCAATTCAAGAAGTGTTCAGTATTTAGCTTCCTGGATTAGAACATGCGCAAAATCTATCTGTGCACAAAAATGCCTTTATCCGATGCGAATGTTTCTTACATCGCGCCAATAGTAACATAGTTGATGAGGCTGAAAAAACACACACGTCCATCAAGTCCAGTCCATGCCAAATTATCCCTGTTGATGTGTTGCTTACCCCCTGGCACTCAAAGGGTTAAGGCTTTTCCCCATCCCCCCAGAAAAATTCTGCAGATGCCCTATCACCACAGGGATGAAATAAAAATTCTGCAAATTTCCATAGATTTAAAATGGATTTTTAGCTCAATGCCAGAGTGGGTTGCAAAGCAATGCTTCACAATGTGCTGGAGACCTCTCTAGCATTCACAGGGTTAAAAATCCCATTTCACCCTTTGAGCACTGGAGAGTTATCTAACAAGGATCTCCAGAATTGGAGAAATCTTACGGCATTGGCTCCATAGAATAACATAGGAATTGGAGAAGTGATATCACTGGCGAAGTTATCTCCACTTTATCACCTCTTTATCATTGCTTAGGGCATAACCCCCAGGTGTCGTTATTGTTAACTCTTTCAGTTAAACACTTTTTTTCTGAAGGCACTCGTTTTAAAAAAAACTGTATCCAATTGAATTTAAATAATAAAATGAGGTGCATTTTAAATAAAAGGAGTAGAGTTTGATGAATTATCATAATAGTTGCATGCAATTAAAAGCCAACATGTTGAAAATGATTGTTCTTATCTTGCTTTGATGTTGACTTCTTGCTTCACTCTGTAATACATAAAATTAGTCAACTAGCATCTAATTATCTCTTAAAAACCGAACAGAAGGAATCTTTTTCTGTTTCCTAGCAAAAATGACTCAATCCTTTCACATGCAATCCACATCATCATAATCACTTATAAGCACACAAAGGCAGAATTATTCAATAAACTGTAAAATGACAATATTACTTTACAGTATGTGACTTCTTACCATAATGATTCAATTGGCTTTGTATTATGATGTTTATCTTTGAGAAGCAATAGCATGAATACAGTTCTCTAAATGATACAGTACTCAGGAGTCTAATAGAGGTGTATTCCTGGTATAAGGCATATATCCCTAATTAAAATGATGTATCATGTTAACTAAAGATCAGATACCTTATTATACAAACCTACACCTTTGTTGCCTTGTAAAGCTGATTGACATCACAGTCACTGGGGATGATGTACTAGTGATTATGCACTAAACTGATGCATTGAGACTGATTTCACAGTGCTATGCCTGCCTATCACAAGTTTACTAAGCTACATGCGCCTAAAATTCTCTCCTCAAAAATATTTGCTCCAATGGGAGTGTAGTGTTGGAGTGTATGAGCATATAAGAGTTCCTTTCTACAATGCCATGTTTAGTGCTGTGAAACAAGGCTCAGAGTAAATGCCATAACGACTTACAGTAAAATCTCAGGTATAATACGCACAATTTTACCCCACTTCACCTTATGTGAAGTGGGGGATGCATATTATACAAGAGTTTTTTATAAAAAAAAAAATTAAGCCTGCCAGATCTCTTCCCTCCCTCTCCCGACACTATCTGCTGCTGAAAAAATACCATTTACTTACTTCAAAGTTCAAGTCCCTGCATTTTCCCCATTAGCAGGCAACATATAACAGATGTCAATATTCCCTGCGGGCAGCATGCTTCCATTCACCGCCCGCTTCCTTCAGGACCTACAGGCTCCAGCCAATGGTAATGCTCTGTGAGGATCTGAAGGTCCTCACAGGGCAATACCATAGTCGGAAGGAAGCGAGCAGCAAATGGAAGCATGCCGCCCGCAGGGAATATTGACATGGGTTATATGTTGCCAACTAATGGGGAAAATGCGGGGACTTGAATTTTGACGTAAGTAAATGGTATTTTAGCAGCGGATAGCGCCGGGGGAGGGAAGGAAGGGATCTGGAAGGCTTCATTTTTTTTCTTAAGAGGGAAAACAAGGGTGCGTATTATACATAGGCACTCTTGTTTTCCCCTAAAATATTGGGTGTCTAATTATATACACCTGCGTATTATACACAGGTGCGTATTATACCTGAGATTTTACAGTAACTTCCCTGCACAGGCTACTGGGTAAGCATTCAGGACTTGCTGGCATTAACCCATCAAATGCTAGAGAGGTATCCAACACATTGCAATGCAATGAATTTGATAAGTCTCTGGCACTCTAAATGTGGAAGATATGGTGCCAGTGGGGGCAGAAAATTGACATGATTTGTGTCAAAAAGGGGTGGGGCTTAACCATGAGTGGGGCAGAGTTACCTCGGCTAGGAAAATATAGGCTGAGAAAGGAGAAGAAGTCGCAGGGAGTAGGAGGAAAGACTAAAAAAGAACAGAAGTGGGTGGAGTTTCAGTAGAAACTCCCCACATCTTGAGACTCAGCCCCTGCCCCGAAGACCAGCTAATGCAATGTGAAAACCGGAGTCTCGGGGGCAAATCAGGAGAGTTCCCAGCTATGCCGGTGAGTCTCAGAAGAAGGTAGATTTCTAAAAAATGCTGGACTTGCTAAGGATAATACAACTGCTGATATGCTTAACTCTATGTTAAAAATGATTTGGGGTGCACTTTAATATACATGAACTTTCTGCTTTAATTTCACAGGAATTTGCATTTGTCCTCTATGGGACAGTTGACATGTTCTAGAATAACTACAGTTTCCTTTTAAAAATATGGGCCAGCCAATTGGAATTGTTTAGGAGGGTTGGGCTGGCCTGTACACTCCCTTTTGACTCGCTCACTTGATTCAATGTGGTGATAAGAGAGCATCTTGCATTCTGCAGGGAGAACATAGGAGCTCAGTGTCCACACCTAGACATATGTATGCTGCTAGTATTATTTTTAACTGCCTTTAATCACTTACTTACAGTCACCATATGCTGTGGCTGTTTTGCGCCTGCACTAGGGTGACATATCCTTGATTGTCCAGGATAGTCCCAGATTATAAATATGTGTCCTGATTCCTGGGCAGCCACCTTCTGGGACTTGGATACAAAGTGTAGCCACTGATGAGCTATAAGAATATGGCTTCCACTCAGAGTTCCAGACACTAGAGTCATAACTCAGCCAAATCCCTAACATCAAACATGAGCTGCAATGCCATTTTCTTGTGGTGTAAGGCTATGCTAAGGCTTCGTTCTTGATGTACATTTTCTTGTAATACAACACAGGCCCCACTTTCTGTCAATTAGTCAATGGGCACTACTCTAGAAAAAAAGCACAAAGTGAGTAATTGTATCTAAAGTTCACTGAAGAGAAGTACTCTGCCACTTTCATCTCAGTGAATGGCAGAAAGAAAATGCGGTCACCCTAACCTGCCCTGTAGTCAGGTAATCTTCTTCTTACTAAAAGCCCCATCTACAGAGAGTAAGGAATGCACTGCCAGGGCAAATATATATATATCAAGGGAGTTATTCAAGGTCTTAAAATGGTGATAGGATTGTGAGAGGAATACACATGAGCAATGCGATGTGGATAACAGAAAGTCCTGTCTTAAAATACACTGTTTAGTTTTCTCAGTAAAGGAGCTCTTTTCCATTAACTAGTAATCTTCTATAAGGCTTGTTTTCAAAAAATTTTTAGCTATGCATAATTAACGATCCTTGTGCTGAACACAGAATGTAACAATGGAAAATCTTCTCTACCATCTCTACCTTCAATTAAATTATTTATAGGTAAAAGAACATTCACTTTTGCTCCACAAAACAAAAAGGGTGCCGGATTATAGGTCATAACACATAAAGCAAACTAATGTACATATCCTATATAATAATTTGCTAAAAAGTGCGTAACACTGAAGTCATGCGCAGTAGAGACTGCTGAGCGTGCTGCAGTCATGCGCAGTAGAGACTGCCCGCGCCGCGGCTGATACAGAGCTGGAAGCTCTCCACTGCGCATGACTGCCCCGCGATTGGCTGGTAGTGGCACTGCAGCCCGTGTAACGGGCTCTTCAACTAGTCAGAAATATTCTAAAAATACAGTCTATATAAATTCTCTCCTGCACTGATTAAAAAAAAATTCTGTTTAATTTTCCTGTTTTTCAAATTTTCAATAAACTAAATTGGGAATTTTCCAAAGGTGTATATTGGCATCATAAATGTGCATGGAATTGGAAGAAATAAATGTAAAAAAATAATTTATTTAATTTTGTAAATATTTTAAACCCAGCGGTGGATGTCAATATATCATATGATATTTTGTGTTTGTGCATCCCTAGTGCCACAACACTAGTACCACACTATACCCCATATAGCAATGCTAATAATATCTGGAAATTGAGATAATTTTGGTTACCAACAGGAATAATTATATATCAATGACTCTCTGGAATAGTGATTCACAACTCCAATATTTGGGACACAGCGTGGGGGGGGGGGCGGCAATCTATTGTTTTGCATGCTCCTCTGGCTTTCAAATAGTTAAAACAAATAGAGCAATCACAATGCCCAAACTATTGATTAATCACCTGTGACCAGGCAGGGCTGTCGGGAAAACCATGGGGTAGATACTATTGCAGGTGATAAATGTCAAAAATGTTCTTATTGAAGTCTATGGGGAAACCTGGAAATAAAAGCAGAGATAAAATTAGCACCTGCAAAAGAATCCAGCCCCTGACCTGTAAGTGTGTAACATGGACTAGTGTTGAGAAACACAGCTCTGGAGAGGCTTTTAACCCTTTGAGTGCCAGAGGTGCGAAAGGGTCAATTAATTTAAAGGGTTTTTTTACATATTTTATGGAGCAGTTCTGTTCCATTATGAATACACTAGTGAAAAAGCCCATGTGCATGGGCCAAGGTCCGGGTGATGTTAACCCTTTGAGTGTCAGAGGGGTACACAACGCATTGCTTTGCAATGCGTTGCGTAACCCTTCAGCACTCAAAGGTTTAAGAGGCCAGTCCTGCTCTGCGTCCTGCCACCGACGCAGCCATGCACTATAGAGACTGGCCGAAAGCACAGAATGCTCACAGCACAGAACTCCCATCAATCCTACACCTACCAGCATTCTGTGCTCCCAGCATTCCGTGCTCCCAACACAGAACACCCAGCATTCCTACACCCCCCAGCATTCTGTGCATTCCCCAGGGCCAGGAATGGGCGGTGGGCCATTCAGGGTGCCCTGCTCCGGATCGGCCGTGCCCCAGAGTGGGGGCCAGCACATTCAGGAAGGCTCTGCTGCGCATAACTACTGCTCATGACTGCGTGGTTTTGGCAGTCTCTGATGCTCATGAGCCTGTTACGCACACAGGGAGCTTCGCATCTTAGCAAATTATATTATTTGTCTGTCATAAAAATTGTCACTATACAATATCCTGGAGTTAAAAGATAAATGATAATTACTAGTGTTGAGCGAGCATGCTCGGCCGATGCTCGGATCGGCTCGAGCATCGCTCTGCTCGGCACATGGCGGTACTCGTACGAGTACCGCATGTGCTCGCCCGCCATGTTCGGGTCTCCTCCCCGCACGTTTTGCGGCTGCTGCGCAGCCAATAAACGTGCAGGGAGGCTCTGACATCGGTGTAATGCCAGCAGCCATGTTGGCTGCTGGCATTACACTGATTGGCTGGCCAGAACCCGTGGTCGGGTGCTGTATAGCACCTGACCATCGAGTTCGGCTCAGTCTGAGCCAGGGAGAGCTGAGGATAGGAAGGGAAAGGCAGTGTAGGGAGGAAAAAAAAAAAATTGTGGAAAAAAAAGAACCAAAAGTCCTTTTTAGGACTACTGTGTGTGGGGGCAGCAGGTTATTTTGTGTGGGGGGAAAAAAACAAAAAAAAAAAAAAAAAAAATATTCTGTTTAGTGTGAAAAGTTGCAGATTAGAGCACATTCTGTTTAGTGTGCACAGTTGCAGATTAGAGCACATTCTGTTTAGTGTGCAAAGTTGCAGATTAGAGCACATTCTGTTTAGTGTGCAAAGTTGCAGATTAGAGCACATTCTGTTTAGTGTGCAAAGTTGCAGATTAGAGCACATTCTGTTAAGTCTTCAAACTAAAATATCAAAGTCACATATTCCATTCAGTGTGCGTCGCCGCAGTTTAGCAGCACATTCTGTGTACTGTGCACAGTTGCAGAATAGGAAGAAATACTGTTAAGTTTTCAAACTCAAATATTAAAGTCACATATTCCATTCAGTGTGCTTCGCCGCAGTTTAGCAGCACATTCTGTGTACTCTGCAGAGTTGCAGAATAGTAAGAAATAGTGTTAAGTTTTCAAACTCAAATATCAAAGTCACATATTCCATTCAGTGTGTATCACCGCCGTTTAGCAGCCTATTCTGTGTACTCTGCACAGTTGCAGAATAGTAAGAAATACTGTTAAGTTTTCAAACTCAAATATCAAAGTCACATATTCCATTCAGTGTGTATCACCGCCGTTTAGCAGCCTATTCTGTGTACTCTGAACAGTTGCAGAATAGTAAGAAATACTGTTAAGTTTTCAAACTCAAATATTAAAGTCACATATTCCATTCAGTGTGTTTCACCGCCGTTTAGCAGCCTATTCTGTGTACTCTGCACAGTTGCAGAATAGTAAGAAATACTGTTAAGTTTTCAAACTCAAATATTAAAGTCACATATTCCATTCAGTGTGTTTCACCACCGTTTAGCAGCCTATTCTGTGTACTCTGTACAGTTGCAGAATAATAAGAAATACTGTTAAGTTTTCAAACTCAAATATTAAAGTCACATATTCCATTCAGTGTGTATCACCGCCGTTTAGCAGCCTATTCTGTGTACTCTGCAGAGTTGCAGAATAGTAAGAAATACTGTTAAGTTTTCAAACTCAAATATCAAAGTCACATATTCCATTCAGTGTGTATCACCGCCGTTTAGCAGCCTATTCTGTGTACTCTGAACAGTTGCAGAATAGTAAGAAATACTGTTAAGTTTTCAAACTCAAATATTAAAGTCACATATTCCATTCAGTGTGT
Source organism: Rhinophrynus dorsalis (assembly GCA_037306005.1). NCBI lineage: Eukaryota > Metazoa > Chordata > Amphibia > Anura > Rhinophrynidae > Rhinophrynus > Rhinophrynus dorsalis. Next base: position 211,917,141 of record CM074725.1, read on the forward strand.
TTCACCGCCGTTTAGCAGCCTATTCTGTGTACTCTGTACAGTTGCAGAATAATAAGAAATACTGTTAAGTTTTCAAACTCAAATATTAAAGTCACATATTCCATTCAGTGTGTATCACCGCCGTTTAGCAGCTTATTCTGTGTACTCTGAACAGTTGCAGAATAGTAAGAAATACTGTTAAGTTTTCAAACTCAAATATTAAAGTCACATATTCCATTCAGTGTGTTTCACCGCCGTTTAGCAGCCTATTCTGTGTACTCTGCACAGTTGCAGAATAGTAAGAAATACTGTTAAGTTTTCAAACTCAAATATTAAAGTCACATATTCCATTCAGTGTGTTTCACCGCCGTTTAGCAGCCTATTCTGTGTACTCTGTACAGTTGCAGAATAATAAGAAATACTGTTAAGTTTTCAAACTCAAATATTAAAGTCACATATTCCATTCAGTGTGTTTCACCGCCGTTTAGCAGCCTATTCTGTGTACTCTGTACAGTTGCAGAATAATAAGAAATACTGTTAAGTTTTCAAACTCAAATATTAAAGTCACATATTCTGTGTAAGATGAAGAAGGCGGGTAAAAAGGGACGGGGAAGTGGACGTGATCCTGAAAGTTCAGGGCGCGGGTCAGGACGCGGAGAAACTGTGCCTGGTGCCAGAGCACAAGAAAGAAAGACATCCACCATACCTAGCTTCATGTCTAATTTTACAGGGCGTCGCAGGACATCACTCTCGAGGTCCGACCACTGCGAACAGGTGGTCGGTTGGATGACAGCTGATACTGCTTCCAGTCGGTTAAGCACCACCCTGTCTTCCACCAAGTCCACTCTCAGTAGCCAAGAGTCTGGTCAAAATAATCCTCACTCTGATCATCCTTCCTCCCACCATACACGGTCTGGTCAAAGAAGTGATCCCACACTGGGATATAGTGAGGAGCTCGTCTCATCACCAATCCTTCATTTGACCCTCTCTCCAAGCACGCTTGCAGAGGAACATGACATCTTGTGCCCTGATTCACAACCTCTAGAGGCTACCCAATCACAAGAAGATGACAGATGTGAACGGCATTTAAGGTCAAAGGAAGTAGTGGATGATGATGATGATGATGAGACACAGTTGCCATTAAATCAACCACTATTTCCGTCTCAAGACCTTGTTGAGGAGAATGTTATACAGTTGTCAATGACTGAGTATGTGGTGGGATCAAGACTTGAGGAGGATGATCAGAGTGAGGAAGTGGAGGAGGACTTGGTGGACGATGAGGTGACTGACCCCACCTGGGAAGGTGTAGAGCCGAGCGATGTCAGCAGTCCTGAGGGTGAGCCATCTGCAGCACCGCAACAGGCTGGAAGCGGCAGTGGTGTGGCTACAGAAAGAAGGCGGACCGCACCAAACCGGCCCGCAAATGTTCCACGGAGCACCCCCTTGCGTAAATCTACCTTGCCAAGGGGTAGGTGTTCCGCGGTATGGCGTTTTTTTAAGGAAAGTGCGGACGACAAAAGAATTGTAGTTTGCAACCTGTGCCACACCAGAATGAGCCGAGGCATGAACACTAGAAACCTCACCACCACCAGCATGATCCGACACATGGCATCCAAGCACCGTAGTAAGTGGGAGGAACGCCTGGATCGCCCATCTGTGTCTGCAGGCCACACCACTGCCTCCTCTTCCCCTGTTTTCGGTGCCGGCCAATCGCCTGTCGAAGGCGCAGGCCCGCATACCTCCCGCCCTGCACCTGTACCATCTGAAGCACCATCAGCGACCACATCCACTTCCCTGTCCCAGCACAGCGTCCAAATGTCGTTACCCCAGGCATTTGAGCGCAAGAGAAAGTACCCAGCCACCCACCCACAGGCCATAGCACTAACCTCACACCTTTCAAAATTACTGGCCATCGAAATGCTGCCATTTAGGCTTGTGGACACTGAGTCCTTCCGCAGCCTGACGGCAGCAGCTGTCCCTCGGTACGCGGTCCCCAGCCGCCACTACTTTTCCCGGTGTGCCATCCCCGCATTACACCACCATGTGTCCCGTAACATCACCCGTGCCCTGACCAACGCAGTTACTGGGAAGGTCCACTTAACGACTGACACATGGACAAGTGCTTGTGGCCAGGGACGCTACATTTCCCTGACGGCACACTGGGTGAATGTCGTGGAGGCTGGGAGCGACTCGGACCCTGGGATGGCACGGGTGCTACCCACGCCGAGGATTGCGGGCCCTACCTCCATCAGGGTTTCCACCAGCACCTACGTTATTGGCTCCTCCTCCTCCGTTTCCACCTCCGAATTCTCTAAACACAGCGCCACTCCCCCATCAGCCAGTAGCTGGAAGCAGTGTAGCACTGCAGTGGGGAAGCGTCAACAGGCCGTGCTGAAGCTGATCTGCCTTGGGGACAAACAGCACATGGCCTCAGAGCTGTTGCAGGGGATTAGTCACCAGACCGAGCAGTGGCTCTCGCCACTCAACCTGCAAGCAGGCATGGTTGTGTGTGATAATGGGCGTAACTTGGTGGCGGCTTTGGAGCTCGGCAAGCTCACACACGTACCATGCCTAGCGCATGTATTTAATTTAGTGGTGCAGCGATTTCTAAAAACCTACCCCAATGTGCATGATCTCTTGACCAAGGTGCGCCGCGTGTGTGCACATTTCCGTAAGTCATCAACAGCTTCAGCCGGCCTGTTGAAGCTGCAGCAGCGCTTACAATTGCCAGCTCACCGGCTGCTGTGTGACGTGAGCACGCGCTGGAACTCCACCTTCCACATGTTGGCCCGGCTTTGTGAGCAGCAGAGGGCAGTAGTGGAGTACCAGCTGTTACACGGTCGTCGCCTCTCCGTTCAACTTCCTGTAATCAGAAGTGAGGAGTGGGAATGGATGTCAGACCTCTGCGAGGTTTTACGCAATTTTGAGGAATCGACACAGATGGTGAGCGGCGATAACGCTATTATCAGTGTAACCATCCCACTTCTGTGTCTACTGAAACGCTCGCTGCTCACAATTAAAACCGACGCTTTGCATGTGGAAGAGGTGGAAATGGGGGAGGAAGAGCTTACACAAGGTGATAGCCAGAGCACCCTCACTTCGTCTTCTCAGCGACAATTGGAGGAGGCGGAGGAGGAGGAGGAGGAGGAGGAGGAGGAAGACACGGTTGCCTCCGCTACAGAGGGTAGCCATGGAACTTTAGTTCCATCTCTTCAGCGTGGGTGGGCAGAAGAGGAGGAAGAGGATGAGGAGATTGAGAGTCATCCTCCTGGTGAGGACAGCGAAATCTTGACTGTTGGTACTCTGGCACACATGGCTGACTTTATGTTAGGCTGCCTTTCCCGTGACCCACGCGTTATACGCATTTTAAACAACACGGATTACTGGGTGTTCACCCTTCTGGACCCCCGCTACAAAGAGAATTTCTCATCTCTCATTCCTCCGGTGGAGAGGACAAGCAAAATGGTGCAATACCAGAAGGTTCTTGTCGAAAAATTGCTCCAAAATTTTCCATCTGACAACGCTGGCGGCAGAGTACGTGCTACCTTGGCCAACCGAGAAGGGGAGAAAAGGGGAGCACACAGCAGTTCCGAGAAAGGCAGGGCAACACTCTCCAAGGCGTGGGACACCTTCATGACACCCCGCCAGCACCCTCACCCTGATGCGCAGCCTAGTGTCACAAGGAGGGAAAAGTTTTGGAAGATGGTGAAGGAGTACGTAGCAGACCGTGTCAGCGTCCTCAATGATCCCTCTGTGCCTTACAACTACTGGGTGTCCAAGCTGGACACGTGGTATGAACTGGCACTGTACGCCTTGGAGGTGCTGGCCTGCCCTGCCGCCAGCGTTCTGTCTGAGCGGGTATTTAGTGCTGCTGGTGGCATCATAACAGATAAGCGTATCCGCCTTTCCACCGACAATGCTGATAGGTTGACACTTATAAAAATGAACAAGGCCTGGATTTCCCCTGACTTCTCCACTCCACTGGAGGAAAGCCCCGGGGGAACATAAACTCACTTTATATATGTTATTTACAATGATGGGAATACTTTGTATTCCCATTCACCCCTTCCACCCAAAAAACGGGTATATGGTTGACTCTTAATCTTCTTATCCTCCTCCTCCTCTTCCATATGCCCTGGGATATAATTTTTATATAGGGCCAGCTCACCAGCGGGCCCTGTGATATAATTTTTATATAGGGCCAGCTCACCAGCGGGCCCTGTGATATAATTTTTATATAGGGCCAGCTCACCAGCGGGCCCTGTTTGACAATTTTTATATAGGTCAGCTCACCAGCGGGCCTTCTCATATAATGTTTTATTGGGTCAGCTCTCTAGCGGGCCCTCTCATATAATGTTTTATAGCGTCAGCTCACTAGCGGGCCTTCGCATATAATGTTTAGGATGGTCAGCTCTGCAGCAGACCCTCACCCATAATGTTTTAGATGGTCAGCTCAGCGCACGTTTCCCTCTTAATCATGGCCTCAGTTCAATAAAATCAAGGAAATTTTTGGGAGAATTTGCCTCTGCGCACGTTTCCCTCTTAATCATGGCCTCAGTTCTGAAAATCAAGGAAATTTTTGGGAGAATTTGCCTCTGCGCACGTTTCCCTCTTAATCATGGCCTCAGTTCTGAAAATCAAGGAAATTTTTGGGAGAATTTGCCTCTGCGCACGTTTCCCTCTTAATCATGGCCTCAGTTCAGAAAAATCAAGGACATTTTTGGGAGAATTTGCCTCTGCGCACGTTTCCCTCTTAATCATGGCCTCAGTTCAGAAAAATCAAGGAAATTTTTGGGAGAATTTGCCTCTGCGCACGTTTCCCTCTTAATCATGGCCTCAGTTCAGAAAAATCGAGGAAATTTTTGGGAGAATTTGCAGATGATATACAAGTAAATGTACAGCAAATACTGTTTGGTAACAATTTTTCGCCTAAAGTCGTTTTTATCTGCCTTTTTGTGTGTTTTACGGTCAGTCTGTAAAAATGGCGTACTACGGGCGAAAGATCGTTCCCAGCAGCGACGTTGGAGTCCAAGATGCATCCAGACATCCTCCCTATGCTGTCCCTGAACCATTTCTGTAGTGTTTCCATCTTTTTCTGCCCTTTTCCTATGGACCAGGCACCCTCCCCTCATCAGAGCAGGGGGTGCCTGGTGTAATGCTCGAGTCCTCCCATTGACTTCAATGGGGCTCGGGTGCTCGGCCGAGCACTCGAGCCTCAGGGGGTGCTCGGTCAGAGCACCCGAACACCCGAGCATTGGGGTGCTCGCTCATCACTAATAATTACGCATGTTTTAATGCTTAAGTTATTAACATTCAAGATTTATTTTTTTAATTATTAAACTGCCATTTTCTATTCTAATAGGTGATACTGTTCCTATTACTTACAATGGAGAGGCGTAGTCTAAGTCTCATAGTATCCAACCAACTCATGATCCGACAAATGTTTCATTATGATCTACATATTTGAACATCTCTCCCAAAATGCAATGTATGCTGTAGAGACAGGCTTTTCTACCTTGTTTCACTCTCTTTATTACAGCTCTCTGTTTTCACAGTCCCACACATAAAGCTCTCTTGAAACACATTCAGAGTGCTTCCAGTCAAGGACATTAAAGTGCAAAAACAAAGGCTAAAGATGAACTAAGCAAATAAATAAATGTATAATTAATAGCATAGGCAATTTGCATTTACGTATTATGCAGCTGCAGAATATTTTAAATAAAAAAGGTGATACTGTCCCTTTAATATCCTTTTCATCAAAGAAACACAAAATGAATATGAGTTAAAACGATGGCAATCTTTTAAAAAACACAGTGAGTGATAGGTAAAAGTCAGCTTAAAATGTGTAATACTGTTATAGTACAGTGGCTGTTATCCTTTAACCCCTTAAGAACCCATGAAGGTCCTGGGCCGTCACGGAATTCCGGTCTCCCCACGCGGCTGCACGCCTTTAGGGGAGTCAGGAATCAGATTTGCAAAAAAAAAAAAATGGTCCCTGGTCCTTAAGTGACTGCCACACGCGTGCGCGGCCGGTCCTTAAGCGGTTAAACTGTGGAAAAGGGTTCATCTACTGGAAAGATCATAGACTAATTCACTTGAAAATCCCTTTCAAATTACACATTAGACACTGGTCAAACTCTTTGTTTTTCTCAACATGGTGATTATATAATTAAATTTTTTTCTGAATAAGACATGAATAAATGTGGCTATATAATTATAAGGGATGGCTTTATACTATATGTTAGACAGTTATACAATTTAGTTCCCGTTTAAGCAGAAAAATAAATTGGTTGGTGAATGATTTTGTTTAGAAAGTGTTTTGAAATGGTAAAAAAAAAAATAGATTCAATTAAAAACACAAGACATTGAATCCACAGGAAGAACATTCTGTTCTCACATTGATGCATATTCAGACACCTGGACGATCCTGTCAGAAGAAACTTGTTCTGTACGAGATAAACACACTGATAATTTGATTTATAAGGAATGTTAACCCTTTGAGTGCCACAGAGGTATCCGGATTCCTCTGTGGCACTCAAAGGGTTACATTTGAATACTGAAGGGAATATCAGAAGAGATAGACTAGAGGATGGTATAAAATTAAATGAAAGAGTAAGAATGTTTAAACATACTCACTAGCAAGCAATGGGGGGATTTATAAGAAGTATTCTTGTTTGTTTTTGCAAACGGAATCTTAAAGGGATAGTAATAATTATTACTAATCCTTATATTAAAGTCATATCGCTCCTAAAGTTGCCCTCCCCTTTCCCCGAAGTCAGCATTGTAGCTGACTGAAGGGAAATCCAGTCTTACGATCAACAGACGGCTCTGCAGCAGAGCCGCGATCGCGTTAATAAAAAAAAAATCTTTCACTAAAACGGTCTTCTATGTGTGCTTGCAAACCAAACACACGTAGAAGACCATTTCAATGAAAGATTTCTTGTTTAGTAACGCAATCTTGGCTCTGCTGCAGAGACGCCTGACGGTCGTACGTGCTACAATGCTGACTACGGGGAAGGGGGAGGGAGAGAGCAACTTTAGGAGCGATTACCTCTCAAACCATAAAGGTTTGAGAGATGACACTGGGGGCAATACATTTATTTTTAATATGACTTTAATATAGGGATTAGTAATAATAAAGTATTACTATCCCTTTAAAATGTCCTTATTCATTATTACGAGTGTTGGTATTTACAAAGTATTTTAGCTACATTTATAAATGTGGAGACCGCAAAAATATAAGAACAGGTCAGACATGGCCTTAAATATTTAGCGAAAATGTTGTTACTAAATTGTCGCAATTAGCGACATTTCTTTATAAATATGCTGAGCCACTTTTTACAAACTTCCTTACTCCATTACAATAAATAAATAAATATTACATAGATTCCTAAACTGTCATTAAAGGGATTAGTAACGTTTTTTTATAACACGTAGCGCTATGTTTAATTACTTACATATTTGTAGTTCAAAAGCTATTGAAGCTGAAAGGATCCCCCTTCCGTCCCTTTCCCTGCATTTCTGATCCATTTATGCAGGTCCAGAAGGAGAGCGAGGAGGGACAATCTTCAGTAAGCAAAAGGAAAATCCTGCAGAAATACAAAGAAAAAAGCCAGAGCTAAGTGCAATATATTCTTTTTTCACTTTTGGCCACCATCTTCACCTTCAGTGCTCTCTTTTTTACATATTAAAGAGGCTTTTACTTTGCCTCTAAGATGGACTCGCTCTCCTTGTATATACCCCAGGCATGGTATTCTTTAGTCTTTTACTAATCCCTTTTGCCTCCGTTCACCATTCAGGATACTCTGGGTTTTTCTGAGAGAAACCACTTTGCAGGGATTGCTACCCCACCAACTCGTCAACCTCAGAACCCCTTCACCCCCTTTTTCTTCTCCTGAGGAAGTGGCATTGAGCCACAAAATGCGTAGAGCGATTTTCTAGTATGTATTGCATTTTTTAACCTATATAGTTTTAATATTATTTGTTTGTGATCACTTTTTATTGTTTTCTATTTTTCTATTCAACTTGGTTGGCTATATCTTGTATCAATAAATATCCAAACCTTCCACCAAAAAAAGCCTATGTAGTGCTCTATTTTGGTCTTAACACTAGCTACCCAGTAAGCTTTTTTGGGTGAAGGGGTTCTGAGGTTGCCGGCTTGGTGGGGTGGCAGTCCATGCAAAGTGGTTCCTCTCAAAAAAACCCAGAGTATCCTGAATGGTGAACGGAGGCAAAAGGGATTCGTAAGAGGCTAAAGAATACCAAACCTGGGGTATATCCCGGGAGAGCGAGTCCATCTTAGAGGCAGAGTAAAAGCCTCTTTAATATGTATAAAAGAGAGCACTGATGGCTGAAGGTGGTGACCAAAAGTGAAAAAAGAATATAGCGCACTTAGCGAAATCTTCTGCGTCGGCTTTTTTCTTTGTTTTTCTGCAGGTGATACTTTGTGGCGTGTCCAAACCTACATAGCCTGGGCTGCGAAGAAAATACCTAAGGATTTGAACATTTTAAAGACTTGTTTTCTGTTTTTTATTTGTCAAGATTTGAACCAACTTCTGATTTTTTTTTATATTGTTATTTAATACTCTTTTTTGGTAAATATTATCCATTAGTGAGGGCTTTTTGTGGATCGCCTCAGTAGGAGTATATCTCCTTTGTTGTTGCGGTGGTCCTTGTTAACGATCCTTCCTTTCCCCTAATATGGAGGAGTGTGAGGAAAGGTGGGGTCCACAGCGGCAACAAAACTCTTGTTTTCCATATTCATTATTTTTTAAAGGGAAATCCTGCCCTCCTTCGTGAAGGGGACAGGGTTTTTCTTATACTTACTGACTGAAGATTGTCCCTCACTGGATAAATGTATTTTATGCCATTGACTATTAAGATTTTCATCTTTGCCCGATTTGTTTGGTACTGATGAACAAGCGTTAGCTTCGAAACGCATTTGGCGTTTGGGCTTTTTTTATTCAGTCACTGTTTGTTTTATAATTTTAATAAATGTTTGATATACTGAATTGGATTCCAGTACATCTTTTGAGATCCAGAGAGAAGTTTATCCGTATCAGGGCGGATATATATCCCTGTTTGTTGAACCGGTTGTTATTGTGAATAACCGGGTTGTATCAGTCCTTTCTCACGTGTAATTGCTACATTAAAGTGGTTTTGGGCCCTTCTGGTTTTTCTTCTTTCCCTCACTTCATCTGTCCGGTCCCACAATTGGATTGCAGATCTAAGGGGAGGTGGCCAGAATGGGTAGGAGAGGGATACGTTCGACTTGAATAGCTTTCAAAATACAAATATGTAGGTAATTAGACTTAGCGCTACTCGTTATAAAAATCATAAGGAAGACTTGAAGCCACACTTTAAGGGCCATATGTTCAAAGACGCAGCGAAATAGCTTTTGTCATTTGTAACGAAATTCCAAAGTATAGTATCGTTGGGCTCATTAATATTTTCAGAGATTGTCGATTGTGATCAGAAATATGTAGTTTTGTCATTGAAGTACGATTCCTGACTGAAACTGTCATATGTAAAGACAAAAATGTTATAACTAATGACAAAAATTTCGGTGCTTAGGTATGGTAATTGTTTTTTTTTTTGTGTTTCCTTCAATTATTATAGGTTTCTCACATTCAGAACTTTGCATTCCCTCCCTATTTTCTTAACGTGCAAATTTCGTCTTTTGCAAGACATTTTTTTTTCGTTGTATACGATACATTTTCTTTTCCACTATATAACACTGGAGAGTAGTTTAGCCCCGCCCTTGCCCCACCCCTTTGCCAGTCAATTCTGGAATTATGTTGTACACAATGGACATTACTAGTTGTCGTACAGTCTATAGAAAATACGTCGTTCATGCATACAATTACTTATTTATGTCGTTCATACAACATTTTTTTGTCGTTATCCCTTTGAACATACGGCCCTAAGAGAAACATTACTATCCCTTTAATACTTTTATAACTACCAGTAACAGTCTTACAGGCATTTTAATGCTGCTTTTTGATTAAATTCACTTCTATAAATCTCCCCCAATGGTCCTTATTCTTCCAGCTAAAGTGGTTTAATTCTAGATTAAATCAATTCATGTTGCTTCTCAGTGCATTGGAGGCCACTTCAGCATGCAAAGGGTTAAAAGTTCCACTGAAATCAATTGAAATTTGAAGACTCTTTTTCAGCCTGAAGGGAAGTTGGTTTGTTCATGAACTGAATGTCACTGGCTTGATGATAAGTCCCAGTGGCCCATATTTATAAAAGTAAAGTGCATACCACCCAACATTTCAAATTGCCAAAGAGGGACACTTGTGTTTTAGAGGGTGTTGCTGGGGGCATGGCTGGTGGGCGGGCATTACTGAGAATTTTTAGGCTATTTCATTATCTATTGACACCTCCTTGTGTAACCTAATAAATAGCTTATAACAAGACCAAAGTATTTTACTTACACAGACTAATTTATAAACACATATACTGATGATTATACAAACATTAATGTGTATTTAATTGCTGTGGAGCAATGTGATACATTATATACACACCACACAGTCTGATCTCCTAAAAAGAGGGACATCAGGGTGGGAAAGAGGGACAGGGGGATTTGGGTCTAAAAGAGGGACTGTCCCTCCTAAAGAGGGACACTTGGGAGGTATGAAAGTGGAGTTATTCTGGAATAAACAAACTGCACCACAGGGGAGAAAAAACTTCAGGTTAAATTAAATCGGACATTTAAAGGGATAGTAATACTTCAATTAAATTACAGATCCTACTCTACATTATATATTTTTTATCCCATAGAGCTATATTTAGTTACCTGAAGGGAAGTTGGTTCGTTCATGAACTGAATGTCACTGGCTTGATGGTAAGGTCCAATAGCCCATATTTATAAAATTAAAGCGGAGTTATTCTGGAATAAACCAACTGCACCATAGGGGACAAAAAACTTCAGGTTAAATTAAACTGAACATTTAAAGGGATAGTAATAATTAAATTGCAGCTCCTAGTCTACTTTATATATTTTTTATCCCATAGCGCTATATTTTGTTACTTACAATGTTGTAGTTCAAATGCTATTCCTGCAGAAAGGTTCCCCCTCCAGCCCCTTCTGGCCACCTCCCTTAAGATCTGGAATCCAGTCGTGGGACTGGACTGATACAGAGAGGGACAATCTTCAGTCAGTAAGTATAAGGAAAACCCCGCCCCCTCGACAAAGGAGAGCTGGATTTTCCTTTTGCTTACTGAAGATTGTCCCTCACCGCTCTCCATCCGGACCAGACAGAGAGGACCAGTGACGTGGCCAGAAGGGGGAACCTTTCTGCAGGAATAGCGTTTGAACTACAACATTGTAAGTAACTAAATATAGCGCTGCATGTTTAAAAATATATAAAGAAGCTCCAGTTTAATCAAAGTATTACTATCCTTTTAATTGCTTGAGTGCTTCACAATGCATTAGAGACCTCTCTAGCATTCAAGTTGTTAAAAAGCTCTATTCAAGTGCATGGAAATTTAGGACTTTTTATTTTCCCCTATGGTGCATTGGGTTTACTCCAGACGAACTTGACTTTGCTTTTATTGATATGGGCCAATGAGGCTATTTCAGCCAGCGAGAGATCATTGTATAAGGCCTTCAGGACCTTAACGCACTTTGGACACTTTCTTTTATTGATCCAGTCTAAAAAAAAGACAAATCCAGAGGAACAAGTCTCCCACTGGGATACGTGAGTATCTCTGTATCTCTAGAAAATCAGAAATTGCACATCCAGCCGACATGCTGGACACAGCAGAGGAGAATCAGCTAGAACTAAAACAATTTTCTTCTGGTTTTCTGTTAAACCTTTCATTGTGGGGGTGTTAGGGCCGGAGTCAAATTTTAGGGGCTGTATGAAAGAGGTGCATTATGTTATAGTTTATTATGAAAAAAAACTATAAACATATAAAAACATAAACATAACATTCTATAATATAAAAGGCCAGCAGTGGTGTAACAATAGGGGTCACACTTGCGACCCTGCAGCCCTCTGCGACTCCATCGCCATGATCCTGCAGCCCACGCCCGCAGCAACTCAGCTGATCTCCCGGCACTCTAGTAATGCAGAACGCTGGGAGATGGAGGTAGGAAATGGACACGGGGCAATGTGAAGATTTGTGGGGGGCTGGCCGCCAGGCCCATGGCAATTTCTGCACCAGGGCCCAGTGGCTTCTACTTACGCCACTGAAGGCCAGACATATGTTTGTCCGATGCAGTCATGCACAGTAGAGACTGCCCGAGCGTCTCATGCAGCCATGAGAAGTAGAGACTGCCCGAACATCCGATGCAGTCATGTGCAGTAGAGACTGCCGAGCATCTGATGCAGCCATGAGAAGTAGAGACTGCCCGAACGTCCGATACAGTCATGAGCAGTAGAGACTGCCCGAACGTCCGAAGCAGTCATGAGTAGTAGAGACTACCCGTACGTCCAAAGCAGTCATGAGTGGTAGAGACTGGCCGAACGTCCGAAGCAGTCATGAGCAGTAGAGACTGGCCGAACGTCCGAAGCAGTCATGAGCAGTAGAGACTGGCCGAACGTCTGATGCAGTCATGTGCAGTAGAAACTGCCTTAACGCAGGAACTCTGGTGCTGGGAGGCCTGTGTATAAAGGCTTTTACACTAGCATAAACACAAAAAACATATATTGCAGGATGTTTCCTGATTCATAAAGAAAAGGGTACTCTTACTGTTTTATTCAAATGTTATTAACCCTTTGAGTACCAGGGGGTATGCATCACATTGCTTTTCAATGCTTTGAGAACCCCCCCCGGCACTCAAATGGTTAATGCTCAGCATGTCACTATGAGGTGGATAGCTATTATTCCATTCTATAGAGAGAAGCAGACTAAGGCTCACCCCTCACACAGAATGCTACAGAAATCAAACCTAAGAATATGTTGCTGCATAGACAACAGATGGCAATTTAATAACAATAAAAAGGCAGTGTGAGCTGTAACATCTTTTGAATTATGTAGCGCAGTGGTTCTCTTTTTTGTTCAAGGCACCCCTAACATGATAGGTCATTTGTCAATGGTAATGGATTATAAAAATCCATAAATATATATAGTTCGTTTTAGGTCTCACAGTCAGGACAATATAAATAAACATATCATGCAGAAACATTTCCAGAAACAGACATTTGAAACTCAGTATTCATATTTTATCAAAGTCTTTATAGAAACGATGGGGCACCCTGAGTGAAAGCCCATGGCACACCAAAGTGCCACGGAACCATGGCTGAGAATCACTGATGTAGCTCATAGCAGTGGAAGTGACAGTGTTTTACTCAGCAGGAAACACACACACCATCTCACTCACTCACTCTCTCTCTCTCTCTCTCTCTCTTTTCTATTATCTATCTATCTATCTATTGCTATACATCTATATCTATGTATATCTGTCTGCATTCATCTATTGCTATACATCTATCTATATATTTGTCCCTGTGTGCATCTGTCAATCCATCTGTCCGCCTGTCTGTCTGTCTGTCTGTCTGTCTGTCTGTCTATCTATCTATCTATCTATCTATCTATCTATCTATCTATCTATCTCTGTCTGGCTACCTGTCTGTCTGCTTGTCCGTATCTTTCTGTCTGTCTGTCTGTCTATCTATCTATCTATCTATCTATCTATCTATCTATCTATCTATCCTGTTCTTCAAAACAGACTGTATGTGTATACTTTCCTGTTATGCTGACGCCCAGTAGTAATACACTGCCTTGCTTGGCTCTCTAGCTAGAGACTCCTGACCTTAGTCATCAAACTAAAGAGGTGCAGTAGGGAGTTAACCCAGAGGATGATAAGAGAGCACCCTAGAATTCAAAGGTCTAAAAACTGATTTAACATTGATATCAAAAGGCTGATTTAACATCCCTACAACACAATCCTAAATTTGCTTCTTAATGTGGGTGTAAATTGTCCTATTCAACAAAATAGGTTTTAACCCTTTCAGTGCCAGAGGGGTACACAATGCATTGCAAAGCGTTAATTATATCCTGAAGCAATGTAGGATTATATAAACAAAGAAAAGAGGAGCAGATCTGCATCATACTGTCTGCACCATAGAAGACAAATGAAAAATTCCCATTGACTTAAATGGGGTCTTTAACCCATTCACTTCTAGAGAGGTTTCCAATGCATTGAACCATTTAAAGCAAAGGTGATATTCATTTCCCTCTTATGGTGTAAGTGGCTTGATCCAGCATTGCACCTCGTTGATGAATAAGGCCCAAGGTATCAGCATTAATATTTAACTTGTATTGGAAAACAAATCACATGCCAAAAATGAATAAAGTAGTGCAGCACATCAATATTTTTCAATTCAAAATAAATGGACAGTGTCAATGTTTTCCCTGTGGTACAGTTGACTTGTGTAAGAATTGTTCTTCCTTTTTTGTGCATATGGTCCTAACAAGCAAGAACCACAAGAAAAGCTTTAACCCTTTGAGTGCCTGAGGGGTACAACACATTACAAAGCAATGTGTTGTGTACCTCTCTGTCACTCAAAGGGTTAACCCATTTTGCAATGCGTTGTAGATCTCCTAGCACCCAAGTGTTTATATAAAAAAGTATAAAGGGATATGAAACTCTTACCACACCCACAATTTAGAATGTGGGTGTGGCCAGCACACAGATGAGGCTCCCTTAAAAATTTGGAGTGCTAGACAGCTGCCAACTCTGCCTATTGGGAAATCCAGCCTTGTCCATGGTAACTGATTCTTGCTTTGAGATTCATCTACTGTGAAGCAGTCATATACAGTTGCCTTAGCATATAAGGAGGTAAAGCAAACACTGTCTTGAAGGCTTTCTCCATGTGTGATTGCATGAAAAAGATATAACAAACAACTGATTATTTCCAGGACAACAGGATAATCTAGACATGCATACACCGTAACACGAGTAGTAATATATTGCCTTACTTGGCTTTCCCTGGCAGTGACTTATTCATCAAGCTTAAGAGGAGCAATTCTGAAGATTTTCACTAATTTCAAGGGGTTTATGAACCCCTACATTGCTAAAGAGGTGTCCAGGCATTGCTTCACTCTGTCATTTAAGGGGTTAAAAGCCCAGTTTAAACAGGCTGATATAACTTTAAATATAATGTACTTACAGCTAGCATTTCCAAAATTAATTATTAATATGTTACATACCTAAGATATAATCCTAAATTTGTTTTTTACACAAGTGCAGATTAATAGTTACCCATTTATTTTGATGCTATTTGTATTAAAGGGATAGTAATGTTTTACAAAAGAGCAGCTCCAATTAATCTTTATAGTATTTGGGCCATGAAGAGAGTTATTTCAATACTGTCAGAGTTGTAGTTCGTTGAATGATAAAGTATCCCACTCCTGCCCTTTTTACTGATGTAACACTGCTCACTAGTGTTGAGCGAGCACCACGATGCTCGGGTGCTCGGGTGCTCTGACCGAGCACCCCCTGAGGCTCGAGTGCTCGGCCGAGCACCCGAGCCCCATTGAAATGAATGGGGCAACACCAGGCACCCCCTGCTCTGATGAGGGGAGGGTGCCTGGTCAATGCCCCCTTCATCTCCGCTATGCCCCCTTCATCTCCGAATGCCCCCTTCAGCTCCGCAATGTCCCCCTTCAGCTCCGCTATGCCCCTCTTCCACAATGTGCCCCTTCATCTCCGCTATGCACCTCTTCCACAATGTGCCCCTTCATCTCCGCTATGCCCCTCTTCCACAATGTCCCCCTTCATCTCCTCTATGCCATAGAGGAGATGAAGGGGGACATTGTGGAAGAGGGGCATAGCGGAGATGAAGGGGCACATTGTGGAAGAGGGGCATAGCGGAGATGAAGGGGCACATTGTGGAAGACGGGCATAGCGGAGATGAAGGGGGACATTGTGGAAGAGGGGCATAGAGTCTATGCCCCTCTTCCACAATGTCCCCCTTCATCTCCGCAATGCCCCCTTCATCTCCGCAATGCCCCCGTACCTCCAGTCCCTGGTGGTCCAGCGGAGCTTCTTCGGATCTGTGCCTCTTCCGGCACAGATCCCCGCCACCCGAACATGTCGGGCGAGCACATGGCGGTACTCGACGAGTACCGCCATGTGCCGAGCAGAGCGATGCTCGAGCCGATCCGAGCATCGGCCGAGCACGCTCGCTCATCACTACTGCTCACCTCAGAGCAGCAAGACTGTCCAGATGGATCGCAGAGAGAGACAATCTTCAATTAACATACTTAAGGGAGAAACCTGTCAAGGGGGCAGGGCTTTCATTGTTCTCACAGTAAGAAGATTGTCCATTGCTGTGAGCTGTGTGGTCTTAAGACCAGATTCCACATCTGAGGGGAGGTTGCTTAAACTAGATAAAAGGGGCAGGAGGGGGATATGTTATCATTCAATTACTCTTGAACTATAACTCTGACAGTATTGAAATAACACTGTCTATGGCCCACATACTATGAAGATTAATTGGAGTTGCTGTTTTTGTGAAACATTACTAACCCTTTAAGAGATAATTGAGAGTTAATTATTTTTGGATTAGTGCCCACTCCTCCTGTATTCAGAAAGGCTGCTATCTCAGCCCATTGATAAAAACCCTCCACAATCAAATGGGAGCCATGCAACCCTGGAAGAGGCAGAAGTGTCTGATCCCTCCGAGCAATATGCAGGACTACATTTTAAACAACACAAAACAATTAGAGATTTTTTACAGAAGCTAGGATGAAGTACGGGGGGGGGGGGTTAAGAGCATATAACTCTGGTTCATTTTTAGGTGTTAGTATTCCTTTAAATCAATGGGAGTTTGTTGCTTTTTCATTTCCTCCATATGGTGCAGTTGATTTGCTCCTGGATTGCGTTGTACCCCCTTAGCTCATGGAACAAGGCCCTCTATGTGGGAATGACAAAGAAATGAAATACCAGATAACTAGAGATTATACTTTCCAATATGTTGGATACCCCTCTGGCACGCAGATGGTTAAACATGCTCCACTTAAACCACAACATATACTAATGCCATCCCAGCTTCTTTCCCCTGCTACCAGTAGCCGCTGACTCCAGTATGTACGGTTCCACTGTGTCACCTTTCTAATGTTCGGTGTTTTATAAGCCCCATTTAAAGGGATAGTAATGTTTCAAAAGAAAAGCCGTTCCAATTAATCTTCATAGTATTTGGGCCATGGAGAGTGTTATTTCAATACTGTCAGAGTTGTAGTTCAAGAGTAATTTAATTATAAAGTATCCCCCTCCCACCCCTTTTACCTAGTGTAGGCCGCCTCCCCTCAGATGAGAAATCTGATCCCTGGACCAGAGAGAGCACAGCAAGGGACAATCTTCTTACTGTGAGAACAATGAAAACCATGCCCCCTTGACAGGTTTTTCAGATTTTTCCCTAATCTTAATTGAAGATTGTCCCTCTCTGCAATCCATCTGGACACCACTTTTCTGTTCTGAGGTGAGCAGTGTTACTTCAGTAAAAGGGGCGGGAGGGGGATACTTTATCATTCAATTACTCTTGAACTACAACTCTGACAGAAATGAAATAACACTCTCCATGGCCCAAATACGATGAAGATTAATTGGAGCTGCTTTTATTTTGAAACATTACTATACCTTTAAAGCAACAAGACTTTATATTTGATCCCAGTGGTACAGTTGGCTTGCTCCAGAATTGCATCACTTTAATTTGCAATGCATTGCATACCCCTCAGGCACTCAAAGAGTTAAACAGTTACTCTATGGGACCTCAAGTCCCATAGCTGTCCGGTGTATTTCTACATGCCCCTGACCCTCCACTGCCTTATTATCATTCCTGTTTACACACAACATCATATCTGTTGATTTTTGGAGTGCGTTTGGCTATTCCCATGAATAATATGGATATTACGGACATAAACTCATCTTCACTGTTTAAACATGTGTGCTCTATGATACCTGTGGAGATCTAATCTAAAAAAATAGAATGGATACATTTATTTATTCAGTTACACTGTGCAGGGAATTGCACTTTGAAGATGATACCAAATTCATACTATAAAGAGTGTCAACCCATTGTGTGTTGCTATCTCACCACATTATACATTCCAATATCTCCACCGCTGGTAAGATAGTAAAACATCACTGATTAATGCAAATGTTTGCATTCAGTATAACGTAGATCATTTATATTATATTGCCAGTGTGAGGGCTTGATTTCACATTAGGCAATGTAGGCAACAGCCTAGAGCACCAAGTTCTGGGGGGAGGTGCCTATTTTCTGAGTTGTAGGTGTGCCCTGGACATTCCCCTTCCACCAAACATGCTTTTCCAGTTTCTGGATCACTGTTTATTTTACAATGCACATATATCCTTTTTCATAATATGGTTTAACTTGTTGGTTGCTAGAGAGGAATCTAATGCATTACTTAGTAATGCATATTGTCACAGGCAAGGGCTATAGGCCCTGCTGAGCCAGTGGGGAGAGTGTGGGAGTGAAAAGGTTTAACAATACCAGACAGAAACAAAAATAATAACAAAAGCACAGAAGTCTCTCTAAGCGTAGTATTTCATAAATCAGTAAACCCTCCACCTGCACCCTGTGCTCTCATAGTAATACACTCATTGTTCTAGAGGTTTTGTATGCTGCCTCTCAGTTTACAAAACCTCTAGAACAAGTGAGTGTATTACTATGAGAGCACAGGGTGCAGGTGGAGGGTTTACTGATTTGTGAAATACTACGCTTAGAGAGACTTCTGCGCTTTTGTTATTATTTTTGTTTCTGACTATAGAGTTCACTTCTGGGGAGCCCCGACCCAACCTAAAATCTGTGAAGGAATCATCTAGGCGTATATGAATGGTCCTGGTTTGCAACTGAAAAGACTATATGTAAAATGACCATATGTGAATATTGAGAAGTGTTTTATTCTGTAACACTATATATATCATAACACCAATATTAATAACTATATATACACATTAAGTGGTTAACTGTCTTTCCTCTTTTCTATAACCCATTCGGAAGAGGTAGGGTTTAAAGGGATAGTAATACTTCATTTTAACTTTATTTTATTTTGTAGGCATTAAAAAAAAAACATGAAGAACGATATAAGTCTTATCTCTCAAACCTTTACGGTTTAAGAGATATTCACAAGCAAAGTATCCCCCCTCCCTGTTCAGCCAGATCAGAAGGGAGGTGCCCAGGTAGACTGCAGAGAGGGACAATCTTTAATTAACATAAGAGAAAAAGCTGAAAAACTTGTCAAGAGGGGAAGGGCTTTCATTGTTTTCATACAAAGAAGTTTGTCCCCTGCTGTTATCTGTCTGGTCTATGGACTGCATTCCACATCTGAGAAGAGATGGCTTACACTAGGTAAAAGGGGCGCGAGGGGAAACTTTACTTGTGAATATCTCTCAAACCATAAAGGTTTGAGAGATAAGACTTACATCGTTCTTCATGTTTTTTTAATGCCTACAAAATAAAATAAAGATAAAACAAAGGATTACTATCCCTTTAAGTGGTGCTCTTTTTTTTTGGTGTATTGTAGGACAACACATTGGTGTTAGTCCACTATATATCCATCGTTTTTATATTTTCTGTAGTTAACAATACCAGACTCCTGGTTACCTGTTACTATTCCTAGCAACCACTAAATTAACCCCTGAAATCCCTCCTGCACTATCACCCCAGCACTACAATTTGCTGCCACCACCAAGACTTTATATCTGGACGTCTTTGGTTACCCCAAACACAACAGAATACAGTACAAAATCACCTTAATAATCAGACATGTATATTTAACCCTTTAGTAGCGTGTTCTAGCTGAGCTTCCTTCAGAATAGTGAGTTCATTTTAGAGAACAGAGACAAGAGCTGATTAATTAAACATTTAACCTGAAAACAGGCTTCACTTTGCTGGTTACAAAAATACAGAAATAAAGGACATACACTAATACAGATTATACATAAGCAAAACAGTCCATAAAATAAAACGGGAGAAACACAAGAAATCCTTAAATACAATTACCGATATTTTAAGAGTCCTTGGGAGCATCAGATGGTATTTCCCCCTTCAGTTATTACAAAGAAATTCACTGTTTTACCCAAAAAAAACATATTAAATACTTTCCACAGTTCCTTCTAAGAGGCCAAACCCCCTGGGTGTTACCTGGAGGGAGGTTTGGCCTGAAAATTACGGCCCACTCAATCAGATCTGTCAGGGATGTTACTGCAGAGTTATACCTGAAAAATCATAAGGCTTCCCAAAACATACAACCCACAGCACACCTCTATAATGTTATAATAATCATATTCCTCATATCTGTGTGAATATCTGGACACCAAACATGCTGGGTCTAACTGGTGGGAAAGTGGCTATTCTTGTAACTCATAGCAGGATCACCTCCCCCTGGCATGTTTGGTACCCACCACAAGGGTAAAACCTGGGCATTCTGAATATATATTTGTATTGAACCATTTTACACTGTTCCCTGGATGAACTTCCATCAAGGCAGAGGGCACAATACCTTTTATGACCTACATCCTGCTCTGGTGATGTTATCTACTCAGCTAATTTAGCTAACACTTTAGGGCCAACTCATGCCTTGGCATGACACATATCTTACCTTGACATGCAGAATCCTCAATTGTCCCTCAAAGTTGTGAACATTCCACCCAGCAAAATTCCCCACTTGTTTAATTTATACGTAAACACAAAGACACATATATGGGTAAAAATGGCCACAGCCTTTTATTTCCAATCCTATAATATAAAAGGCCAGTTGTATTTTTTTTCTGATGCAGTCATCAGAGACTGCCTGAACGCACACAATGCAGTCATGCGCAGTAGAGACTGCCCGAATGCACACAATGCAGTCATGCTCAGTAGAGACTGCCTGAATGCGCACAGTGCTGGGAGATCTGGCCTTTTGGATTATAGGATACTCTGGTGCAGTGTGGGTAGTTTCAAACACCTGAAGGTCAAGGGACACAATGTGATTCTGTATTACCAGTTCAAAATAGTGTGTGTATGTGCGTTTGTATGTATATATATATATATATCACTCATGTAAGTATCAGAGGAGTGCCAAGCAATGTATTACACACTCCTGTGGAATCCAAACAGTTAAATATAAAGCGTCATATCTGCCCTAATCAAAGATGGCTTGCTCAATCCCTCAATCCACCCTCAATCACATTGGCTGCGTTCTATCAAAGGCACAGTCACGTGACTCGGAAGCTCCAGCCCACGACATGTGACTGTGACACAGAGGAGGCCCAGGGCAGCCTGAGCACAGCCAGGTACTGACAGAGATTTTATTTTTACATATGTGTAATCTGTATGTGTACACCTGCTTCAGCTGACCATTTATTTCTACACGCATATTGTGTACATGTAAGCAGCAAAAGTTATTTAATTGTCAAGATGTACAATGTACAGATATTTAGCAGTATATCAATATATGTTTATACACAAGACATTCATATAGGAGATGGCTGTACATATGATATGGATAACATATAGAATTAATGGTACACATACACATTCTCACTCTCAATTGATGGATGCAGTTAATCTACAGCATATAAGGTAAATAGGGCACTGTGAAGAAATCACCCTTAATCAGGTATCATAACCATCTGGTAGCTGTGTGGTGCCACTATAGTGTAAATTTGTTGTAGACACAAAGGTAGCACATGCCCTACAATTATTTATAATGCTCATTAGATATGGCATTAAAATGGTATAGAGATGCTCTGCAAGGAAAGGCACCAGTCTTTTGTTCTATTTGGTTGACCCTCTATCCTAACCTATCATATCATATCATCATCATAAAATAATATAAAAGGCCAGATGTATGTTTGTCCGATGCAGTCATGCGCATTACAGACTGCCCGAACGCACAGAATGCTGGGAGCCCATACAGTCATGAGACTTACAGACTGCCCGAACGCACAGAATGCTAGGAGCCCATACAGTCATGCGCAGTAGAGACTGCCTGAATGCACAGAATGCTAGGAGCCCATACAGTCATGCGCAGTAGAGACTGCCTGAATGCACATAATGCTAGGAGCCCATACAGTTATGCGCAGTAGAGACTGCCTGAATGCACATAATGCTAGGAGCCCATACAGTTATGCGCAGTAGAGACTGCCTGAATGCACATAATGCTAGGAGCCCATACAGTTATGCGCAGTAGAGACTGCCTGAATGCACAGAATGCTAGGAGCCCATACAGTCATGCGCAGTAGAGACTGCCCGAACGCACAGAATGCTAGGCGCCCATACAGTTATGCGCAGTAGAGACTGCCTGAATGCACATAATGCTAGGAGCCCATACAGTTATGCGCAGTAGAGACTGCCTGAATGCACAGAATGCTAGGAGCCCATACAGTCATGCGCAGTAGAGACTGCCCGAACGCACAGAATGCTAGGCGCCCATACAGTTATGCGCAGTAGAGACTGCCTGAATGCACATAATGCTAGGAGCCCATACAGTTATGCGCAGTAGAGACTGCCTGAATGCACAGAATGCTAGGAGCCCATACAGTCATGCGCAGTAGAGACTGCCCGAACGCACAGAATGCTAGGCGCCCATACAGTTATGCGCAGTAGAGACTGCCTGAATGCACATAATGCTAGGAGCCCATACAGTTATGCGCAGTAGAGACTGCCTGAATGCACAGAATGCTAGGAGCCCATACAGTCATGCGCAGTAGAGACTGCCCGAACGCACAGAATGCTAGGCGCCCATACAGTTATGCGCAGTAGAGACTGCCTGAATGCACATAATGCTAGGAGCCCATACAGTCATGCGCAGTAGAGACTGCCCGAACGCACAGAATGCTAGGCGCCCATACAGTCATGCGCAGTAGAGACTGCCTGAATGCACATAATGCTAGGAGATGTACTTCTGCGGTAGCAAGTCTGTTGTGTAGATCTGCAGAAATACACCTGCCATTACATCACTTTGGCCTGTGTACACAAGCTATTGCACTAGTTAATAAATAAATAAAGAGGACCTTGGCAGTACTACATATACTGAAGATTACATTCCATAACCAGCATTCAGTGAGAGTACCCTACTATGCCGTGCCATCCACCTTTGAATATTTCGACTGCTGCTGCCATCAGGTGAGGGCAGCACCGATAATAGGGGATCAAAACATGCAGTAAGGTAGCATGGGCAGTACTAGAGTCTCTCCCAATCATTCCATCTTTTATAAGCGGGGGATAGCCTCCATTCTCACCCCTTCAAACTGATCTTATGTGCATTTCTCTGGCAAAGTCCTCCTGCAACAGAATTTCATAAAGTTATAAGACAAATTATGCCTTTGGACTCACCAAGATCCATCCTTCAGCACTCAGGAGAGGAAAAATCCCCTGTGGACGAAACCTGTGGGGAACCATGGCTGAGAGGACTGCCCTTCCCTCTGGCCATTAAGATGTGAATGCAGAGAATAAAACAGACTATGCTATATCCTTTATACACACAATTAATTTGCTAGAATTAATCATATTTACACACACACACACACACACACACACACACACACACACACACACACACACACACATATATATATATATATATATATATATATATATATCAGGGCTCAAAATTTCAACTCCTGAGCTACTAGCCAGGCCTGAAAATCTACTTGCCACCAGTTTCCACGCCTAGCCCCACCCATATCCTCGCCTTTAACTCCACCCACGCATTCGCCTCTCAAGTATTATAGCAGTTAAATGCTTCATTTAAAAAATGTGAATGTGTTTTTACGATCCACTACTTCTCCCCACAACATGGTACAGTTGATTTGCTACACTTTTCTCTTTAAAGGCCATAGTAAACAACACAATGCTTAACCTTTTAAAGGCCATAGGATGGTCTAACAATAACGCCACTGTAAAAGAACAAGCTATAGAGGTACATCTAACAAAAATTCACGTTCCAGCTGCAATAACTTGCTAATAAAACATCTATCAACAGTTGTAGTTTCCATGTTTTAATCAGAAGGATAAACTCTGACTTATAGTGTTTCAATATTAAGCTTTAAAATCATTTTAAAGCATTGGACAACTAATGATTTAACCTGATGAGATCAGCCTTGTGAAGTCAAGTTAAAAAGGAAGGTTAAGTGAATTAAAAGTATGCGTGCAACCACATGGAGTATTAACCATGTTGCCATGATAAAAATGGCGACGCGAGAATCTCGCACTGTGGCAACATTAGAATCTCGCACTGCATGACAGAGTGAGATTCTCAGGTCACCTACTCAAAGGTTGCTTTGATGTGTGCATGTATACCATATGGTATTAAATGTTACTTAGTCTGCAATGAAAAGTGAACATCAAAGCAACCACATGTGTGGGGTTATCCAGCTATAAACATTGCTCATGTTGCTCCAATTACAAGAATTATGTGAACACCTCCCAACATTTTACATGGCCAAAGAGGGACACTGGTGTGTAGGTGTTGTTGCTGGTGGGCGTGTCTTTACCGAGAATGTTTAAGTTATTGGATGCTGATACCTCTTTGTGTAACTGAATAAATTATTTAGAACAAGACCAAAATACTTTATAAGGTCTGTCTCTCCAACTTGTTTTGTGGTGCATTCTTAATCCTTTGAGTGCCAGAGAGGTGCCCATTGCATTACAAAGCAATGCATTGTGCACCCCACTGGCACTCAAAGGGTTAACAGCATAATCCCATTCACTCATCTGTAATGAGCCATCAGTGACCGGAAATCTCTGACCCTAAGACCTTAGTGGTGGGCATCCCCCCCACACACACACACACTCACTGCTCACTATAGTGCCGCTTTAGTGAGTACACCAACATTTACTAAAATTCACCAAGGTTTGTCTCAGTTAATGTTGGACATCAACATAAATAATTCCTATACCACTTAACCCTGTGAGTGCCAGGGGAATATTCGAATGCAATGTGTTGGATATGTCCCTGGCACTCAAAAGGTCAACAGAAGCTCTCTGGCTACTGGTCAGACTGGAGAAGGGACACATGAAGGTTGCCTCAAGTAGATGCACGATAATCCTATCAGGTATTCAATTCAGCCCCAGAATTGCCCTGCTTTTCCCTTTGTACATAGGACTGTTAGGGCTGGATGCATAAAGACAAAGGAGGAGATTCACTAAGCGGTGATAAAGAGGTGATAAAGTGGTGATAAAGTGGAGATGACTTCTCCAGTTTATCACTTCTCCAGTTCCTATGTTATTCAATATGTACTAAGATTTCTTCAACTTTGTACATTTTAGTGCATAGGCTCCATAGAATAACACAGAAACTGGAGAAGTGATATCACTGGAGAAATTATCTCCACTTTATCACCTCTTAGTAAATCTCCTTCAAAGTTTGGTGAAAACCAATTGCACCTCACTGGCACTCAAAGGGTTATTTCCTTGGAATCAATAACCAAATTAGTAAAAACAAAAAAAAGACAACATTGGGTTAAGAAAATATCTTAGCTTGTCTATGTTTAACCTTTTGAGTGTCAGTGGGGGTGTGCCCTCTGGCAAAATAAGGGTTAAAGGCCTATGAAATATTTTCTATATTTAAAGCTGGGACAGTAAACACAAAAATGGAATTCATCTGTCCTTATTTTGTAGTAATAACAGAAAAACAGATGCAAAGGTAAGAGGAAAAAATACAACCCATGTGGAAAAAAACAGATGGAAACTGAGTGTTGGGAGGAGAGGATACACTAGAGGGAAACGTTATGTTCCCAAACGCAGGAACAATTACAAGTAATACATCAACAGAAGCTAAAATCCGTCATTTTATCATCTTGATATGTTAGGGAGATTATAGGGCCTTATGTACAGGGGCGGACTGACAGGACCCAGGGCCCCTGGTCCAAAAAGAGGTCTGGGCCCCCTGCAGAAATCTCCACATTGCCCCTTCATCTCCACATTGTCCCCTTCATCTCCACAATGCCCCCCTTCATCTCCAAAATGCCCCCTTCATCTCCACAATGCCCCTATCTCCACATTGCCCCCTTCATCTCCACAATGCCCCCCTTCATCTCCACAATGCCCCCCTTCATCTCCACAATGCCACTATTTTCACATTGTCCCCTTCATCTCCACAATGCCCCTGCCTCCACATTGTCCCCTTCATCTCCACAATGCCCCTATCTCCACATTGCCCCCTTCATCTCCACAATGCCCCCCTTCATCTCCACAATGCCACTATTTTCACATTGTCCCCTTCATCTCCACAATGCCCCTGCCTCCACATTGTCCCCTTCATCTCCACAATGCCCCTGTCTCCACATTGTCCCCTTCATCTCCACAATGCCCCCCCTTCATCTCCACAATGCCCCCCTTCCACAATGCCCCCTTCATCTCCACAATGCCCCCTTCATCTCCACAATGCCCCTATCTCCACATTGTCCCCTTCATCTCCACATTGTCCCCTTCATCTCCACAATGCCCCCCCTTCATCTCCACAATGCCCCCCTTCCACAATGCCCCCTTCATCTCCACAATGCCCACTTCCACAATGCCCCCTTCATCTCCACAATGCCCCTATCTCCACATTGTCCCCTTCATCTCCACAATGCCCCTTCATCTCCACAATGCCCCTTTATCTCCACATTGTCCCCTTCATCTCCAAAATGCCCCTTCATCTCCACATTGTCCCCTTCATCTCCACATTGTCCCCTTCATCTCCACAATGCCCCTTCATCTCCACAATGCCCCTATCTCCACATTGCCCCTTCATCTCCACATTGCCCCTTCATCTCCACAATGCCCCTATCTCCACATTGTCCCCTTCATCTCCACAATGCCCCTGTCTCCACATTGTCCCCTTCATCTCCACAATGCCCCTTCATCTCCACATTGTCCCCTTCATCTCCACAATGCCCCTATCTCCACATTGCCCCTTCATCTCCACATTGCCCCTTCATCTCCACAATGCCCCTATCTCCACATTGTCCCCTTCATCTCCACAATGCCCCTGTCTCCACATTGTCCCCTTCATCTCCACAATGCCCCTTCATCTCCACATTGTCCCCTTCATCTCCACAATGCCCCCATCTCCACATCGCCCCTTCCACCACCATGCCCCTTCATCTCGACATTGCCCCTACCTCCAGTCCCTGGTGGTCTAGCGGCGTGGCGAAGTCCAGCGCGCCTCTAGAAATGCAGAGGCTGGGAGATGATGTCATCTCCCAGCGCTCTGTATTACTAGAACGGCGCGCCGGCGGCTAATTTTGGAAAGCAGCGCTGGAAGCGGCGGCGGGCCCCCTTCGGTCACGGGCCCTCAGTCCATGCCCGAATGGTCAGTCCGCCCCTGCTTATGTATCAAAGCAAACTACAGCAATTGTAGGGCAAACCAACTGCACTGTAAGGGGCAAATTAGCATTCCCAAAAGCTTAATTGCTTTAACCTCTTGAGTGCCAGAGGGATTGCACTCAAGAGGTTAAATTGGGCTTTTAACCTCTTAAATGCGATGAAGGCCTCTCTAACATCCAAGAGGTTGAAATCCCCATGTAGAGCAATTGAACTCCCCCCCCATGGAGCAGATGGTTTGCGCTATGATTGCACCAATATGCCTAGATGCAGAAGACCCTAAGACCAGAGCCCTATGGGCCAATCTAGACACACAGAAAGAAATAACAAACAACAAATGGGAGGTGCCACTTGTTTAACCCCTTAACGACCCTGCGACACGACAGGACAGTCACCGTTTTTTTTCCTTAAGGATCAGTGACGACCCTGGCACATATTTTTTACTTAGAGCGCTCCAGCGGGGTCACTGAAGTAAAAGCGGGGTCTGAAACTGACCACTCCAAGACCAGATCGGTCTCTATCAGGCCCCCGTTAGGCATGCCGGTATATGTCATAGGTCACGTGTGCCGGTGCTAAGATCAAGGTGGTCCTTAAGGGAAGTTAACTTTCCAGAACTGCTAGTCATTAAGGGGTTAATACATTCAAACTAATGAAAGCACCACACCACCACTACTAATGGACATGAAGATGGCACAGAGTATAATATCTGAAGGCCACAACCAGAAATAATTGGGGTATGAATAGGCATACTTTATTCGTAATAAACCACATAAACCTATATATATACATAAACATCTTTTTACCATAAAGGCTAAAGGCTTTCCCAAAGGCATGTGAAACATGTATGTGCTACCTCACAACAAGCAAGCGTAGAGAGATAATCAACACATCTCTGTTTGGGTCACCTGTATGTAATTCCTGAGCCACGAAAGCTGTTCCTCTGATATATCAAAATGAACATTTTTTATATAAAAGAGCACTTTAAAAACATTTTTAAAATTACACTACACGTTTCACAGTATGTAACACCGCTTTATCAAGTGCATAACCAAAGTAGCAAAAAAATGGCAGATCTGTTCCCTGGAACAACTCCTGCTGATGAATCCAGGCTGTATTCAGTGGACCAAATGGCCAGTAAAACAAGGGTTTCATGAGATAAAAATTAACATTAAGACTTAAAGGAATAGTACCCCTTTATTCTGACTTCACATATTCTGCAAGTACATACTATTTAAAGCCAAACTGCCTGTACTTTTTATTTACTGTCTTTTTCATTTTCTTTACACTTTTATTTTCCAGACAGCTTACAAGTAGCCTTAACACCGACATGAACAAATCTCTTGTGATTCATTACTTCACTTTAAAGTAATTAAAGTAAGTGATGATCTCATTATGAATATGCAGAAATCTCATTTAGATGTACTTCTCATTCACTAAGTATATTATTATAGGTATTTTAAATTACAGCTATATGTTTCCCACATCTGAAATTGAAATAATGAAAGAATAGTATACATTAGTTAATAATCACATACTAGATGAGTGAAATGATGTACCAATGAAGAAATCAACATTTAAGGTTCTTGCTTTCATTTTACATAAATAAATATGGCGGTTAGGCATGCAGGTCTATTTAACAATAAGGGAAAGTGTGACGCTGCTCAGATGCCATTGTTGAAGAGGCCTACACAATCAGAAACTCTGCCATGCTATAGAGTTTGGAACTCTCTATATTTCCAAAGATGTGGGCTGGCAGTAAGTTCATCTCAAAGAATGAAGCCATGGTGAATATGTACCAAGGTTCCATATAATGCTGAAGCATGTCTGGAGATGAGTGGAGATCACTTTGCCATGGAGAATAAGACATACTTTGCCACATGCCTTAAAGGGATAGTAATGTCAGAAAAAATATTAATTTTATGGTAGATACAATTAAAAGAGAGTCCTTGCACTTATTTGTATCTCTTAAACCATTATGGTTTGAGAGATATAGGAAAATAAAGTTATCTGCTCCCTCCCCTTTCTGCTTGATGAAATGTAAAGCTGTCAGAAGCAGATTTTGGTTCCTGGATCAGACGGCGGCTCTTCAGCAGCGCTGATATAATGATATCTAAAGATAAATACTTCATCAAAACGGTCTATGTGTGCCTGGTTTGCAAGTACACATTGCAGACCATTGTAGACCATTCTGATGAAGTATTTATCTTCAGATATCATTATATCTGCACTGCTGAAGAGCCACATCTGGTCAAGTGACCAGAATCTGCTTCTGACAGCTTGTCAACCAGAAAGGAGAGGGAGCAGAGAACTTGCCTCAAGACCAAGCCATGACCACACCCTTACAGCCACCATAAAACTGAAGTAGATGTCTGGTGCAGGAGCCCTGGGATTTTATGGGCCACGCCCATAACTTAACAACTTGATGATTCCAACTAGGCTGTGACTCCTGTCCTCAGAGTTCACCTGTCTAGGCAGTTGACTACAGTGCCTAATGGGCAATCCAGCCCTGACTGTACCCCTGAAACCTCTGTAGTTATATCAGGGCCATTTTAAAAATAAAGCCAAGTATGCAGTTGGCATAGACCCATTGAAGGTAGGTCCCTCCACAAGCAGAAACCCTGATTCTCAAACATCCATTTGGACTTCTCTTTCACCTTTGATCTGGAACACAAAATATAGTCAGCTCAATGTGTGAAGCCTGGTGTAAAAACTCAGCTTTATATGTCAAGATGTGTGAAAACTCATTATTCCCTCAAACAACAATAGCAGTAAGTGCTTAGCATTGAATTAAGAAAATGTATATTTTATAGAGCTTTTCCTGCTGAGTAAAACAAGGACACTCCCTCTGCTGTCAGTTGTTATATTCAAAAGTTACAAAAGTTCAAATAATCAGGAAGTGAATTTACGGTGCATTTACTTCCTGATAGTTCTAACTGACAGGAAGTGACTCAGCAGTTTCTATCACATTCTGTGGAGAACTGTAAGTCACTGACTTTCCTCTCCATTAGAATGTAACAGGAGAACTAATTGGAATTTGACCACTAGGGGGCACTGCTAATGTAAATAAACACAGGTTTTAATTGTAATAACTCTGGAAATATGCATCTGTCAGCAGTGGGAGAACCCCTATGTTACAGGAAATGCCCTACAAGTTATGTTTTTTTCATAAAAAAAAGTTTACTGCTCCTTTAATTCTTTACCTCTTGAATGCTAGAGTGATCTACTACCCTGTTGTTCAGGAGCTACCAACACTGAAGAATTTCTGAATTAGCTCAATTAGACCAATAAAAGTGACCAAAACTCTGCCTGTGATTCAACTGGTAGACTAACATTGGTAGCTCTTGGGGACCCCTAGGTTAAGGGAATCCAATACTTCATACTTTGCCCAGGGCCCACAAGTGGCTTATATTTGCCCTGAGTTATGCCACTGATTGCTACATGTTAACTGATCTTTAACCTTACACATAGCAAATCATTTTAGTAGATTCTTGGTTTATATATTTAAATTGATACTTTCATTCTCTGTTATCAAATGGTCTGTCTCTTGCTAACAATTTTTATTCAGCGTTTTAATTCAAAACAGATGGTGTGAGCAAGACACAGGCAAATACAAAAGACAACTAAATCACTACAGCATAGCTACATCAAAGTAATTAGCCATTGTTTATTATGGCGTGACTGAACAGAGAATGTTCAAAATTGGATTTGTAAGAAATTTAGCCAATCCAGAGATAGAGTGCCAAGCACCAGGCTAAGCACTGAAAAAGTGAATAGTTTAACCCAGTAGTGGTCAATTGCTGAACCACATACCCAGATTTGTCCCAGAGACTCCAGTTTTTTTAATGAATTACCGGGTCTCTTGGGACAGAGGATGGTTCACTGGTGGTGGGGAGTTACTTATGAAACTCTACCAACTTTTGCTTCTTTCCACTCTGTTCCTCCCACTTCCCGCCTACTTCAACTATTTCCCACCCTGTTCTGCCCACTTCCCACCACTTCCTGCCGACTATATTGCACAGCCAGCTAAGCTCCGCCCCATCTATGATTAAGCACCATTCCTTTGTGACTCGAATCTCATCATTTATATCCTCCCACAGGCACGATATATGTCCCCTCTGCAGACTCTAGAAGACAAAGTTCCCAGGATATGGCTGGTTGGGGATGATTGGAGTTGTAGACCCCAATGTCTGCATGCCTAACAATTGACTACACGTGAGTTAACAGAATTTTAGCATTTTTTTTTTTTCAATCATTACAAAATTAAAAACACTGGCACCCTTTGAGTGCCCGAGGGGTATACAGCTCATTGTGTTGCATATTGCTGTGGCATTCAGTGGGATTAAAGAGATAGTTCCACCTTATAATATGTAATGTCAAATTATCTGTCATTTTTTATGACTTTTTCATCTTCATCAATTTTTGTACACTTTAATACTCCTGACAGGGAGCTGTCTGAATGTGTTACCAGAAAACTTTTTTGTGTGGGTCTGTGAATGCATAGAGACTATAACAGGTATAATATAAAAAAAGACAGTGAAGCAATGTAGAAAAGCCAGCTCTACAGTACAGATATCAATCAGTGCTGCGGGGAGATTGCAACATTGTATTTTCTTTCTTGCTTTCACAGCACCTGACTGAAAGTTCTTTGGAAATGCAGATCCAGTGAGTTCAATGTCAGGGGCATAAAAGTGTAAAAAATAATAATACTAAGTATTTACCTTTACATATTATGCATTTGCAGAATACGCAGTCAGAATAACTGTCCTTTCAAAGGGATAGTAATACTTAATATTTAAATACATTTATATTGTAGGGTATGTTCTCCTGAGTAAAACCCTCTGCTGAAAGGTGTTTTTTCTAAAGTCATTGTAGCTCAAAATTAAAATTTTTGGTGCAATATCACAGTGGCCTGAAATCGTACAGTTGTGCTGTTTTTACACTATTCTATGGACAATTGTGATCAATTGACCATAAATTTCCACAGGATGCGTAGCAACACCGCTACTGTATAATTCCAGTCCACTGAGATACTGCACATAAAACATTCAAGTTTGAACTGGGATAACTTTTGAATAAAATATCTCTCAAAAGTAGGGGTCCCCTTTTTTTTTACTCAGGAAGATAAACCCTACAATATATATTTTGTATGTATAAAGTGTTACTATCCCTTATCCACACAAATAGGAGGCAAACCATATCACAAAATAATATGGGTTGCCAAAAAAATCTGAATATTAAATCAAATCAATTAAAAATAAATTATTTCTTTTATATCTCCTTGAGTTCTACAATTGTACTGGCACTGTCTCTAGCATTCAAGGAGTTAAGTCAAGGAACCAAAAAATATAAAGTGTTCATGAAAAATAAAAATAAAGTTAATGTGACAAAGAAAATCTAATCATTCAGTAAAAAAATACACCTTCATGTTGTCTTATTTATCTTACTTCACTTGAGTAATTAACATCATGTGCTTTTAACTCCTTGGATGCTAAAGATTTCACTAAACCACCTGATTCTCGAAAAATTAACCTGCATCTTATACGTTAAAAAAACATAATATTCAGACAATTGATAAAATATTTGTACAAATAATGTTTCCTTTTGGTGAAAAATAGGTGATAGATAGATAGATAGATAGATAGATAGATATAACATAAGGTAAAGATAAAACGGCATCAAAATGTATTGAGCTACAGACAGCAGCACAGACAGCGGCAACATTAACGTTGCATCTGTCTGTGCTGCTGTCTATAGCTCAGTATATTTTGATGTTTTAATACAACTGATATTTTGATACCTAAGCCGTGAGTACGTACTTTCCCTTATTTTCTGTTATGTTCAATGGATACAGCACACCCGGTAGATCAGCAGTGGTACTTATGCAACAATAATACCATGTGAGTGCTAAAATTATACTGTGTGTGTGTATATATATAGATAGATAGATAGATAGATAGATAGATAGATAGATAGATAGATAGATAGATAGATATAAATAGATAGATAGAGACAGATAGATAGATAGATAGATAGATAGATATAAATAGATAGATAGATAGAGACAGATAGATAGATAGAGATAGATAGATAGATAGATAGAT
Source organism: Rhinophrynus dorsalis (assembly GCA_037306005.1). NCBI lineage: Eukaryota > Metazoa > Chordata > Amphibia > Anura > Rhinophrynidae > Rhinophrynus > Rhinophrynus dorsalis. The sequence continues at coordinate 211,950,502 of CM074725.1, forward strand.
AGATAGATAGATAGATAGATAGATAGATAGATATCAATGGTAGCCCAATAAAAAATATATTATTACATACTGTGATAGTCATTCATTTGATGTAATATATATATATACTTGTGTGTGTTTATGTGTGTTTGATAGAGACAGAGAGAGAGAGAGAGAGAGTTTCTGTATTTTGTGGGCTGAATAACTCCCAGTGCATATCACTCAAATGAACTGTCATCTTTATATCAAACATGTATTTTTGAGAGAGCATTCAAAGTCACCTATAATTATGTTAGCAATTTTGTTTTAATTAAAACAAATTGTTCATGAACTACTTGTCAGTTTATGCACATTAGACAATACTGTCTGGCATACAAGCCAGAAACTAACATTGCATACCACTCCCCCTTCTCTCCCACCATTCCCTCTCAGCCAGATACTAATATTCCACACTGCTGTCCTACCCACCTGTCACTGCATGCTGACTAGTACTAGCTAATATAGAAAAACCAACAATGATTCAAATCCTGACAAGATGGCTGTTCCCACTCAGGTCAACGTGGACAGAAGAACATTTTATTTTATTCCAAAAGTATCCAAACCTTTCATTAAGGGCTTTACCCACTCCAGGATTAAACACAGGGGAGTTAATCAGAAGCGCGTTCATTGTATTAATCCTCCTTTGCTCTGCAAGGGATATCCATAATTGTGGTCTGTGTATGGCTGCATATGAGTACAGGTTTGGTTTCTCTTGGGCTAACTCTTTTTTTTATCCCATGATGTTTTAGATCTTCTAGCAACAAAATATTCAAATAAGCTGATAACCCACATCATGTGATCATTAAAAGCAGAAACAAAAAGGACAAGCCTACTCACCAGTCGTTTCCACGATTCCCTCTAGGATGACAACGATTTCAAACTGTTCTGTCTGCATCGATCTCTGAGAGAGGTCATAGAAGGGACTCTTTGCGTCGATTACGTGGCAGATTGTAAGAGGGGAAACCAGAAAAAGCTGATCTGCCCCTGTGCTAAAACCTACATCCAGCTCGAGTTGATCGAGGGGCAGGAACTCACCCTCCGGCGTCTGCCGAGACTAGACAAGCACAGAGAAAAAAAGAGTAATTATCACTAGTGTAGCAGTTTTCATGACAACTTGTCATCACCTCTGTACTAACATCTGACACTTGTAAAAAAATAGGAGCCAGGTCTTAACACTTTGAGTACCAGAGAAGTGTCCATCACATTGTTCTGTAATGTGTTGGACATGAATCCAGCACTAATAATATTAAATTACATGTTCAGACACTCACAAATATGAGATATGTGCAGTAGCATATTAAGGGATGGTATTTGGGGGTGTTATTATTATGAGGTGTTAATTATGCCTCTTCCGCAGACATATGCTCTAGCTATTGCACTGTAAATGATATGTAGAGAGTGGACATACATAAAAAAAGATGTACAAGAAAAATATTTTAAGAAATGCATAGATACATATAGTTGTATAGAAAATGTCAAGATAACACAGACATTCACTATCAAGCAGCCACCCTTCCCTATCCTATATAATAATTCGCTAAAACGTGTGTAGCGCTGCAGTCATGTGCAGTAGAGACTGCCCGCACCATGGCTGATACAGAGCTGGACGCTCCGAAGGAGTGTTCAGCTCTGTATCAGCCGCGCGCGGGCAGTCTCTACTGCACATGACTGCCCCACGACCAGCTGGCAGTGGCACTGTGGCCCGTGTAATGGGCTCTTCACCTAGTCCTTAATAAATTACTCTAGGAATTCTACTGATCTGAAAGAACTTGTTATGCATTTGACTTTCATTCATTTTGTCATTTTTCATTCTCTTTTTCTGCACTGTAATATAGAGATGAGTGAGTTTGTTTTCTGAGATTCTGAACAGAAGTTTTGTTGATCCGATTTATCTGTCTGTCTGTCTGTCCATCTGTCCACCTGTCCGTCCATCTGTCAGTCTGTCCATCTATTGCTTTGTCTTTTCTAGGAAGAGGATTTGGTGTAATAAACATAATTGAAAGGACATTTGGGCCACTGAACATAAAGTCCAGAACAATGTATAAATAAAATCAGCAGCACTAATCTTTGTAGATGTCCCAGGCTATCTTCACTTTGTTTTCACAATATGGGCCTCTTATATGAATCTGTAGAACCATGATAGGATTTTTCTACTTGGAATTTCTTATTCACTGTGTAGAAGCAAATGTCCATTGATAGCCAGTAAGAACTCAATTCAGACCTCAACTGAAATCTATAATATATAAAAGGACTGGAGAAATGCTGAGAAATGGTTGGATTTATTGTAAATGGTTTGGTCCTTGCAGGGGCCAAAACATTGATGATAAAGCCACATTTTTGTCCAATTTTTTCAAGTCCTGTGAATTCCTGTAGAATAACGGCATTTGTGACCATCACTGCATCACTGTACAGATTTATGTGCATATGTGTTTATTAATAACAGCTTATTCCTATATTTTCCCTGGAAAATACTGTATAATGGCGTGGTATGTGACTTCCTTTGACTTGAGTAGGATAGATGTAAATAGTAGTATCTTTTTGTGTTCTGACAAAGAACACATACAATAAAGATGACCACTGTGCAACTGTAAATTCGTTTTCACATTGAGACCTGAGAGCTTCAGTGGGTTAACTTTTTGACTGACTGATTAGTTCTTCCACTGATCAACCTGGTGATCAATGCAGCAGCAGCTTGCTATGCACAAGTCTGCAGGCCTGCTAATACAGAGGGCACTCTCAATGGATGAAGATGTTTTTTGGCTTGTTTACACTATTGTACTTTAAACATTTGAGCCAGAGAGGTTGCAATGTGTTGGATACCTCGCTGACACTCAAAGGGTTAACCTTTTGCTTCAAAATGCATTGGATATCCCGGTGGCACTCAAATTAAAGGTATAGTAACCCTTTTTTGTTTATATATTCTGCATGTGCATGCTACGTGACGTAAAACTGCCTATGCATTTTAATTATGATTTGCCTTTTTTGCTGGAAGTATATACAGTGCAGAAGTTTGCAACATGTAGATCTTACAAGGCTTGTCTAAGTACTAAGCAGTATAAATCCGAACAGGATCTGTGGCCTCTGTGAGAATATTTGGGAACTTTTCAGAATTTCCCTGAGAGAATTCAAGGGATAGTAACACTTGCATTAAACTTGAGGTCCGAGTCTTCTTTATGTTTATTTTTAACACATAGCGCTATATTTTAATAGTTACAGTTTTGTAGTTAATCGCTATCTAATTGGAAAGGATCCCCCTCCCTCCCCTTATGGCCGCCTCCCCTCAGATCTGTAATCCGATCACGGCACCAGACTGATGCAGCGAGGGACAATCTTCACTCAGTAAGTATAAGGAAAACCTGCCCCCTTGACGAAGGAGGGCAGGATTTTCCTTTTGCTTACTGAAGATTGTCCCTCTCTGCACTCCATTTGGACCAGACTGAGAGGAAACGTGACACGGGAAAGGAGAGGGAGGAGGATACTTTCAGACTGAATAGCTTTTGAACTACAAAACTGTAAGTATTCAAATATAGCGCTATGTCTTATAAAACATAAAGAAGACCCGGACCTCAAGTTTAATATAAATATTACTATCCCTTGAATTCTCTCAGGGAAATTCTCAGTATATTATCAGTTAACTGCAGTAAGGGAATTCTATGGTAACCCAGACCACATCCCAAAATCTTCTTCTCCTTTTCAGGACAAACCAAAGGACTAGTTTTAGGTGTGTGACAAGGGTGCAGTGCACCTGGTCCCATGACTCCATCTACCCTGCACTCCCAGTTCTGGTTGGGGAGATAAAATATATCTCTAATGCCCATCTCCCCCATCACAGACCTCTCTGTCCAGGTTCCACACTGTAAAATTATGCAAAGCACTGAGATATGACATCATAGCCAGACAGGCTGTATTACTGAACAGATTGAACATCACTGGGGAGCTGAATATAGAGGTCTATGTAGAAGGATTCACAGACCTCTTGTTTAAAACACTTCTGGACCACCAGGGATCATCATGAGGCCCCCATCCTATGTCAGCAAAGGTAGGCAAGCAGCAGGAGGCCTCAGGGGCCTCATTTTAACAAGGCTGGGATGTGTGGATCTGTGACTACCAGTGGACAATAGAACAAGAAAGAGGGGATAAAAGACTGGGAGAGAGGGAAAAAAGACTGGGGGTTGTTGGGCTAATGTTGTCATATAATGGTGCATTGCCATGCTAGTTTCCTAAAATGGTGCACTTCCCTACTGGATTCCTGTATCAGTGTGTTGCCCTGAAGGATTCATATAACTATGTATTTCAATGCTAGTTTCCTATAATGGTGCATTTTCCTGATAGATTCCTATATAAGTGTATTGCCTTGAAGGGTTCCTATAATGGTGTTTTGCTATGCTAGTTTCCTATAATGGTGCATGTTCCTGCTAGCTTCCTATATCAGTGTATTGCCTTGAAGGATTCCTGTAATGGCATATTGCTATGCTAGTTTCCTACAATGGCATATTGTTGTGTGTAGGTGTGGCATGCACAGTTAAGACAGCCCTCAAGGCAGTTGCCTAATTTTCCTAATGGGAAATCTGGCTCTGGGGCTAGTGTTTTCATTGGGGAGCTGTATCTCTACCAGCCCCCTTATTAAGCAGGCACTGAATGCATGGGTTATCCTTATGTTAGCCATTGGTGTGGAGACTTATGTGCAGTGAAATTGAGTACTATTGACTTTTTTGACTATTTAATCTTGTTGATATTTTCCAGCAATGGTTACAACTGTAAAAAAGCATTCATGAACGGTCCTGTGGTAGAACAAATTAACCCTTGGATACTAGAAATGTCACTGTTGATCGCTTTAAATAGCATCTAGTGGGAACTTAAATAAACAGTAACACTTATTATGAAAAAACATATACTGGGCTCTCCCTCTGAGAACAAGAAAGGTTATTGCCACTGCTGCAGTCAGGGACAACAGAAACTTTCACTTTGTTTCCATGGGAATTTCTCCCATAGAAATTAGTCAAATAACCAACTGTATGGACACAATGGGGCACTGTAATACTTTAATATAAAAAAGACAAAAGAATGGTAATAACTTTTAAACGAAGCAACTCTGAACAGTGAGATTACCCATGTTTTACCCAGGAGGAAATCCCCAATTATATATTTTTTTTATTATAATAAAGATTTACTGCTCATTTAACTCATAACATTCCAGAGGGCTGTCCAATACATTAGAAAATGTATATAAAACTGTGACTTCAGATGATGAATCTTCTTTAAAGGAGCAGTAAACTTTTACTGGGCTTTTTCTGTTGTTCCTGCTGGAAGTGGTTTTTTACTGAAATGTTATAATAGTTCAAATTGTCAGGAAGTGAATTACAGCATGATTACTTCCTGAAACGTAAAACTGACAGGATGTGACTCAGCAGTTTCTATGATATTCTATGGAGAACTGTTTGTCAGTGACTCACTCACCTATCCCATAGAATGCAACTGAAAAAAAAATTGAAATCTGAACACTAGAGGGCGCTATTAATGTAAAAAAAAAAAAAAAACCTCTAGAAAGTTGCATTTTCAAACAGTGGGAATACTCTTAATTGCTCAGCGGCGACCATCCTATGATATATGTTTTTCATAAAGAAGAAAGGTTTACTGTGCCTTTAACTTTTAGAGCAGTTTCCAACTCATTGCTTTTGCTTTGCAGTGGAGATATCTCTAGCAAACAAGGGATCAGCACATTGCACACCCCTCTGGTACGTAAAGGGTTACAATATACAAATTATGTAAGTCACATTAGTTACACTATAAAACATGCACAGTTATTCTGAAATAAAATACAGATAAAAATAGATTCTAATTAACAGGAGAAAAAAGAAAGGCCTAATCACTTATGGGAAAGTGATTCTGTGGCATCACCATGATCTGGAAGCTATGAGCTATTTTATAGGTTAATACGTATGCCCCAGTTTTCATTTTCTCTCGTCTATGTAAGGCACGGGATCTAATCTGAGGTGACCAGGCCTGGCTATCAACCTTCCACACAATTTACTAGTGACGAGATCTCTTCAGTTGCAACATTTCAGTCTCAGAAAATCCTGCCACACAGCGTGATTCTCAGAAATCTCCTGCCTGCAGCTAGCACTGATGTTAATATTAACACATCCTTAAGAAATACTAAATCCCAGCTAATTAAGACTGTAGTTAAAAATAAATCAAACAGATAAACAAAAATGTAGCATTTTTTTTTTTACTTTAGTGTCTGTGGTTCACTATCTTTTTAACCCTTTGAGTGACAGAGGGGTATCCAACGCATTGCTTTGCAAAGCCCTCTGGTACTCGAAGGGTTAAAGCAAACTAGATCAGTCCTGGATCAAATCACTATCTTTAATCTTTAATTAATGTTACGTTTTTGACTCAAAACAGTTCTTTGGCATAATTTATATCAAAAGGGTGGTTATTTGTCCCCTCTGGGGCAGTTGGTATGGCCCAGAACTGTGGGGGTTTGCTTTAGTATGAAAGTTCCAACTATGGTACAAACTGGGGTATTGACTGACTGTTTTGTTTATCCAACCACTAATGGTTATATACATGCCTAGCCACCTTATCATCCTAAGTTCCCACTGTATATCCAAATGACACGTTTTGCTTCATATTGTGGGTGGAGCTTAAAGGAGCAGTAAACTTTTGTTACGAAAAAATATATATTGTGTGGCTTTTCCTGTTGAGTAAAATAAGGGTTTTTTTAGGGGTTTTCTTTGCCTTCTCTTGGATTAATGACGGTAAACAGGAATAGGAAAAGAGTTGAACTTCATGGATGCAAGTCTTTTTTCAACCTAAACTGCTATGTAACTATGTAGCTATGTAAGGGTACTTCCAATGCTGAGAGATGTGTATTTCCAGAATTATTACAGCATACCTCCCAACATTTCAAATTGACAAAAAGGGAAGAGAAGTTTTAGACTAGCTCAAGACCTATAGATACCTCCTTGTGTAACCTAAAAAATGACTTATAACAAGAACAAAGTATTTTATTTACACAGACTTATTTATAAACACATATACTGATGTTTAAACAAACATTAATGTGAGTTTTATTGCTGTAAAGCAGTATGATACACTTAAATACACCCTACACAGCTTGATCTCCTAAAAAGAGGGACTTCAGGGTGGGAAAGAGGGACAGAGGGATTTGGATCTAAAAGAGGGAATGTCCCTCCCAAATAGGGGTTTACTTTTAAAAAGTCCCATATAAAATATTGTGCGTGTGGAAGCCGCATTAACGCATTCCGGAGTAGGGTCCTAATATGCTAAGAGTCTGTACCCATGCATGCGGACACTTCCTGGTTTGTGAGCAGCCGTGAGAACAAAGGGCTCTACCTGTTGACAGCATGAGGGTAGTAGCTTTATTCAGGTGACTGACTTGAGGGTATAAGGGAGATATACTGTTAATTATTTGAGAAATAAAAGAATGGAAGCAGAGGAGATAGCACTTAAGAAATGCTGTATATTCCACCACATTTACTCGGAAGACCCGCTACTGGCTCTATAAAGGTATGCGACCTTTAAGTAGGTGACATGAGAATCTCGCTCTGTCATGCAGTGCGAGATTCTCATGTTGCCGTCTTTATCATGCAACATGGTTAATGTGTTACATGGTCACACTCTGTTTTGCATGCGACCTTTTAAAAGGATACCCTAAATAGGAACACTAGGCACGTATGTTACGGTATAAACCTGTGTTTTGGTTTTTTTTTTGCATTAGCAGTGCCCTCTAGTGGTCAAATTCCAATTAATTATTCTGTTACATTCTAATGGAGGAAAGTCAGTGACATACAGCTCTCCATACAATGTGACAGAAACTGTTGAGTCACTTCCTGCCAGTTAGAACTTCCAGGAAGTAAATGCACAGTAAATAATAAATAGGTTTTCATTAAAAAATGTTTATGGCTCCTTTAAACAGGGTGGGCTGAATGGGCTGAAAAAAGTAGACAGGGTTATAACTGAACTTGCTAATCCTGAGAATGCGTCTCTGTCCCCAAAGTCTCTGTCATAGGTATGGTCATATGCACAATACAAAACGTGGAGCAATTTAGGCAATCGCTATAAGTTACAGATACAAATTCTCATTGATATAAATGGGGCTTTTAACCCTTTGAGTGCCATAGAGGTGTCCAACGCATTGCATTACAATGCTTTGGGTACCTCTCTGGTACTCAAAGGGTTAAACCCTTGAATGCTTCACACTGTGTTGCAGACCACTTTTGCATTCAAGAGGTAAAATGCATCACTTAACCCTTTGAATGCCAGAGGGGTACACAAAGCATTGTGCTGCATAGTGTTGCAAGCCCCTCTGGCACTCAAAAGGTTAAATCAAAGGGGATTTGGGGAATTTTGCATTTGCTTTTTGTGCATATCACTCTGTGACTTTAACTTACTGTGCTGCGATATTAGCAATAGGGCTGATTTGGTGACTCTGCATCTAAGAAGCCATACCTATGTATTTTATTTACTATGAATTTATACCATGTATCAACGTATATAAAACCTAAATGGGAGATCCAAGGAGCATGGGAATTCAGGGATGTAAGGACAGGAGGTGCAGGGGGTGCTGTTCTGCTGGGGGCCCAACATCAAATACAGCTCCATCCTCACTCTGGTTATAGTTAAGCACGTGTGAAAATATTTTAGGGTTCCCAATGAAATGTTTGAAATAGGGCCCTCCATGACTAATTATTATTATTATTATTATTCATTATTTTTATAGCGCCAACTAATTCCACAGCGCTGTACAATAGGGAATGGACATACAGGGATATCAAATACTACAAATCAAATGTGGAGAACAGAAAGATCAGAGGGCACTGTTCATGAAAGCTTACAGTCTAGAGGAAGGAAGGTTGGACACAGAAGAGGTAAGTGCTATTGGATGTAGTTATGCTACTGTATGGATTAAAACTACTTTTTCCATTTCAGGTAAGCATGCGCTTGTTCTGAGGGGGCACTCAGACCCTCTCCCAGCAATGATTCTTTCACTAACAGAAGATAAATAAATGTACATAGAGAGAGATAATCATTGTATAAAAGGGATAGTAATATTTCGTTTTATCTTTATTTTATTTTGTAGGCATTAAAAAAACATGAAGAACGATATAAGTCTTATCTCTCAAGCCTTTATGGTTTGAGAGATATTCACAAGCAAAGTTTCCCCTCCCGCCCCTTTTACCTAGTGTAAGCCATCTCTTCTCAGATGTGGAATCCAGTCCACAGACCAGACAGATAACAGCAGGGGACAGTCTTCTTCCTGTGAGAACAATGAAATCCCTGCCCCTCTTGACAAGCTTTTCAGCTTTTTCCCTTATCTTAATTGAAGATTGTCCCTCTCTGCAGTCTACCTGGGCACCTCCCTTCTGCTCTGGCTGAGCAGTGTTACATCAGTAAAAAGGGCGGAAGGGGGACACTTTGTCATTGAATTACTCTTGAACTATTACTCTGACAGAATTGAAATAACACTCTACAAAGTCCAAATACTATGATGATTAATTAGAGCTGCTTTTATTATGAAACTTTACTATCCCTTTAATCAAACACAATTACATAGAAAACAATAGATAGGCAATTCTGGAGCAAAGTAACTTCACCTTAGGAGAGAAAATAATTTATTTGATACCATGCTAAAGGTATCATTCAATAGATTTAAAAAGCCATTTATCTCTACGGAATATGTATTCCACTCTATGGAGCACTTGGTTTGTCCCAGAATTGCTCATCTTTTGTTTTCTGCATATTGTAAGTAAGTAAGTTTTTATGGAAATTGTTAAATGGTAAGCAATCTGTTGCCATCTTGTTAAAACACAAGCGAAACAGGAATATTTTGCAAATTAAAATTCAGGTGCTTTAAAATCGATTAGAGCAGTCTCATTTAAAAAAAAACAAAACAAAAAAAAAAAAAAAAGCCATGTAAGGTTTTTAGCACTAATGCATTATTCAGCAAAAATGTAATCCACCAAACCACATGCTCTTTTTGCTGCAGTTAACCCTTTGTGTGACAGAGGGGTAAGCAATGCATTTCTTTGCAATGCGTTGAGTACCCCTTTGGCACTCAAAGGGTTAAAAATATATGTATTAATTTCTGATTGATTTTTTATACCATTCTATTCATCTACGGTCCTTCTAAAAATATAACTAAGATATGTTCTCTAGACACGGAATGAAATGAACATGTTATGCAAAATAAGAGATAAAAAAGCAAAACAAGTGGCTTACTACTACCCACTAAAACAGAAAAGTCAGTTACTGGAGTTCCAGCTGTTCGAGACTTAAAGGGATAGTAATGTTTCATAATAAAAGCAGCTCTAATTAATCATCATAGTATTTGGACTTTGGAGAGTGTTATTTCAATTCTGTCAGAGTTGTAGTTCAAGAGTAATTCAATGACAAAGTCTTCCCCTCCCGCCCCTTTTACTGATGTAACACTGTTCAGCCAGCTCAGAAGGGAGGTGCCCAGGAAGACTGCAGAGAGGGACAATCTTCAATTAAGATAAGGGAAAAACCTGAAAAAACTTGTCAAGGGGGCAGGGTTTTCATTGTTTTCATAGAAAGAAGATTGTCCCCTGCTGTTATCTGTCTGGTCTATGGACTGGATTCCACATCTGAGAAGAGATGGCTTACACTAGGGGCGGGAGGGGGAAACTTTACTTGTGAATATCTCTTAAACCATAAAGGTTTGAGAGATAAGACTTGTATCGTTCTTCATGTTTTTTTAATGCCTACAAAATAAAATAAAGATACAACAAAGTTTTACTATCCCTTTAACATAGGCAGAATTAGAACCTACTGGACACAGAAGCAAAATCTGAGGCTTGACCCTCAAAGAGTTAGTGAAGAAAAGGTAAGGGGCTCACCAGTGCTTTTTTTATATTATTGGATAGCAGCAGTCATGTTTGATGTGATTGCTCTGGCCTTACGTGTTTCACATTATTACACTCTTAATCATAGACCGCCTTAAAAGGAGGTCTATGATTAAGCACATAATAATTCTAAATGCGTAAGACCAGGCTAACCACTCATAGGAGCTTAAGATCATGGAGTTGATGTATCAGTGTGTTCCTTAATAAAATTAATGTTTTTAATGTTCCTTTGGTTTTGAGTGCAGATGTATTGTTCACAAGTAATAATAATTTCCAGAATTCCCACTGATTTAAATGGGACATTTAACCCCTTGAATGTAAAGTAGTGAAATGGAGACCACTCTAGGAGTCAAAGGGTTAAAAGTTACATTTAAATTAAAGCAGGTTTTTATTTTTCCCCTATGGTGCAGTAGGTTTGCTCCAGAATTGTTCCTAATGCCAATGTAATGTGTCCCTTTTAGCATTCAGCTGGTTAAAGTCCTATTTAATTCAAAGATAAGTTTTATTGGATCCTTATAGTGCCATTGGTTTGCCCGAGAAGGCTACACTTTTCACTTTATACAGCTGGTCCAAGGAATTTACGGTTGAATGTAAGAAACGTGTGAATGCGCTGAAGGCAATTGTCATGCGCAGATAGATACTGTGCATGTCCTAATGCAGGAAGCTACATACTGAACACTTCTTGAATTGTGCATGAAAAATTAGATTTTAACGACAAAACTACACAGACGTATAAAATCGTGTGCAGATGCACTTCATGTATTAGGCGCATTGACGATTTCACTGAGACAGATTAATTACTTCTGACCACGCCCACAAAAAAATGTGCAACTGTTCACTAATCTTGATTTTTCATGTGCAATTCAACAAAATCATGTGCAAACCTATTCCCTAGTAGTTTTCACAATGGAAATAAAGATTGCACATGTTTCCTGCATTATGCCCTTAGATCTGAATGGTATTTTACAGCCCATACTGTGGAGATCCCTGACACCACAGAAAAAACAAAAACAAAACAAATGTTAATTTTCTGAATTCCTTCTCTGTGCCTTTATCTTGTAGAATGATGTCCCTTGTGAATTGCATTTGTATGCTCTGGAGATCTTGGTGTCACATAAGAGGAAAATCTCTTTCCTATAACTCAAGCTGATGTCTAGAAATTGTTTCATATAGTTCTGTTTCAAGAAACATACTCACAAATCCAACGTGCCTATAAATAAAGATAAATATAAATAAAGATGTGCAAATCCCCATGGTCCAACAATTGGCTTGTCAAAGAGTCTGGAAAGTCTAGAAATTTGTGAATTGGTTTGCACCCACCATGATTTGGGGAGAGGGCATGGTTTTCAACCCAAGAAAATATGGGTTATTGGTAGCCCTAAAAAAAAATCACAGATAGATTTTTTACACATTCCTGGGAACAGCCATATTGTTCTACCCACAGGTTCTCGTATATATTGTTGTTTCGAACATCGATAAGAGTAGAAGTGACAGTCTATACAACTAATTTAAAGTAGCTTAATCAGCTGTCCAAATTTGCATCTCTGTGGTAGTATATTGATAGGATTTGCATGGTTCTTCTTCCCCATTCATTTATTACATCTCCTTGGTGGAGACTAATGAGTGAGGAGAAGAAAGACAATTTTAGGACAGGTGAAAAAGTAATTAAACAGGCTATAACACACATCAGATTTCTCAAATCTGCTATGGTTAATGCATCCCTAACTACTATACCAAAAAATAAAATAAAACAATCTAAAAATGTTTCACTGATTGAAAAACCAAAAGCACAAGCTATAAGCAATTTCATTAAGTACCATTAATGAGACTTATAGATGACTGGTGATAGGTCCATGAATATACTCAAATAATATTACAAGACAATATTACATTTCACTAATTTATAGCAAAGAACCCAATAAAGTGATAAATATTGAAATTATTGCAAAACACATTTATGGCTTTGCTTTGTGGTTTTACTGACACTTTTTCTCCAGTTTAAGCATATTTCTTACTGAATGTCAATAAACTTGCTGAGGCCAGTTGGCAACCCTGGATGGGAAAGTTGGAGATCTTTCCCAGACACTAACCGCATACCTGGGAACTTTTTGTTGTGGACTACCCAGAGAAGGGGGTCCTGTGGTGCCATTGCGGATAAAAATAATGCAATTTGGATCAAAAAGGGGTGAGACTTAATCATGACGGGGGTGCCACGGTTTGTTAAGACTCTCAGACGTAAGGTTTAGGTAAAAACATAACTTTATTGAAAAGTTAAAGGCAATCCCATAGGGTTTTCATACACATACAAACAATACATAGAAAATAATGACAATAGACATAGGTTCTACCGGCCTTGCCAATAATACCGGGCAAAGCAACCCAGGCGAGTCTGGAACAAAGGCTCTACCGGCCCAGCCAATATACCGGGGTGGGCAGCCTGACGGAATACCAGGGAGTAGGCTCTACCGGCCTTGCCAATACCGGGTAAGGCAACCATAAGATGGCAACGTAAACGGTTCTACCGGCCTTACCAATCTACCGGGCAAGGCAGCCTGAGGAGATAACGAGGAGAAGGCTCTACCGGCCTTGCCAATACCAGGTAAGGCAATCATAAGATGGTAACGTAAACGGTTTTACCGGCCTTACCAATATACCGTGCAAGGCAGCCTGAGGGAATAACAAGGAGTAGGCTCTACCGGCCCTGCCAATACCGTGTAAGGCAACCTAAAGGTGGCAACGTGAAAGGTTCTACCAGCCTTACCAATACCGGACAAGGCAGCCCACAGGAAGGTGACAACCACCGTGACCCAATGACTGTCAGATGACAATGACAGTAAGATGGAAAACAGAGGTTACCAGGTCAAGCGGTCTCACTGTAATCAGAAACTCTCGAGCCCATAAACTGTAGGAATAAATGCTGTTAGGACTGGACAGCGCACTCGGGACCACCAGGTACCTGACTGAAAGTCAGGGAGTAAACCAGCGCCCTACGTCAGGGACTTACAGGCAGGAAGAGATTCACAAGGCTAATGGAGTAAACCAGCGTCCGCACGCTGGGACCAACATACTGTAATGTGAGCCACAAGGCTAATGGAGTAAACCAGCGTCCGCACGCTGGGACCAACAGACTACAATGTGAGCCGCAAGGCTGAATGGAGATAACCAGCGTCCGCACGCTGGAACCAACAGACTGTAATGTGAGCCGCAAGGCTAATGGAGCAAACCAGTGTCCGCACGCTGGGACCAACAGGCTGTAATGTGAACCGCAAGGCTAATGGAGTAAACCAGCGTCCGCACGCTGGGACCAACAGACTGTAATGTGAGCCGCAAGGCTAATGGAGTAAACCAGCGACCGCACGCTGGAACCAACAGACTGTAATGTGAGCCGCAAGGCTAATGGAGCAAACCAGCGTCCGCACGCTGGGACCAACAGACTGTAATGTGAGCCGTAAGGCTAATGGAGTAAACCAGCGTCCGCACGCTGGAACCAACAGACTGTAATGTGAGCCGCAAGGCTAATGGAGTAAACCAGCGTCAGACTGAGTTTAAAAAGACAATGTGAGGCGGGCTGAAGGCAGACAGCCAATGGGAGCCCCCTACAGTTGATAGACACTGAATTGCAGCAATCACGGGCACCGTGATAGGGGGGCTTATAAAATGAATAAAATGTATAATGAATAGGCTGGGGAAGGAGGAGGAGTGGGTGGGGAATGGGAGGAACACATTGGGAAGTAGCAGAAGTAGGCAGAGTTTAATTACAAACACCCCACATCTGCAGAATAAGCCTCTGCCCTGGAGACCCAGTAATTAAAAGCAAATCCAGAGAGTTCGAGCTATGACTATCCTCCACCTAGTCAATTGGGCTAATACCTCAGATGCTATACAAAGCACTCTGTTAGGGTCACATTCAGGAAGCCAAGGAGGGACAATTATAGAGGTATCCAACTAAACCATAGAGGACACATAAAAACCACCATTGATTTAAATGGATCATTTAGAGGTATTCAACTCATTGCTTCCCATTGAATTGAAGACCTCTCTAGCATTCATTAGGGTAAAAGCCCCATGTAACTCAAAGGGAATTATATGAATGTTTATTAGACAATGCGATGGAGACCCCTCTTGCATTTAAAAGCCCAAATTAAGTTTTTTTATTTGCCCTCTGTGGTACAATCTTTTTGCACAGATTTCTTCCACTTTGCCTGTGCATATAGTCCTATGTCTTTCAACTGATATCATTGCAGGAACAGTGATCATGTGATGAAGGAAACAACTAGAGCACCTTTATACAGCTTTAGTGTCAACTGGAATCAATTTCTATGTATCGATGGAGCAGTAAGCGTTTGATAAAATATTTGTTATAGAGATTTTCCTCCTGAGTTAAAGGGTATTTTCTGCCATAATCAGTTATTTCATACAAGACCTATAACAGTGAAAATTATCAGGAAGTGAATTACAGTGTGGTTACTTCCTGGACATTCTGACAACATGACTCAGCAGTTTCTATCACATTCTATGGAGAACTGTTTGTCAGTGACTATGCAATAGTACAACTAATTGAAATCTGACCACTAGATGGCACTGTTAACTGTTGTTAATAAACAAGAGTTTAAGACTATAATATTTCTGGAAATATGCATCTCTCAGCAGTGGAAGTGTCCTTGTTTTATGCAGCAGAAAAAGGCCTACAAAATATATTATGCCATAACACATGTTTACTGCTCCTTTAAGTCAGATAGGGGAGGAGTACTGAATTGGTAGGTAGAGGTACTGGAAGCCTTAGATCCTCCTCCCTTTCTATGGTCATGTCATGAATTACAGAATGTGATTGCTGATTCCTGGACATTCTCAACGCTGTAACCAACCAATCTGCCAACCTACAGAGAAGGAACTGCTTAATTATACTTGTGCTTTAAGACTTAGGATACCTTGTGGGGGGTAGCGTATTTTGGAGCGATGTGATACCCATCATTCTGGTTCTCAAAGCTGTTGACATACCGAGTAGGACTTGAGAAATTCTGGTGCAAACCAACTGCGTCCTAGAGGACAAATAAAAATCCCCCAAATTCTCGTTTATTTAAAAAGGATCTTTTAACCCCTTTAAAGCTAGAGAGGTATCCAACAGACCTCTCTAGCATTTAAGGGGTTAAAAACCATGTTTAAATCAATGGAAATTTTTGCACAACCCCTTATGATGCAGTTGGTTTGCTCCAGAACCGCTCTACTTCATCTCAGCAAATCATCCTCAAAGGGTTTCGCTCGTGGTAAATGAAGCACCTTTAAGGTCTCTTATAGCTAATCCCCTTAATGAAGTAGACTGTATCCATCCCTTCTGCTGTTGTCCTAGCATGGCTTGTGAAATGCCTGTCAGGAGAATAGCCTTCTTTTATTTTATAATTGACCAAAGCAGAGTAATTCCCACGTGGATGGTCAGCAAGATCTTCGTTTTTATTTTAAGCATGTCTAATTGTGCTTCTTCCTTATGCGGATAATGAAAGAGGCTCATTGTTCCAAAGGCATATACTGTATACAGGCATTTAATGATTTATTTGTGTGTTAGGCATATTAAACAAGGAGCTAATAATAAGAGGCAGTTCTGTTCATTTAGCAGTATTTCAAAGAAAAGCAATTCTAGTGTAGAAATCAACGCTATACCAGAGGTTTCCATGGAAGTCACATAAATGACATTTTTTTTTAAATAGTTAATGACTGACCGTGATGCAGTGATCTCAAACCCTACCATCATACAGTTTTATGTTATATACACAGGAGAAGCTGCACAATGTGTTATAGCCATAAAATGCACTGTGAACCGTGCATAATTCTAAAATAAACACACAGCGAACTCTAAATGTGAGTCACTGAACTATAATTGGTAATGTCCTCAATTTGAAAGGCAAGACTGCAAAGGAGTGTATTCCGTTAACGCCTTGTAGGCTAGCAAGGTCTGCAACACATTGCTAGGCACCTGCATTCTCTCCCACCTAAGAGTTAATGTATATGCGGCAAGAAGGTTGATCCTGCAATACACTGCACAACAGCAAGATGAGGGTAAACCCCTTGAGAATGTTGCTGCGGTTTATAAGCCTCGCTGGAATCCAGATGGTTATGTATGGTACAGGCTGATACACATTTATATAGGTGTTTATATATGCAGGGTCAGATATATGCCAGCCTGCACTGGACCAGCGTGGCAGATTATGGTCCATACCCTCAGCTTCTGAAGAGGGCTACAGTTGATTGACAAGGACTGTATATATATGAGTTATGTGCACTGGTTATATTGTGATAATGGCATGGGTGCCAGGTCCCATAAAGTATATATACAGTTTGTAGATCAAGAACACAATTTCTTCATAATTTGGAAGCCCTGTGAGTGTGGTTCTTGAACTACAAACTATATATATATATATATATATATATATATATATATATATTTTTTTTTTTTTTTTTTTTTTTTTTTTTTTTTTTTGTAATATACAGTATATTTTCGGTATATTACTAGCATTTTACTGCAATCATATAGAAACACATGGCATCATCCATCAGCTCTGGGGCCAACCAGCTGCACCATGGGGGTAATGAGAAAATGCCCATTGATTTAAACAGGGGTTTTAACCCCTGATATAATAGAGGGGTTGCATTGTGTCGGAGACCTCTATCATTCTAGGAGTTAGACGTCACTGTCAAATCAATAGAAATTTATAGAATTTTCATTTTCACCTTAAGAAGCAGTTCTCCAGAATTGCTCCCTTTTGTGTTGATGAGCACGGCCCATGAGACCTTCTGCCTAACTAAAAGGGCAGTCATCCTAGACCCATCCAGCTGTGTCAGACAAGACAGACGTTTCCTCCTGTTTTACAGTGGATTTTAACTCCTTGAATGCTGTAGAGTGAAGCAATATGTTGGAGAACTTTCTAGCATTCAAGGGGTTAAAAGTCACATTGAAGTCAAATGGAATTTTAGGAACATTTTATTTGCTCCCATTGGTGCCGTCGTTTGCACCAGAATTGCACTGATTTAGTTTGTTGAATACGTATAAAGACAAACTGGAGTAATTGTGGGACAAACCATCTCTGCACCATAGGAGATAATTCAAGTTTTTGTTATAAATGGGCCTTTTAATGTTCCGTACCCCTCTGAACTCAAAGGGTTAACCCCCAGAATGTTAATAAGGTCACATTCTTCACAATAATACCAGGGAACTTTGGCCCATATTTATAAAAACTGGAGTTATTCTGGAGTAAACCAATTGCACTATAGGGGAGAAATAAAAATTCCTGTCACATTAAATTGGGCTTTTAAACCCTTGAATGCCAGAGAGGTGATCTCCCTGGCATCTGATGGGTTAAAAAACTCTTTTCAGGTGCATGTGAATTTAGGGGTTTTTAGTTGTCCCCTATGGTGCAGTTGGTTTACCCCAGGATAACTCCAGTTTGTCTCTATAACTATGGGCTCTTCTTCTTTGGAAATCCTTTGCTGGTCTAAAAGACGAGAATCTTTTCAAAAGTGGGCGTGGCTCCACTGGGCGTGTGGGATTGAGAGGAGAAAAAGGTGGGGTTTGACTGAAGAATAGGCTAGAAGTATGCGGAACAGGGCAGGAAGTAGGCGGAGTCACCCAGGAAACTCACCAAAGCTGGAAAATCAGCCTCTGCCCCCCAGAGACCCGCTAATGAACTGGAGTCACAGGGGCAGATACTAAGAGTTCCCAGGTATGTTCTCAATGTGGTAGCAACCTCTCTAAGATTAAAAAAGTTAAGAGCCCCATTTAAATAAAAATAAATTTGAAATACTTTACATCTGTTCACTGTGATGCAGTTGACTACACCCCTTTATTCATATGCCCCATAGATTTCAACAGCAGATACGAACCGATTGGCCTATCCATGCCACCCATTCTCTTATCTAACAGAAAACTCAGTCTTCTATAATCTTCCTAATATACATGTCTATTACATGACATTCCTAAATTTAAATACTGCTTATGTGCCTACCACCTCTGCTGGGAGGCTCTTCTGTTTATATAAACCACACTTTCGGTAACATAATACATTCACATATTTTAAGATATATGTGGATTTATTGCTGCTCAGCATGGCTTGCTAGAAAATTCAGAGGGTCATATGTTCAAAAGAAAAATTGATTAATTCTGGGGCATAACTAGAAAAAAAAATAATTTAAATCAAAGTGAATGTTTTTTGTTCTCCCGTATGGTGAGTTTGGTTTGTTCCAGCTTTGATCCATTTTTTATAACATAAGGCCCAGAGTCTGCATTATATGGGGTAACTTATGAATATGAGGTCATGGTACATAAACTGCCTTTATATATATATATTTTGACTGTTGGAGCGCCTGCACATATGCTTACAGTCAAACACATTTGTTAATTCTAGATCACAACTCCGCAAGAGCACAACTTCTGTCCAAACAAGCCCTTAATGCCATTCCTATAGAAGGCATAAACAGAAGAAAGAACTTTGTGCCAATTTCTATTACAGCCAGTTACATGAAACAGGTTGAGGATTAATAAAAAGCCACCAGATCCCAATACAGTACCAACTTTTGTCATGTGGAGCAATCATTCATTTTTTCACTCGAAAATTATTGTATATAGGCATGCACAGCACATAAAAGTAGTTTGTGCATAATTCTGAAGGGAATTCTATTTCTACAGCCCACTTTCCATAATTTTATTTTGTACAGGAATATAATAATATCAAAGTATTTTACCAGGAAGAATATATTGAGATTGTCTCTTGTTTTCAAATATGTCCTGGGGGTATAGATATTATCACCCAATTTAATGGTACTCATTTTATCTACCTCGGAAGGATGAAAGGCTGAGGTGACCTTGCCGGGACTAGAACCTGTGACCTTGTGGTTTGAACAGATTCTACAGCTGGTGCATTAACCAACTGAGCCATCTTACCACCAATATGTGAAATATTTTGTCACAATATTAAGCAGACTAGGCTACTTGGAGAACTATAGGAAAAAAAGAAAAGTCAAAGTGGGTGCACAACAGTGCCACATTACTCAGACAATGGATATACAAATGATATAAGGATACTCACATGTACAAGTGGTTGGTGGGGTCTTATACCACTTAACAACGATCACAGGCAGAGGAATGTGAACCTGTCTCTGCTCAGGTTTGCTGTGAGAAGAAGGATAGTGGGTCTCCTTTCCGAATGTAACATAAAAAAACACTTTATTAAAAGAATAAAATATCCATAAAGGAATTTAAGACAATTCTACGCGTTTCGCAGTATAAACTGCTTGTTTTAATCAGGACGCAGATTCTTGATAAAGCAGTATATACTATGAAGCATGCTTCAATGCCTTTAAGAGTATTTTATTCTTTTGATAAAGTGATTTATATGTTACATTTTGAAAGGAGAAACAATGTCCTTCTCACAGAAAATCTGGGCAAAGACAGGTTAAAATCATTGTTGTTAGGTGGAATTTGACCTACCAACCACCTCTACATGTGAGTCTCTTTATACCATTTGTTTAGACATTGTCTGAGTAATAAGGCACTATAGGGTGCCCTCTTTTATCTTTTTTTCTCCTGAATTATGTTTCCTGATGAACTGGATGAGAAGAGCAACACACCGTTAATACAGAGATTGTTAATGCCAAGAGTTTTGCAAATATTGTTTTGAGGTAGTCTAAATTATCTCTTGGAATTTCTGGGCGACATGTAGGTTTTGGTCCAAGATTCTGTTCTTGAGAGTATTATTCAGAATTCAGTTTTGGCACCTGGTGATGAAGTCCACTTGAAAAAATGTGATTAGCTATTCACATGCACACAAGAATCAGCCATGCATGTTTACAAGTAAGATCAAATGGTGAGACACACAACGAGAGGGGATCTTAGGCCCCCTAAAACACAAATATTTTCTGAGGGGCATAACTATTGATCCCTGGGGTCAATGGACCCCTTTAAATGCCATCACAGCTGCACCCCAGGTACTTACACCTCTGTACAGAAATGTTCATTGCAATTCAAGCCTTTTTTTTCGACAAAAATGGATGTGAAAAAAACTGTAATTCACAATTATGAAAAAGTTGTATTCACTTGACTTTTACTTAAAAATTCCTTTATCCTCCATAAAAGCATAATTATGATCGGCAAACACACAATAAAAAATGTGTATAAATGCAAATAATTTGCACTCTAAATCAGATGAAAAAGGCCAACTTGCACTTTAGCAATTCTCCCCCAGTACTGATAAATAACATTCACACAAATCACTGCTGTGGGGATTTCCTGAAATATCACTCCACACTTTTTTTTAATTCAAATGATCATTGTATAGTTCCACTTTGGCGTGTCTCTTCTCATAGGAGTAATTAGGCAAATCTAGCTGTGGGTGTACAATGCATTCAGCCTCACAGCCACTTCAGATGCTTGAAAACGTACCACAGTGACTGTCTTGATGATCCCACAATGAATCTGAGCTTTAAGACTTAGGGCCTATTGCACAAATGAAAACCTGCACTAAATGGGACAAATAGATATTCCCCAAACTCCTTTGATTTAAAACTGGCCATT
The DNA here is from genome assembly GCA_037306005.1 of Rhinophrynus dorsalis. Taxonomy (NCBI): domain Eukaryota; kingdom Metazoa; phylum Chordata; class Amphibia; order Anura; family Rhinophrynidae; genus Rhinophrynus; species Rhinophrynus dorsalis. The sequence continues at coordinate 211,971,967 of CM074725.1, forward strand.
GTTTTGCAAAGCATTGGAGTGTTCAAAGGGCTAAAAGTCTCTTTGTAATAAATGGGGAAATGTATTTGCTTCCTAGGGTGCATGCACATCCCCATAAACAGCAACAATGTAAGTAAAATATCAGAAGTTGCTGCGCATGGTAATAGCATTCCAACAAGCAAAATTCTTGGCTTAAATTAAGTCTCTTGTCAAGCCCAATCCCCGCCACAAATGGTGCTCAGCTTTCTGACCCTCGAAAAGACAAAAAAAACGTATGTTTTACTTGCAAGGAAAATCTAGTTGAAGCGCTAATAAAAAACACTTCAAAACCCGAATGTGCCAATCAAATAGAAAGAAACATCAGTATATATAAGACAACACTTCCAATATTGTAAATACGATTGAAGAATGCTATGAATTCATATAATTGACTATAGTCACCATTGACCAACAAATTATAGGTGTTGGATGGATAAAATGATGTACAATGACAGGAACCTGCACTATCCCTGCTCGGCGCCTCTTTGTGAAAAAAGAGGAGTCTATATGCTGCTGTGTTGATAGACATCTCAGACCTCTCCACATTATATGCACAGAAAAAGAAAAGAAACAGCATAAAGGATGACATCCTCTAAGTATAGTATAGAAAAAAAATGTAAAAAAAAAAAAAGACATTGCACAATAAATGAAACAGTAGGCATTAGTCTGAGCTAAAATAGGATCTAGAATCAATTCCTATGTGCTACGCCTGCCTACAGCTTGTATACTAAACTATCTATGCTGACAGTTCATCACTTTACATAACCTGTACCAAGGGAAGGGAATTGGGGAGAGTATGTGTGTGTTGGTGTGTTCTTTTCCTGGGCCTTGATAATATATAATGAGAAACAAAGTGCAGAGGAAAGTGGAATAAAATTAGTCTATTTTCCTGCACATGCTAGAGGGGAATATACAGGGGTTTGCTTGCATTAAAGGAGAATATCTTAATAATAACCCCCACATTCCTTACTATGCCTAGAAAATCTCAAAGTCCCCTTGTACATTTTTCTTTTGGACCCTGGTGAAAGCCATAGCATCTTTAATCAGTCTTTGATGTCATGCCTATGGAGGCAGACATGACAGATGCAAGGATGAACACAGGGCCTCAAAATCTGCTTATTGCACATTGATATCTTAACCCTTTATGGACCAGAGGTGTATACAATGAACAGTATTGAACACCCTCCTGCTCCTTAATAGGTTGAGTAGACTCATGGACTCTGTCTACTGCAGTTGGAAAAAAAATGCTAGCAACTGTCATGTCAGCCTCTATGGACATGACATTCAGGACTGAATGAAGAGGCTATCTCTTGAACCAAGGCACAAGGAGAAAAAAGCATAAGTGTCATTAGGATTTACTGGCCATAGTAATATAAGTGTAGGGTTATTGTTGTAAGGTGTTAGTTCTCCATATAATCCTATATAATAATTCGCTAGGATGTTTGTCACGATGCAGTCATGCACAGTAGAGACTGTCTGCGTTTGGACAGTCTCTACTGCACATGATTGCATCGCGTGAGTGAGGCAACACAAGACAGCAATGCGTTGAGCAGTGAGGTAGTGGCCCCTTAACCCTTTGAGTGCCAGAGGGGTACGCAAAGAATTCTCTGGCACTCAAAGGGTTAACATTACCCGGACCTTGGCCCGTGTACACAGGCTTTTACACTAGTTCTAAATAATGGCAGAATGTGTGTATGCCAATATATACTACATCATCACACACACGCACACTCGTACATACCCTGAAATGCTGGTGCAAGAGTTTTATTGCTACATACTATAAAATCATATATAATGAGCTGTGCTGCCAGATTCACACATTCCCTCTACCAGCTTGGCCTATATATTTGAGTCTGGACATAGGCTATTAATAATAATCATAAAAAAATATATATATATATATATATTCATTTTTAAAAAATCCAATTATGACACTGCAATTGTTGCAAGAACTGAGATCTTAGGCACAACAAACTCCCCTTTCTGAACAGAGCTGACACAGACAGGTGAGATAATTAAATGGGAATGCAGTGAAAATAAATGACAGGGGATGCCACCACAAAATCAATACAGTGAAAGTTTGACCAAGAAAATACAGACACAGAAGACTCAAGGGGATCATTATGCCAGAAAGTTGCATGAGCAAATAAATTTGTTGATCTAACAGTGATGGATGAGCAGCTAAATGAGCAACCACCAGCTAAGTATCTACTGCCTAGCTTAAAAAGGAAAAAGCAAACAGGATTTTCCATAAGTAGATATTAAACAGTGGAGTACCAGAGGGATAGCCAATGGATTGTGCAGCAATGAGTTGCATTCATCTCTACATCTTAAAGAGTTACTCTCTGGAGGTATTTTCATGTTCTAAAAATGAATGTGTAGCACTCAACGTAATATTCTGTTACCATGACAATTCCAAAAAACATAAGTTGTTATCTGCAGCCTTAGCCTAGGTTAGTTGTCCTAAGCAACTTGAATAATGTCAGGGTATAATTAAAGGTCAAATAAAAATGGCTTTACAGCTATAACTTTATAATGCGCATGCACAGAATTACATAATTATGTTAACTACCCCTTTAAAAAAACACACATGCATAGCCACAACCATACACAAGCACACATTCTATAAACTGTATCACATGTGTATAGTATATGCAATTTATAATGTATACGGGCTCTAGAAGTTTATTTTTCCATGTAAAATAAGGAATAGCTGGGAATTACAAAGTTCAGTCTAAAAAGAAAATCCTGCATGTGCATATATGTTTAATTTACAGAGATAAACCCCTGTGTTTAACCTCATACATACTTCCCAACATTTCAATTTGCCAAAGAGGGACACGTTTGTTTTAGGGGGTATTGCTGGGGGCATGGCTAGTGGGTGGGACATTGCCAAGAATTTGTAAGTTATTTCATGGCCTATTGGCACCACTTTGTGTAAAAGTTAATGATATAGAACAAGACCAAAGTATTTTAGTTACACAGACTAATTTATAAATATAAATACTGCATTTCATACAAACATAAATGTGAGTTTTATTGATGTGGAGCAATGTGATACACTTATATATACACCACACAGTCTGATCTCCTAAACATAGGGACATCAGGGTGTGAAAGAGGGACATAGGGATTTGGGTTTCAAAGAGGAACTGTCCCTACTAAAAAGGATCACTTGGGAGCTACGGACCCCTAATATCTCCTTAAGAGGGACATTTGGGAGCTAAGCATCCCTTATTTTTCCAAAAGAAGGACACTTGGGTGGTATGCCTCATGGATGCAATACACTCTACATGCCTGTAGTCTCCAAAGGGGTTAAGCTGAGTTTAAGGATAGTTTTTTTAAAATAGAAACGTAAAGTGTTTATTCATATTAAATAAATAATTGAAAAACATTAGAACATTGAGTAAAATTCTCCATATACATCTCCAGCTGTAAGGGCTTTATGCACAAAACAAAAGTAGATTAATTCTTGGTCTAACCATCAATAATCTAATTTAAAAAAATGAAAATATGTGTAATTACCGCTGGATTCAATGGGGCTTTGAAACCCTTGAATGCTAGAGAGGTATCCAATGCATTTTGAAGTATTCAAGGGGTTAAAAATGTTAAGCCAATGACAGTTTTTTATTGTCCACCATGGTGCAGTTGGAGAGCTGGAAAAGCATAGCTCCGGAATAAGGCCTTCAGTAACTGCAAGACATGTTTTAGTGCTGTGCGCACTTGCTTGGTAAACTCAAATGAATAACTAACAGGAGGTGTGGTTGGGATGCATTCTAAAGAGGTTCAATGGGTAATGAACAATATCTCACAGAATGAGCAGTGGTTATTAGCAGTATTTTAGTAATGTTCTACGGCACTATAACTTAGAGGCAGAAGAATGTTTAGTTGAAATGTGAAAAGAAATGAACATTCTATAAGTCTGTCTGTGTTTCTGGGTCCCTACTGGATGTTCAGAACATTGGGGGAGAATTATAAAAAAAACATTCTTTTGATTTTTAAAAACTGTCATTAAAGGGATAGTAATCCTTAAAATGTAAAACAAAAAAAAAAATATGTTGTAGGGTTTATTCCCCTGACTAAAACAAGGGTACTCCCACTGCTTAAAGGTGTTTCATTCAAAACTTATTACAGCTCAAAGTTGAATTTTTAGGTGCAATTTCACAGTGTCCTGAAATTGTACAGTGGTGCTGTTGCTACACCATCCTATGGACAGCTCTGGTCCCGGGACCATAAGTAAGACATTTTAAGTATTACTAGCCCTTTAAGTCATGGCAGCTGGTGAAAATGCCAGGTCTGATTTATAAATGAGTAATGGCTTCATTATAAATATGAAGTTAGTATTCTGATGTTAACGCCTGAAATGCTTAAGAATAGATCATACCCGGTGTTAGATTCTGGCAAAAATGATGTTGCAAAATTGTGTCAGTTAGCAACTTCTCTTTATAAATTAGCAGTGTCAAAATTTTTGCCATCTCTACCGTCACTTTACGGGAAGCACAACTACGTGGGTTTAAGGCTTCCAAAACTGTCCTAATCTTCTTTTTAAGCCTTTGAGTGCCAGAGGGTACACATTGCATTGCTTCGCAATGTGTTGTGTACCCCTCTGGCACTCAAAGGGTTAAACACCGACCTTTATTTTTATTCCAACTTTAACACCACATTTTTCATAAATCCAGTTTTATAAATCTACCCAAAAATATTTATTTCTGCATATGATCTAATGTTACATTGCAGAAAAAACATGACCATTTGTGGATTTTCATGAGACAGAATCAATGAAATCAAGTAAGTGAGTCTCATGGCGTGAGAGGAGCTGGAATAATTATTTGGCAACCCACCATATTCATAGGTCATAAATATCAATTCACATTGATAAATATGGGACATTTAACCCGTGAGTGCAAGTGGGGTATACGATGCATCAATGCATTGTGCACCTTTCTGGCGCTGAAAGGGTTAACACATTAAATGCATTGGAAGCCATATTCACATTCAAGGGGTTGAAGAACACCCCATTTAAATTAATGGGAACTTCATTTGTCTCAAATGGATTTGTCAATTTGCCACAAAATTTGTACCTTTTTGGCTTCCTAAATAAGGCTTTTAGTGGGGCCCACGTAATAAGAATAGCTATATTAATTCTGGGTGAATCAACTAACCCCTTGAATGAGAAAGGCAACTCGATGTATTGTTTTACAATGAGCTGGAAAACTCTCTAGAATTCAAGGAGATAGGAACTCCATTTAACCCTTTAAGTGCCCGAGGGGTGAGCAACATATTGATTCGTAATGCATTGCGCACCCCTCTAGCCCACAAAGGGTTAAATCCATGGACTTTTTTATTTGCGTCCCATTGCGCAGTCGCTTTGCCCCAAAAAAGCTCCAGTTCTGCTTAATACATCAGGCTAATGAAGATGAACACAGAACACATTGCTGAAGCCATGTGGCGTACGTGGACAGAGCACATGGCTATGTCAACATGAGATTATAGACATATGTTGTGCTCCTGTCTGGTTGCCACCAATCCCACCTTATCCCTTGAACATTACCTTCATTATTACTTACTTTGAGCAGTTTACAGCGGATCTGTGCAGAAACCATATGGCTGTTCCGGAGGTTGCCCACCCTGAACATTAGGGTAAGTTTACCATCCCTCATGGAGATAACTGCATGTTCACTGAACATTAGCGTTTCGGCTCTCTTTTTGGGCTGTGACATCTTAATAAACATGCAGCCAATGAGAAATGCATCAACTATGGACCCTAGAATGGACTGGAAGAGGAAGAGTATTATCCCTTCCGGGCACTTATCAGTGATATACCTGAATCCATACCCAATGGTGGCCTCTGTCTCAATGAAGAAAAGAAAAGCTGATGGAAAATTGTAGACATTGGCCACGCAAGGTGTGTAATTTTCGTCATGTGCTTTATTGAGGTCCCCTCTCATATAGGCAATGACCCACCACATGGATGCCATAAAGAGCCAGGCCACTGTGTAAGTCAAGATAAAAATGAATAGGTTCCATCGCCACTTAAGGTCCACAAGGGTGGTGAACAAATCAGAGAGGTATCTGCTGGTCTCACTCCCTAGGTTCCCATGTTGGACATTACATCGGCCGTTCTTCTCCACAAACCTCTGTCTTTTCTTTTTTGGAGCAGCTTGGTTAAAACCAGAGCCACTGGATGAAGTGGTCACTACCTGATAATCGTCCCCAAATTTCCTTCGGAGTGCAGACATAATATGAAAAAAACAGCCAGATTAAATGAATGTGGAAATCAGTGTCAAATTATTATTCACTGTTGTTTTATTTTTCCGTAGCCTTTGTTTTACTTGTAGAATAAGAATCCCCTATTCCCATCTACAATGCACATACTCCATGATCTTCCATTAGAGATGCTTCACACTTGTCAAACAGAAAGGGTGAATACTGATTTACTATCTTAATTTCTTTTTGTTTAAACACAATACAAATGCTCTCATTATCTCCTCCCCAGATCTCTATATTCAGTGGCTTGAATCCTGCAGCAAAGCATTTCTTGCACGCTTGGGGTTGCCTATAAGTTGGCACACAGAATGGAAATAAAATTAGAGAGGGGTAACCTGATTACAAGAGTCCGGTACAATGCTTCATCTCTGTGCTTGGGCAACCATGGAAAAGTCTCCTGCTGGTTGTTCTCAGGAATCCTCTTCTTACAACAGTTACAGAGCAAATGCACATGGGTTCAAGCAGTGGTCCAGCTTGAAATCCCTCAGCATCACACACGCCCCCTCCCCCAAACTGGGGATCATCAGTGCAGAACTGTACTGTGTGTGTGACTCTACTGATCTCAGACTGGCAAAGGAAATATTGTCTTACCCAACCGGTCCTTTCTAAGCTTCTTGGGATGTTGGAAACAAAAGCATTAATGATCCTCACAGTAGAATGTCTTTTTCTTGGCTCTGTGACTTCATGCTCTTTGCAGGGGTTCTTAGTGTTCCAGGCGAGCAGGTTGGAAACATTAATAGACCAAGGTTAGTCAGATATTGCTAGAGTTCTTTTTTCCAGGGGAGGTGGAAGAATCATGATTGTGGTGAGTGTGTGCAAGAGAGAAAGGAGATAGTGCTGGTGTGTGTGTGTGTGTGTGTGTGTGATCAGCTGCAGTGATCACTGGCTCCACCTTCCTCTTCCCTGCCTCCACTCCCCATCTGTACGGCTGGAGTGCCAAACTCAGTATCCTGACAGATTCTGTATCCAGACAGCCTTGTGGGAGTGGGATTGTGCTGTGCACGAGCAGGCAGAGCTTCAGGGTCCTATTTTTCAAAAGCATCAACACTGGTTGCCTTATGTTCAAGAGAAAATGTGGAGCAATTCACTGACATACCAACTACACTACAGGGACATAAAAAAGTGTTCATAATCCCTGTGTGTGTGAGTGTGCATGTATGTACGTGTGTGTTTGTGTACATATATATTTTGGTATGTTTTTATGTATGTGTGTGTGTTTATATATGTGTATATATTTGTATGTGTGAATTACAGTTTGTGTGTGTGTATTTGTGCAATGGATACCTCTATAGCTTTCAAAGGGTTAAAAACCTTGTTTAAATCAATGTGAAGTGTTTTTCGTTCACTGCAGTGCACTTGGTTTGCGCCAGATTTTCTCTTCATTTCTTTTGAGCACAAGACCGTGACATACACACACATACACACACACACACACACATAAATATACACACACACATACACACATAAATACACACACACATAAATACACACACACACAGACACACATAAATACACACACATACACACATAAATACACACACACACATACACACATAAATACACACACACACATAAATACACACACACACACACACACACATAAATATACACACACACATACACACATAAATACACACACACATAAATACACACACACACAGACACACATAAATACACACACATACACACATAAATACACACACACACATACACACATAAATACACACACACACATAAATACACACACACACACACACACACACATACACATAAATACACACACACATACACACACACATAAATACTCAAATACATAAACACAGACACACACATAAATACACACACACATATACACACACATAAATACACACACACATACACACATATAAATACACATAAATACACATAAATACACACACACACACATAAACACACACATACATAAATACATACACATAAATACACACACACACACACACACACATACACATAAATACACACACACATACACACACACATAAATACTCAAATACATAAACACAGACACACACATAAATACACACACACATATACACACACATAAATACACACACACATACACACATATAAATACACATAAATACACATAAATACACACACACACACATAAACACACACATACATAAATACATACACATAAATACACACACACATACACATAAATACACACACATAAATACACACAAACGCACACACATACACACAGATTCTCAAACATACATACAAGCATAAATACACACATACATATATATAAATAAAAACACATACAAATAAATACATACATACATACATACATACATAAACATAAATGCTCATACACACACACATAAATACACACACACAAACATATAAATACACATATACATACACACAGATACTCAAACATAGACACACACACATAAATGCACACACATAAATACACACACACATAAATATACACATACACACACAAAGACACTCAAATGTAGACACACACACATAAATACACACATAGACACGCACACAAATGCAAAGGCACACAGACACCCATACACACACACTCCCACACACACAGATAGGCAAACACTGACATACACATAGACACACGCACACCAAGCTACGTATATGTAAACACATGCACAAACACACAAACTCACATGCTTGTGCTCACACACATAAGGGAATTGTGGGTGTTTGTACTTGTATCCTATGGTGCAGTTGGTTTGCCTCAGAATCGTTGCACATTTGAACGTCAGTCCCAGGGAGCTGTGTGTGGTGCTGAAATGCATCTCTATGGCAGGTTAATGCAGATCATGTGTCTGATGTACTCAGATAACTGGGGCATACCAGCTGCCCCATATGGAATGAAAGAAACTCCCCATTAATTTAAACAGGTCTTTTAACCCCTTCATTGGCAGACAAGTCTCCAGAACATTGTTTCACAATATGTTTCAGGCCTTTTTCGCATTAAAAGTGTTAAAAGACCCATACAAATCAAGGGACATTTAGGGAATGTTTATCCCCTGTAATACAGTTGGTTTGGTCCAGAATTACCCCATTTCTTCTTAGTACGTCAGACTCATGGAGCGAAGGGTTGCATTGAGCCCCCAGAAACGTTGTATGTTTCATTGCATTCAGTACAGTTCAGCGAGAGCTGATTTGTGCACATCTCTGTGAGTTATGTTCTCCTATTCTTGTTCCAGAATTGCTCCTCTTTTATTTTGTGAATATTTCCCTATATGTATGTTATTCAGGAGACGAGGACAGTAGTTTAATCTTTTAACTAATGTCGTCCATGTGAACGAAGCTGAAAGGGGTAATAAACTGCAGTCATGAAAAAATAAAACTGTAGTTGATCTTTTTCTGCTCAGAGACCAAATGTAATCTTGTAATCTTACTGCTGGTAAAAGCTTCATTCAGAGGTTATTATACCGCAAATATAAATTTTGTTTAGAGTCTCATTTTAACCCTTTGCGTGCCAGATAGGTATCCAATTATGGATACCCATTTGGCACGCAAAGTGTTAAAGATTTTTGTTTTGTTCTTCTAGCCAAGTAGAGCCAATTGCTATTATAGCTTATCAAGTTCTGAAGGCAGAAGGCAGACACAGATTTTCTACTGACAGTAATGGTAACAGCATCCACTTGGCCACAATAAAGCATGAACTCAAAATCTTAATCAAAAGTGTGATTGTGCTGTAATAACTTTTGAATGAGGCATCTATCATCAGTGAAAGAACTGCTGTTTGACTTTATTTTCATAGTAAGGGTTAAAGCTTTATTATTTAGGGTTGGTGTAATAGGTTTTCCCTTTTTCAGAGGCTGCCACATAAAAACAAATAATTGTTACATTAAGCATGGAAAGGGGCAATTTTACTTTTAATAAATGTTTACTGCCGACACATGTACACAAATGCATACCTCCCAACATTTCAAACTACCAAAGAGAGACACTTCTTTTAGGGGGCGTGGCTGGGGATGTGACTGGTGGGAGGGGCATTACCAAGAATTTTTAGGTTATTTCATGACCTATTGACACCTACTCGTGTAACCTAATAAATTATTTAGAGCAAGATCAAAGCATTTTATTTACACAGACTAATTTATTAACACATATAGTGAAGTTTAAACAAACATTAATGTGGGTTTTATTACTGTGGAGCAATTTGATACACTTCTATACACACCACACAGTCTGATCTCCTAAACACAGGGACACCAGGGTGATACACTTATATACACACCACACAGACTGATCTCCTAAACACTGGGACACCAGGGTGATACATTTATATATACACCACACAGTCTGATCTCCTAAACACAGGGACACCTGGGTGATACACTTATATACACACCACACAGTCTGATCTCCTAAACACAGGGATACCAGGGTGATACACTTATATACACACCACACAGTCTGATCTCCTACACACAGGGACACCAGGGTGATACACTTATATGCATACCACACAGTCTGATCTCCTAAACACAGGGACACCAGGGTGATACACTTATATACACACCACACAGTGTGATCTCCTAAACACAGGGACACCAGGGTGATACACGTATATACATACCACACAGTCTGATCTACTAAACATAGGGACACCAGGGTGATACACTTATATACACATCACACAGTCTGATCTCCTAAACACAGGGACACCAGGGTGATACACTTCTATACACACCACACAGTCTGATCTACTAAACACAGGGACACCAGGGTGATACACTTATATACACACACCACACAGTCTGATCTCCTAAACACAGGGACACCAGGGTGATACACTTATATACACATCACACATTCTGATCTCCTAAACACAGGGACACCAGGGTGATACACTTATATACACATCACACATTCTGATCTCCTAAACACAGGGACACCAGGGTGATACACGTATATACATACCACACAGTCTGATCTCCTAAACACAGGGACACCAGGGTGATACACTTATATACACACCACACAGACTGATCTCCTAAACACTGGGACACCAGGGTGATACATTTATATATACACCACACAGTCTGATCTCCTAAACACAGGGACACCTGGGTGATACACTTATATACACACCACACAGTCTGATCTCCTAAACACAGGGATACCAGGGTGATACACTTATATACACATCACACAGTCTGATCTCCTAAACACAGGGACACCAGGGTGATACACTTCTATACACACCACACAGTCTGATCTCCTAAACACAGGGATACCAGGGTGATACACTTATATACACACCACACAGTCTGATCTCCTACACACAGGGACACCAGGGTGATACACTTATATACATACCACACAGTCTGATCTCCTAAACACAGGGACACCAGGGTGATACACTTATATACACACCACACAGTGTGATCTCCTAAACACAGGGACACCAGGGTGATACACGTATATACATACCACACAGTCTGATCTCCTAAACACAGGGACACCAGGGTGATACACTTCTATACACACCACACAGTCTGATCTACTAAACACAGGGACACCAGGGTGATACACTTATATACACACACCACACAGTCTGATCTCCTAAACACAGGGACACCAGGGTGATACACTTATATACACATCACACATTCTGATCTCCTAAACACAGGGACACCAGGGTGATACACTTATATACACATCACACATTCTGATCTCCTAAACACAGGGACACCAGGGTGATACACGTATATACATACCACACAGTCTGATCACCTAAACACAGGGACACCAGGGTGATACACTTATATACACACCACACAGTCTTGTCTCCTAAACACAGGGACACCAGGATCATACACTTATATACACACCACACAGTCTTGTCTCCTAAACACAGGGACACCAGGGTGATACATTTATATACACACCACACAGTCTGATCTCCTAAACACAGGGACACCAGGGTGATACACTTATATGCACATCACACAGTCTGATCTCCTAAACACAGGGACACCAGAGTGATACACTTATATGCACATCACACAGTCTGATCTCCTAAACACAGGGACACCAGGGTGGGAAAGAGGAACAGAGGGATTTAGAACTAAAAGAGGGACACTTGGGAGGTGTGCATATGTAAGAAGTCACTATATATATGAGTGAGTTTAATAAAACTGGCATTTGAAATGCAAAAAATATTCCCTAAAATAAAGCATTGATTCTTAACCCCTTAATTATTAGAATTGCAAAACAATGCACTTGAAACATGCGTATTAATAAAAGGGGATAACAATTGCAGTGCAACTTGTAATCAATAAAAATGCAACTGTCACTAAATGTGTCTATAAACGAAACGCAGTAGATACTCAGTGCCAGTTTTCCCATCAGGTAGAATAGTGAAACAGAGCTGTGCTAGCCACATTCACATTCTCAGTTGTGGGTGTGGTCAGAGCAATATTGATGTCCACAGTTTAACCCCTTAACCCAGTGCCAGGACCATCATGACGGTGTATGCGATAAGGACAGATGACGGTCCTGGCATGTCATTAATTTTTTTTTTTTGTGATCAAGAGGGGAGTCTAAAACTGACAGCTTCATGACCAGAGCAGTTAGTTTCAGCCTCACCCATGGCGAGCTGGTACGTATGACCGCTCACATGTTTTTCTGGTCTAAGCCTATCATATTGGATGTCTACCTGTAAGGGGAGCAGTGAGATTACCCTGAGGTCAGACGCCTAGGGGCATCAGTGCTGAAAATGGTCTTTATGGTTACATATGTTTTTTGACAGTAGTTACAGAATAACTTAATATATTGATGTGTTTAATTTTGATAGATATTTAGCGATTTTGTGGACATTGTTCAGGAGTCGATTTATGGTGTGACTTGTATCTAGAATAAATTAGTATTTTTATTATACAAAATATTATACAAAATGTTGTGTCTTCTGTTCTAAAAGGAAGACGTAGCACTGATCTTTTGTAGTATTTTGCCTTTAATTTTTAATTATTTTTAATTTCCTCCAATTTTTCTTTTATCGTATTCCTGACAGGGAGCTATTTGATTTTTTTTTTCAGGGAGCTTTTTTTCAGGGAATGTGAAAGAATAGAAAGTGCGGCAATGCAAAATGGTACAATGTCAGAAAAGACAGTAAAACAACTTAGAAAAGCAGGTAGACTGCAACATTGTATAAATATCTTTCACAGTCCCAGACTGAAGCTCTTTGGAAATACAGATCCAGGAAGCTCAATATCATAGACAGAAAAATATAAAAAGATAGGTGAAGATGTAAAAAATATAGGTAATTTGGATTTACATATTATGCACTTGCAGGATATAGAATGTCAAGAGGGAGGTTTCTTGTCTCTTTATATTATTTACATCCCCCAAAATGACAGAAGAAACACAGATAATTTGTTACTTTTTCATATCCCACGGTGTGAAAGGATATTTTGCCCAACATATTACTACAAATTACTCCCAAAGTACAGTCATCAATGCATCACACAATCTCTACCATGCCTTTGCACATTTGCTGCAGTAATAGAGCCTTAAGCAAAAAAATCAAGCAAAAAAACACAAACATATGAGCCATTCTGGAGCATACCGACTGCACCATAAAGAAAAAAAGCCAAATTTATTCAAAGAAAGATTTTTTCCCCTTGCACTCTAGATAGGTCTCCCATGCATTGCAAAACAATGCAAGGGAGGCCTGTCTAACAGTCATTTGGTTAAAAGCCTGATTTAGAATAATGCAAAATTGTGTTTGATCCCCTAAATTACAGCTGATTTGCTGTAGAATTGCTCATATTTGGCTTTCTGCATAAAACCCATAATCAGGGGAATTCTATTATCAGACTTCCAGCTTTTAAGAAGGAAAACTCCTTATAACCCCCATCCAGCCAATGGCTGTCTGGAGATGATAGGAGATGTAGTCTTCAACATCTGGATGTCCAACAATTGTCTTTGTTCTTCAACCATTACAAGTGAGAAAATTGTCCCTTTCAAGATCTGCTGTGGCTGGATTGTCCAAAATTATGAAAGGCTGTGATGCCTCTCAAGCAACTAATGTCAGATTAGTACTGACATTGGTATTTCCAGTTGCCCTGTATGGCTGTGAAAGCTGGACAACTAGAAAAAGTGAAAGGAGAAAGAGTGTTGCTTTTGACATGGAGGAGATTACAGAGAGTCAAATGAACTGCAAAACCGACTCATTCTGAAACAAATCAAGCAAGCCTCTTGTGATGCGATCTCAAAATTCCCTGGATAAATGTCTTCTGTTGGGCACAGCAGAAGGTAGTAGGAGAAAAGAAATTGTATGAGATCGATTGATGGAATCCAGAAGAATACAGAACTCACAACTGCAAGCTCTGCATGAAAACGCCCAAGCAAAGTAGAGAGATCTAGTCCATCGGATCACCAGAAGTCAAAGACCACTTGATGGAAAGTGGATTCTATAAGCCTTGTGTAGTTTATGAGTGACAGAGTTTATGTGACACTTAACAGCCCTTCCACTATTCGTGATGCTAAATGAAATACAAACACACAAACTTGGGCATTATGAGCAAGTGATGGGGGTAGCATTCTCTATAATGCCTTAAATATAGATGAGCAATACTGGGGCAAACTAACTGATCCATGGAGAAGGTGGGGGATGGAAATTCCACTTGATTTTAAAGAGGCTTTGAAACCCCTTGGAATGCATTGGAGACTGCTCTAGATTTCAGCCACTAAAAAGACATCCCTTTTAAATTAACAGGGATTTCAAACTCTCCACCTTTTGATTGTGCATCAGGATGAGCAATTATGGAGCAAGAAACAAGCATATATGACCGCACTATCCAAAGACTTCAACAACCAAGCATCATCATAATAAAAAGTACCTTTATTTCTTCATATTAAAATATCACCATAACGAAAGGATGGTGAGCTGTTAGGCAGGGCTATCTCTCAACAGGTGTCATGTCTGCAAATGCATCTAAAACGCTTAGTCTTGATCACAAAAATTTTTGTGATCAAGAGTCACTAAGCGTCCTAGACACAAAACTCATTGATCGAGTTCAGGCATTTGCAGACATGACACTTGTTGAGAGATAGCCCTGCCTAACAGCCCACCACCCTTTCATTATGGTGATATTTTAATATGAATAAATAAAGGTACTTTTTATTTTTATGATGCTTGGTTGTTGAAGTCTTTGGATGGTGCAGTTACATATGCTTGTTTCTTGAAGTTTGACGGGAGCAGAGGGTTGCGACCAGCACACCTTTGACAATACTACAAGCTACACTTTTGTGCGTTACTATGTATTGTTTATGTTTTACAGTCCGACATTGAATGGAGCCGCTATTTTTGTTTCAATTATGGAGCAAACCAATGAAACAATGGGGGTAATAGTAGTGAAAGCCTAACTTATTTAAAAGGGGAATTTAACCAACCAAATGCTAGAGAGGTCTTCAGATTTCACCCCAGGACATAGTAGGTTCTAGTAATACCCCTGGAGGAAGATTTATAAAAACCGTTCTTCTTACCTTTTAAAGAACAGTTGTTAGGGCACGGCAAGTGGATATAACGCCAGGCCTGATTTATAAATGATGAAAATATGGCGTTATATTATGCATATTTTAACACCTGGAATTCATTAGGACAGCATATATATGGCGTTAAGATTCTGACGATAATTCTGTCACAAAATTGTTGCAGCGCGCAACATTTCTTTATAAATTAGCTGCGCAATTTTTTACAAACTGGCTACTACATTTAAAAAAAAATGTACTACACGGCGTACAGCCCTCCGAAACTGGTGTTCTTACTTTTATAACTATTGAAGATGCTGTTAAAGCAATTTTAACGCATCTTTATTTAACTCCATTTTTATAAATATCCTTTCTGGTGCCTAGAATTCCTCCTCTGCCCTGCAGCTCAGTGTCAGGTCAGTCAGTGTGACATATACAACATGAACAGCAACATTACATGCAATTACTAAAACACAGGCCTGCAGCTTCAGTTCCATAGATGAAGCATATCCAGCACCTACACGCTAATGGACCATGCAATGCAAAGACACTGGATTCGTCTCCTTTTAGCCCAGGATATACAATCAACTTCCAACAGTTTTGGACAGCTCTTGTGACTAACAGAAATCCCCTGTTAGGCTTATTCGTTCCAGAAAAAAAGATGGGTGAACCAGTCCCAGGCAATTACATGAACACACTGAAAAAAGTATTGTTTGTTAAACTCATTCAAAAGCAGCAGCCATTAGTATATTGAAGGAGTCGACTACTTTCAACTCTGCAGATGTTGAAGATGATGGGAATTGTAGTCAAACAACATCTGAAAGGCTGAGCAGGCTGTAAACCATGATCTAGGGCTGAAATAGTTGCTCCAAGCTGGTATAGAGACTTGTTATGAAATGGAACATCCCTATGAAAAGGCACACACACATACAAAGGCACTACAAGCAATTTACTGCAGGGCTAGAAAACACAAAAGGTGGTTGAGAGACCAGGAAGGTAAGGAAGGCAAGGCTAATGGAAATACTACAGGCAAATGCAGGGATAGCTGAAAGAAGAGGGAGAAGAAAGGAGGTTGGGAGAAGAAGAGAGAAGAGGAGAGAGGGGAAGTGGAAGAGTGGAACAGAGCAACAGAGGAAGAAAGAGAAAGAGGAGAGAATACCATCTTCTAGAAAAGACACACACACACACACACACAAATAAATGCCTAAAATTTTGAATTACAAAATAAATAAAAAGAATTGACAGTAGATATGTGACTAGTAAGTGGAAAGAAGATGGTGATAGGAGATCCCATTATCAGCGATGAGGGTAGAAGAGCTGAGGCAGTAGATTTTAAAAATAAATGTTGCACTGACACATTCCCCAATCTATCAGTGTCACTGAACTGACTCTCTCAGACAGTGATTGAGAACTGAACGTGTGTAAAAGAACAAGTTACCTATTAACCAAGATAACAGGTTACCTATTAAACCAATCTTATTATAGCAAAACAATGTTTTCTATTGAAATATAATCACCCTATCAAAAAGCTCTAATTGTCACTACACTTCTAGTCACTTACTATATAAGAACCAGTCTAGATATATGTGTAAATGAGACTACTTTCTATTATCTTCATTACAAGACCTTGTTCATACAAGTGAATGTGCCAAAGTAGGGTTTTTATGGCATCCACTCACCCTAGGATGCCTTATGGTAAGGGATGCCTGGAACACGTCTTGCTACAACTCCCTAGTGACTAATGACAGTTCCTGAAAAGTTGTGTCAGTGATGATCTTCAGAAAGCAAAAGAAGAGCAATTCTGGAGCATACCAACTGCTCTATAGGAGAGAAATAAAACTCCCCATTGATTTAAATGGGGCTTTTAAGCCCCTTGAATGCTAGAGACATCCAATGGATTGCAAAGCAATGCATTAGAGCATACCTCTCCAACAAGTAGCTCGTGTGGCTACCAGTGAGTAGTTCTCAAAACTCCAATCAGGTCCAGAGGTTGAAATATGCTTCCTGATTGGCTGCGGCCAATCAGGACAGACCTTTCATTTGCAGTAAGCAGCAGTGGCCGACCAGCTGATAGTAATGCAGATAGAGTACCTCATAACATTTTCCTGGTTTTCCTGCCAAAAGATACCATAATAGCTCTTAGCCCCTTACCGTCTGGTGACATGTCAGTACCCTGACTGTTTTTTTTCCTGAAGGACCAGTGACTGTCCTGGCATGTTTCATATTTTGTGCTTATAGTGCTCCTGCAGGAGCACTGCAAGCACTAACAGGGTCTGAAATTGACTGCTCCAAAACTGAAGCAGTCTCTCTCAGGCCCCCATTCAGCATGGCGGTACATGCCATCATCCATGTGTGCCGGAGCACAGACAACTATCAAATCGGTCCTTAGGGGAAGGTTATTTTGTTGGACTGCGGGTCATTAAGAGGTTAAATAACACCTGTTTACAGTGTGATTCTATATTCAATCAACCATTGTAAAAATGATTGTAAAGGTTTTGATATGTTCATTAAATATTTTAATGTAAGATAACATCAGGTAACTTGATTGAAAGACACTATCACACAAAAAAAACTGTGGCTTATTGAGAGCCACAGCTTTTGGCTTCTATAGTAAAAATGGATTTCTTCTGCTAGTGATTATACATGTTGTAACAGAATTTTATCATGCTGTTAAGGAGGTCACTCATTTCCTGCGCAGCACTTTGTTACCAGAAAGTATGGACGGAATGAGATATAATATGGAGATATAATATTCACAGTTCTAAACGCATATATTTCAAAATATGTTGTAGAGTAGCTCAGTATATTTTTCAGATTAAAAGTAACTCTCGAGAAAGAAAAAGGTTGGTAACCCCTGCATTGGCAATATCTGTATAATTCAACGAGTTAAAATTAAATGGTAATTTTATTTATTTATTTATTTATATATATATTTTTTTTGCCCCTGATTTGCAGTTGGTATGATCCATCATTACCCATCTTTTGTTTCCGACATGAAGCCTTATGGGCTGTATTCAGAGACGACTGAACAATTCTGGTGCAAGTCTAATGCACCATATGACAGAAAAATATATCCAGAAAATGACTATTCATTTAACCTTTTGAGTGCCAGAGGGGTACGCAATGCATTGCTTTGCAATACTTTATGTACTCCTCTGGCACTTGGTATCCTTTTTAAAAGGTTGCACGCATTTAACACCTTAACCATGTTGCATGATAAAAATGGCGACATGAGAATCTTGAACTGCATGACAGCGTGAGATTCTTATATCGCCTACTGAAAGGTCGCATACCTTTATAGATCCAGGAGCCGGGAGCGGATCTTCCAAGTAAGTGTGGTGGATAACGAAGGATGTAAATCATGCATTTGAACACATACATATATAGCATTTTTTTAAAATCTTAACCAATTGAATGCTAGAGGTCTTCAATGCATTGCAAAGCATTCAAGTGCTTAAAATCCCCATTTAAATTAATGAAAAGTTTGATTTGCTCCTATAGTACAGTTACTTGACCCAAAATTGCTCATAAGTAATTCTGTCAATAAGGCACTAGATATTTAAATTGTTCATAAATGTAACAGGATTAAACAGATGCATATATGCTTCATGTATAAATTGAGAAACAGAAAGTGTATGCATAATATGATTATTAAGCTGGAGAAGTGAATGGATGCATACATAAACACATATTGAATATGTAGAAAGAGTTTTAGTGATGCAGAATAAATGAATGATACAGTAATTGATGATGGCTGGATAGCCATGCAAGTAGAGTTGAGTGAGCAGGCCATGCTTAGGCCTTCTTGCCAAGTCTACAAATAGTCTGAGACATTTATTATCCATTAGAACTGTTTCATATAAGCCATCATTAATGTTGTGCATCATTTCATGGGTCTGTGAGGTTCCCTTTTAAGACTTTACAATGCTCGGAGGAGAAGAGTTAGATTAACAAAGAAGAGATCAATTATTAACCCTTTGAGTGCCTGAGGGGTACGCAATGCTTATTTAAAGTGACACATCACTTAAAAACAACAGTTTTTAAAATGATCAATGTTGTATTAAGCATTTTTGTATTTAGAAAACTAAAGTAGCTGAATAGATTATGCAAATTAGAGTGCACTGTGTATGCACTTAAATTTACATTCCCTCCCCCACTCACCAATGCATTGCCTGCCTCACATAGCACTGAATGGGGAGGTAATATAAAGCTAAAACAGGAAATTCCTTAATTCATATTTTTTTTGTGAAAGTATTTTACCAGGAAGAATACATTGGGTTTGTCTCTTGTGTTCTAGTATGTCCTGTCTACCTCAGAGGGGTGAAAGGCTGAGCTAGTGCAACACAGAAATAATTTTAAATGCTCTTTCAAAATCACCAGAGGTATTTTTAGATGAGTATTCCTTTAACCCTTTGAATGCCAGATGGGTATCCAATGCAGTGCAAAGGAATGCGTTGGACAAACCTCCAGCAATCAAAGGATTAAAGGGATAGTAATGTTTCATAATAAAAGCAACTCTAATTAATCATCATAGTATTTGGACTTTGGAAAGTGTTATTTCAATTCTGTCAGAGTTGTAGTTCAAGAGTAATTCAATGACAAAGTATCCCCCTCCCTCCCCTTTTACTGATGTAACACTGCTCAGCCAGATCAGAAGGGAGGTGCCCAGGAAGACTGCAGAGAGGGACAATCTTCAATTAAGATAAGGGAAAACCTGAAAAGCTTGTCAAGGGAGGCAGGGCTTTCATTGTTCTCTTAGGAAGAAGATTGTCCCCTGCTGTTATCTGTCTGGTTTATGGACTGCATTCCACATCTGAGAAGAGATGGCTTACACTAGGGGCGGGAGGGGGAAACACAAAGGTTTGAGAGATAAGACTTATATCGTTCTTCATGTTTTTTTAATGCCTACAAAATAAAATAAAGTTAAAACGAAATATTACTATCCCTTTAAAGCAGCTTTTTGCCCATTTTCAGCAGAACATGAATTCCTGGTTGAGATAAAGTGACTTATTTGTATTTGACTTGTTCAGTCCAGTGCACTCCATATACCGTATACCCTAACTCAGTGCTTCTCAACCAGGGCTCCGTGGCAGTTCAGTGTGCCACAGGCATCACCTTAGGGTGAGATGTTCAGAAAGTGGTGGTAAATGAAATTGTCTGTAATCAGAATAAAGAAGTTCTTATTCCATGGTCTGTCAATTCTCAGACATATTTCCATCATTTTATGCATCCAATTCTGCCATCTCGGTCAAATGGAAAAAGCTGCCTTAAAAGTGGGCGTGGTTTAACCTACAGTTATATTGTGAGTTATTTTCAGCAAAATTTTTGCTTCAACGTCACTTTTTTGTCTGATTAACATCATTTTTTTCCCGACAAAATAAAAATGTTCTAAACTTGGAGCAGACAAATTAAACTACAGTTAGTAGGAGTGAGAATCAATTTGGAATTTCAAAGACAAAAAAAGTCTTTGTTTCTTTAAGAATTTTCATTTCAAAGGCAAAATCAAAGACATTTTTAACATCAGAATTTATAAGGCCAATGTTCATCAAAATCTTGTTACCATTGTTTATAATTCTTTAGACATATTTTCAATTGTGACGGATTTACTTCTGGAAATATTGTCCTTCTTTTACCACCAACTCATGATCCGACACTTTTTTTATTATGACAAATTTTTGAACATCTCACCCTTAGAGTACCCCATTTTATCTATAAGGCCTTGACAAAAATGTGAATGGAAAGTTACATCTGTATATTTATAGAAATTACTGTGAACAATATGTTCATTTTAGTTGCGAGATCTAAGAATAACTGTATATTTATTTACTAGTTTAAGAGCCTGTTACACGGGCCATGGTGCCACTGCCAGCCGGTCACGCAGCAGTCATGTGCAGTAGAGACTGCCTGCGTGGCTTGGGCAGTCTCTACTGCACATGACTGCAGCACGCGCAGCAGTCTATACTGCGCATGACTTTGTCGTTACACACGTTTTATCTTATCTTATTATCTAAGATTTGTAATCTTCATTACACCCTTGAAAAACACCCTTGTTGATCCAGAGGAAGGAAAAAAAAACAAACCCTGAATCCATTTCCAATTTAGCCCCAAGTGGGTAAAAAAATTCCTTCCTGACTCCAAATGGCAGTCAGATAGTTCCCTGGATCAACAATCTATCTGCATTGAAGCCATCGGTCATCATTTTCAATATGTTCTGTGCTAGATAGGCATCCATTGCTTTTTTGAAAGCAGTTACATTATATACAACATCCTGAGGCAAATAATTCCATAACTTTACCACCCTTACTGTAAAAAAAATCCCTGCCTTTGTTTTAGTCGAAAGCACCTTTCCTCTAGTCTTAATGGACGACCTCTCATTCTTAGCTCAGCTCTTTGTGTAAATAATTCATTGGATAGTTCTTTGTATTGAGCTTGAATGTATTTGTAAATGGTAATCATTTCATCCCTATAGACGTATCTTTTCTAATGTAACCAAACCCAGTTTGGCTAGTCCCTCTTTATAACTCAGATCCTCCAATCACTTTAGCAGTTTTGTTGCATCTCTACACGTAGGTAGTATTTATCCAATTATTCTAGTAGTGTAGTTCCAGACAATTGACTGTGCTAATAGCCATAAATAACCTCTTTATTTTACTTATTCATTGGGGTGGGAGGCAACATGAGGCCCTGTAACTGATGCAGAGGATGATGGTAATTTTAGTCCATCGACAGCTGGAAGGCCTTATGTTGCCCATTGTGCCCACCCCTACTTAATTGCTTGTGCTTTCACCTTTATAGTTTAACACATTCTAGAACATGAGTAGACTGGCAGAGGCAAATATAATTAGATGGGACAATTCTGAGACAAACCAGCTACTGCATAAGGGTTAATTAAATGTCACATTTTAAACCGCAAATGCTAGCGAGATCTCCAATGTATTGCAAAGAAATTTGCTGGAGACCTCTCTAGTATTCAAGCAATTAAAAGTCCATCTGAAATCAATGTGAGTTTTGGACATTTTAAATTGTCACCCAAGGTGCAGTTTGGTTCGTTCCTGAATTAATATAAGTATTCTTAGTATATCAACCTCAATGAATCAATTTGCCAATGAAACATTTCAGTCCTGGCACATTCAAAGTGACCCAAAGACTGACCCAAGAAATATTGCTTCCAAATGCCCCATTGATTTATTTGATCAGTCCATCTGCTCCCAGTTGTTTGATTCTGTGGCAGGTGGAAAGCTATGTTCATTTTGCCATATTTATTTTATAAGACTGGTTAACGTTATGAAGTAGGGACAGGGCCGGATTTCCCAATAGGCAGATTAGGCATCTGTCTAGAGCTCCAATTTTTTGAGGTGTGCCTCTGCTCTGCTGGCCGCAACCAGAATGGAGCAAGAAGAAAATAGAACAATAAGAGAACAGAGCAGAAAATGGAGTAAGAAGAAAGCAGAGCAAGAAAATGGAGAAAAAAGTGGTGCAAGAAGAAAACTGAGCAAGAAGAAAATGGAAAATTTCACATTACGGTGAAGAATAAATCGAAAAATGGGTTTGGCCACAAAAGAGGGTGTGGCTAGTAGTGGGACCAAGGAAGGGCTAAGGGCACCAGAGGGTGCTGTGCCTAGTGGTGCTTGAGATGTAAATTCAATCATGATTAGGGAAGAGTAAAGTGCTTTTTGAATCTATTCAGAGGACCTAGAGAAAATTTTGGGTCTATCTGAATCAATCCGGAATGAATCATAGAGGGATGGGGGGGGGCAGCATAAGAAAGAGAGGAAGGGGAGTGCTGGATTGCAGTAGGGGGTAGTAGTGCAGGAGTAAGAAGTTCAAAAGAGTAGACAAGTCAATTATGGGAGAGGGGGCCAATTATGGAACAGGGAGAGTGGTCCAGAGGGCATTCAAATTAAATGATAATGGGACAGAGAGAAATGTAGGAGGAAAGGAAAGGGGAAGAGAAAAGGAAGAGGTAAGAGTGGGGAAAGGTCATTGAGGTGCCCTGGAGATCTTACAAAGAAGTTCGTTACCTGTGCAGACTAGTGCCCCAGACAGAAATATGCTGTGATTGGCCTCTGAAGGTAAGTGAACCTGCTTTATTGTTTTTTCATCTGTAATTACATGAATCCATTTCCATTTGTCAAACTAAATAAACAAAAAAAAACCATGAAACCAAATTACCTGTTCCCTAAATTTGTATTTGAATCTTGTAAAACAGCCTGATTTGAAGGAAAACTGAAATTACGGAATAATTTTCTCGTCTTTACTAACGATGGTTCATTTGGAATGTTTTGACTCTATTGAAACTTGAAATGGTTTTCGAGCACTTTCAAAAAAATGAAAATTATCTGGTTTGATCATCTTGAGACTTGCATGCTTATAAATTTGTATTCAATTCATAATTGTCTAAGGAGTTTTTGGAAGCCAATGACGGAGTATAAAGGAGTGTCAGATGGGTGAATAAGTCTGGAAACATTAACCCTTTGAGTGCCAGAGCAACGTGTTGCGTACCCCTCTGGTACTCAAAGGGTTAATAGATTGGGGTGGCCAGGGACAAGTAAGTTGTTTGTCAACTAGGAAGAGGCTGTAGCAGTTGGGTGAGGGATATGTGAATATCTAACATAATAAAGAAATGAATTCTAGACTGAGATGTTCTTGAGCTGAAGGTAGTGAGACTTAAATGAAAGGAATGGCAAAAGGGAAGGTGATATAGAGGCAAACAGTCCGGCATGTTGATGTGATTATAAAGTTAAACTGACATTAGTAAAAATGTGAGAGGAGGGAGGACACTAAAAGGAAGGAACATACAGTAGTTGTTTAGTTGCATTTTACATATTGAATTTAAAAGGATAGTAATGTTTCATAATAAAAGTAGCTCTAATTAATCATCATAGTATTTGGACTTTGGAGATTGTTGTTTCAATTCTGTCAGAGTTGTAGTTCAAGAGTAATTCAATGACAAAGTACCCCCCTCCTGCCCCTTTAACTGATGTAACACTGCTCAGCCAGATCAGAAGTGAGGTGCCCAGGTAGACTGCAGAGAGGGACAATCTTCAATTAAGATAAGGGAAAAACCTGAAAAACTTGTCAATGGGGGCAGGACTTTCATTGTTCTCATAGGAAGAAGATTGTCCCCTACTGTTATCTGTCTGGTCTATGGACTGGATTCCACATCTGAGAAGAGATGGCTTACACTAGGTAAAAGGGGCGGGAGGGGGAACTTTGCTTGTGAATATCTCTTAAACCATAAAGGTTTGAGAGATAAGACTTATATCGTTCTTCTTGTTTTTTTAATGCCTTCAAAATAAAATAAAGATAAAATGAAGTATTACTATCCCTTTAAATGGCCACTATGTCTAAGCATAATTAGTTCTGGTATGAAACAGCCTACTTAGGGCAAAATTCATCCAGCTAAAGAAGTGCAGTTATGGAGCAAACCAACTGCCCCACAGGGGAACATGACATTTCTCAATGACTTACAATGAGTTTCAACTCCTTAGGGGAGATGCACTAAGCTGTGATAAGGAGGTGATAAAGTGTTGATAAACATCCCTGGGAACTTCTGATTGTGGTCTCCTCAGAGAGGAGGGGCTTAATCATGATGGGAGAGGTAGTTCCAAAACTTGAAAAAAATGGCTGGGGAAGGAGGAGAAGCGGGCAGTGAGTGGGAGGAACACACTACTACTTACGTTTAGTCACTGATGAAACTTTAAAGAGAAAGCCAACCTCCTTTTTTCTGCATATATATAAGGTCACTCAACCATATTGTGCACTCACTGCTGCAGGGATAGTGTTGCATTATATCATTAACCCAGCTTTCACGGTCCCTGACAGAAAGCTCCCTGGGAACAGAAATTCAGTGAGCTCCCTGTCATGGACATAAGTGTAAAATAATAAAAAAAATTGGAAATGAAAAAAAATAATAATAATAAAAAGAAGTATAGGTAATTTGACTTTACATTTTATGCATCTACAGAATATGTAAATTAAAAAAGGAGGCTGATTGCCACTTTAAAACAGTGATAGAACATATGAGAGATAATGAAAGGGTGGCTGTAGATCTAAAACATTAGATACTGTGGAATTCTTGTATACTGTATTTACTGTAGGTGTCATCAGTTGTCACGTTGCTGAAAGATGCATAAAGAAAAAGTGATGACTCCTGATGTAAAGCAATAGTGCCATAGGGGAAATAATATATCCCCAGTGAAATAATGATGATTTTTAACCCCTTAAATGCTAGAGTGCTCTCCTTTCTATCATTCAAGAGATTAAAAGCCCTATTTAAATCCGAGGGGAGTTTGGAATTATTCATGTGTTCCCTATGATTCTGTTAATTTGGCCAAGAACTGCATCACTTTGCCTTAATACATAGGTAACATAGAGCTGGTGGGCAACTTGAGGCCCTCCAGCTGCTGCCAGACAATAACTCCCATCAGTCTCTGGTGGCGAATGATGAGAATTGCAGTCCGGCAGCAGTTGACAGCATCAGTTTGAAGATCTCTGACATACATAAAAAAAGAAAGAAAAGCAAATAGCCTTATAATGCCATGACTGAAATATGAAGCAGGGTAATAGAGAAACTGCAGTGATGTCCATTAAAATGGTGGAGAGAAATAAGAAAGTCTTATAAGAAAGGGCAGGGACCCAAAGGCCAATTGGTTTAAGAGTCTTTGGGGGGTGGTCAACAATGTCAAGTATAAAATCCAGACATATTGATCATGTCACTGTGGAAATTAATCTTTACTGTGTAGCTTTACAACTTGGTCAGGATTCACCCTAAGGCAGTCATTTCACAAGGAACACTGCCCATCCCACCCTAAGCTCTCAAACCTGAATGTATGAGTAGAACTCTGCACAATAATAAACTCAATGGATTGACCTTTGTACTTTGCCTGCATAATGCCTATGTATAAAGCTTTGTATTCAAAAGCTGATTACACCAAGGGTAACATTTTAGTAGGTGCCATTCTGCTGCACCCTGTTTAATGACATGTTCACAGGGGAAATCAGAGCAAAATTCTTTCTTTTACACACACCAATCATAGGGTGACTTTAAGGGCTTGTTCACATTAAAGTCATGTGATGGAGGAGTTGTGTAAACCAATATGAACTAAAAGTATGTGTTCAGATCCACAAGTACAGGTGCTATATTAGCAAGTTAGCAAGACCATATAGTGCTAGGGACGGGCAAAAAGTTTAATTTCCTTCCTGGGGCCATTAAAGAGACAGACAACGTTCTTTTTGACTTTATATATTCTGCAAGTGCATCATATGTAAAGGGGAATTGCCTATAGTTTTTTCATGATATTGAGCCCCCTGGATCTGTGTTTCTGGAAAGCTTTCAGTCAGGGACTGGGAAAGCAGAGCTATTTATAAAATGCTGCAGTCTCCCTGAAGCACTGATTGATCTGTATGCTGTAGCGGCAGGCTTTTCTACATTGTTTCACTGTCTTTTACAATATATCTTTTTTTTCATTGCTGCACTATCTATTCAAATTCAGAGAGCTCCCTGTCAGGGACATGTGTAATATATATGTTTGTGTGTGTATAAAAAATTAACAAGCAACTAGGCGGCTGTATGTATTATGCATTTGTAAACTCAAAAAGGTTTGACTGTCACTAAACCTCCTCTTGACTAGTGTTGAGCGAGCATGCTCGGCCGATGCTCGGATCGGCTCGAGCATCGCTCTGCTCGGCACATGGCGGTACTCGTACGAGTACCGCATGTGCTCGCCCGCCATGTTCGGGTCTCCTCCCCGCACGTTTTGCGGCTGCTGCGCAGCCAATAAACGTGCAGGGAGGCTCTGACATCGGTGTAATGCCAGCAGCCATGTTGGCTGCTGGCATTACACTGATTGGCTGGCCAGAACCCGTGGTCGGGTGCTGTATAGCACCTGACCATCGAGTTCGGCTCAGTCTGAGCCAGGGAGAGCTGAGGATAGGAAGGGAAAGGCAGTGTAGGGAGGAAAAAAAAAATTGTGAAAAAAAAGAACCAAAAGTCCTTTTTAGGACTACTGTGTGTGGGGGCAGCAGGTTATTTTGTGTGGGGGGAAGAAAAAAAAAAAAAAAAAAAAAAAAATATTCTGTTTAGTGTGAAAAGTTGCAGATTAGAGCACATTCTGTTTAGTGTGCACAGTTGCAGATTAGAGCACATTCTGTTTAGTGTGCAAAGTTGCAGATTAGAGCACATTCTGTTTAGTGTGCAAAGTTGCAGATTAGAGCACATTCTGTTTAGTGTGCAAAGTTGCAGATTAGAGCACATTCTGTTAAGTCTTCAAACTAAAATATCAAAGTCACATATTCCATTCAGTGTGCGTCGCCGCAGTTTAGCAGCACATTCTGTGTACTGTGCAGAGTTGCAGAATAGGAAGAAATACTGTTAAGTCTTCAAACTAAAATATCAAAGTCACATATTCCATTCAGTGTGCTTCGCCGCAGTTTAGCAGCCTATTCTGTGTACTGTGCAGAGTTGCAGAATAGGAAGAAATACTGTTAAGTCTTCAAACTAAAATATCAAAGTCACATATTCCATTCAGTGTGTTTCACCGCCGTTTAGCAGCCTATTCTGTGTACTCTGTACAGTTGCAGAATAATAAGAAATATTGTTAAGTTTTCAAACTCAAATATTAAAGTCACATATTCCATTCAGTGTGTTTCACCGCCGTTTAGCAGCCTATTCTGTGTACTCTGTACAGTTGCAGAATAATAAGAAATACTGTTAAGTTTTCAAACTCAAATATTAAAGTCACATATTCCATTCAGTGTGTTTCACCGCCGTTTAGCAGCCTATTCTGTGTACTCTGTACAGTTGCAGAATAATAAGAAATATTGTTAAGTTTTCAAACTCAAATATTAAAGTCACATATTCCATTCAGTGTGTTTCACCGCCATTTAGCAGCCTATTCTGTGTACTCTGTACAGTTGCAGAATAATAAGAAATACTGTTAAGTTTTCAAACTCAAATATTAAAGTCACATATTCCATTCAGTGTGTTTCACCGCCGTTTAGCAGCCTATTCTGTGTACTCTGTACAGTTGCAGAATAATAAGAAATACTGTTAAGTTTTCAAACTCAAATATTAAAGTCACATATTCCATTCAGTGTGTTTCACCGCCGTTTAGCAGCCTATTCTGTGTACTCTGTACAGTTGCAGAATAATAAGAAATATTGTTAAGTTTTCAAACTCAAATATTAAAGTCACATATTCCATTCAGTGTGTTTCACCGCCGTTTAGCAGCCTATTCTGTGTACTCTGTACAGTTGCAGAATAATAAGAAATACTGTTAAGTTTTCAAACTCAAATATTAAAGTCACATATTCCATTCAGTGTGTTTCACCGCCGTTTAGCAGCCTATTCTGTGTACTCTGTACAGTTGCAGAATAATAAGAAATATTGTTAAGTTTTCAAACTCAAATATTAAAGTCACATATTCCATTCAGTGTGTTTCACCGCCGTTTAGCAGCCTATTCTGTGTACTCTGTACAGTTGCAGAATAATAAGAAATACTGTTAAGTTTTCAAACTCAAATATTAAAGTCACATATTCCATTCAGTGTGTTTCACCGCCGTTTAGCAGCCTATTCTGTGTACTCTGTACAGTTGCAGAATAATAAGAAATATTGTTAAGTTTTCAAAATCAAATATTAAAGTCACATATTCCATTCAGTGTGTTTCGCCGCAGTTTAGCAGCCTATTCTGTGTACTGTGCAGAGTTGCAGAATAGGAAGAAATACTGTTAAGTCTTCAAACTAAAATATCAAAGTCACATATTCCATTCAGTGTGTTTCACCGCCGTTTAGCAGCCTATTCTGTGTACTCTGTACAGTTGCAGAATAATAAGAAATATTGTTAAGTTTTCAAACTCAAATATTAAAGTCACATATTCCATTCAGTGTGTTTCACCGCCGTTTAGCAGCCTATTCTGTGCACTCTGTACAGTTGCAGAATAATAAGAAATACTGTTAAGTTTTCAAACTCAAATATTAAAGTCACATATTCCATTCAGTGTGTTTCACCGCCGTTTAGCAGCCTATTCTGTGTACTCTGTACAGTTGCAGAATAATAAGAAATACTGTTAAGTTTTCAAACTCAAATATTAAAGTCACATATTCCATTCAGTGTGTTTCACCGCCGTTTAGCAGCCTATTCTGTGTACTCTGTACAGTTGCAGAATAATAAGAAATACTGTTAAGTTTTCAAACTCAAATATTAAAGTCACATATTCCATTCAGTGTGTTTCACCGCCGTTTAGCAGCCTATTCTGTGTACTCTGTACAGTTGCAGAATAATAAGAAATATTGTTAAGTTTTCAAACTCAAATATTAAAGTCACATATTCCATTCAGTGTGTTTCACCGCCGTTTAGCAGCCTATTCTGTGTACTCTGTACAGTTGCAGAATAATAAGAAATATTGTTAAGTTTTCAAACTCAAATATTAAAGTCACATATTCCATTCAGTGTGTTTCGCCGCAGTTTAGCAGCCTATTCTGTGTACTGTGCAGAGTTGCAGAATAGGAAGAAATACTGTTAAGTCTTCAAACTAAAATATCAAAGTCACATATTCCATTCAGTGTGTTTCACCGCCGTTTAGCAGCCTATTCTGTGTACTCTGTACAGTTGCAGAATAATAAGAAATATTGTTAAGTTTTCAAACTCAAATATTAAAGTCACATATTCCATTCAGTGTGTTTCACCGCCGTTTAGCAGCCTATTCTGTGTACTCTGTACAGTTGCAGAATAATAAGAAATACTGTTAAGTTTTCAAACTCAAATATTAAAGTCACATATTCCATTCAGTGTGTTTCACCGCCGTTTAGCAGCCTATTCTGTGTACTCTGTACAGTTGCAGAATAATAAGAAATATTGTTAAGTTTTCAAACTCAAATATTAAAGTCACATATTCCATTCAGGGTGTTTCACCGCCGTTTAGCAGCCTATTCTGTGTACTCTGTACAGTTGCAGAATAATAAGAAATACTGTTAAGTTTTCAAACTCAAATATTAAAGTCACAGATTCCATTCAGTGTGTTTCACCGCCGTTTAGCAGCCTATTCTGTGTACTCTGTACAGTTGCAGAATAATAAGAAATACTGTTAAGTTTTCAAACTCAAATATTAAAGTCACATATTCCATTCAGTGTGTTTCACCGCCGTTTAGCAGCCTATTCTGTGTACTCTGTACAGTTGCAGAATAATAAGAAATACTGTTAAGTTTTCAAACTCAAATATTAAAGTCACATATTCCATTCAGTGTGTTTCACCGCCGTTTAGCAGCCTATTCTGTGTACTCTGTACAGTTGCAGAATAATAAGAAATATTGTTAAGTTTTCAAACTCAAATATTAAAGTCACATATTCCATTCAGTGTGTTTCACCGCCGTTTAGCAGCCTATTCTGTGTACTCTGTACAGTTGCAGAATAATAAGAAATACTGTTAAGTTTTCAAACTCAAATATTAAAGTCACATATTCCATTCAGTGTGTTTCACCGCCGTTTAGCAGCCTATTCTGTGTACTCTGTACAGTTGCAGAATAATAAGAAATACTGTTAAGTTTTCAAACTCAAATATTAAAGTCACATATTCCATTCAGTGTGTTTCACCGCCGTTTAGCAGCCTATTCTGTGTACTCTGTACAGTTGCAGAATAATAAGAAATACTGTTAAGTTTTCAAACTCAAATATTAAAGTCACATATTCCATTCAGTGTGTTTCACCGCCGTTTAGCAGCCTATTCTGTGTACTCTGTACAGTTGCAGAATAATAAGAAATATTGTTAAGTTTTCAAACTCAAATATTAAAGTCACATATTCCATTCAGTGTGTTTCACCGCCGTTTAGCAGCCTATTCTGTGTACTCTGTACAGTTGCAGAATAATAAGAAATACTGTTAAGTTTTCAAACTCAAATATTAAAGTCACATATTCCATTCAGTGTGTTTCACCGCCG
Organism: Rhinophrynus dorsalis; assembly: GCA_037306005.1. Taxonomy (NCBI): domain Eukaryota; kingdom Metazoa; phylum Chordata; class Amphibia; order Anura; family Rhinophrynidae; genus Rhinophrynus; species Rhinophrynus dorsalis. The sequence goes on from CM074725.1 coordinate 212,003,691, forward strand.
TTTAGCAGCCTATTCTGTGTACTCTGTACAGTTGCAGAATAATAAGAAATATTGTTAAGTTTTCAAACTCAAATATTAAAGTCACATATTCCATTCAGTGTGTTTCACCGCCGTTTAGCAGCCTATTCTGTGTACTCTGTACAGTTGCAGAATAATAAGAAATATTGTTAAGTTTTCAAACTCAAATATTAAAGTCACATATTCCATTCAGTGTGTTTCGCCGCAGTTTAGCAGCCTATTCTGTGTACTGTGCAGAGTTGCAGAATAGGAAGAAATACTGTTAAGTCTTCAAACTAAAATATCAAAGTCACATATTCCATTCAGTGTGTTTCACCGCCATTTAGCAGCCTATTCTGTGTACTCTGTACAGTTGCAGAATAATAAGAAATATTGTTAAGTTTTCAAACTCAAATATTAAAGTCACATATTCCATTCAGTGTGTTTCACCGCCGTTTAGCAGCCTATTCTGTGTACTCTGTACAGTTGCAGAATAATAAGAAATATTGTTAAGTTTTCAAACTCAAATATTAAAGTCACATATTCCATTCAGTGTGTTTCGCCGCAGTTTAGCAGCCTATTCTGTGTACTGTGCAGAGTTGCAGAATAGGAAGAAATACTGTTAAGTCTTCAAACTAAAATATCAAAGTCACATATTCCATTCAGTGTGTTTCACCGCCGTTTAGCAGCCTATTCTGTGTACTCTGTACAGTTGCAGAATAATAAGAAATATTGTTAAGTTTTCAAACTCAAATATTAAAGTCACATATTCCATTCAGTGTGTTTCACCGCCGTTTAGCAGCCTATTCTGTGTACTCTGTACAGTTGCAGAATAATAAGAAATACTGTTAAGTTTTCAAACTCAAATATTAAAGTCACATATTCCATTCAGTGTGTTTCACCGCCGTTTAGCAGCCTATTCTGTGTACTCTGTACAGTTGCAGAATAATAAGAAATATTGTTAAGTTTTCAAACTCAAATATTAGTCACATATTCCATTCAGTGTGTTTCACCGCCGTTTAGCAGCCTATTCTGTGTACTCTGTACAGTTGCAGAATAATAAGAAATACTGTTAAGTTTTCAAACTCAAATATTAAAGTCACATATTCCATTCAGTGTGTTTCACCGCCGTTTAGCAGCCTATTCTGTGTACTCTGTACAGTTGCAGAATAATAAGAAATACTGTTAAGTTTTCAAACTCAAATATTAAAGTCACATATTCCATTCAGTGTGTTTCACCGCCGTTTAGCAGCCTATTCTGTGTACTCTGTACAGTTGCAGAATAATAAGAAATATTGTTAAGTTTTCAAACTCAAATATTAAAGTCACATATTCCATTCAGTGTGTTTCACCGCCGTTTAGCAGCCTATTCTGTGTACTCTGTACAGTTGCAGAATAATAAGAAATACTGTTAAGTTTTCAAACTCAAATATTAAAGTCACATATTCCATTCAGTGTGTTTCACCGCCGTTTAGCAGCCTATTCTGTGTACTCTGTACAGTTGCAGAATAATAAGAAATACTGTTAAGTTTTCAAACTCAAATATTAAAGTCACATATTCCATTCAGTGTGTTTCACCGCCGTTTAGCAGCCTATTCTGTGTACTCTGTACAGTTGCAGAATAATAAGAAATACTGTTAAGTTTTCAAACTCAAATATTAAAGTCACATATTCCATTCAGTGTGTTTCACCGCCGTTTAGCAGCCTATTCTGTGTACTCTGTACAGTTGCAGAATAATAAGAAATACTGTTAAGTTTTCAAACTCAAATATTAAAGTCACATATTCCATTCAGTGTGTTTCACCGCCGTTTAGCAGCCTATTCTGTGTACTCTGTACAGTTGCAGAATAATAAGAAATATTGTTAAGTTTTCAAACTCAAATATTAAAGTCACATATTCCATTCAGTGTGTTTCACCGCCGTTTAGCAGCCTATTCTGTGTACTCTGTACAGTTGCAGAATAATAAGAAATACTGTTAAGTTTTCAAACTCAAATATTAAAGTCACATATTCCATTCAGTGTGTTTCACCGCCATTTAGCAGCCTATTCTGTGTACTCTGTACAGTTGCAGAATAATAAGAAATATTGTTAAGTTTTCAAACTCAAATATTAAAGTCACATATTCCATTCAGTGTGTTTCACCGCCGTTTAGCAGCCTATTCTGTGTACTCTGTACAGTTGCAGAATAATAAGAAATATTGTTAAGTTTTCAAACTCAAATATTAAAGTCACATATTCCATTCAGTGTGTTTCGCCGCAGTTTAGCAGCCTATTCTGTGTACTGTGCAGAGTTGCAGAATAGGAAGAAATACTGTTAAGTCTTCAAACTAAAATATCAAAGTCACATATTCCATTCAGTGTGTTTCACCGCCGTTTAGCAGCCTATTCTGTGTACTCTGTACAGTTGCAGAATAATAAGAAATATTGTTAAGTTTTCAAACTCAAATATTAAAGTCACATATTCCATTCAGTGTGTTTCACCGCCGTTTAGCAGCCTATTCTGTGTACTCTGTACAGTTGCAGAATAATAAGAAATACTGTTAAGTTTTCAAACTCAAATATTAAAGTCACATATTCCATTCAGTGTGTTTCACCGCCGTTTAGCAGCCTATTCTGTGTACTCTGTACAGTTGCAGAATAATAAGAAATATTGTTAAGTTTTCAAACTCAAATATTAAAGTCACATATTCCATTCAGTGTGTTTCACCGCCGTTTAGCAGCCTATTCTGTGTACTCTGTACAGTTGCAGAATAATAAGAAATACTGTTAAGTTTTCAAACTCAAATATTAAAGTCACATATTCCATTCAGTGTGTTTCACCGCCGTTTAGCAGCCTATTCTGTGTACTCTGTACAGTTGCAGAATAATAAGAAATACTGTTAAGTTTTCAAACTCAAATATTAAAGTCACATATTCCATTCAGTGTGTTTCACCGCCGTTTAGCAGCCTATTCTGTGTACTCTGCAGAGTTGCAGAATAGGAAGAAATACTGTTAAGTTTTCAAACTCAAATATTAAAGTCACATATTCCATTCAGTTTGTATCACCGCCGTTTAGCAGCCTATTCTGTGTACTCTGCAGAGTTGCAGAATAATAAGAAATGCTGTTAAGTTTTCAAACTCAAATATTAAAGTCACATATTCTGTGTAAGATGAAGAAGGCGGGTAAAAAGGGACGGGGAAGTGGACGTGATCCTGAAAGTTCAGGGCGCGGGTCAGGACGCGGAGAAACTGTGCCTGGTGCCAGAGCACAAGAAAGAAAGACATCCACCATACCTAGCTTCATGTGTAATTTTACAGGGCGTCGCAGGACATCACTCTCGAGGTCCGACCACTGCGAACAGGTGGTCGGTTGGATGACAGCTGATACTGCTTCCAGTCGGTTAAGCACCACCCTGTCTTCCACCAAGTCCACTCTCAGTAGCCAAGAGTCTGGTCAACATAATCCTCACTCTGATCATCCTTCCTCCCACCATAGACGGTCTGGTCAAAGAAGTGATCCCACACTGGGATATAGTGAGGAGCTCGTCTCATCACCAATCCTTCATTTGACCCTCTCTCCAAGCACGCTTGCAGAGGAACATGACATCTTGTGCCCTGATTCACAACCTCTAGAGGCTACCCAATCACAAGAAGATGACAGATGTGAACGGCATTTAAGGTCAAAGGAAGTAGTGGATGATGATGATGATGATGAGACACAGTTGCCATTAAATCAACCACTATTTCCGTCTCAAGACCTTGTTGAGGAGAATGTTATACAGTTGTCAATGACTGAGTATGTGGTGGGATCAAGACTTGAGGAGGATGATCAGAGTGAGGAAGTGGAGGAGGACTTGGTGGACGATGAGGTGACTGACCCCACCTGGGAAGGTGTAGAGCCGAGCGATGACAGCAGTCCTGAGGGTGAGCCATCTGCAGCACCGCAACAGGCTGGAAGAGGCAGTGGTGTGGCTACAGAAAGAAGGCGGACCGCACCAAACCGGCCCGCAAATGTTCCACTGAGCACCCCCTTGCATAAATCTACCTTGCCAAGGGGTAGGTGTTCCGCGGTATGGCGTTTTTTTAAGGAAAGTGCGGACGACAAAAGAATTGTAGTTTGCAACCTGTGCCACACCAGAATGAGCCGAGGCATGAACACTAGAAACCTCACCACCACCAGCATGATCCGACACATGGCATCCAAGCACCGTAGTAAGTGGGAGGAACGCCTGGATCGCCCATCTGTGTCTGCAGGCCACACCACTGCCTCCTCTTCCCCTGTTTTCGGTGCCGGCCAATCGCCTGTCGAAGGCGCAGGCCCGCATACCTCCCGCCCTGCACCTGTAGCATCTGAAGCACCATCAGCGACCACATCCACTTCCCTGTCCCAGCACAGCGTCCAAATGTCGTTACCCCAGGCATTTGAGCGCAAGAGAAAGTACCCAGCCACCCACCCACAGGCCATAGCACTAACCTCACACCTTTCCAAATTACTGGCCATCGAAATGCTGCCATTTAGGCTTGTGGACACTGAGTCCTTCCGCAGCCTGATGGCAGCAGCTGTCCCTCGGTACGCGGTCCCCAGCCGCCACTACTTTTCCCGGTGTGCCATCCCCGTATTACACCACCATGTGTCCCGTAACATCACCCGTGCCCTGACCAACGCAGTTACTGGGAAGGTCCACTTAACGACTGACACATGGACAAGTGCTTGTGGCCAGGGACGCTACATTTCCCTGACGGCACACTGAGTGAATGTCGTGGAGGCTGGGAGCGACTCGGACCCTGGGATGGCACGGGTGCTACCCACGCCGAGGATTGCGGGCCCTACCTCCATCAGGGTTTCCACCAGCACCTACGTTATTGGCTCCTCCTCCTCCGTTTCCACCTCCGAATTCTCTACACGCAGCGCCACTCCCCCATCAGCCAGTAGCTGGAAGCAGTGTAGCACTGCAGTGGGGAAGCGTCAACAGGCCGTGCTGAAGCTGATCTGCCTTGGGGACAAACAGCACACGGCCTCAGAGCTGTTGCAGGGGATTAGTCACCAGACCGAGCAGTGGCTCTCGCCACTCAACCTGCAAGCAGGCATGGTTGTGTGTGATAATGGGCGTAACTTGGTGGCGGCTTTGGAGCTCGGCAAGCTCACACACGTACCATACCTAGCGCATGTATTTAATTTAGTGGTGCAGCGATTTCTAAAAACCTACCCCAATGTGCATGATCTCTTGACCAAGGTGCGCCGCGTGTGTGCACATTTCCGTAAGTCATCAACAGCTTCAGCCGGCCTGTTGAAGCTGCAGCAGCGCTTACAATTGCCAGCTCACCGGCTGCTGTGTGACGTGAGCACGCGCTGGAACTCCACCTTCCACATGTTGGCCCGGCTTTGTGAGCAGCAGAGGGCAGTAGTGGAGTACCAGCTGTTACACGGTCGTCGCCTCTCCGTTCAACTTCCTGTAATCAGAAGTGAGGAGTGGGAATGGATGTCAGACCTCTGCGAGGTTTTACGCAATTTTGAGGAATCGACACAGATGGTGAGCGGCGATAACGCTATTATCAGTGTAACCATCCCACTTCTGTGTCTACTGAAACGCTCGCTGCTCACAATTAAAACCGACGCTTTGCATGTGGAAGAGGTGGAAATGGGGGAGGAAGAGCTTACACAAGGTGATAGCCAGAGCACCCTCACTTCGTCTTCTCAGCGACAATTGGAGGAGGCGGAGGAGGAGGAGGAGGAGGAGGAGGAGGTGGAAGACACGGTTGCCTCCGCTACAGAGGGTAGCCATGGAACTTTAGTTCCATCTCTTCAGCGTGGGTGGGCAGAAGAGGAGGAAGAGGATGAGGATATTGAGAGTCATCCTCCTGGTGAGGACAGCGAAATCTTGACTGTTGGTACTCTGGCACACATGGCTGACTTTATGTTAGGCTGCCTTTCCCGTGACCCACGCGTTGTACGCATTTTAGACAACACGGATTACTGGGTGTTCACCCTTCTGGACCCCCGCTACAAAGAGAATTTCTCATCTCTCATTCCTCCGGTGGAGAGGACAAGCAAAATGTTGCAATACCAGAAGGTTCTTGTCGAAAAATTGCTCCAAAATTTTCCATCTGACAACGCTGGCGGCAGAGTACGTGCTACCTTGGCCAACCGAGAAGGGGAGAAAAGGGGAGCACACAGCAGTTCCGAGAAAGGCAGGGCAACACTCTCCAAGGCGTGGGACACCTTCATGACACCCCGCCAGCACCCTCACCCTGATGCGCAGCCTAGTGTCACAAGGAGGGAAAAGTTTTGGAAGATGGTGAAGGAGTACGTAGCAGACCGTGTCAGCGTCCTCAATGATCCCTCTGTGCCTTACAACTACTGGGTGTCCAAGCTGGACACGTGGTATGAACTGGCACTCTACGCCTTGGAGGTGCTGGCCTGCCCTGCCGCCAGCGTTCTGTCTGAGCGGGTATTTAGTGCTGCTGGTGGCATCATAACAGATAAGCGTATCCGCCTTTCCACCGACAATGCTGATAGGTTGAAACTTATAAAAATGAACAAGGCCTGGATTTCCCCTGACTTCTCCACTCCACTGGAGGAAAGCCCCGGGGGAACATAAACTCACTTTATATATGTTATTTACAATGATGGGAATACTCTGTATTCCCATTCACCCCTTCCACCCAAAAAACGGGTATATGGTTGACTCTTAATCTTCTCATCCTCCTCCTCCTCTTCCATATGCCCTGTGCTATAATTTTTATATAGGGCCAGCTCACCAGCGGGCCCTGTGATATAATTTTTATATAGGGCCAGCTCACCAGCGGGCCCTGTTTGCCAATTTTTATATAGGTCAGCTCACCAGCGGGCCTTCTCATATAATGTTTTATTGGGTCAGCTCTCTAGCGGGCCCTCTCATATAATGTTTTATAGCGTCAGCTCACTAGCGGGCCTTCGCATATAATGTTTAGGATGGTCAGCTCTGCAGCAGACCCTCACCCATAATGTTTTAGATGGTCAGCTCAGCGCACGTTTCCCTCTTAATCATGGCCTCAGTTCAATAAAATCAAGGAAATTTTTGGGAGAATTTGCCTCTGTGCACGTTTCCCTCTTAATCATGGCCTCAGTTCTGAAAATCAAGGAAATTTTTGGGATAATTTGCAGATGATATACAAGTAAATATACAGCAAATATTGTTTGGTAACAATTTTTCGCCTAAAGTCGTTTTTATTTTCCTTTTTGTGTGTTTTATGGTCAGTCTGTAAAAATGGCGTACTACGGGCGAAAGATCGTTCCCAGCAGCGATGTTGGAGTCCAAGATGCATCCAGACATCCTCCCTATGCTGTCCCTGAACCATTTCTGTGGTGTTTCCATAATTTTCTGCCCTTTTCCTATGGACCAGGCACCCTCCCCTCATCAGAGCAGGGGGTGCCTGGTGTAATGCTCGAGTCCTCCCATTGACTTCAATGGGGCTCGGGTGTTCGGCCGAGCACTCGAGCCTCAGGGGGTGCTCGGTCAGAGCACCCGAACACCCGAGCATTGGGGTGCTCGCTCATCACTACTCTTGACCTAATTCCTGAAATATGGCAAGCAGGGCTGGACTGGACTACCGGGATACTGGGAAAATTACCGGTAGGCCGCCTGCACTGGACTTCCTGGGGCTGCTTTACCAACAGCAATGCCAATCCGCGACCGTAAGGTGATAGGATTGCGTCTGCAAGATTAGAAGGACCTCACCACCGTCCCCAGAGCCGTGTCTAGTGTCAATGTGTCAGTGGAGGCAGGCCAGGTCTAGCCAGTGAAGTCAGACGCAGAGTGAAAAAGAGCACTGCGTCTGCGCACCGGGTAGGCCACCTGCACCTAAGTTAAGCACTCTGAATTCAGACCGTAGCTCTCTCTGCACACTGAGGACTACAGTCTGAATTCTGAACCCCCGCTCCGTATCAGCCGTGGTGCGGGCAGTCTTTACTGCGCATGACTACACCGCAGCCGTTGCTGGGTGGCACTGTGGCCCATGTACATGGACTCTTCAACTAGATATAATATAATTTCATAGAAAATAGAGCAATATCAATACTGCCAGTGTCACAGTATACACTACAAGGAATGCTTGTAGCTTAGGTTATACTGAACCATTACTATCCCTTTAATGGGTGTGCAGAAGAACTAATTACTCCTGATAATATCCAAAATGTACAGTGTTAAATACAAAATACCTGAATGACCTCTAGTACTTATAACCTTTTGCACTGTGCATCACCCTGGTCTTTAACCCTTTGAGTGCCAGAGGGGTATACAATGCATTGCTTTGCAATGGGTTGTGTACCCCTCTGGCAATCAAATGGTTAGAGGGTTAAGCAGACTTATGAACTCTGTCAGTATCAGTTTAAAAAAATGCTATTACTGTCATGTCCGCCTCCATGAACATGAATCAAGGAACAAAGAAAACATTTTTAAGGGTCATTAGGATTTTCTGAACATAATATGGTAATGGTGGGTTATTATTAGGATATATTAGTCATCCTTTAATCCATTCTTTACTTTCTGGTTCTCATTGGAAATGTAAATATTACAAGAGCAAAACTGGACATTGAACTTGTGATGACAGGGAGCCAATGTGACAGTGCTGAATCTAATTAAGATGACATTTAGCACAGATTAACTTATTTGAATGTTTAGAAGCTGACAGATATATGCAAACCACTTGTCTAAGCCAACAACAAGGAGCTGCATATAAAAGAACTGCATGATCAGATTAGAATGCTAAAGCTCAAGATCATCTATTCATACACCAAGTACTGACTGCTTCCTTAATGTACAGTATACAATGTACATATAGGAATTCAATGAATCTGTTTACATCTGTAGCAAATTGCGGGGCTGGTATGAAAAGATGTAACATTTTACCTGATAATGGAACACAGCTAGATGGAATCCTACAGTGTGGTCAACATTGCTGTTGAATTGACATTTTCTCTCAATGATATAAAGACTAATTCTGTGTTGTGTGTTCTCCTACTGTGCTTTGAAATTTGCTATGTAATAGTTGGTGCAGAAGTAACCAGGCAAAGTGTGAGTTGATCTTCTTCCAAGGATTGCTATTATTGATTATTGTAGGCACAAAAGCATTGGGTGGTTTTGTTCAAAACCTTCACACATACCTCCATTTATCCCTCACAAACACTGACCACACAACATATACACACACACACACACACACACCAACTGTGCCATAAAGAGGGGGGTAAAAATTCCCCAAACCCCCATTAATTTGAACCCTTTGAGTGCCACAGATACCTCTGTGGTGCTCAAAGAGTTCATGGTCTTTTAACCTATTGATTGATACTAAGTCTTCAACACACTATGAAGCAATACATTGGAAACCTAGTATTAAAGGGAAGCCCCATATGAATCAATGGCAATGTGTGTTTCTTCCATTGGTTTAGAATTTCTCCAATTCATAGTACATCCACCCTTTTTTCTCTATTAGACATCTCCCATTTCATCTTCCCTTTCTCCTTTTTCAAACACTGCCATTCCCTGTCTCCCTCTCTCTTATTATGTCTCATCCCCTTCCCCCTCTAACCCCCTCCCCTCTTCATTTCTCTGCTTCCCTTAGATACATATATTTTCTTTACTATGAAGCAGAAGATAGTCCAGGCAGCCAGTGCAGTAGAAGAACAGCCAAGCACGATTCATTTATTAGTTAAGTGATTTTAAAAAAAATGCAAGCTTTCATCATGCAAAAGCCCATTTATATTGTATTATGTCTTTAATAGTCAATTAGGAAGACAGCAGCGGGAAAAACAGTTTCCAAAATAGAAACTGGTACTCACATACAATTTTAAAAATGTAAAGTGTTAACACGTGGAGTACCAGAGAGTTCTGCAACACGGCTCTTCCACATTGGCAGCCCACTGCAAAATTTCTGTCTCCATTTCTTTCACTTAGCTGCTTCTGTGTTCTCCCACCATTTCACTTACAGGAAGACACGGATGATGGTTGGTCCACGTGAATATTAAGACTGATGCCCATGTTTGTTGGCTATTCATTGGAGGCTGTAATGGGCAACACAAGTTCCAATGTAGTTCAATAATGGTGGTGGGTGGATAGTCTACCCAAAGCCACGTAAGGTGTGCTGCCCTCCCCTACCCCTCAGTGTCACCCTCACCCCCCCCCACACAGCAATCATCGGCCAGAGGAAAATGGACTGAGCTGGCAGGAAAACATGGGGGAGGTGAGAGGTGGTCCCTCTCACCTTCCGAAGCTAAAAGGGGCGTTAAAGGGAGGAGGTTTTGTAAATAAAAAGAAGCCAAGTTACTAGTTGAATTATAACCTTGTTTTTCTTTGTTCCCTCCCTCCTTAGATATAAGCATACTTGGGAACTTTTGAAACAGGGTTACCCGGAGGGTAACCCTGTCAGTTCCGACATAGGAAGAAAATGACGCGATTCGCGTCATGAAAGGGGCGGGGCTTAGTCACGGAGGGGGTGCGGGACAGAAAAAAACAAAAAAAAACCTGCAAAAAGTCTCTAAGAGGGCGGGGAGTGAGAGGAATCGGGCGGGACAGAGCACAAGTGGGCAGAGTTTCTATTTAAACTCTGCCCACCCGGTAATCCACACATTGCCCCGGAGACCCGGTAATTCAGGCTGAAATCCGGAGTCTCCGGGGCAAAACCGGAGAGTTCCCAGGTATGGATATAAGTCAATCAATAATCTTGCATCACTAGGAGGAGGTCGTGGATAAGTCACAAGAAGCATCCCTGCAGGTTTACTTTATCAAAGGTCCAATAATGTGGCTCTCCTGGCCACCATGCCAGTGTGGCATGACTGAAGGCTACCGTGAAAGTCAAAGCAATGTGTTGCTTATCCCTCTGTCACTCAAAGGGTTAAAACTGAGCTGCAATCCCAGTGTCACTATTAGCATAAATACCTTTAATCCTTTAAAATCTTTCTACAATTAATTGTATTCTTCCCACGCCTTTTTGAGTTTTTCTTCTGTTGATCCTCATCTAGCTGGAAACAAGCTGATCAATCACATTGTTTGTTATTAAAAACCACCAAATGCAGATTCTTTGCTAGTCATTTATAACATAATATATGAGATGTCTTGTATTCCCCATGGAATAGTTTAACAGAGTACAAATTAACCCCATGAAAGCTAGACATGTCTCCAACAAATTGCTTCTCTGGCCTCATCTGTAAACAAATATATAAAATATATAAACAATATATAATCAAAATCAAAATATTGTATATATATATATATATATATATATATATATATATATATAATTTTTTTCTTTGATTATAAGATCATCCCTTAGATCCTGGAGACATCTTTAATAGTATTGGAGACGTAACCTCGTTAAAGGACCAGAAAGGTTTTTGTTTTAATGAAAAATGCATGTGTAGGGATATTTCTGCTGAATAATACAAAAGAGGGAACCCTGAGTTTTGCACCAAATGGTGCGACATTCTTAGCAAATGTTCTTACGAACTAATGCTATTAGTCATCGACCAGTCCGCAAAAGAAATTGAGAAAGTAAGGTCAGATATAGGAATTTTGCAAGAAAAACATAAAAATAAGTTTAATAAAGAATGAACAGGTGATCTGATAGAAAAACTCAACATAGCTGTTTCTAAATACAAAGAGAACTTGTCTAGTATTAAGACGGAGAAACTTAAGCAGGTTCAGTCAGATTACAAGGAACGTAGGGTTTATCCTTGGCTTCTATGTCTCACTGACAGACGTTTCCCTTTCATGAGACTAAGAACCAGTGGATTTAAAAGTGGTACAGATTCCTCCAGTGAGGCTGACTCTTCTAGTCAATCTGGATTATCTGATCATACACAAGAGGGTACTTTTTTAAGAAAACACCCCAGAAAAAGCAAAGCAAAAACAACAAAAGAAAAACAAGGAGAGGGGGAAGAAAGCACACCACCAATTCCCATGGTTCTATGTCAACGAGCGAAATAGCAGTGTATAATTTATCTGAACGTAGTCTTACTCCCACAGAAATGGCAGTCTTGAGTAAAGGATAAAGCTATGTCCCAACTAACAAACAAGACCCCTTTCAATGGGAAGTTGACCTTTTTAAACTACATCGCCAACTCAAACTTAAAGATTTCTTTAGGAATATTAAAACAACAGCCACTGATTGCCCTTTCAAAAAAAGAAATACTTTTGATCCTAAAAGCAATGACAACTATATTGACACCTTTGTTGGTTTGGTTGCTTGCAAAACTAGAGGGATAGTTCGTAATGACTTCACTAGTTTCCACAATCTTACCATATAAGAAGAACAAGCCATTAAAGCATTAGCTAATGATAAAACAATTATTATCAAGCAAGCAGACAAGGGTGGAGGCATAGTTGTTCTAGATTATAAAAATTATGGAACAGAGGCGCTGAGTCAATTGGAAGATAAGAGGTGCTACAAAAGATTGGACCATGATGCCACATTATTGTACAAAAAAGAAATTGATTCTGTGATCCAACTAGGATTCAATAATCGTTGGATAAATATGGAAACCAAGGATTTCCTGACTCAACATTATCCTAAAATTCCTGTATTGTACATGATTCCAAAAATTCACAAATCTCTTGCAGCGCCCCCTAGAAGACCAATTATTTCAGCTAGAGGTTCACTTTGCAAACCCCTTTCACAATTTGTGCATTTTTATTCACAAGATTATGTAGTGAGGATACAGAGCTATGTGAGAGATTCTACAGATTACATTACTAAATTACCTGTACAACTCCAGGGCAAATTTCTATTGGCCACACTTGATGTGTCATCCTTATATACTAACATCCCACATGATCTTGGTGAACTAGCGGTTCGGTTGGCACTTGAAGCTGACGATGCATACGGGGAGGACCACCCATTGACTATCTGCTTTTATTGGTTGATATCATTCTTAAAAAGAACTACTTTAAGTTTGAAAATTCTTTTTTTATGCAATTGCATGGTATGGTAATGGGGTCAAACATGGCCCCGACATATGCATCGTTATTCATGGACCACTATGAGCAGAAACATATCTTTACTAGCGAATACAGGGATAATATACTGTTCTACAAGCGATATATTGATGATGTGTTCCTTGTGTGGAGAGGGGATGGCAGATCTCTTAGACAATTCATTGACTACCTTAACAATACTGAGTACACAATACGATTTACCTTAACTTTTGATGATAAATCTATTGACTTTCTCGATATGACTATTTATGTGGAAGATGGTGTCATGAAAACAAAGATTTTTAGCAAACCAATGGATTGCAATACCCTCTTACACTCAGAGAGCCATCATCCTGTCCCATTGAAAAGGGGTCTACCTTATTCCCAAATGTTAAGAGTTGTATGTAATACATCTGATCCTATTATTAAAGCACAAAGTTTGCAGGCAATGGCGAGAAATTTCTCCAGAGAGGGTACGATAGAGAAAAAATTGAAATGGCTAAAGAAAAAGTTTGTTTGGTGGATAGATCAACAATGTTATCTCCTAGCAAGACTATGGTCGGTGATAAGAACAGTAATCATTTATGTATTTAAACCACTTATACAACAGCATCCCCAAGATTAAGCAGGTGATACTTGATCACTGGCCCATCCTTGCAGGAGATGCAGGACTGAGCCAATTTGTAGAGAATCCACCACTGTTCTGCTATCGCAGAGGAAGGAACCTTAGGGATGGGCTTGTCCAAGCGGATCCTGTGGGAAAGTATGTTGAGGACAAGAGTTGGCTATGGCGTCCCATGGGAGTCTATAAATGCAAGGGTTGTACCAACTGTTGCAGCATTATGGTGGGTAAAAGCTATAACCACTCACACACAAAAAAGTTGACCCCAATTAAGGACTTTATGAACTGTGAAACAAATTTGTGGTTTACATTATTGTTTGCCCCTGCTGGCTTTACTATGTTGGTAAGACCACAACAATGATTAAAGAAAAAATTAATAATCATAAGTCGTCAATAAAGAAGGCACTGGAAGGTACCTTGGATCCAAAGGACAGTGTAAGACAACCTGTAGCTACACATTTTTATGAACTCCAACACAGTCTGATAAATAATAATAAATAAATAAAATAATTGCCTTTTGGACACTAGTTGGAGTTGATTAAAAAAAAAAACACAAGTTTGAGTTGGAATAACTTAAAGAAGATCTATCACCTCTATAAAGTTAGGCTTATTATGTAGAGTATATATAGATAATGCAGAAAACGTTAATGATTTAAAAAAAAACAAAAAAAAAAAAACGCTATTTTGTTTTGTTTTTTTAAATCAATGACGTTTTCAACATTATCTATATTAACTCTACATAATAAGCCTAACTTTTGCAAAGGTGATAGATCCCCTTTAAATGAAATATCTTTCAGAATTAACAGTAGACATGGTTTACTCAGCACGAATAACTGTAAAACATATTTTTTCATAATAAGTTTGGTTCTCCTTTAAGAATAATTTATAACGTCTTCTGAATTTCTAGGAAAATCCTATTTTCTTGCAAATCTCTTTAATTTCTGTTACCTGTGATGTTTCTTTCAGACTTTCTGAACCTTCTCTACAGTGCTGTAATTATCGCACAAAACAGAACTCTTCTTTATCTTTTCCCACAATAATCTCTGCTCTTTAATATGACTTTCATCTTTGCTAATTCCACTCTGCTTCTCTTTCATCAGTATTGAGGATCTTTGATCTCCACTTTCCGTGTCCTCTGTTACCTATATCCCTCTTACCAATTCCATGCTGATTCTCATTCATGGTAACATCATGTCTTGCTGACATTTTTTAACACAGAAATATGCTAGATTAAAATTCAAGCATTTGTTAAAGAGGTGCCAGTGGTGATGTAACATTTTCAAAATAATGAGTTATATTAAGAATGTGGGGGACTTATAAATTCTCAGGTAATGAAAAATACACACAGTAGAGGAGTGTAAATCTGTCAAAAAAGCAGTAGGAATGATTAAAGTATCTTCCTTTCTTTAACCCTTTAATGAAAAGAAAGGTTGTGCAACGCATTGCTTAGCAATGCATGGATACCCCTCTAGCGCTCAACAGGTGAACAGAAGCTGTACAGAATGAGCGTGGACACTTTGGTGCATAGCAGTGCACATTCTCTGAGTAAACTTACACCATTGTATCTGTGCCTTATTTAACGCTTTGAGTGCCAGAGAGGTATCCATTGCATTGCAACTAGGGGTGGGCAAAAAGTGAGAAAAATTTCCTGCATGACTTTTTGCGAAAAACCAATTTTCCAAAATTTTCCTCTGTTTCACCTATTCCAGCAAATTTTTCTCTATCCGAAAGCACTTGGGTGATTGACTGACACTCACTTGGGATCTGGTCCCTATCTATATCGGCCATGAGTTCTCCTTCTAGTAAGCTCATAGCCGGTACTGCCCAAGGGACTCTCTGACACTGAGACCATATTTAATATCTGGAAGATGGTGGAAAGGCTTCGTTGTGACACAGAGGCGTAGTGGAGCAACAAGAAGAGCACTGATTATGACCTTTCTAGAGGTAGAGACCCAAAGATGCTTTCTAACCAAGCTGGCATATTGTGAGTGTGTTTTGTCTTGTATGTAATTGATTGTTTTAATGCCTTAAGGATCAAGGTCCTGGGAAGTAACCTTCCCTTAATGACCACATTGACCCTTTACGATGCATCAGAACATGTGACCTGTTACACGTACCGGCGCTGCATTGCGGTATGAGAGAGACTGCTCCAGTCTTAGAGTGGCCAATTTCAGATTTTAAGTCATCCCCCATAGAGCAGGTAGGAGGAAGAAGACAAATGAGAATTCCCTTTTATGGAAATGGGGCTTTTAACACTTTGAATTTGGGACATTACATTTGTCCTCTATGGTGCCGATGGTCTGCACCAAAATTGTTCTACTTTAGCTCGGTCAATTAGGCAGCTTTATTCAACAAGCTAAAAATGTGCAATTCTGGAGTGAACCAACTGTATCATTCGGGAAGGGAATACAAGTTCAAATGGATTTAAATTGGGCTTTTTAACCCCTTGAATGCTAGAGAGCAAATAGTTAATAACCCCAATTGAAACTGATTGATTGAAACTGATTGGGACTATTAATTTGACCCCTATGACATAGTTGATTTGCTCCAGAATGCCACGTCTTTGGCTTAACCCTCTGAGTGCCAGAGGGGTATGTAATGCATTGTTTTGCAATGCATTACTTTGCCCTCTGTTACTCGAAGGGTTAATGGCCTTCCCAGAAAATGAAAAGGCAACAGACATGAAATAGTTGAACAGTACTAAACACTTTTATTTCTAAAATACATAGCACCTTATTAGGTAATCTTTCATGATTTAAAGATAATGAAATATTAGCTGGAAGTATAATTTTGTTTTGCCGACCATTAAGTCAGAAACAGTGATTTATTCTTTTAAATAATTTATTAGAAATTCTTCCATCTGATTGTTTTATATGTCCCCACAGGAGCACATTTTAATGAACAACAGTGTTATAAAGAGGAAAATAATTGGTAGACTGAGTTAGTAATTGCAGGGAGGTCATGTTTCCAAATGTCAAGTTCACGCAAGGTGCTTACTAAGAGTGCAAATAATAGAGAAACAGAGTGTACGTTATAATCAGCCATTCTAATTGACCAAATAAAGAGAACCAGTAAATGGCTTATTAATGTAATGTGTTGTAATCATCCTTCATTTCAAAATGAGAACTATTATTTTGAAACATGGAATAAACTCCTCTGAATATCAACGTCTTTTATGATCGAGACATCGCTAGTATATTGTTTCCTGAGGACCTATCGCTATTATTCAAAGAGTTAAAAAATATATTGCTTAATTATAAAGGTAACTAGTATGAACGCCAGTATACATGGGCTAAAGTGCCACACAGCCACCTCGGCTGCTGTCCCAGAGCCGGGAGCAGAGACAGGTGGTGAGCCATTCGGAGCGGCCCGCTCCAGATAAGCGCGTTCGGCCTGTCTCTACTTTGCATGACTGCATCATTCCGGTAGTCTCTACTGAGCATGTGCGGTTACTCACACAGGGAGCTTCACAGACTAGCCCTTTATATATATACTAGTTGAACAGCCCGTTACACGGGCCACAGTGCCACTGTCACCTGGTCGCGGGCCACTCACGCGCAGTGGAGACTGCCCGCGCCGCAGCTGATACAGAGCTGCACGCTCCTTCAGAGCGTACAGCTCTGTATCAGCCGCGGCGCGGGCAGTCTCTACTGCGCATGACTGCAGCACGCGCAGCAGTGTCTACTGAGCATGTTGTGCGTTACACACGATTTAGCGAATTATTATATAGGATACTAGTATGAAAGCCCGTATACATGGGCTAAAGTGCACCCAGCTGCCCCGGCTTGTGCCCCAGAGCCGGGAGCAGGGACAGGACATGAGCCGTCCAGAGCAGGGCAGAGCGACGCATTCTACCACTTTATGTAATAGGACTAGTGTAAAAGCCCGTGTACAGGGGCCAAGGTCCGGGTGATGTTAACCCTTTGAGTGCTAGAGGGGTACGCAACGCATTGCTTTTATTGACGAGTTCAATAAAATCATTTAAAAAATGGCTAAAAAAGTGTGAATTTCAGAAAAAATCCTTGAGAAAATAGTTAATTATTGGAACCTTCAAGTTTTGCAGTTTTGCAAATGTAAAATAAATGCATTAAGTTTTGTTTTTTTCTGTTTCAGGAAAATTTTTAGTTGTAATGGAATAAAATAAAAATGGACTTCTTGTTTCTTATTTTCTTATCCGAAATTAGGGAAGCTGTCTGTGCTGGAGCATCCATTTTGATTGTACTGCAAGAGATAAATCTGCAAACTACAAAATATGTCAGGTACTTATCTGCCATCAAAAATTATGTTTATATATTTTAATATGATACACGAGTAGACCAAAAGCAACAATCGGCAGTAAACTTCAATTAAGGTTATGGTGGGCATAAAAGTTTAAAAATCTCTCTACTGCACAGTACTGTACCTATCCTATATAATAATTCGCTAGGATGTTTGTCAGAAGCTGTCATGTGCAGTAGAGACTGCCTGAACGCACAGAATGCTGGGAGTTCTGTGCTAGGAGCATTCTGTGCTTTCGGCCAGTCTCTACAGTGCATGACTGCGTTGGCAGCAGGACACAGAGCAGGACCGGCCTCTTAACCATTTGAGTTCCAGAGGGGTACGCAACGCATTGTGTACTCAAAGGGTTAACATCACCCGTACCTTGGCCCATGTACACAGGATTTAACACTAGTATAATATACATTTGTAAACATTTTCATGTCTACAGCAAATGAGAAATCCAAAGCTTTCAGTGTGTACATTGCACAGCAAACATTTCATGTAGCAACATACAAATAGAAGTACATAATACAGACTTTTTTATTATTATTCAGACCCTTTCTTCTCTGTTTAACCCCTTAAGGATCGCCGATCGCGCACGCGACCATCATTTAAGGACTACGGACCATTTTTCTTTTATTCGCATCCGGTTCAGGGCTCCCCAAATGGCGTGTAGCCCTGCTGGGAGCCCTGAATTCCATGGGTCCTTAAAGCATATCTACCCATGACGTGCCAGAACAGTCATGGGTCATTAAGGGGTTAAACTTTGGAAAACTGCAAATATAAACTAAAGAGCTTAGCTTCTGCTAGCACTTTTTCACACTTTCATCAGCTCCGGTTGGAAGTACACCAAATGTGTATGCTAACCCCCACCCCAGTCCCACAAGCTTACCTTTTACCCTGGACTACCTTCATCTTAAAGATGAAAAGACTGATTCTTGTTAACTAATCTGGCAAAAGGCAACTTGGGAAGCCATCAGTTTAGGTTATGTGAGCAAGAAAAGGGACACAAAATCTTCAAAGTGTACAAATTCTATATAATTAACTTATTACATTTATATGTATATGTCTGGAACTGATCAGAAAACCTGTCTCCATAAGAAAGATATTCCCAGAATTTCTTGCAAAAGTATGAAAATGTGACACATAATGCACATTGTGCCCTTATTTGCATGTTGCTGTGCTGTGTTATATAAGCTGTGAAAATAATAAGCATAAGTCAAAAGGTATGTATGTTCTTGATCGGGCATCTAACAAATAATTGTGTTTAGTGACTTCATTTGTTAGTTTCTGTGTTGAATTCTAGAAATATAAGTACTGAAAGCTTTGTATTCTTTGCTGAATACATGTTTTTTTCAACTGTACAAGTTATGTAAATGAACACATGTATATTACATAGGTTCTGTATTATATATGGGGTAAGGAATTTGTCACTTTGCTTACTATAACCTAAATTGATGGTGTCACAGGAACCACCGGGCCCTTGGCTCCTGGAGGGGCCTGGGGGCCAGCCCCCTTCCTACAGACTATGAACTCTATGCATGGTGAAGTGGATTTCCCAGCTTCCCTGTCTCCTATTGGGTCTATGTCACCCTGTGCTGCTTGATGGGCACAGGG
This sequence comes from Rhinophrynus dorsalis, assembly GCA_037306005.1. Classification (NCBI taxonomy): domain Eukaryota; kingdom Metazoa; phylum Chordata; class Amphibia; order Anura; family Rhinophrynidae; genus Rhinophrynus; species Rhinophrynus dorsalis. The sequence goes on from CM074725.1 coordinate 212,023,115, forward strand.
TGTCACAGAAAAGGACTGCCCTTGGACTGATTGGAGGAGTCAGCACAGGGACATGTGGTGATGTTCACCCCCGGGACTATACCATTTGAAATGTTGATCACTGTGTTGTACATTGTCATACCTGGGAACTCTCCGGTTTTGCCCCGGAGACTCCGGATTTTAGACTGAATTACTGGGTCTCCAGGGCAACGTGTGGATCACTGGGTGGGCAGAGTTTAAGTAGAAACTCTGCCCACTTGTGCTCTGTCCCGCCTGGTTCCTCCCACTCCCCGCCCTCTTAGATACATTTTGCAGGGTTTTTTTGGTCCCGCCCCCTCCATGACTAAGCCCCGCCCCTTTTATGACGCGAATCGCCTCATTTTCCCCCAGGTCGGCACTGACAGGGTTACCCTCCAGATAGCCCTGTCTCAAAAGTTCCCAGGTATGTACATTGTGTGACATGGGGTAATTGTGTGACATGGTGTAGTACTGTGGGTCCTATGGAGGGATTTGATATTTGAGAGCTAGAGTGCAGAGATAATGGGGGTTGGGCATTGCTTTCAATATACTCCAGGTCTGTGCTAAGGAATGTTAATTGATTCCTGCTGTGCTTCCTGGACCAATCAGAGGAGGATATTGATAAGCCAGTTAAGAGTGTCTATTTCTCAAGTCCTAATATGCATTCTTATCTTGATAAGGGTGTTGGTGGCTGATTGGTCAACAGTAGAAACACTGTCCCAAGTCCCACTTTGCATGCTGATCTTGATAAGAGTCTCTGTAAGTGGATAAGCTGTGTGTTCAATTGAATAAAGGAGAACTGATTCTAAAGCAATACACTAGTCCTGCCTGGTGATTGTGGAAAATTGTGATTTTACAGCAGAGCAGCGTTGCTCAGGATTGAAGGAAGCAGCAACTGACGGGGACACCCAGACGGGGGGGTCCACTGGTACCGTCATAGATGGTTTGGGATACTGCCTTTTACCAAATTCACTTAGAATCCATCAACTCTCCCCACACTGATTAGACCCAGTAGGTCAAACCTGCTATCTGTGGGTAGGTTTATTTACTTGTGCATTTAAAACTCATGGTATGTTGGATATACAGAGAAAACACCAAGCACAACCTAAAGAGCCCATATTTATATAATTAAAATCTAAAATGTGACTACATTATGTGTTTTCATTTGCATATTACTGCATGGAATTCTGGGAATGCAGTGGAAACATGGTACATTTTGGTATATTTACTGGAAAGATGTTTTTGATCTGTTCCAGACAGGTAAATGTACACATACGGGTATTATGTAGGTACTGTAAACAGTATCATAATTCAGTCATTTAGCTGAGAACATAAATTGGAAACATGGATGCAGGAAATCATGCCAAACTCACAGATATCTCATTTGAGGAAACTGCAAGGACAAAATAGTTTCCCTAATCAACTAAAATTTCATAAATAAAGAACTTGAAACTATATATCTATCTATAAGCCATGTTTTTACCCCCAACTCCAAAAAAGAAAATGAGGAAAATGGTCATTAAAGTCAGTCTGTTTCTCTCTCACTTTCTCTCTCTCTCTCTCTCTCTCGTTCTCTCGAGATAGATAGATAGATAGATAGATAGATAGATAGATAGATAGATAGATCGATAGATAGATAGATAGTTATGCATATCTATCTATATATATATATATATAAAAGAATAAGCCTCATTGCATAATTTATGGTACCTCACACACAGAACATAATTTATGTCTCCTCAGAAAACAAACACACATTGAACAGAATGCCTCATTGGAGACACAACTCCCATTGGGTGATTCAATGGGGACATTACTGCTCCCATTGGGTGATTCAATGGGGGCATGTTTATCATACACGGAGTTGGCCCGCCCCTTCCAGTCCTCCCACCACTATCCAACTGACAAAAAAAAATATAGCTGCCCCTCGCTCCTGAAGTAGGGGATATCAATAACTTCTCCTGGTCCACACACACTCTCACTCAGGATCATGACCCCACAAACACACTGTTTCACCTCCCACAGATAATTGTAACCCTCCATACACTCTGTGTCACCTCCCACAGATAATTGTAACCCTCCATACATACTGTTTCACCTCCCACAGATAATTGTAACCCTCCATACACTCTGTTTCAGTACGAGGGTGTAATGTTTCTATAAAATCCAAACTCAGGGATAAACTTAATAGCAACTCTTTTATTTAACTCTTTCAGTGCCAGAGGGGTACGCAACGCATTGCTTTGCAATGCGTTGCGTACCCCTTTGGCACTCAAAGGGTTAACTCTTTTCATCTCTCCTCCACTTCCTGCTTCCTGATTCCCGCCCTTTCTCCTTAAAGGGAGAGAGATGCTTTGCTGTATGTTACAGAGGACAAGCCTCAAACACCACTTTCTATTTGATCCCTCAGCATATTGCTACGTTGCCTCAACTGAAGACCCACTGTGTGTTATATTGCTATGTTACCTCAGCTTAAGTAAGGAGTTACTGTTCCCATTGGGTGATTCAATGGAGGAGTGATTTAAATCATTCAGGGAGTTGGCCTGCCCCCACTATCCAGCCCGCCCACCACTATCCAAGTGACTGAAAAAACAAAATGGCTGCCACTTGCTCCTACACCACAGACTCACACACAAGCCATACAAACACACAAGCCACACACACACACAAGCCACACACATACACACACACAAAAGCCACACACACACAAAAGCCACACACACACAGTCCCCAGGGGTCCCTCCACCAACCTGAGGCACACAATGAGCTGATCCAACAAAGAGAGGGCGGGATCGACTCCAGTGTACCTTCATTTCTGGTATCCACAACACAACAATGCTTTCGGCTCCGGGTGCACAATGTGCTTCTGCTGCAGGAAGCCCAGCTGCGTCATGTAGCTCAGAGGAAGGCAGACCCAGTACCAAATCCTTCATGTTCCCCCTTCATGAAGCACAACACTCCACCCCGCAACAGCCTGGTCATGCGGCCCTTCAAGGAGCTCTCTACAAGCAGCAGCTGGATGCGGCTATTACCTGTGGCTGAGGGGCTGGAGACAGACCATGCTGGGGCCACTCTCTGGTACACACTCTTACACACAAGCTTTTTCACCACCGCTCTCTGCCCGCTGTCACACACCTGCATTGTGTAAGTACCCTGGCACAAAAAATATACATGCCGCACTATAGCTGCTCCAACCACACACACCATCCCTGCTCCAACCACACACACCATCCCTCCTCAGTTCCCGCTCTTAGTGCCCGGACTGCGTCCCTAGTAACGCTCTTGGCCGAGGCCTGGGGCAGGAGGTGTCTTCCTGGCCAGGGAGCCGGGCCGGCGGTTGTCTGGCAGCCTCTGAGTGTGCATGTACAGAGTCCACTTCAGGGACTGTGGACTCCATGACTCTCGCTACATACTGGGACAGCTGGTTAACCCTTTCAGTGCCAGAGGATTAAGCAATACAATGAGCAATGCCTTGCCTACCTCTCTGGCACTTACAGGACCGTAATAATATCTGTGTGTGTGTGTGTGTGTGTGTGTGTGTGTGTGTGTGTGTGTGTACGCATGTATGTACGTGTGTATGTATGATCAATGTCTGTATATGTCACTGTATCTGTGTGTGTCTATGTATGTGTGCAATATGATTCTTTCTGCTTCACACAGTACACAAAGAAACATCATCAGTCAATACAGCTAAATGAAATGTACAATACAAACAAACACAAAAAATACCTTCAACATGCCACCTACAACATTTCAAACAAAAAATGCTACATAACACATACCCTACTACAATGACGGGCAACGCCATCACATATTGCTAGTAAATTATAAAACAGATATTATTTTGCTGATCTTATGACAAATGCTTTCTTGAATTATGATTTTATTGATAATGTGAATCCTTGAGAAGGCTTACGACCAAGCAATACATCAGCTTGGAGTTTACTGGATAGTCAATAATATTGTTAGGAATGACTTACATGCCAGAGTCTTATTTACATAGTTAATCCAATGATGCCTAGTGTACTAGGTATGAATATTACTATGGATATAATCTGCAGCTCTGTATATTTAACCCTAAGTGTTAAGCTCCTTTCATATTGGTTACATTGTCACAGCCACAGCAAATCATAAAAAATATGAATTGTGAACTAGTGTCCCAAGGATATTTCACACAAGCAGCATGCACAAATGCAGCAACAAATTGTAGTATGGGTTACAATGGAATTGCATTGAAATCACACAGCTATCGTAGGTAACATGTTTATATTGAAAAATTGGATGCTGGGAAAGCCTTGCTAAACTGCAGCACTAAAAATTACACCATTTTGAATTGCTACAAAAAATGTTGTGGTACAAAAGAGTGTGCTACCCAGTTACCTTTGTGAAAAAGCCCTTGGTGGGTAAAAGTGAATTTATGCCCTATAATCAATATAGAGCTACTGACTTGTGAATGAGATGCATTTTTCCAGCTATAGGTCTTTCATTCAATCGAATGCACCATCTTTATATAGATTAGCAGCCTTATATATTACACTTTTTTGAGGCTTTTCATCTTTCTAAAATCCATTGTGCATGAGACACTTGCGTTTTTTTCCCCACAAGCAATTTGATTGATCTCCTCTCCTTGAAACAGCATGAGACATCAGAGAGCAATCTTCCAGTTACAAACTGGGTAGCTGAGGAAGATGGGTATTTTAATCCAGCCACAGCTGATGAGATGCAGGTTACTTTCCTCTCACTTATCACCTTATCTCAACAAAGTTCACACACTGCCCATTCAGGATGATGGAAATGCTAATAGTCAGGATGGCAGGGAAGCTATCAGAGGCTGTTGAATAAAAGCAGTGTTATGTGTACATCCAACAACAATGTCTCAGTGCAGCCTCCAAACTTAACCAGTATTGTGGTGTTGGATACACAGACACATGGATGAGTTGTCATTTATTAAAGGGGCAGTGCCTCTGAGGACAAAGATGATATAACTACAGAACCAAGTTAAGGCAAGAAAAAAAACCATATTGTTTTGTTTTTAAATTTCAGAGCAATATTCACTAAGGGTTTAAAGCAGGGGTGCGGTGTTACAAGATACCAGTAGACTTGTGCGAATCGGTTCAGCCGATTTTGGAATTTGGACGAATAAGGGTCATTCAGCGTCATTCGGGTAATCCGAAAGAAAAAGTAGTTTGTTTTTTTAAAACAGCCCTGATTCAGAATGTTGTTGAAAATTTCTGAAAATTTGGCAATGACTACCCACACGTGCGATACTTTCCCTCCATAATTTCCCTCCCTCTCTAGTCCAATTAGCTTCTTTGTTTCATAATGGAGGTTGGACTAATGACACGTTAGACACCCAGATAGCCTGCATTTCCTGTTAGTCTGTTTTTGGAGCTCAGAGAAAGCAGAAGGAGATACAGAGTGTACAGTTGTTGTGTAGGCAGGCAGGTAGCATAGGCAGGCAGACAGCATTAGTACATTATTGCCACAGCAAGGGAGAATCATCTTTGTTCCTGTGCAAAATATAAAAAATATTAGGAATTTGTTTTAATAGTTTTCTGAGTGACACAGCCAGTCTCACAGTTGTGTAGGCAGGGCTAGTACCTTATTGCTACTGCAAGGGAGAGTCATTTTCTAAAGGATGTTAAATTTGGTCGACTAAATCAGAATTTTGCCGAATTTTGTCCAAGTCGAACATGTCACGGAACCGGTCTACTAGGTAGACAAAGGGCGGAGGCAAGAGTGTGGAACGTAGCCAGCCGCAACACCAGTAAATATGTGAAGGCAGTAGAGTACATAGGCTACGGAGCAGAGGGTTACACAACAAGCCCAGGAGGTAACGGATACAGTGGCACTGGATGGAGGCAATGGAGTGAGAGGCAACCAGCAACTCTACCACGGAGGTAGCAGTTGCACTACACCGATGGAGAGCACCCACAACTAGCCCAGATGGGTGGTAGTCAGGTAGTCAGCGAAGGACAGCATAGAGCGTAAGTCAGGCAAGCCATAGTCGAGAGCCAAATCGGGTAGACAGCCACAGCCAAGGTCAAAACAGAGCAGATAGTCGGACAAGCCAGGGTCATACACAGATCGGGTAGTCAGACAAAGCCACAGGATCGATCAGGAGTAAACACGGCAGCCAAGCAAGGGTCAAACGAGAGCAAAACTGAAGAAGCGCACAGATACACCACAAAAGGGCAACAAGTCCTAGCCTCAATGAGGTTTATAAAGCAGCAGAAGGAGGCGGGACCCAATTAGGCCCAACAGAATAGGCCCATAAACAGGAGTCCATGTCAGTGCCTGAAACATAACTTTAGCAACAATGAAGTGGCCGGAGCCATGCTGGCCGGCGGCCATAAAGAGGTAAGAGCACAGGATCGCTTAGGCCTCAAAGGGAGACTGTGATACTGTGCCTCTGTAGGTGGGCCCCATTTTGGGAGTGGGCCCTGGGCTAATACCACTTTGACATGTGATATTTACCATTTGGTCTTTCATTTTTGCAGAGTCCGCTCTGGGCATGCTATTGATCAGGACTATCATTGGATAGTTTGAATCCGGTAGCGTGGTTTCTGTTTACTTTGGTCCCCATGCCCCAACTGGACTGGGTAAAACATGTGGTTTTTTTAGACGGTTCTATACTAGGTCGGCTTGAAATAGAGATTGTTCATTGGTCAGTTTGTACTTAAAAGGGTAAGGCGGTTACTTTGACTTTGCCTAGAGATCATGAGTAAGCGTATTAACCCCTTAGTGACAGCCACGTGTGCACGCGGCTTTCACCTTAATTCCCGTCATACAAAAAAAAAATTGTTTTGCTATATTATTCTGTAGTCCCCAAATGGAGTGCAGCTGAGCGGGGACCAGGACTTCCGGTACTATTTCCGGGACTTACCAGGTACGTCTTCTGTCACTAAGTGACGTTTTTTGCGGGACGTACCTGGTAAGTCCTTCATTGTTAAGGGGTTAACGGTGAAATGCGTGGATCTATTTAAGTATGCCGTTCAACATCTAGCTGTGTGCCTTATTTTATGCAAGTCTCTCCCAGCTTCTGTATATGGTCCAACGATTCAAGGTATATTTTAATGCCTTTATATAGATTATTGTTTTTACTTTTGAGTTCTTTGCTTTCATGATGGTGATGCGTGAGCATCTACGTTTTATTTCTATATCTGGGAGCTTGTAGGGATGCTCCTTTGTTGCACCCATCTAGTATTTGAACTTACTTTTGCCTGGAACTAACAACTGTTTGACTGATTATATGTGGTGAGAATGCTTTGGAACTATTTCCATGATCCATATTGGAGTTAGAGCCGCTACATTATGTTTTGTCTCACTAATGCCACTTGCACACTGGTTAAAGTGTCTCTGACTGCAGTTTGTTGTTTTGTAATCTAGTGGCACTATTGAAATTGCTATCTATAGAGAGCTACATTTGGACACAAAAAGCTCTCCAGAAATAGCAATAGAAGGTGGAGTTTTGTGATCTGCTCACCAGGTATTGCATTGTATTAAACTTTGAATAAAACATGTCATATCTCTCATTACCTTCTCTTAACTAAATTTTCTGCATTTTATTCCAAAATTGCTCCCCTTTCGTCTTGCTAAATATGCACCATACCTTTGCATAAACACGAAACATCTATGAATTTCAGACTTTAACAGAGTGTTTGGAACCCAAATATGTGTGCACGCCTCTGAGGTTATGAGATACATCACCTTTATGTAGTGCTGCGCTACTTTCATACAATAATCCTTATGGCCAGATCCTGATGCAGTCATGCACGGCCCTTGTTTCTGTGCATTCAGGCAGTCTCTACTGTACATGCATTCAGGCAGTCTCTACTGCTCATGACTGCACTGGACAAACATACATCTGGCCTTTTATATTATAGGATTATAGTTATGGACAATATGGACATAGAAAATCTTGTAAGACTCACAGATATATTTCACATAATAATCTCTTGACAAGAAGTTATCAATTCAGTAAACAGTGATAAAGAAGTGATAAAGTGGAGAAATCTTAGGGCATAGGCTCCGTAGTATAACATAGGAATTGGAGAAGTGATAAACTTGAGAGGTCATCACCACTTTATCACCTCTTTATCACTGCTTACTGAATCTCCCCCAGTGTGAGAAGTGCAATGGAAAATTGCTTTGCCCAGGTTATTGAAATCCAGTGCACATAATTTAAATTGCAGCCAGAAATTTCTATCAATTTATCAGACCTTTTACATGTACTTCTGTAGATGCCACAACATGCTTCCATAACCTTTGGCATCCAGAGAAGTATTCAACGCATTGCATTGCATTGGATAACATCTTTGTTACTCAAAGAGTTTAAAAGCAACTTGTAATTTTGCACTAGTATTCCTTTAAATCAATAACATGACCTTGAGTCCATCTTCAGTTGGAATGTAAGCAGAATCCTTAACCTGACTCTTCTTTTTAGATTGTTGTGAAATCGGTGTGTGGGAGCTTATTATTTCTAAGCTCTTGACTACACTGGAAGTATTATAGTTTAGTCCACCAAGTACATTAATGGATGCTTCATTCAGTACACAAACAGTGATATTACAGTTATAAATTAAAATGTTGTGGTTGCAGTTCTCACTTTCTTTTTTTTTATTGTAACAGTAATTAAATGAAGTTACCTATGAAACCGTACATTGTCAAATATATGCAGACATAAATGTATGCTTGGCACTAATTTTGGCAAGATGTTCTTTAAACATGCTACAAATTAGGAATATTAATTTTCTTTGCAAATCCTTGAGGACTGTTAAAACACAATTCGAAGTACTTTGTAATTCAATCCAGGAAAAGCTATTAAACTTTTCTCAGACTAATAAAACCATCAAAATGATATCCCAATTTACAAGGACTGTGCTTTTTTCAGTTCTTAACATTCTGAATGCAAGGGTTGTGCATATGCATTGCAGAGAAATGTGTTGGATGCCCCTCTGGCAGTCAAAAGGTTACTCATCTAAATGCACTCATTACTTCAGTTCGTTGAGTTCATATTCAGACTCCTATGTTATATAAATGAAAATTTTTACAACCCTTAGGGGCATTTGTTTGAATAGTGGATCTATTCTACTGCAAACCAGATGCAGTATAGGTAACTGCTTTATGTTTCAGACCTCTTGCATTCAGTGGCATAACAATGGGGGTAGCACCTGGGGCCCTGCTGACCCCTGAGACCCCCCCCCGCCCACCTGCAACTAGCAGAGGTCTGTGCCTTCTTTGGCACATAACTATAGCAGTTGAGCAGCCTCTTCTGTGCTCTAGTAATGCAGCGACATCATCTACCTACGCTCTGCATTACTGAACAGACAACTGCACGGGAGATCAAGCTGTATAGAGGTCTGTGCCGAAGGAGGCACAGTCCTCTCCTGCCACCCCACTGGACCATCAGTGAGGTAGGAGCTTGGGGACAGTGTGGAGGCAATATAGAGATTGGGGGCAATGTGGAGATTGGGGGCAATGTGGAGAAGGAGGGAATGTGGATATTGGCGGCAGTGGGGGGCAATGTGGAGATTGGGGGCAATGTGGAGATTGGGGGCAATGTGGAGAAGGAGGAAATGTGGCGATTGGCGGCAATGGGGGGCAATGTGGAGATTGGGGGCAATGTGGAGAAGAAGGCAATGTGGAGATTGGGGGCAATATGGAGATTGGGGCAATGGGGGGAAATGTGGAGATTGGGTGCAACGTGGAGAAGGAGGCAATGTGGAGACTGTAGGCAATGGGGGGCACTGTGGATATTGGGGGCAATGGGGGGCAATGTGGTCGGGGGGGGCCATGACAATTTCTGCACCAAGGCCCAGTGGCTCCTAGTTACACCTCTGCTTACATTCAAAGACTTAAATTCCCATTTAGATCAATGGACATTTTTATTTTATCCCTCTGGTATAATTTGCATGCCTCAGAATTGGTTCAATTCTTATTAAATCAGCCTCAAAGATAACACCACTATTAATTATTGTTGAGGATGAACATAGGTTGGGAGTTCTGTCCAGAAGAACGTTATAATTTTATACCAAGTTTCAAAAATCTATATTATAAAACAGTAATTTCCATTCCTAAGCAATTTAGAAGCACAAAGGGCACTCAAATCATTGAATAAATGTCAATTATTCGAAATAAAATTGCAAATGTATTTTTTCGGAAAGTATAACACATTGATTATTGCAAAACTAGAAGAATACATGTACATTTAAAAATGATTAGTTAGCATTTTAATTTTACTTTTTAATCAAGCACTAAAACCCTCACCCTGATAGCCCCCAACCCTCTAATAATAACAATCAAAGCGGTAATAGCCCTAACACTAGTTAATATAGCTATCTTAATCCTAACAACTCCAACAATCCTAACCCAAATAGGATTAACACTAAACCTAAAAAAAATCATTAAAACCTATAAACAGCTCTTACCATATTAAAGTGTTAGTAATGTCTAAAAAAAAAAAATTTTGCATTTAGAAGAGCTTAAAAAGCTGATCTAAATGCAAAAAAGCCATATCTCTCAAACCGCTATGGTTTAAGAGATACGGTACTTTAAAGTTTGCTGTTTCCTACTGACAGCTGTAAAGCTGTCAGCAGGAGATTCGTGTCGGTCGACACTGTGGCGCTTGAGAAGTGACGCGATCTCGTTACTTACACGGAATCCCTTCATTGGAATGGTCTAAAACATGTGCCTGCTTGAGAAGTGCCGAGATCTCGTTACTTACACGGAATCCCTTCAATGGAATGGTCTAAAACGTGTGCCTGGTGTTCAGGCACACTTTTTAGACCATTCCAATGAAGGGATTCCATGTAAGTAACGAGATATCGGTACTTCTCATGCGCCACAGTGTCGACCGACACGATTCTCCTGCTGACAGCTTTACAGCAGTCAGTAGGAAACAGCAAACTTTAAATGCCCGTATATCTTAAGCCATAGCGGTTTGAGAGATACTTTTTTTGCCTTTAGATCAGCTTTCTAAGCTCTTCTAAATGCAAATACGTTTTTTTTTAGACATTACTAACACTTTAACCTAAGGACCATAACTGTGCTAACTCTAACAATTATGTTAACCAGAATATAGAAAATCTAATAACCATAACAATCCAAACTCAAAACAACCTAATAAAAACACAATAATAGTCATAATACCAAAAACATCCGCTAATTCTACTTCCCCCAACAATCCTATCGCTAACATTTTAACTACAACTATAGCAACCTTTCGGTCAATTCTAATCTCAAAAACTTTACTTGCCCTAACAGCCATGACTCAATAAACAGAACCCTAATAACCCTAACTCTAATTATCCTATGAACCCCATTTCTAATTATACAAACACTAACATGCAGTATCCTAACCCTAAAAAAACTATCATAGCCCTAGCAAATGCTAATAACCCAAATTCTTACAACTATAACCTTAAAATATCTTAACAATGACACATGCAAAATTAAAACAAATAACACTAACCCTAAACATGCTAGCCATACTAACGTCAACCACTCGAACAATCTTATCTCTAACTTTAATAACACTAACACTCCTACTTCTAGTTCATTTAACAACCCTAACAATTCTAGATGTAACAACTCTAAAAACTCTAACACTGAACACCCGAGCCCTAAAAACTTTATTAACCCCAAAAACATTTAGCATTTCTGCCTTTTTGCTAACTCCAATAAATTTCCCACAAGAGCTCTGCTATTTTCTTGCTATGGCTTAAAATCCCTGCCACAATGCTGGGGAGGGCAGACTTGGTATACATGACCAGAGGTTCTAAACCTGTGCCCTCAGCGTCCATAAACTGGCCAGGACTTAGGAATTTCCCTAGTATAGCACAGGTGTGGTGATCAGAGGCTCATTCACATTGATTAACTCACCTGTGCTCTAACAAGGAAATCCTCCAATCCTGGCCTGCAAGTGGCCACTGAGGGCATGGGTTGAGAACCACTGTACATGACTATCAATGTAGTGGGACAAGGCTGAAGGTCAGTATGTGTGGTTCCATGGTTACCATTGTAGTGGGACAAAGCTGGGGGATCATTATATGTGGTTCTATGGCTACCATGAGACAAACATGTGAGTCAATATGTGTGGTTCAATGGTTGCCTACCACTGAGATGGGGCAATGCTGGAGGTCAGTATGTGTGCTTACATGGCTACCAGTGCAATGGGACAAGGTTGGTGGTCATTATGTGTGGTTTTATGGTTATTGTGGGACAGTAATAGGGGTCAGTATGTGTGGTTTTATGGCACAGTGAGACAGGATAGGGGCGGTCAGATGTGTAGTTCTATGGCTACCTGTGTAGTGGGACAATGCTGAAGGTCAGTGTGTGTGTGGTTCTATGGCTGTCTGCCATCTCAAAGTGAAGAAAGTAATGCAACACATAATTCACAAAAGGGAGATAATAAATGAAATATTCCACTACAGGGAGCACCAGAAACATCACTGTCAATTTCAGCAATTCAACAGATGATCAATCCTCACAATATAGTAGGTGCTACCACCATGAGGCACATAGTCCTGCCATGCTGGTAGACCCAATGAGTGAGCAATTTTAGTGTATAATCTGGAAACATCCAGTGTTACCATCAGGGTATCAGAGTCCACTTTTTTTAGGAAGCTTGCAGATGAAGTCAGCTGAATCATGATGAACAAAGCTAGAGATCTTTGGCATTTGTGCTTGAAGGTAGAAATCAATACACTGAGATAACAATTGACACAGTGAATTTCTATCTGATATTATTGGTCTTCCCATGGGTTTATCCAGAGATTTGTTAATTTTTGATATAGGATACAAAACTTGAATTTTAGGATCATTTTGGGTCAGAAAATATCTGGTCTCTCTGGAGAGCAAGTTCCCTCTTATAGAGGGGAGTGGGGTCCCTTTCCAACTTTTTGTAACAAGTTATGTAATTGAATTGTACTTCCTGAAGGTAATACAGATAATCCAAACTAACAATACCACCATCTTTGTCAGCTGGTCTGATGATCATTGATTTATCATTATCCAATGCTTTAATAGCTTGAAACTCTTCTTTGGTGACATTGCTGAAACTATTTTTATGCTTACGAGCAATTCTCCTTGTTTCTCTAAATACAAGATTCACAAAAATGGTGACATGGCTATTGGTGCAAATAGAGTAAAAGGTACTTGACATCTTAAATATAGATTATTGTGGACCAGACAGAATATCAAGAAAAAAGTCTTTTAAATTCAATTGTCTTTGCACTTTGAACAAGTCCTTTCCCACTGAAATCACCCTGTATAGTTGTGGGCACAAAACTTCAGCCCTTGCTAAGGATTGCCATTTCAGTTTCAGACCTGTTAGATAAATTATAAACAACTATTTCACCCTTTGCCTCAACATCACAGGTATGTGTGATGTGTTTGCTGCGGCCTCTGCAGGTTTTTCCTCTGGTGTTTTTTTGCTTCACAAGTCTTTTTTGAGCTTTTCTAAAAACCTCCATCTTAAGCACTGTCAGACAATTCTAACTTACTGAAGCCTTCACTATCAGTGGAGACTTCAGTACCACTTCTTGGTATCCTGTGTCTGATACTCCTAGTGGCTAATGGATTTATCTCCAAAATCCCCAGGAGACAGGGATAGACTTTTAATTTCATATGGTCTGAATACACCTTTCTAAACTCTTACTTCTTAATGGATTCTAGATTCTCCTTATATTTAGTTACAGACACTTCCAGTTATGAGATCAGATCAGGGGAATTCTCTTTACTTAAAATATTCTGATATTTATCTTGCAATCTAGCAATCTCACTTTTCAACCTCTCTAACTCTTGGGCAGACTTCGCTTCTTAGTGTGTTTGTGTTTGAGCGTGTATCTGTGAGAACGAGTGTGTTCATGTGAGAAGGAGTGTATATGTGCGCAAGCGTGTGCTGGGGGTCTGTGGCTACCAGTGGGGCAAAGCTAACTTCACGGACAGTGAAGTATGGTTTGTGCCTACCTGTGAAACAAGGCTGTGATTATAGACAGTGTATTGTGGGTCTTTGACTACCAGTGAAACAAAGCTAAGCTTCTAGACAGTGTACTGTAGGTCTGTGGTTACCAGTGGAATAAAGCTGGACTGGGAGATAGCATAGACTGGTTCTGGGATGCTAGATACTGTGTTGTGATTTTCTAGCTACCAGTGAAGCAAAACTGGGCTACAAGAGAGTGTAGTATAGATTTATGGCTACCAGTGGAAGAAAGTCTGGACTGGGAGATAGTGTAGCCTGATTCTGTGGCTACCAGTGAAACAAGGCTAGGCTGGCAGACTCTGCAGTGTGGTTCTGTGAATATGGTAACACATATCCTATATAATAATTCGCTTGGATGTTTGTCAGAAGCTGTCATGCGCAGTAGAGACTGCCTGAATGCACAGACTGCTGGTAGCACAGAATGCTGGGAGTTCTGTGCTGGGAGCATTCTGTGCTTTCGGGCAGTCTCTATTAGTTATAAGTATGCATTATATGCTATAACCCCTATAATAAACCTCTATTTAAACCTATTATTAAACAAGAAGAGGTTTTTACTTCAATAAAATACCCCACAGTGATTTGCCTGAGGTCTTAAGAAGATAACATACAAATCAAACAGTGCTTCTCTGCTTTAAAGTAATAGAATTATGCAACTGAGTAGATTTGTCTCCTTATCATAGTTCTAGATTTCAAGGGGCTTACAGCGGGATTGTTTCTTTGTAAATCAGGACGTATTAAAGCTCCAGGCTAAGACCAAATGCTTTTTGATATTTAGGCACATGCATTTACTGTAATCTAGAAAATCATAGATGTGCTGCAGAGGGTCATTACAGAGGTTCAAGTGTGAAAGCAACGAGCTGTAAAAATTTCACGTCAGTGTAAAAAGTTCTAAGAGGACATGGAATGAAGATGGAAAGCATGGCACAACACTGATTTATTTTCCTTCCATTTACAAGTAAGATTGATGAACTCCGTGCAGCATCTTGTCTTGTTAGCCTTGTTGAATTCTAATGCTAATTGCATGTGTACAAAACCAAGAGATTAATTGTTCCTGCCATGCCTATACATTGAATACATTTGCTTCTTAAGCTAACATTTATAATCACCTGTAATTTATATTTACTAGTAGCCATAGTTTTGTTCTTATTTGCACAACAGAGTTGTGGGAATGCATATTTATGGGAGTAGTGAGCTTTTTTTTTTTAATGAAAACCTATATCTTATAAGGCTTTTCCTACTGAATAAAGCAATGGGACTCCCACTGCTATCAGTTATTGTATCCAACAGTTATAATAGTTCAGATTCTCAGGAAGTGAGTGACAGTGTGATTACTTCCTGAACCTTCAAAATAACAGCATGTTACAGTTTAAACTGGATGTATTCATCTCTCAGCAGTGGAAGCACCATTATTTGTTCATAAACATTATAAGTGCTCTTTTAACAATTCAGTAAACAAAAGGCAAGTATTGTACATCTTCTACTTGTATGAAAAACTTACTTTGCTCTCAGAGATTATAGCCTATAAAATATGATTTAAATAATAAAATTGAATTCTGATTTGCTGACTCACACATGAGTAAATTAATGAATTAATATGTTTATTTATGTAATGTCACAAGTGTGCACAGAACTTTACAATTTAAGAGCCTAGACAGTACAGAGTTACAAGTGCTTTGCAATGTGAAGAACTGGAAGTGGGGTCCCTACTCAAAAGTAGGTACAGGGTGATATACAGAATACATATGGGTTAAGTGCAGAATACAGTGCTAGTGTTCTAGTAGGGATAGGGGAACATAAAGTAAGTAAACTATAAGAGCCTTGGATGTATGAACTTAGTGCCTTCTAGCTTGTTGAAGCTTTGTTGAGAAGGTATAATTTAAGAAAGTCTTGAAGACAGAAGAGAGGTTATGTGGCACAGGCTGGAAGGTTGAGCATTCCGCATTCAGGGAGCAATGAGAGAAAAGGGTTTGATACAAGAGAGAGAGTTGTAGACAGAAAGGGCTCGATTCAATTGAGCCCAGTAAAACAGGCAGTAGGGCAAGATTGGATACCGGCCCGTTAGCAAAACATGCTAAAGAGGAATTAAATTGCCCTACCAGCAAAAATCACAACGAACGTTGGGCTACAGAAATTACCTTGTGGCCAAACGTCCGTTTTGTGTGTTAGGTTCCCCAAACTGTGCTAAATAGCTGCAATAATGGGAACTTCAATGGAAAAAAGCTAACGATCAGTGCCTGACACACTGTCAAGCACCAGTTGTTACCTTCTCCTTAAAGGGATAGTAATACTTAAAATGTAAAAAACAATATGTTGTAGGGTTTATCCCCCTGAGTAAAACAAGGATACTCCCACTGCTGAAAGGTGTTTCATTCAAAAGTTATTAATTTTCAAAGTTGAATTTTTTAGGTGCAATATCACAGTGGCCTGAAATTGTGCAGTGGCGCTGTTGCTACACCATCCTATGGAGATTTATGGTCAACTGACCAGAGCTGTCCATAGGATCGTGTAGCAACAGCGCCACTGTACAATTTCAGGCCACTGTGATATTGCACCTAAAAAATTCAACTTTGAAAATTAATAACTTTTGAATGAAACACCTTTCAGCAGTGGGAGTACCCTTGTTTTACTCAGGGGGATAAACCCTACAACATATTGTTTTTTACATTTTAAGTATTACTATCCCTTTAAACGTACCTGTCATCCACTGTCCTTCTCCTTCTGTCTCCATTATGTATTCTCTTCTTTCTTCTATTCTGTCTTCTCTTCTTTCTTCTTCTTTCTTCCTAGGGTCCCATGTCAATACATCCATTGCTGTGTCGGCTGATTAAAGATCTGATAAGGGACTTAAGTCACGCACAATCAGTTATATTGTGTACTTTACAGTAAAAATCTACACATTAGTTGAGTAATGTCCAGAAAACACACAAGGGGTAGGGAGAGGGTGAAAGTATTAGAAGTGCAAGGACATGTGAGTAAAGTAGTAGACCAAAAACTGACTGTAACCACGGATGCTGAAATATCAGTTAATACAGAGACGTGCTTTGTGTAATCTCCTTCACTGCTGCACTCTAGGGCCTTGGTCCATGTATACACACACTGTTGCAGCTGTTTATGGATACAGCTGATTGTGTGTAAAATTGCAGCATGTTGCAGCCATGTATGAGTGTTGCTGTTGACTGTTATTATTTTTGAGGACACAGTCACCCATGTGACCTTACCCTTATTCCTTAGTCATTTCGAAAATTAAAAAAGCTGACATGAAATATGGACCATAGGCTTGTTTGTTCTCAGAAATAAATATACGTTGTGTCAGTGTAGATTTGGTTTTACATCACAAGCCGTTTGGTTCATTGCTAGTGTTGAGCGAGCACCCCGATGCTCGGGTGTTCGGGTGCTCTGACCGAGCACCCCCTGAGGCTCGAGTGCTCGGCCGAGCACCCGAACCCCATTGCATTAAATGGGAGGACTCGAGCATTACACCAGGCACCCCCTGCTCTGATGAGGGGAGGGTGCCTGGTCAATGCCCCCCTTCATCTCCGCAATGTCCCCCTTCATCTCCGCAATGTCCCCCTTCATATGTCCCCCTTCATCTCCGCAATGTCCCCCTTCATATGTCCGCCTTCATCTCTGCAATGTCCCCCTTCATATGTCCCCCTTCATCTCCGCAATGTCCCCCTTCATATGTCCCCCTTCATCTCCGCAATGTCCCCCTTCATATGTCCGCCTTCATCTCCGCAATGTCCCCCTTCATATGTCCCCCTTCATCTCCGCAATGTCCCCCTTCATATGTCCGCCTTCATCTCCGCAATGTCCCCCTTCATATGCCCCCCTTCATCTCCGCAATGTCCCCCTTCATATGTCCGCCTTCATCTCCGCAATGTCCCCCTTCATATGTCCCCCTTCATCTCCGCAATGTCCCCCTTCATATGTCCGCCTTCATCTCCGCAATGTCCCCCTTCATATGTCCCCCTTCATCTCCGCAATGCCCCCTTCATCTCCGCAATGTCCCCCTTCATATGTCCCCCTTCATCTCCGCAATGCCCCCTTCATCTCCGCAATGCCCCCTACCTCCAGTCCCTGGTGGTCCAGCGGAGCGTCTGCAAGATCTGTGCCTCCTCCAGCACAGATCCCTGCCACCCGAACATGGCGGGCGAGCACATGGCGGTACTCGTACGAGTACCGCCATGTGCCGAGCAGAGCGATGCTCGAGCCGATCCGAGCATCGGCCGAGCATGCTCGCTCAACACTATTCATTGCACATCCCTAAATACATTAAATATTAGAAACTAAGGCAGGAATTAATAGAATTTGGGAAAAGTGTATATTTGATATGCTGCTTTTTGCTGCGATCATTGGTAGACGCCTTCATGTTTTATCAGGTGCATTTCCCTGCCTTTCACATAACAGGCAGGGAAATATGAGACAAATATGGTGTGAATGCAGCCATTTCCATGATACAATGCATATAAATATATGTCTACAGAATATTTGATTGTGTGTTTGCAACCCATGAGATTCACCAGCCTGAATCTAATGAATGACATTGGCAGATTTACCTGGAACTCACTTATTTAAGGACAAACAGCTCCAGAACCGAACCATCCATTCATTATTTTCTCAATGGCGAATACACAAGGAAATCAAAGTATATCCTATATAATCATTCGCTAGGATGTTTGTCACGATGCAGTCATGCACAGTAGAGACTGCCTGCGTTTGGGCAGTCTCTACTGCGCGTGATTGCATTGTATGAGTGAGGCAACGCAAGATTACATCGTGTGGAACAGTGAGGTAGCAGTAGCAATGTGCTGCGTACCCCTCTGGCACTCAAAGGGTTAACATTACCTGGACCTTGGCCTGTGTACATGGACTTTTACACTTGTTTTTACATATTTAGCCATTTGCCACTTTAATGAATTCTAACATACTTTGACATGTTAATTATAAGACATTACTTTGTACTAAATATGAAATGCTTATACTCAGGGCTTTTCAATCTAGACAGAGAAAGTGAATTTTGTTGTGTATATTTTCAGTAATAAAGAAATGATATAAATGTATACTATGGCTTCCTTTCTCTGCTGTCTAAATTGACTGTGTGCCCATTAGTCATTGTTGCCCCTAAGGCATATACAGTTTCTGTGCTGTGCCTCACTATTTAATGCAATCATTTGCTGTGACAAGTGATCTGTCTCTGCACCAATTTCAGTAAAAGATTTGTCTTAGAAAAGGAACTAAAAAAGAACAAGCTCTGGAATAACATGCAATATGCAAATTGTTCACAAACCCACAATTGTAAATGTTCACAAATAGGTCAAAATCCACATTTTGTGAACAGATTTTTTTTTGCAAAGTGAAAAAAAGGGTCATAGTAAAAGAAAACATTGTATAATTTAGAGTGGGGTAGTCAGCCATTGAACATTCCACTAGGGGTCGATGTGTAGTGATCACTTTACCAAGGAGAACGCAACACACTTCACCATATCCACTAACAATGATCTTTGCAAAGGGAGGTGGCGATACTTTAGTCAAACTCCTCTCCTTAACAACCTCCTTAGGCTTATCGCAGTGGACCAGCTCTCCCACACACAGTGATGGTCACTCCCTTGACTTGATCTTCACTAACCTCTGCTCGGTCTCCAACTTCTCTAATGTCCCCTTTCCCCTCTCTGACCACCACCTCCTCACCGGTAACCTCATCATACCACGCAAACCCATCACCCCCGCCACAATCAAGCGCATGCGGAGAAATCTACATTCTCTTGATAAGCAACAATTTTCCACCTCCCTGCAGCCTATCCTCAACCCCATCCTCACACTTACTTGCCCAGACAAAACTACTGCTCTCTACAACAGCACTCTCACTTCAGCCCTTGACATCGCTTCACCTGCAACTCCACGCCACCCACGCACAACCCCACTACAACCCTGGCACACAAGACTAACGCGATACCTCCAAAGGTGCTCACGCACTGCTGAAAGGCACTGGAGGAAATCGCGCTCCACAGCCGACTTCACACACTACAAATTCATTCTCCGTTCGTATAGCTCTGCCCTCTCCCTGGCTAAACAGTCATTCTTCTCCTCTCTAATTTCTAATCTTTCCTCCAACCCCAAACGCCTTTTCTCAACCTTCACATCTCTTCTAAACCCACCAACACAAACACCTTCCACTAACTTTTCTGCCCAAGATCTCGCCAACCACTTCAAGAACAAGATTGAATCTATCAGACATGACATTTCATCACTACCACCCCCACCCAGCCAGCCCAGCCCTGTCGCCTCTCCCACATACACACTAAGCTCCTTCCCACCTGTCACTGAGGATGAAGTCTCCCTTCTCCTCACTCGCTCAAACCTAACCACATGCCCTCTCGACCCAATCCCATCTCAGCTCACCCAAGAACTCTCCCCTCTACTAACTCCAATCCTTACTCACTTATTCAACCTCTCTTTGTCAACCGGCACCTTCCCATCCTCTTTCAAACATGCACTAATCACTCCCATCCTAAAAAAACCCTCCCTGGACCCAAACTCATTGTCAAATTACCGGCCAATTTCCCTACTCCCGTTTGCCTCCAAGCTTCTCGAGCGCCTTGCATATAACCGGCTCACTAAATTCCTCTGCTCCCATTCCCTGCTAGATCCCTTGCAATCCGGATTCCACCCTCATCACTCCACTGAGACTGCCCTCACTAAAATGGCCAATGACTTGCTCTCAGCCAAGTCTAAAGGCCACTACTCCCTACTCATTCTTTTGGACCTGTCAGCCGCATTTGACACAGTCGATCACCCACTCCTCCTCCAAGCCCTCCACTCCCTAGGTCTCTGCGACACTGCACTCTCCTGGTTTTCATCTTATCTCTGCAACCGCTCCTTCAGTGTTTCATACTCCGGCTCCACTTCCCCACCCCTCCCACTGTCTGTTGGTGTGCCCCAAGGATCAGTACTGGGACCCTTGCTCTTCTCAATCTACACTGCTTCCCTTGGAAAACTAATAAACTCCTTTGGGTTTCACCATCATCTCTATGCTGATGACACCCAAATATATCTTTCCTCCCCAGACCTCTCTCCTTCCCTCCTGTCCCGAGTGTCTGACTGTCTGTCTGCTGTGTCTTCCTGGATGTCCTCCCATCAACTCAAACTTAACCTTAGCAAAACTGAACTAATTCTCTTCCCTCCATCTACAACCAGCCTTATCCCAAACATTACCCTCACCGTTAACAACACTTCCATCACACCAACCCCTACAGCACGCTGCCTGGGGGTCACATTTGACTCTGCCCTATCCTTCATTCCTCACATCCAGTCAATCTCCAACTCATGCCGCCTCCACCTCCGCAACATCTCTAGAATCCGACCCTTTCTCACAGAAGACACTACCAAAATTCTAATCCAAACACTCATCATGTCCCGTCTTGACTACTGTAACTCTTTACTAATTGGCCTGCCTCTCACCCGACTAACCCCGCTACAGTCCATAATGAACTCTGCTGCAAGACTAATCTACCTCACTCATCGCTTCTCTAACACCACACCCCTCTGTCAGTCCCTACACTGGCTCCCGTTAGCATACAGAATAAAATTCAAAACTCTGGTGCTAACTTATAGAGCCCTCACTAACACTGCACCCCCCTATATTTCATCTCTCATTTCCAAATATACTCCCGCCCGCCATCTTCGCTCTGCACATGACCTTCTGCTCTCCACAGCTCTTATCACATCCTCCCACTCCCAACTACAGGACTTCTCCCGTGCTGCACCTGAGCTGTCGAATTCCCTCCCCCGCCCCATTAGACTCTCCCCCAGCCTTCAAATCTTCAGACACTCCCTGAAGACTCACCTCTTCAGGGAGGCCTATCAACTGCCTCCATAAACATCATCACCAAGATTCACTCCTTGCACGGACTACTGCACTCAATGGCACTTCTCACTCCCACCCACTGACTGGCAGTTCATGTGGCAGGAGGCACTTAAACACAACAGCACTTACTCCTTCTGTATCAAACCTACCTTCCTCTAGACTGTAAGCTCTCACGAGCAGGGCCTTCTGATCCTCCTGTTCTACACATCTGATTGTACTATTTAATACCTCTGTATGTCTATTCCCCAATTGTACAGCGCTGCGGAATTAGTTGGCGCTATATAAATAAAGAATAATAATAATAATAATAATAATAATTATTATGTAGGGTTGGCATAATGCTGGTAAAGTGTTACAAAGGGAAAGTGGGGGAGTGACGAGGATGCTCTCCATCACCACCTGCCTCCCTTAATCCTTTGAGTGCCATATTTATGTGCAACACATTGTTCTGCAATGCATTGCCCACCTGTGGCCAGTGGCATAACTAGTCAGAAAATAACAGAAAATATCTTCACAGATAAATAACTAGAAACTTCTGGACCTGAGGTAGATGGAGCCACACTGGATACTGGGCCCCGGCACAACTGCCCACTCTGTATTTACCCTAACACAAATACTGGTCCCCGGCACAACTGCACACTCTGTATACCCTAACACAAATACAGATTACCTTAACGCGAATTCCACAGAATGATACAATAATAGTACCAATAACACAAAAGTAAATATGACCTGTTTTATCAGGAAAGGTCATTCTTATAGAGTCTTTCACCCTTTGTTGCTGCTTAACCCCAAGCCTTCAGTAAGAAAGTCCTCCTGAAACATACAAAAAACACAAAAAAGAAGCTCAAACAATCTGAAATCAATATTTCAGTCCTCCACCGAGTTAATTTATTGGGTCTCCTCTCCTTCACCTTGAATGATCACCTTTAAAAAAAGGTTGATTGCAGGACTCTCCTTTTAAGGAGGCAGAACCAGCCTCCCGCTATAAACGCCTTCACTGGATAACCCCCAGTGTCGGTATCTGAGGCAATAGTCAGGATCCTGGTCTCTCCAATTTTCTCTGTCCCACTGATTCTTCAGTATCAGGAACAATCCCTCTTTGTATATTTGGACCCTGTATCTGGGACCCAATTCTACTTAGGGAATCCTCAATACTAATTTGAAATATGTGGGGTATAATTTAAATGGAGAAAGATCCGATTCTCTCAGATATCAAAGTAACCATAATATTTTTATTGTATAAAACAAATATATTAAAATTATATATCTGTACAGATATATATATATATATACAAAGACAAGGAGCAGGCAGTGGCACTCAAACTAAATATACAAACAAAAGCCTGGTGCATATCTCATATTGATTCACAAATACAATCAGCCTGGGCTTACCAAGAGGAGACAGCACACAGTTCATTCGGTCTTGTAAATTTATTTA
This sequence comes from Rhinophrynus dorsalis, assembly GCA_037306005.1. NCBI lineage: Eukaryota > Metazoa > Chordata > Amphibia > Anura > Rhinophrynidae > Rhinophrynus > Rhinophrynus dorsalis. Next base: position 212,046,401 of record CM074725.1, read on the forward strand.
ATGAAAACATGGTTCACAGAGCCAAACGTTTTCGGTCCTTCACTGGACCTTCATCAGGGCAAACAGTATATGTGAAGAACAGAGAGAATAAATACCTGATGGAAAGAGAAAAAACCACCCCCAGCATCCTGGAAACCCGCCAAATGCACCAAGAGTGTGAACGACGCCAACCGGAGGACCGGTAGATGACGTCACAGCACTGCTTGGCGATTCTAGTATCTCCTTGGTGTTTAATTTTTATTTTGGTAATGTCTCATTTTTCCTATTATTCTGTTTATTCATTCTGATTTTTCTGTTTGGTTTCTGCCGCATTGCAATGGTATTTGCAATTTTCTTCCTATATATTGCTCAACTATGTTTCTCCATTTAGGATGCTCTTCCGTGTGGGATTTTCCCCGCATTGCACAGCATCCTTGATGTAATTTTCATTTCTGCTCGGGGATGCTTTGCGATGTGGGGTCTTCCCCGCATCGCACCACAGTCCCTGTGTCTTTCCTTTTGTAATGTTTGGGATGCTTTGCGGTGTGGGGTTTTCCCACACTGCGTGGCAATTTCAGGGTCTATCTACTTTAAACAATTTTTTTACTCGGCTCCTTGCATGTGCGGGTCTCCGCTGCATTGCAACGCTAGCCGCACATTTAGCTATATTTGTATCTTTTTGCTGTGTCCTTTCTATGCTATTTTGTTGCCACTTTTTGACATATTCAGCCGCTACTCATATTTTCTATTTGGTTTGATTTATGTATTTACTCTGTTTTTCCTGAGCCTTTGGGGATGTATTGGGGTGATGTTCTCTATTTTGTTTATTGTGTTTTTTCTTTTTTCCTTTTTCCTTTTCTTTTTTATCATGCTGTTACTACTATATCTTTCTTTTTGTCTTTGTTTATATTTTGGTGTCCGGCTCCCTGTGATGCCTGACCATTTGCCCATTGATGGTGACGTCATCTACCGGTCCTCCGGTTGGCGTCGTTCACACTCTTGGTGCATTTGGCAGGTTTCCAGGATGCTGGGGGTGGTTTTTTCTCTTTCCATCAGGTATTTATTCTCTCTGTCCTTCACATATATTGTTTGCCCTGATGAAGGTCCAGTGAAGGACCGAAAACGTTTGGCTCTGTGAAGCATGTTTTCATTAAATAAATTTACAAGACCGTATGAACTGTGTGCTGTCTCCTCTTGGTAAGCCCAGGCTGATTGTATATATATATATATATATATATATATATATATATATATATATATATATATCCTATATAATAATTTGCTAAAACGTGTGTAACGCCACAGTCATGCGCAGTAGAGACTGTCCCGCTCCGAAGGAGCGTCCCGCTCTGTATCAGCTGCCGCACTGCAGTCTCTACTAAGCATGACTGCACCGTGACCGGCTGGTACTGAAACAGCCACGGCATGGGCAGTCTCTACTGTGCATGACTGCCCCGCGACCGGCTGCCAGTGGCACGGTGGCCTGTGTAATGGGCTTTTCAACTAGTATATATATATAAAAACAATGCTGATATTAATAGAATGTATATACCAAACATGCCCAACACGTTTCCTAGCCTTATGCTACTTAGTCAGGAGATTAGGATATAATATTACTAGGTTCACATATATTTATACCTTCCTTCGTTAATTTTCAAATTTGGCACCAAACTGGTCTATCTCTGCATTTCTCGGCTACCCAGAAGTCAATATAGAAGTGGTTTAAAAAGGCAGGAAGTCAATCAAAAGACGCACCTATAGTCCACCGGAGAACTGAAAAAAGTAGGATGGGCACAACAAATACCAGTTCTGCAATCAACCTTTTTTAAAGTGATCATTCAAGGTGAAGGAGAGAAAACCCAATAAATTCACTTGGTGGAGGATTGAAATATGGATTTTAAAGCAATCTACACTTAGATTGTTTGCTCTTCTTTTTTGTGTGTTCTCTGTATACCCTGTAGTTACACATCTGCCTGTGGCATTTAAAGCCGAACTTTCACATACTATAAAGTCGCCCTTCAATAATTAAACATATAGCGACTAGCTTCATAATATGTCTATTACCTCTCAGAAGTGCCAGATTGTAAAGAAATCCTTAATCTTCGGAGACTGTGGACCAGATTATTGCCATCTGCGCTCCTGCGCCGTCAGTCCTTTCTGGTTACCATGTGGCACAGTGTAATGCTTCTTAGAGGAGACGGGTACTGACAGTGCTGGCACGCAGACAAGATGTCTGCGCTGATGCCTGGCTTCCGGTCTCCGAAGATTTAGGATTTCTTTACAATCTGGCACTTCTGAAAGGTAATAGACTTATTATGAAGCTAGTCGCCATATGCTTAATTATTGGAGGGTGACTTTATAGTATGTGAATGTTCCGCTTTAAGGTCTTATAACAGTGGTTCTCAACCTGTGGGTCGGGACCCCTTAGGGGGTCCAATGACAATTTGCCAGGGGTCGCCTAAAACCATCAGATATTTATATTTCGATTGATAACAGTAGCAAAATTACAGCGATGAAGGAGTAACGAAAATAATTTTACTGTTAGGGGTCGCTACAAATTGAGAAATTTTATCAAAGGGCACTAGAAAGGTTGAGAACCGCTGTTTATAACCTAAAGAATCCCATGTCCCTTTTCACAAATCATGTAGAGACACTCAGAACTGGCAAATAAGCTGTTACATGTAACAGCTTCTCCGATAGGTCTGTTTTTAAATGAGCTAGCTGATTAACTGTTTGCAGTCAGTAGCAGACTTTCCACTGATTAGCTGATTAATGTAAACAGAAGACTTACAAGGCACACTAAGAAGAAGTGAGCAAATGAGCCATTATCGAAACTTTGCTTGTGAATATCTCTGAAACCATAAAGGTTTGAGAGATAAGACTTATATTGTTCTTCATGTTTTTTTAATGCCAGTAAAATAAAATAAAGATAAAACGAAGTATTACTATCCCTTTAAAGCAAATAAAATGTTAGAACTCTGTTATCTGCATTATTGAGGATATGCAGCGGGAAAGAATCAGGAGACCCCAAATGTTTTGTACTCCTCTCATAAAATATACAATAGTATTTTAGTGAGATTCTTTTGAGATCAATTCATAATCTAGGTTTGATACGTTACTTCAGCAGTAAATAAATTGATAAAAATCAATTACGCATATTTATACAAAACATAGTTTTATTGGAATATAAAATGTAATATAAATTAGCAATCAGTGTATTAATGAATACCAAGTGACTCAGTAATATATCTCATATATATGACCAGGTAATATACTAAGATATATATTTATAAAACTGAAATCTGTCAGATAATATAACAAGGTAACATACCCATCATATATAGGGTTAAACCTTACATAGCTGTATCCAGAGGTGTAAGGTAGCAATATTCGAATACAGCGGCATAGCAAGGGTTAATTGTGCCCAACAATTATTAACAATACAGTTGGCTGCAGCATATATAAATACTTCCCCCCCCCAAACCTGTATAAACTATCAATTTATATCTAAAGTAATTTTTTTTATGCGACACTAGTTGAAGAGCCACAGTGCCGGCCGGTCGCGGTGCAGTTATGCCCAGTAGTGACTGCCATCGCTGCCGCTGATACAGAGCAGGACGCTCTAAAGTCTTCGGAGCACCCCGCTCTATATCAGCCTTGTCACGGGCAGTCTCTACTGCGCATGACTGCGTTGCTACAAACGTTTTAGCTAATTATTATATAGGATGAACTCTATCTGTCCGCATGTCTCATGTCAACCCTTTGAAACCACATGCAAAATATTGCAAGAATTAGAAACTTATCTGGAAGACAAAATGTCCCAGATCAAATAAATAGAGTTTAACTATTTATCTGCTGTTTTAAATGTTCATACCTTCTGGATGACACAAAAGCTGTGATTAATACTCATGTTGATCAGATTTTCTGACAGCATCCTGCACCTATAATCAACTAAATTAAAATTAAGCACAAGTAAATTCCCCAGGAAATCCCTAATAATTAGGTCACAGTGGAGAGACAGTGTACGGGCGAAAAACTCAAAATGACATCAATTAATGTGGAACTAACACTTTATAATGACATGGGAGATTTCGACAGGGCTTTCAAAATCACCTCTATTTATGTTAGCCATTCTTTATTTAAATCCATAGTCAGTGAGATATTAACCCTTTAAGGACAGGCATCGTAACCGGCAGTTAAGGACCACAGAGCTGTTTTTTTTTCTTTTCTTTTTTTTAAGTGAATCCAACTCAGGGGTCCCCGGCATGCAGCCACAAGGGGACACCTGAATTCTATGAAGTGCCAGGATCATCCTTAAACCGTATATTAAAAAAAATATGACTAACACATAGATATAGATGATTTTGAAAGCTCTTTCAAAATTACCCAAATCGTTATAAAGTGTTAGTTCCACTTTAAAGGGATAGTAATACTTTGTTTTAACTTTATTTTATTTTGTAGGCATTAAAAAAACATGAAGAATGATATAAGTCTTATCTCTCAAACCTTTATGGTTTAAGAGATATTCACAAACAAAGTATCCCCCCCCGTTCAACCAGATCAGAAGGGAGGTGCCCAGGTAGACTGCAGAGAGGGACAATCTTCAATTAAGATAAGGGAAAAAGCTGAAAAACTTGTCAAGGGGGGCAGGGCATTCATTGTTTTCATACAAAGAAAATTGTCCCCTTCTGTTATCTGTCTGGTCATACAACCAGATTCCACATCTGAGAAGAGATGGCTTACACTAGGTAAAAGGGGCGGGGAGGGGAAACTTTGCTTGTGAATATCTCATAAACAATAAAGGTTTGAGGGATAAGACTTATATAATTCTTCATGTTTTTTTAATGCCTACAAAATAAAATAAAGTTAAAACAAAGTATTACTATCCCTTTAACCACTTAAGGACCAGAGGGGTATGCAATTCATTGCTTCACAATTCTTTGCACACTTCTCTGGTTCTTAAGGGGTTAAGCACATAATTGGGGTATTGTTAAATAAGCACTGAGTGGGAAAAGATCTTAAACAGATGGACTTTCATTATAAATATTAACTGGATTTTAAATTAATTGATCTCAATCAACCCGGAAATAATTGCAGAGGAAAGGTTGTTTATATAAATAATTACACAAGGCAGACTACTGGGAACTTAATACTGACAATTGTTCAGAGGTCTACAGCATTGCAAAACTACAAAGGGTGCACAGGTTGCAGTTGTACCTGAGCTCGGCATCCTGGGGCCCTCATCTGCCCCAGGCTCTAGGCATGCATCTCCGAAAAAGTTTAAAGGGATGTTTAATTTTCACTTTCTTTAATATTGTAGGTATTAAAAAAGAATCGCATGAATGCAAGTTCTGTCTTTCAAACCTTTATGCAGCAGTTTGCAGCAGTTATTACTGACACTGTAGGATTCACCAGTTGTCTCATTTCTAAATCATACTCCACTGTGGCAACAGCACTAGAAAGTGAACCATCATGATCTTTACTGTTGTTAAAAGGTTTGTATCACTACTGGTTGCTGAACTTTTAATATCACTTTTACAAACAGTCTCTTCAGGAGGAAGAGGATCATCATCATTTATCGCATGCACTCTATATAGTCCTTTCCCCTTACTCCTGCTCCTAGCACTTTTATTGGACATAATGATAATAGTATTCTTTTTTATTATAAAGTTAAAGAACTGTCAGCGTGAGGAGTAATGTTTTGTGTGATTGGAAATATTGTATAATGTGTGTCTCTGTGTCTAGTATTTGACACTGTCAATCATGCTCAGATATTATTCAGGGGAAACATCTACTGCCTCTTCTGTCACCTATCAGTCAAAAGATTTTGTTTTATTTTTTAAACTTTCCCTGTCTGTCCCTGTCAGTGTAACTTTCTGCAAATCATGCCAACACTCCCTTTAACCTCAAACAACTCCAACACCCCATCTGTACCAGTCTGCCTCCACAGTCGTAACTAATTTAAACATTTTTAAGCTTTCTTTTCAAGGACTGCAGTGTTAATGATTACTGTACAGTACAGAATAGACTTGTTAGCGTCAGAATAAGCAAAGTAGCTTGCAATAAATGATAAATCACACATCAGCTGGTGCATTATCACCCCACCTGAGTATTTGTATTTGTCCCTTTGTTCTTGTGGACGTAGGATTGAGTTTATATATAGTATGTCAAGCTGGGCCTGTATGTTTGCCATTGTCACTGGACTCTTAGGTAAATAAAGCACACAACACAGGAAAAGATGAATTTAACCAGTTTATTAAAATAACCAAGATAGGAACAGGCTTGAGGACAGTGCCTAGTCCACTCCCCAGGACCTGACATTGAGCTGTAACCAGTCCACTGTAAAGCTAGGAAATCTTGAGTATAGAACCAGATAGGGTTCTAACCAGCAGAATGAGCGGAAACGTGGAATGTCAGGAGTCCAGACCGAGAGATCGTAACCGGTTGATCCCTGAAGAGGGACAATCTCAGACTTGTAGCCTCGGGCGGCTTGCAACAGTACCCGGGAGGTAAATGTCGGTAGGCAGAGAGTAACGAGAAGCCTAGCAAGAATAACAGCGCCCAGTAGGACTGTGTAAACACAGAGTGGAGGCCATCGAGTGGAGGGCAACACTCAACACACCGGTGAGATAACTGCTGGAAAAGCACAATGCGGAGGCATCAGAGTGGAAGGCAACCTGCAACACTGCCAGAGAGGTAACTGTTGCACTGGGATGATGGAGCGAGCCCTCTGAGACTGACTGAGACAAGTGGTAGTCAGACAGGAGATGGAGTAGGCACAGAGCGTAAGTCAGACAAGCCACAGTCAGGAGCCTAATCGGGTAGTCAGCCACAGCCGAGGTCAAATTGGAGCGGGTAGTCAGACAAGCCAGGGTCATACACAGATGGGGTAGTCAGACAGAGCCACTGGTCAAAACCGGAGTGGGTAGTCAGGCAAAGCCAGGGATCGAGCCAGAGAATACACGGAAGCCAAGTTAGGGTCAAATGAAAGCAACAGAGGAGTAAAGCAAAGAAACACCATGAAAGGGCAACTAAGCCCACTTCACAGGCAGACTATAAGGCCTCCACCGGAGGGCGGGACTCCATCAGCCAATCGTGCCGAATGCTACAAAATAGCAAGAGAGACGTCACAGACCTGAGCCCACAGAATAGTGGCAAGCATGAAGGTGGCCAGGTCCTGCCCGCAACATAGACCACGGACAACCAGACAGAATCACAGGCAAGCAGTATCATGGGTACCATGATAGCCATGCACATATTATGTCTCTCTGCCTAGTATGTATATCACTCAGCCTCAGAAGAATCTCAGCCCGCTCAGGGAGGAAAGATCTCATACCTGTCTAACTTTCACTTGTCAGTCACAAAAAATGTTTTTGCTCTTTTTGTTTTTATTTTTTTGTTCTTTAATTCTCTTTTCTCCCTTCACATTCACCCACAAGGAATAGCTGTCTACCCTCAATACCCCTATCAAGAAACTCCAACTACCTCTCTTTGCCTGTCTGTCTGTACTAGCTAGCATAAAAAACAGCTGTTTTTTCTTTCTGTCCCAAGCAACTAACAATATGTAGAAAACTGATACCCCTTTTATAGTTTGCACAGCTAGAATACATGTCAAAACACTCCTTATGGGGAGATACGTTATTATGATTGATTTCAATGCAGTGCAAAAGCAGAAAAACTGCACTTTTATGGAGAATTGCTATTTTTTCACGTTTCTCTTTTGAGGCAAACAATTTCACCCATCCCTACCTATAGGACAATGCACAATTATGACAAGGCTTTATGAACATAACCAGGATTCTGTGGCATCTTTAGTTGCCTCATTGTTTAACAGGTTTCCAAATGTAAATGACTCATAGAAGTTATGTAAGAGCCACCTAGATGTCTTGTTATTGCTGTGAAAATACATTCAAGCTCCGTTTTCAATTAACTTAATGGCTTTATGGGATTCTTCTGCTGTCTAGTATCATCCTCTTTACTTCTTCTATGTCAAAAGAAATAAAAAAGAAAAAAAAACATTCACAAAGACTGATGTATTGAGAAGAACTGGAACGATTCTGAAGCAAACCAACTGCACTATGAGGGAAAAAAATCTTCCCATTCATTTAAAGGTGCATTTTTAACCCCTTCAATTGTAGAATGCTAGAGAGATCTCTATCTATCTATCTATCTATCTATCTATCTATCTATCTATGTATCTCTATCTCTGTATAGGGAATTCCTAATCAAATATATGCTCACCTATTGTTCCCCTTATGATAACTGTCTGTATGACCACATAGCACTTATTGTAACCCCTCTATAATAAATGTAAACTGTGAAGTGCTAGGTACACCTGTTGGCGCTATATATATATATCATGGCGGGATTGTTTGTGTGTCATTGAAGCCAAGAACTATGATACTATTTATTTCTCTCTCTCTCTCTCTCTCTCTCTCTCTCTCTCTCTCTCTCTCTATATATATATATATATATATATATATATATATATATATATATCAGGGCTCAAAATTTCCACTCGCCACTAGCCAATGGCGAGTGAAAATTTAGTCCTGGCGAGTAGGAATTCAGCCCTGGTGAGTATGTTAGGGCTTGCAGTGGCGAGTAGCTTTTCAGGTCTGGTTAGTAACAAAGGATTTAAAATTATAAGCCCTGTATATATATATATATATATATATATATATATATATATATATAAAAGTAAATATGCAAAGTATTGGTGCACATCCAAATTTTCATCACCATTAACCCTTTACTCTGCGGCATTGTGCATATCACTACTACATTAACGATTAGGATTAGTCACATCATATGGCCATAGAATGCTAAGCCTGCCACCACGTCAAGGTACCTTGGCAAGTTCTTAACCTTAATATGCTTTGTCTTATGAGCACCCCTCCCACCCTCAGGTGCAATGCTCATTGTCTCTAGGACACTATATAATGCCTGTCAGAGAGTCTCTCTCCATTAATGAGTAAAGCTGATAAAGACTCAGCTCTCAGGATAAAGTATATGAAAGTTAGTAATCGCCTAAAACAGGAGAGATTCAGCTCATAAGACAAATGAGCAAAGCTGACAAAGACTCAGTTCTCAGGATAAAGTATATTAAGGTTAGTAATTGCCTAAAATAGGAGAGATTCAGCTCATAAGACAAAGCATATTAAGGTTAGGAACTTGCCAATATTGAGGTTGGCTTGGCTTGATGGCAAGCTTAGCATTCTATGGCCATATGATGTGACTAAACCCTCATCTTTGTATGTATATTTGTATATCTTTATTTATATGGCGCCACACAGTGTACGCAGTGCCTAGACATATGTTATAATAAATAAGAGGGGGATTAAATAAGTGCCACATTCATTGAAACAATAGGAGACAGGTCCCTGCCCCAAGGAGCTTACAGTCTAAATGGGTAAAAGGAGACAGACAACAGGGTAAGAGGGTGTCAAGTGCTGAGATTACAAGTGCTGAGTTTGGCCAAAGGTAGTACATGGTCCTAGGTCACCAGAAGATAGGATTTCAGGGTAGACTTAAAGACAGAGGGGGATTTTTCAAGACGTAAGGAGAGGGATATTGTCGAACCAATTATGTAGAAGGTATCCAAAGGGTTAAAACAAGAGAACAAATCAGGTTTGTTATCTTCACACAAATAGATAAATGACAATATTAAATAATTTTGAGAACTTTACACAATACTAGGTACTGACATGCTACTTCACAGTAACAAATTGATTAAAATTATCAATTCCTCATATTTGTGCAAAAATATATATAATTTATTTAAGTACAATATACTATATATAAAAAGTGTGAACAACAATGATATAAATGAGTGATCAGCAATTACAATATAGTAACTCAAACCACAATTGTTACCATTAGGATTACCAGCAATTAAAGGGTTAACCATACATAGGTATATTCAGAGGTATTATATAACAATAATTGCACTCAGCAGCATAGAAAAGGATAATTGATCCTTACAATTAATAAAATACAGTTGACAGCAGTGTATATGAATACCTTCTGCCCCAGAAACGGTATAAACTATGCTAATTGGGGTTTAAGGTATATTGCCAGATGAGTCAACTTTAATATGAAGCCAGGTCCCCTGACAATTTTCCTTGAACCAAATGCAATAGCAAAATTTTAGAGAAACTAACTGGAATAAAATCCCAGATAGAGATCACTATAATTTAATAATGTACTGATTTCAGATATTGTATACCTTCTGAATAAAACATATACATTGCATTTAAAGGGGAACTACCACCCCGCAATAACTTAAGCTTGATTGATTGTTCATCTGGCGACTAGCTGGTTAGTAGCGCTAGTCGCCAGAAATATTACCCGGTTCTGCAGATATCGGCGTTTTACCGATGGTGACAGGAGCAGGAAGCACGGATGTCTCTTCCCAGTGACGTCTGTGCGCCTGCGCTTTCAGTCCCTTTTGAGCCGACCGGTCGGCTCAAAAGGGACTAAAAGCGCAGGCGCACGGACGTCACTGGGAAGAGACGTCCGTGCTTCCTGCTCCTGTCACCATCGGTAAAACGCCGATATCTGCAGAACCGGGTAATATTTCTGGCGACTAGCGCTACTAAGCAGCTAGTCGCCAGATGAGCAATCAATCAAGCTTAAGTTATTGCGGGGTGGTAGTTCCCCTTTAATATAGTCAATAATAGATTATACCAAGAATAGACTTAGAATCAAATCTAATAATATAGGTCTAGACAGTATACCAACTTCATGCAACATATATCATAAACATGAGTATAGCAATCCTATGTAAAACCTATAGGGTACTTCAAGGGATAATCCACTTACTAAGATAGGATGCCACACCAAAGATGGCAGCTTCTTTTTTTAGTGAGAGTTTAAAAGAAACTTTCACTTTACGAAAGTTAGGCCCTAATACATGCACAAAGGAATCTTAGCAAAATAGACAAATAGCAGTTGAAGGGTTAATAAATGAATTCAAAGAAATCTCCAGATCAAATATTAGCTATATAACCTTTCCAGAAACACCATATATTATTCTAGGAATAATAGAAGAATTATATTAACTAATATATAACAAGACTCACTACTAAAACTACTTTATTCTTATCTGGCAAAATATGACAATTTACCAATCAAATAAATAAATTCTGCTTAATTCCAGAAATTCTGTAGCCAATATGGCTTATTATGATTGATCCCAAATGGTTGGCCAGTCCAATTAAGACAAATTATAAGAAAATTATGTTTCTTAAAATATAGAAGAAATATATATTTAATTCTGAATTTTGCAGAATTTAAATAAGGAAAGATATATAGTTACCAGTAATAAGTGTGGCTTTCTTAGGATTTCTTTATCAGCTAGTCCAGAATACTTCAGGAAAACATAGCAGGAATTGAGGAGCCAGGAACCAAGAGGAAAAAGCCCCAGAGGAAAAAAAAACAGCCAAGACCCAAGAGGAAAGACCCCTTTTCCTCTCTAAACTTACATATTTATAATATGAAATTCCTCTTATCAAAATCTGCTCTGATTGGTTAAAGATACATCTCATTATGCAGTGACATCATCAGTAGTACCTGACTGGAAACTCCTAATCCCTAATTTCCATATGATATCACTCATAATATTATAGAAAAATTCCAAAGCACTAGTAATAACACCATGTAATCTATAGATGGCGCCATTACTCTACTTTAAAATTCACACCTAAAATGATACCTGGTCTGGGTTTTATCAAAAATTGGAATGTGAACCTTGACCCTACGTCACATAAATATGTCATCCTACTAGACTTTCCCATAGGGGAGTATGTCTCTGTTTTAGATTTTTAAGATTTTCTCATAAGATACTAATACTGCTTGAGACTGTGGGTGTCTGCAATTCTATATCAATCACCATTAAAGTCTCCCAAATATTTCCCCCCTCCATTGAGGAAGAGAGGCTCATTGTCTCTGTTACATGAGGTAATTTAAACACATTTTAAAACACAGATTTTTAGAGAATTTGGGTTAAAAGAAAAATTAACCATTTCCTCCCCATCATGGCAATGTCTCTGACAGTAATGAATTCCATAGGTATGGAGCAGAAAGTGAGAAAGGTTTGAGATGGGAGAGGGCAGAGAGTGTGGATGGGGCAACAAGAAGTGCTTTGTGTGCTAAGCGAAGAAGGCGACCAGGAACATAAGAGGAGATGAAGGAAGAGATGTAAGGAGAGGTAGCAGTGTGGAGAGCATAATTGATGCGTTGCTGAATAGGGAGCCATGGCAGATGTCTAAGAATTATGTGAGCAGGTTCAGTTTTTGGGGAGAGTATGGTGATTCGTGCAGCTGAGTTTAAAACAGGTGGCAAAGAAGAAAGATGAGTAGCAGGGAGGCCAATTGGTAGGATATTGCAATAGTCTAAGCAGGACAGAATGAGGGCATGTATAAGAGTTTTAGTAGTTTGTTGGGAGAGGAATGGGCAGATTTTAGCAATGTTGCGGCAAAAGAAGTGAGATGATCTAGCCACAGAGTTAATGTGGGGGGAGAAGGAAAGCGAGGAATCAAATATGGTCCCAAAGCAGTGTGCTGAGCTGACCGGATCAATATCAATTCCATCAACTGTAATGGTGAAGCTAGGTGTTGGGCAAGGTCTTGGAGGGAAAATGAGCAGTTCAGTTTTGGACATGTTTATCTTCAGCTGACGGTATGATCCAGGAGGAAATGGCCAAGAGGCAGTCTGAAATGTGTAGCTTAATTTGAGGTGAAAGATCAGGAGTGGAGATGTAAATTTGGGTATCATCAGCATATAGATGGTACTTGTAGCCAAATGAATTAATAAGTTCACCCAATGAAAGGGTGTACAGTAAGAAAAGCGGTGGACCCACAATGGAGCTTTGGGGCACCCTCACAGGCAGAGGGACTGTGAAGGAGGTGCTATTGCCAGAGGACACAAAAACTGAACTTTGTGAGAGATAGGAGGAGAGCCATGAAGCAGCTTGATTTCAGAAACCAAGATTGTGGAGAATTTGAGCAAGGAGAGAATGGTTAACCGTGTCAAAGGCAGAGGATAAGTTGAGCAGTATATGAATAGAAAGCTGTCCTTTGGCTTTTGCATTCTAGAGATCATTAGCCACTCTGCAGAGAGCTGTCTCAGTTGAGTGACCTCACCAGAAACCAGACTGCAAAGGGTCCAATAGATTGTTACTCTGCATGTGAGTGTCATTTCTACAAAGGTGTTCAGCAGAGCGAGTGCAAGAATGTAGGAAGAAGGTGTGGGAGTTGAGCCAGGGTTGTGGATCATGGAATCAATAGCAGAGGATAGGATTGAGTTGTAGGAGTTAACAAGAATGTCTGTGTCAGAGATGGCTAAGATAGAGGAAAGACTGGAGTTAAGTGAGGTGCTCATCCCAGAGAGATCAAGCAAGCGGGTATCCCTTTTAAATCTGTTGGGGGGAGGGATGGGGGAAGGGGCAGAGTGGGAGAGAGAGAAGGATATAATATGATGGTCTGATAGACGGAATGGGGAAACTGTGAAAGAGGAAAGATCCAGACTCTTAGTAAAGAAAAGATCGAGGCAGTGACCAGCTTTGTGAGTGGCACAATCAGTCCACTGCCGGAGATCAAGGGAAGAGGTTAGGTCTAGAAGGCGGGAAGCCCAGGGGACAGAGGGTTCATCAATATGGCAGTTAAAATCACCTAGAATAAGGACAGGATAGTCAGTGGAGAGAAAGAAAGAGAGCCAGGATTCGAAATCTGAGAGAAAGTTTGAAGGAGAAGAGGAGTTAGCAGGTGGCCAGTATATTACAGCCACGAGCATAGACAGAGGGTAATAGACCTGGATTGCATGGATTTCAAAAGAAGAAAAGTGCTCAGATGTGGGATTGAGAGGGTCTGGAAGTGGCAGCGGGAGGAGAGAAAGAGACCTACCCCACCACCACCCCGACCAGTAAAACGAGGGGTGTGTGAGAAGCAGAACCCTCCATAAAAGAGTGCAGCCTCCACCTCTGTGTCCTGTGCAGACAACCAAGTTTCTGTGAAAGCAAACAACTGCAGTGATTGCTCACAGAAACAATCCTGAATGGGGGTTGTCTTAATAACAATGGAGAGGGTGTTTAACAGAGCACAGGAGAAGGGGAGAAAGGAGGATGAACAAAGAGGAATGTTTATGAGATTTGAGGGGTTGGAACCCTTGAAGTAGCGGTGGGAGGAAATGGTAGACCGTGGCTGATAAAAGGTGGGTATGGGGTTTGGGCCAGGATTGGGGGCAATATCCCCTGCAGCAAGCAGAAAGATAAGATAAAGGGCAGAAATATATGAGTGGGATTTATATTGGTGTTTTGTAATAGGGAATGCAGAGTGAGAAGGGGTTAAAATGTGAAGTATGTAAGAGCAGGGGACAGAGGGTGTGATGTGGATGTGGTTTGTAAAGTCAGGGGGAGACCTGAAGCTGATAATAATCCTAAGGAGCACTGAACATGTAACAACAAGGCAAATCGGAAATGTGAACATGGTAAGTCCGAATCCGATGCCAGCGAAGAAATGCCTTTGATGATTATCTTCCTACAGGTGCTCTTTACAGGCAATGCAGGAGTTCTGGTGCCTTGTGTGTTGTCCTCGTTGTTGAACTCAGTTGTTAATCTCTTGTAGGCATTTTTGCTTCATTGTCCATTCCTTACTTTCACTCCTGCCCCCCATTGCTCTACCTACTGTTGCACTGACCTCCCCCCCGCCGCATTGCTTCAGGCATGTCTTCCCTTTCCCTCCATCCAACCATTATTTTGCCTCCTGGCACAGCTCTCACCTCCATGCTGACGTCCTCCTCCTCTGGGTACAGCCATAAACATTTCACCCTGCCTGCCCCTCCTCTCAAAATCCAAGAACAACCTGTACCACTTCAGTGGCAACTCACTTCCCTTACAACAATCAATGCAATTCACTCCTCTGAAGCTGAATGGGTATACAAATAAACACCTCAGTGAAGGAGTCACCAGGTCCCAGCATCCCAGTTCTGCTTCAGTTTTAGGTATTGCCCCTCCCAGTGTGGTCAAAGTGTCACTATGATGTTTCCCAAGAGTGTTGACCATGCAAGATCACCATGGGGCATATTGACGCATTATTGGGACATAATGAGGCATTATCGGGATGCAGGCGACCCTCCGACTACATAATTTTCAGTACATCTGTGCCTGTGGGGGCAAAGCTGGAGAAAAACAGCTCTCTTCTCTTTCACTCAAAGGGTTAAAAAAAGCAAACAAACAAAAATACAAGGTTCACCACACAGGCGAAGCCATGCCACATACAGGCTATTGTATACACGTGGCACTGCATTTAGTTGTTGTCCTTCATCCTTATAAACGTTTGGAAAACATTCTTCCACTCATTTTAGTATTTTTTGCTGAGTGTGTGCTATTGAACCATCTTCAGGCTTTAATGCAAACATTTGTGGTACGATGCAAGAAACATTCGCATCGGATAAAGGAATTATTGTGCGCAGATAGATTTTGAGCATGTTCTAATCCAAGAAGCAAAATACCGAACACTTCTTGAATTGCGCATAAAAAATTCAATTTTACAACAACAGTACAGAGAAGTATAAATTCATTCGCAATAGCAGTTCTTGCATTAGGCGCATTCGCTATTCCACTCACACAGATTCATTAATCTTAGCCACGCCCACAAAAAATAAAAATATGCAGTAGTTCGCTAATCTTGAATTTTCATGCGCAATTCAACAAAATCATGCGCAAACCTATTCCCTAGTGGTTTTCACACAGGAAATAGCGATTGCACGCTTTTCCTGCATTGCTCCATTGGTTCATATGTGTATCCATCTTTTGTTTTGCTTTTTTAGCCACTGATTTTCTTCCAGTGTTCTTTTGATGAGCTCATCATTTAAATTTTGCGTTTCTTCTTTAACCCTTTGAGTGCCAGAGGGGTACAGAACGCATTGCTTGGCAATGCGTTTCGTACCCCTCCGGCACTCAAAGGTTTAATGTGATTCCTTATGGTTTTGACCATTTCTGCATATTCTACCCTGTTTCTAATATTATCATTTTGCTTAATTTCTTGTTGTTTTTTTCATCATGGCAACTGTTTATTTTGCTATTTCTTGTTTTACATCAGGTGCAAGGGTATGGGCAGTATCTACAATAGTCTCAATATCTTTTTCATTGTGGGTTGAAATGTCTGTGTCTGGAAGGCCTTGAAGCAAACTGAAGTGATTATACAGTGCTAACTCAAAATTTATATGATTTTTCAATAGCTGTCTAGAGTCAATTTTCACGTGTTTTGTCTTGATCATTTTATTCCTTTCTTGTAGTCAATTTTAACCCTTTGAGTGCCACAGAGGCATGCAACGAATTGCAAAGCAATGATTTGTGTACCTCTCTGGCACTCAAAGGGTTAATTTTGTTCTCACTAAATGATGGACACTTCCTATGTTAACGATTTAAAACTGAGCAGTCAGCGAATATCGTTTTATTATTTGAAAGTATGAAGTTGATTTTACTTGTTTTACCATTAGGGCTTTCCCCATGTCCATGACCAAACCAAAATCAGTCAAAAATGGTACTTCCCGCTGGGTGAAAGATTTCCAGTGAAAACTGCAGTTTTCCCGCTTTTTTCACATAGCCCAATCAATCGATGGAAAGATTAATTTTTCCCCACCACATAGCAGTTTTCTCTACTTTTCCTACAGGCATATAAAAGGCTGTCAGGTTCTCACAGCATTCTGTGTTTGTGTGAGCTAGAGAAGACGGGCAAATAAAGGGGAATTGGAGCTTAGTTTAGGGAGTCCTTTAGGTAGGATGTTTGTTCTCTGTATTAGGGTAGTCTGGGGGCACTCTGTGGGAGAAGAAGGGAGGAAGTAGGTTGACCCCAAATACATTAACATTTGGTGTGACTGACTGGCAAGACACAGGCAGCTGGGGTCCAGTTTGCTTGCTGATCTTGCTGCATTTATTATATCTGTGTTGGAAGTGTCTGGTGGGGTGAGAGAAGGGAGCAAAGGAGGTTGACAACAAATACCCCAGCATTCTGTCGAACAGTGCTGGGGAAAGGAGACTTAGTTAACATTTTTTGGACAGTGATAAGATAGGTTGGACAACTGCTAAAATATATCTATATCTATATATCTATATATATATATATATATATATAGAGATATATATATATATATATATATATATATAATTGTTGTTTTTTTAATTATTTATATATATATATATATATATATATATATATATATATATATATATAAATCTAAGAGTTTGTAGGGATGCACTCACTGCGAATCGATCACGATGACCTGGGTGCTCATCAAAGAACAGAATAATACAGCAAGTCACTGGAGAATGACGGCACTCACAGGATCCATTTTCCAAACTTGACATAAGTTACATTTATTGAAATCAACGTTTCGGCTGTCGCCGCAGCCTTTCTCAAGATTACAAATGTGTAACAAACAGCTTGTTTAAAAACCCTCTCCCAATCCTAAAAAGGCGCCAAAACGGCGTTCTAATTGGAAAACACATGACTCCAAATTAGAATGTAAATAGGTAAATTAACCCATGAGTAACTGTTAAAAACTCATCACTTATGTGGTGAGCTTCCGTGAAAGTGACCATAAACATATATCTTAAGCTCAACAACCACATAAGCAAAGTGTCAAACACTCCCAAATTATAATGAGTCAAATCATCTATCACATAACTATATAACATTGTTACTTCTAAGTACACAGCAATCAATTATCTTCTGGAGAAAGTATTTATATTGGCAATGCACATTCATATAGAGAATATAAGTATATTTACATAATATTACTTTTCATATTTCTTTGTACGATCTACATTAGTCCCACCAATAGTTCCACCAGCGTCAATGCAAAAAAAAATATATATATATATCAGAAGAACACTGAAGACGACAAGACACATTCTAGTGTTGATGATGGCAATGGAATAATGGAGGAAGGTGTTGCCGTTGAACCAACTGTTGCATCTGACAGTGAGAAAAGCAAGCACCAAAACACCTGACCTCAAAGTAGTAGCAAACTTTGTAAAAGTAAAAAGAAATTGGTTAACACCTCTAAAAACTTAGAGGAATAAAAAGGTAGCGGGCAAGAAGTGGTGGGAGATGCTGAGGATGACCTAATAATGACTGATGATGATGATGATGATGCAGATCTAGAATATATCACTCAAGCATCTTCCTCTTTTTCAGACACAGAACAAGTTAAGCTTGAGAAAGATGATGACATGTCCAGAACTTAAGCAGAAAGGCAAAGCCTCAATCTTCCACCACTGAAAAGGAGCACTGTGTCTGTCTAGAAACCGTTTGAGAAAACCGTTGTAAACTTTGACCCTGGACAAGGAAAGATGGCAAAAAGTACACAGTCATCCTGTCAGTCATCATCAGTATCATTGCCACTTCCAGGTGCAATTTCCACTCAGCCAAACACATTTGCATTGAGTAACCAGCAGCAACAAAAACAACAACACAGGTTATTAACATCTGGAACCTAAGCTATGACAAGTGCCTCTGGTGGTACTGGAAGTGCTGCACCTGTGACACCTAGTAGTAGTAGTAGCAGTTTTATTGCCATGCTACTGTATTCTTTTGAAGAAAACCAAGGTTTGCAAGAATTGATATCACGTGTAGCTCCACACTGCCATATCCCAAGCTGCAGTTATTTTTCCATGAAGGCTGTGCCTGCATTGTACAAGCAGGTTGTTAGTGTGGTGGACAAAGGGCTGGAAAGTGTGTATGGCAAGAAAATCTACCTCACAAAAGATGTGGACAAGTGGGCAGAGAACAGACTATATGACTGTCACTGTTCCCTGGGTTTCTCTCACTTCACCAACAGTGGACAACACTAGCTTACAGCATCAAGTGACAGCCAGTAATCATGCTTCTGCTTCTGGCAGTGTGATTAAAAGGCAGCAGCAGCAGAATAGCCCATACCATCAGCACACCACCTTGTGCATGCTGAGGTTTGAGAGACAGTCCCACAAAGCCTTAGATATTTTAAGTAAGCTAGAGCAGGTAATAGAGGAATGGCTTGTACCCCACTCCTTAAAAGCTGATTTTGTGTCTGCTAATAATGGCTCTAACATAATTGCTGCCTTGAGAATAGGTGATATGGTGCATGTGCCCTGCTTTGCCCATGTACTAAATTTAGATGTGAACAGATTCCTGGCAGAATCCAAAATCCTCAGAGAGATGCTTACTATTGCCTGTAAAATCTGTGCCTATTTTAGTTGCTCCTACAGTGCACGTAAATATCTATATTCTATTCAAGACCATAACAACTTGCCCCATTATCAGCTGAAAATGGAGGTCCCTACCAGGTGGAATTTCACACTGTACATGCTAAAGCAAATAAGAAAAACTAGAGTTATCCCAAAGATGGAGCACTCCAGGGGCAATAGTTATCAGTTTGTGGCCTACAGATAATAATAATAATATTCAGTGATGCTATCACATACAGAATATCTATTTATAGTAGTAGTATAAAATTAAAGCAAAACGTTAGAAAGTCAATGAAAAAATCAACAAGACATCAAAAAATGGGATGATCAGTCAGTACCCACAGTCTGGATGAAATGAGGATGCTAAAGCTTTTGTACGATTAGAATAAGGCCATTAGAGAGTACACCATGCAAAACTGGAAGGCTTTGAAGGGAGCCTCTTGTCACCTGGCCAATGACAACTAATGTGTGATGTATGTAAGCTGCTGAAACCCTTTGAGGAGGCAACCATGCTGGTTAGTCACACAGGGACAGGAATTAGTGAAATTCTAATACTGATATTTTTATTGCAGAAAAAAATGAGGAGCATGGCTGAGGAATCTTACTATAATGACAGCACAGTCATGAACCAGGTGGTAAAGGACATGTTAACATACTTTGAACAAGATCCTTGCATAGTGTCCATTAAAAACAATGAGGAATACATTCTTTCCACTTTGCTGGACCCCCGCTTTAAACACAAAATTTTAAAATTTTGTGTTTGTCACAACAAGAAGTCATGACTATCAACAGCATCTCTCTGAGGAACGGATTCTGTCAAGGACCATAGAGATATTATTATTGATCGAGTGGAAACTGTGTAAATGAGAATAAAGGGCTAGCTGACTGTCTCAATAAATATTTCTGTTCAGTTTTTACAGAGGAAGATGAAGGGAAGGGACCTCTGTTAGAAAAAAGAAATGGCAAGACATGGGAAACATGCATGTTTACAGAGGAAGAAGTTATACTTCAACTTTCTAAGGTAAAAACAGATAAATCTATAGGACCAGATGGGATACACCCAAAGTTATTAAAAGAACTTAAGTGTGTTCTG
Source organism: Rhinophrynus dorsalis (assembly GCA_037306005.1). Taxonomy (NCBI): domain Eukaryota; kingdom Metazoa; phylum Chordata; class Amphibia; order Anura; family Rhinophrynidae; genus Rhinophrynus; species Rhinophrynus dorsalis. The sequence goes on from CM074725.1 coordinate 212,066,701, forward strand.
GCAAAACCTTTAACAGAATTATTCAATCAGTCACTAACGACGGGAATAGTTCCAGAAGATTGGAAGTTAGCAAATGTAGTACCGCTTCACAACAAAGGTAACAGGGAAGAGTCTGGTAACTACAGACCAGTAAGTCTTACATTAGTAGTGGGAACATTAATGGAGACTATTTTAAAGGAAAGAATTGTTGAATATCTGAATTTAAATGGCTTGCAAGATACCAAACAACATGGATTTACAACAGGGAGATATTTGCAAACTAACCTCATAGATTTTTTTGACTGAGTAACTAAAATAATAGACCAAGGGGGAACAGTAGATATAGCTTATCAAGATTTCAGTAAAGCATTTGACACTGGCTGAGTGACAGGAGACAGAGGGTGGTAGTCAATGGAAAATATTTGGACAAAAGGAGTGTTACTAGTGGAGTACCTCAGGGATCTGTACTGGGGCCCGTTCTTTTTTTTTTTCAGAGCTTTATTGAATGTCAATAAACATACAAGGATATCAAAAGATGCACATAACAAGTACTTTTCATACAGCAGCAGTAGGATAAACTGTCAATTCTCACACAAATATTTGTTGTTTTCCTGTTAGGCTTAGTGCTTTAAACTATAAGAGAGTTCCACAGCAGCTAACATAGTACATGCATAACATTATGTGAGTATCACACTGTGGCCATACAACACACAACTGATTAGATAAGCAGAGATAATATCTCAGAAGTAAGGAAGTAAGAGATATATAGAAGTAAGATGAGACAAGCAAAATAAGTAGAATATTAGCAAAGAGCTTAGAGCCAGTGAAGGGGGAGAAAAAGAGAAGAGAAGAAAGGGGAAAAGAGGAGGGAAGGGTAGAAACGTGGAGCACAATCAGGGTACCACAGCTTTCAAATCCCAAGTTACCTGCAAAGAGGGATCTAAGAAAGCACACCATGCCGAAAAACTTTCCTGAAAAGATGAGAATCGTCCCATGGAGTAGGAGTGTAAACACTCCATCTGGGGCCCATTCTTTTTAATATTTTTATTAGTGATATTGCAAAAGGTCTTCAAGGAAAGGTATGCCTTTTTGCAGATGATACCAAGATCTGCAATAGGTATCACGGTGCCCGTCATTGCTCTCCTTTTGTGTCTATCACCAGTAAGGGGCTCCCCATTGGCTGGCTGTTTTCAGCCCGCCCTATATTGCCTATTTAAACCTAGTCTGGGCACCCTTTGGTTGCCCTTTCGTGTTGTCTCTATGCTGTTTGAGTCTACACATTGTTCCTGTGTATCTTGGGCCTCTGCTGTGTTCCTGCGACCTGTGATTGTCCTGTTCCAGTGTTACCAGTCGAGTAGTTCCTGCTTCCGTCTGATCCGGTTGAACCACCGCTTCCCGCTGCCAGTCGCCGCCGTTGTTCCTGATTCCGGTTGACCGTCTGCATGCTGGTTCCTGCTTCCATCTGCTGGTTCCTGTCCTAGTTCGCCTCCAGTTATCTGACGTTCCCGGCTGTCTCAGTATTGTTCGCGTTCCATGTACAGGGTACTGGTTCGCTCCTCTAGCCACCCGGCTGTCTCAGTATTGCTAGCATTCCACATACAGGGTACTGGTTCGCTCCTTTAGCACCCCGGCTGTCTCAGTATTGTTAACGTTCCACGTACAGGGTACTGGTTCACTCCTCTAGCCACCCGGCTGTCACAGTATCGTTAGCGTTCCACGTACAGGGTACTGGTTCGCTTCTTTAGCCACCCGACTGTCTCAGTATTGCTAGCGTTCCAAGTACTAGGTACTGGTTCGCTCCTCTCACCACCCGGCTGTCTCAGTATTGTTAGCGTCCCACATACAGGGTACTGGTTCGCTCCTCTAGCCACCCGGCTGTCTCAGTTTTGCTAGCATTCCACGTACAGGGTACTGGTTCGCTCGTCTAGCCACCCGGCTGTCTCAGTATTGCTAGCGTTCCACGTACAGGGTACTGGATTGCTCCTCTAGCCACCCAGCTGTCTCAGCATTGCTAGCGTTCCACGTACAAGGTACTGGTTCACTCCTCTAGCCACCCGGCTGCATTGCAGGATTGATAGCGTTCTACGTACTGGGTACTGGTTCGCTCCGTAAGCCTTCCGGCTATGTTATAGTTTGTCTGCGTTCCACGTACTGGGTACTGGTTCGCTCCATTGCGACTATAGAGTCATGGCGTTCCATCTGTGAGGGCACTGGTTAACTCCACATCCATCCGCAATCTCTGCTGCTGGCGGCTTACTTACTGACTTAGCCTCTTGTCATCGTAGTGACTGTTGTTCCACCTTCCAGTCACTGAGGCTTGTGGTTGCCATTATCTCCTGTCAATTGGCTGCCTTTCCCGGTATATGGTAAGACCGGTAGAACCTGTCCTGTCTCCTTGGGTTGCCTTACCCGGTATTGGCGAGGCCGGTAGAGCCGGTGTTTATCTTCTGTCAATTGGCTGCCTTGCCCGGTATATGGTAAGGCTGGTAGAACCTGCCCTGTTTCCTTGGGTTGCCTTACCCGGTATTGGCAAGGCCGGTAGAGCCAGTCTTAGTCTCCTGTCCAGTGGCTGCCTTACCCTGTATTTTGGCAAGGCCGGTAGAGCCTCACCTCACGAGTTCCAATTCCTTGGCTGCCTTGCCCGGTATATTGGCAGGGCCGGTAGAGCCAGTATTGCTATTGTTTGCATTGTATTATTGTCTAATAAAGATATATGTGTGTACGTGTATTATACCCTACGGGGTTGTATGACCTTTTCAAGAAAGTTGTGTTTTTACCTAACTCTGCGTCTGAGAGTCTTAACAAACTGTGACAATAGGGTAGACATTCCAGGGGGAATAATCCAAATGACAAATGATTTAGGTAAATTAGAAGAATGGACAAGAGTGTGGCAGATGCAGTTTAATGTTGATAAATGTAAAATAATGCACATGGGGCATAAAAAATCCAAAGGAAAAATATACTATTATGGGTACTGTGTTGTCAGAAACAACAAAAGAAAGGGATTTGGGAGTAATTATTATAATCATTGAATGATAAAGTATACCCCTCACGCGCCTTTTACCTAGTGTAAGCCACCTCCCCTCAGATGTGGAATCCAGTCCATAGACCAGACAGCTCACAGCAAGGGACAATCTTCTTACTATGAGAACAATGAAAACTCTGACAACCTTGACAGGTTTTTCAGTTTTTTTTCCTTATGCTAATTGAAGATTGTCCCTCTCTGTAATCCATCTGGACAGTCTTGCTGCTCTGAGGTGAGCAGTCTTACATCAGTAAAAGGGGTGGGAGGGGGATACTTTATCATTCAATTACTCTTGAACTACAACTCTGACAGTACTGAAATAACACTCTTCATGGCCCAAATAGTAGGAAGATTAATTAGAGCTTTTATTGTGAAACATTACTATCCCTTTAAATCAATAGTAATTTGGAGATATTTTATTTGCCCCATAGACAGTTGGTTTAACCAGTATTGCTACCATTCTTTGTGGTATTCAACCTCATTAGGTAGGCCTTTATAGTTTCCTCATATCAATTGTTTTGTAGATGTTAGAAAATGTTTGCCTGGTACAAAACAACATCAAAAACTGTAGCAAAGAAATCTTATACATCCCCTGAATTTCTACTGATTATGTCAGGTCATCATCCGCTGTTTCTTTCTTTGTAGTGCAATCAATCAACAATGTTTGAGTTCTGCTTCATTTGTTTTGCTTTTGTACTTGTCCAATTGATTTAGTACAAGGACCAGTGAACTCATATTTACAGATTAAGGAGAGAATACACATGCTAATCGGCAATAAAATAAACATTAATTATTGCCTGTTTTTGCTTAAGCTTTTGATCAAATACTGTCTGGTTTGACACAGATCACAGCTTCACTGCAGAATCTGACATCAGGCACTTGTGTCTCTTGTGTTGTCTAATATCAGCCTGGAAATATATGTTCCATATGTTTTAATGAAAAAATATAGTTACAGTAGAGAAAATAGGCACATTTTGGACAATGTTTTAGCAATAAATTGTGTGTTTTATTCAAACAACATATTTAAAATTTTAACTCTTGAAGGACCAGTGGAGAGTACAGTGCTTTGCTCCAAAAGGCATCACATAATGCTCTAGCACTTAAAGGATTAAAGAACGTTGGATTTTTATGTATTTACCCCATTAAGAAAAATTAAAAAAAACATTTTTACCCACTCCCAGTTGGCAACTTGCAGGCCACAAACCTTTATTATGTGTCCCATCATCTGTAGATAGGGTGACCACATTTCCCTTCTGCCATTCCGGGACGTGGTCACCCTAGTTGCCCCTTCATGCCCTACCTTGAGTCCCTGGTGGTCTAGCAGCGTGGAAAGTGCTCTGTGCCTCCTCCGGCACAGAGCTGAAGCTCCTGCGCGCTGTGCTCAGTAATGCAGAGCGCTGGGAGATGATGTCATCTCCCAGCGCTCTGTATTACTAGAGCGCTTGCCTCCAGGAGATCAGGCTCAGCTGCATTGCCGCCCTGGATGTCAGCCTGCAAACGGTGTGTCATATCATGGACGCCGCGAGGGAGCGCTACCAAGCGCTTCCTCGCGGCGTCCATGATGTGACACACCGCTTGCAGGCTGACATCCAGGGTGGCTTGGCTTCATTCCAGGACACTTCATTGTCCCGGTTGAAGATGACCCGGGACGCGGGACATAGCCCTGAAATAAGGGACAGTCCCGGACGTTCCGGGACCCGTGGTCACCCTATCTGTAGAGTTGTTCTGATTTTCCCTGTTAATAACTATTCATAAGAAAGAGCTGAGACTGTTACCCAAAGAGCAGGTCAGACTCATGGTGATTACTGTCCACCTGAGCCATTTCTTGTCAGTCTGTAAACAACCTGTGTTGTCACAGCTCCTGCGAGTGCACAGTTGGTATCTAAAATACAGAGAAACAACTCAGACAGTGAGTAATAACATCCTCCATCTGAACAGTTTTCTTTGTGATACTCAGCTTCTTCTCAGGAGAAGGAGCTGATGTCAGGCAAAGGGGGTGAAAACGGGAAAAATAAAACATTAATATCTTAAAATCTGAAGTTCTTTTAAGATTAACTGCCATCAGTCAAAGTCTAAAACGTTTTCTTGCCCCTTGAGATTACCTGCATGGATTCCACAGGATCAGTTGCTTAACTTGTTCAAATTTTACAGTAGGTAAGAACCATCAAATAACTGGTTGTATCTCTGTAGTAAAGGAGTTGCTGAAATAATGTACTGAGCCACTGAGGTGAATGGAAGATGGTGATTCCATGCTAGTTCAGGAGTTGGAATTTATTTTTAGCACCTGTGTAATGTCAGTATACTAAGCTAATTATTCCACAATCCCTCTGCTTAATGCAAAGAAGATGAGACTGGGGCAGTCTGCAGGTATTTTGAAGTGTTTCTTAAATCTATACCTTATTTAGGTCAAACTAGTAAACAAACCATAATGAAATTATGAGATGTAACACCATTTTACCTGCACACACCAAGGGGCTGGTGTACAGTGCTTGTTGGCTTCAGTGTCCTAACCAGGACCAGATTTACATCCCAGCCTCTGTAGGCAAGAAACTCTAAGTGCTCGTAGCTCTGCTTATGGCCACACCCTCCCTCCTCACATGACCTTGCCTCCTGTCCCATCCACTGTTTCCGGGCACAAAAAATACACTTGGCCTAAAACAAACAAGAACCAAAAAAAAGCTTTAATCACTTGGTTACTCTAGCTGGGGCAGGTTCACTGGAATTGCTCTGGCCACACCAACACAGAGAATATAGGTGTAGCCAGCATAGCTGAGGAGCCCCTCAATATCTGGAGCTCTAGGCAATTGCCTAATCTGCCTATTGGGAAATACAGCCATGGTCAAACAATGGCGTAGATTGTCAGTAGTGTATGCACTACTGTGATCAGACATTGTAGTGCATACCTTGAAGTGCTGCGACTTGTCAGAGATTCTGCCATGGACAGGAAAGAAATGGTTAACCTATTTTAGAAAAACCAGGATTGTCTGTGAAATGCTGTCTTAGATCTGTATGTGTTTAAAATGATCTTATTTTGAGTTGGGGGTAGAAATATTTAAGTGACGTTTTATGGGGATTGATAGCTGGTTTCTTGCCATGTAGTCTGGAATATCTGATCTGGAATATCTGATGTGAAAATCTAAAGGAGGTGACAGGTTGGCATGACGTATGGGTTACATCCAGCCCTCTCAGTTTTGACAAAGCACAGATGTTGTCATCTTATTTTTTTAATATGGTATTGGTCCACCATGTTCTGGAACAAAGAAGTATTGCTACAAGGGATATTAACTTAATTTAAACCTTATCTTTGACTAACCAATTAGAGATTCGAGAAAGCTAATCTGACATCATATTCTAATGATCTGGCAATTCATCCCATCAGAGAAGGATGGTCGTGCCTTTCTGATAAGGAAAATTTTGGTACATAATGTAATGATTTTGGATAGGAAGGGCTCTTGGTACTGAACTTCCATGAAATAACCATCTTCTAAAGCCAAAGAATTCTAAGAATTCCACACCTAAGTTGTTTGGTAATTCAACATTTCTTTACTATTAATTCTGTATAGCCCTAAGAATTATATACACTTCCTCTATATTTGAGGAAAGATAATTTTATAATAATTCTTGTATAAATAGAAGTGGCCAGTGTATATAAAGAAAATTATTATAATACGCTGTATTGGCTGTAGCTTATTCTGGGGGAAAAAACAAAATTAAAGGGGTAGTAATGTTTCACAAAAACAGCAGTTCCACTTAATCTTCATAGTATTTGAGTCATAGAGAGTGTTATTTCAATACTGTCAGAGTTTAGTTCAAGAGTAATTGAATGATAAAGTGTCCCCCTCTCACCCCTTTTACCTAGTGTAAGCCACCTCCCCCTCAGATGTGGAATCTGATCTTAAGCCCAGACAGCTCACAGCTGTCTTACTGTGAGAAAAATGAAAACCCTGCCCCCGTTGACAGGTTTTTTAGGTTTTCCCCTTATGCTAATTGAAGATTGTCCCTCTCTGCGATCCACCTGGACACCACCTTGCTGCTCTGAGCTGAACAGCATTACATCAATAAAAGGAGTAGGAGGGGGGTACTTTACCATTCAACTACTCTCGAACCACAACTCTGATAGTAATGAAATAACACTGAAGATTAATTGGAGCTGCTTTTATTGTGAAACATTACTATCACTTTAATTAGCAAATGTATCAACATAATTGTGAGATAGTTTGATAGCAGTTTTAGATCAAATAGTGTTGTATATTAGTCTTTGATCTGGTGAATTTGGTGTGTGTTTCAGAGGATTTCTTTGTTACAGATGTTGTCTAATTGCATGGGCCTAAATTCTGTTCTGTTTAGAAAGTTCTCTCACAGAACAAAAGAAGCTGCCATCTTGAATGAGGCCACAATCTCCGGTTAACCCTTGTAGTTCTGTATGGTGTATGCTGTATCCTCAAACAGGATTGCTATTGTCATGTTTATAATATACTAGTTGAAAAGCATGTGTACATGGGCCACAGTGCCACCCAGCAACCTCGGCTGGTGGCCAGATCCTGTTGGCCGCGCTGCAGTCATGTGCAGTACTGACTGCCCAAACCCGCCGAGGCCGATAACGGACAGTTCTGAATTCAGACCGTAGTCCTCTCTGAGCACCTTCCTGGCAGGGCCGGATTTACAATAAGGCAGAGTAGACATATGTCTACAGGCTCACCCCACAGAGGGGCGCCTGCCATTGGGATCGCTTTTTAAATTTTTTTTTTAAATTAGCCTCCCACCCGGCACCCGCTCCATGTTGCCCTCAAATTGCCCCCCCGTTGTCCGTTTCCTACCTCCCTGGCAGGACAGGTCTGTGCCTCTTTTGGAACAGTCCTCGTCGGGTCTTTAATAATACAGAGCACTGGGAGATGACATCATCATGACGTCATCTCCCAGCGATCTGTCTTACTGAAGAGAAGACCATGCAGCTACAGGTCTGTGCAGAAGGAGGAACAGATGACAGATCTCTCCTGCCAGGGAGGTAGGAAACGGACAAGGGAGGGCAATGTGAGAGCGATATAGAGATGGTGGGGGCAATGTGGAGCTGATGGGGGTAAGTTGGAGCTGATGGGGGACAGTGCAAGGGTAACATGGAGCTGATGGGGGCAAGTTGGAGCTGATGGGGGGCAATGTGAGGGCAATATGGAGATGGTGGGGGCAATGTGGAACTGATGGGCGACAAGTTGGAGCTGATGGTGGGCAATGTGAGGGTAACATGGAGAGGGTGGGGGCAATGTGGAGTTGATGGGGGCAATGTGAGGGCAATATGGAGATGATGGGAGGCAAGTTGGAGATGATGGGGGGCAATGTGAGGGCAATATGGAGATGATGAGGGCAATGTGAGGGCAATATGGAGATGATGAGGGGCAATGTGGAGATTAGGAGCATTGTGGAGGTGTCCAGTGGAGATGGCCAAGGATAGGGCGTTTCATATTTCTGTGCCTATAGGCTCCTGAGATGTAAATCCGGCCCTGCTTCCTGGGACCCTTGGTCCCAGGAAGGTACGCAGATAGGGCTATGGTCTGAATTCAGAGCTCCCTGCTCCATTATCAGCTGCGGCGCAGGCAGTCTCTACTGAGCATTACAGCTTCTGACAAACATACTTTTAGAGAATTATTATATAGGATGCTGCATGAAATTTATTCGTTTTAGCTTTGCTTTCTAGACATATATTATTTGATTTATTTCTGAGTATAATCTAGTACTGACAATAAGATATATGCAAATTATATATTTTATCCAGAAGGTATGCAATATTGAAAACAGTAGATAGTTAAATTCTATTTATCTAATCTGGGAATTTTTATATTCCTGACAAGTTCCTAAATTTTGAAATATTGTGAATGTGGTAAAAGAAAATTGTTTTGAGTCCTGTGTTTTAAATTAGAACCAACTCACGTAACAACATCCCTTATACCTTAATTAGCATAGTCTATACAGGTATTGGGGCAGTTACCGTAAAATCTCGCATATAATACGCACAATTTTGCCCCTCTTCACCTCATGTGAAGTGGGGGGTGCGTATTATACGCGAGACATTAATTTTATCAAGAAAAAAAAATCCCATTGCCACCGGTTTCCTCCCTCCCTCCCGGCTTACCCATCTCCTCTTCTGAAGTGCCTCTGTTTGCTTCAGCCAGAGAGGGTGCCAGCGGGCAGCATTCTTACATCCTCCGCCTGCTTCCAGCATGGACCTGTCAGGACCTCTCTTTTGCAGCCAATGGGTAATGTTTTGCGAGGACTGCAAGGTTCTCGCAGGGGAATACCATAAATCCTAAGCGCATAGTTATGCTCTTAGGAATTATGGTATTCCCCTGCGAGGACCTTGCAGTCCTCACAAGACATTACCCATTGGCTGCAAAAGAGAGGTCCTGACAGGTCCATGCTGGAAGCAGGCGGAGGATGTAAGAATGCCGCCCGCTGGCACCCTGTCTGGCTGAAGCAAACAGAGGCACTTCAGAAAAGGAGATGGGTAAGCCGGGAGGGAGGGAGGAAACCAGTGGCAATGGGATTTTTTTTTGTCTGACAGGGGAAAACAATGGTGCGTATTATACATAGGCACTCTTGTTTTCCCCGAAAATCTTGGGTATAATATACACCTGCGTATTATACACAGGTGCTATTATACCTGAGATTTTACGGTATTCATATACACTGCAGCCAACTGTATTATCATTAATTGTAAGAGACAATTAAGCCTTTCTATGTTGCTGTGTTCAACTATTGCTACAAAATACCTCTGGATACACCTATGTAAGGTTTGATTCCATTTATGCAGGGTAATATTATTTTGTGATATTGGTTATTGATTTACTGTATGGCTATTCCCTTAGATCTATCTTAGTATGTGACTAAGTCATATTAAAAGACACATATTTGAGTCATTTGGGGTTCAGTTATATTCATTTAATTCTGGTTACCATTTTATATGTATATTCTATTTTACTTAACCCTTTGAGTGCTAGAGGGGTACACAACTCATTGCAAAGCAATGATTTGCGTACTCCTCTGGCACTCAAAGTGTTAGGTTATATATATTTTTGCACAAATATGCATAATTGATTATTTTAATAAATTATGTACTGTGAAGTAGCATGTCAGTACCTAGTTTGTGTAAAGCTCTCAAATTAATTTAATTAGCCATATTTTAATTTGTTTATTTGAAGATATACAGCATAATTGGATCTTCTGTTAACCTCTTCCTGTGTATCCTTGACAGACTGATATTACAGGTTAACGTCAGTGTAGCTGTGCTGGTGAATTCATACATCTATCACAATGTTTGAATACAGTACCCTGAGTGTTTAACCCTTTGAGATATCCAATGCATTGCAACTCACTCAAAGGGTTAATGAGAAACACTGATTTTGTGTTGAAACAAAGAGTAATGATACTAATTTGGCCACTTTATTTTCCAATGGTAATTATAAATGTTATTGAAATATCATTAAAAACATCTTCATAGTATAGAATAGGGTAGGGCCATCTCTGGCTCTCTGGATGTTATTAGATTACAAACCTTGACATCCTCAACTAACCAATGGTGAAAAGAAAAATCCTCTCTGTAGCTGATATTCATTAGACTTATTATCGCTGGCTATGCTTCACAATCATCACAGTCATGCACATAGGGTAAATGAACAAAGCTTTTGGTTTCACTAGGTCAGTGACATTCACAGGACTAACAAATAACTTGCCCTCTACAGTTTATTCCTGCTATAGCCAAGCAAGGAAGAGATATTGGCAAAGGGTTCTATGTTCAAATGAAAAGTGGAACAATTCTGGAGCAGGCCAAGTGCACTGTAGTGGACAATTACAAATTGCCAAAATGCCCACTGATTTAAATGAGGCTACTGACCCCCTGAATGTGAGGGAGGTCTCAACTAACATTTTTAATTCTCCCCAGAATTACTTCACTTTTCATTTGAAACTGAGGCCCATAGAAAGCAATTTTTTTAGAACAACTAGTGTAAAAGCCCATGTACACGAGTCAAAGTCCGGGTGATGTTAAGAGGCCGGTCCTGCTCTGTGTCCTGCCGCCAACGCAGTCTTGCACTGTAGAGACCGCCCAAAAGCACAAAATGCTCCCAGCACAGAACTCCCAGCATTCCTACACCTCCCAGCATTCTGTGTTCCCAGCATTCTGTGTTCCCAGCATTCTGTGCTCCCAGCATTCTGTGTGTTCGGGCAGTCTCTACTGCGCATGACAGCTTCTGACAAACATGCTAGCTAATTATTATATAGGATTATATTATGATTAAACATATTTTGAAGTCACAAAAGATAATTTTCTATGTAGCTTGTGGCTACAGATGAGTAAATTTGTTACAGTTTGGTAAAAGTGGAACTCTCACCTCCCTTAAAGTTATCTGTAATCAAATACTCTTCTCCGGTAAAGCTTCAGTCTTTGTGGGGTTTTTATCTGTATGGTAACGGAGATATTAAAATTAAAGATATACCTTATGACGTCACCAGAAGGATTTCCGTGGTACAGCTCTGTGCTGAAAGTCTGTCAATCACATCCCCTACTCCTCCCATGTTGTGCCTCATTCCCTCCTGTTTCAGAGACTCACAAATCTTCAAGTGACCTGACGCACATTGATTTGTGAATCGAGTGTTTATTATGACACTTATCCTGAGCTTGTTTTTAATTTAGATAGGACTCTACAATATATTAGTTTAGGTACTCACCATATATTGAGGTACCTTGATGGGGCTGGTGAGCTTAACATCTTTTGGCCAAAATATGGACTAAATCCACATATTTACTAACACAGTGATATTAAATACGTCCAATGCAGGGCACACATGTGCACTATTTGTATGGAGGAGCGCAGGTCTGTTTCTTATTTGCGTTGGACAGATACACACACATATATACATACACACACACGTAGATACTCACAGACACACATATACATACATACACACACACAAAAACATACACACACTTATGGGCAAACACACACACATATATATATATATATATATATATATATATATATATATATATATATATAAATACATGCATAGATGCACACAAATATATATATACACACATAGATACACACACACACATATATATATATATATATATATATATATATATATATAAATAAATACATGCATAGATGCACACAAATATATATATACACACATAGATACACACACACATATATGCCTACATATAAAGGCAAACACACACACATATAGATCCTCGTCATCCTGAGGAAAGCCAGCTATGTCTGGCCGAAATGTTGACATGAGAGATTAGTAAAATAATATTAAGCTCCTTAACCCCTTAGTGACCGGCCGCATGCCGGGCAAACACACAGATGCACACACACATATATATATACAGTATGAATGCTAGAAAGGTCTTGAATACCTGTTCCCACTGTACCAGAAAGTTCAAGGGCCCTGTGTTCAAATGAAAATTTGAGGGATTCTGGGTCAAACCAAAATAATATATCCCCATTGATTAAAAAGGGGTTTAACCCTTTGAGTACCAGACAGGTATCAAAGGGAGTTATCCCTCTTACATGCTAGTGCATAATGGAGTAATAGTAAACAAACACTGATTTAACTGGGCATTTTAATTCCTTGAATACCAGAGCAGTTCCCATCATATTGCATCTCAAAGTATTGGAGAATTCTGTGGCAATCAAGGGGTTAATTAAGATCCCATTTGAAACAATGGACATTTGGGAGGCATTATATTTGTTACCAATAGTGCAAATAGTTTGCGCCAGAATTTCTCCACTTTTCCATTGAACACAGTGCCCAAAGGAGTGCATAATCCTTTCAGTGCCGGAGGGTTAAGCAACGCATTGCAAAGCAATGCGACGCATACCCCTCTGGCACTGAAATGATTAATCAAACTGCAAATGTCCACATACACAAGGAAATGATCTGATTTCCTTCCACATTAGCCACTCTCTGTGCATCAATGCCCACATCGTACCTGCTCCTCTCATTCATCAATGAGCAAGATCTAGATCTGCCATCCTCATTTCCCAGCTTTAAGCCTGCAGATCCCTCATCCCACAGAAATCAATGAAGCAGACATGCATGTACACATTGGGCCATATGTTCAAAGGGATAATGACAAAAAATGTATGAACGACAAAAATAAGTAATTGTGTGCATGAACAACATATTTTCTTTCTTTAGGTGTTTGGAATGTTTTCAAATGAACTTTGAATTTGACCAATCAGACATCAAATGGAGATGTTTAAAATGGATCTGTTTGTAGCCATTCTGTTTGTTCAATTTGATACAGGCAATTCAGGTTGATAAAGCAGTTTGTGTGCTGCGAAACGCGTTCCACTTGAAAGTCTTTTTAATAAATATTTTACATATTACAGGACATCTTCTTTTAACTTTCTTTAAATTTTATTTAATTTAATTTGATATTTTATTTATTTTAATTATTTTTATTTACTTTTTTTGGACTATATTTAGTTAATTTGATTTATGAAGATTACATCCTAAGGAGGAAGATGCTGGAGTGCAACTAACGTGTACCCAAGCAAAGATGGGTAAAGTACTCTGCATGCTTAATGGGTTGATGTCAGGTATATACCAGCTTGTCAACAATACTCAGATGTGAGTTGAATCACTATATGTTTAATTGTTATATAATTACCAGTCTGGTATAATACTTTGTTTACATATCCTACACTTCCATCTTGTGGATGGTTCAAGTAAGCGGAGCAGTCTGGATATACTGCTAGAGGGGGGCGGTTCTACTCATATCCCCGAGTCAGAATTGATAAACAGAAAATATGTGTTAGGTTAGCCATCTATCTTGTGAGTACAATACCATTGATGGTGGTTGGTGAAATATTATTTTGTTACGTTAATACACTATGAGCGCCTCTTGTTTTTCTTTTTTGTTTGTTTGCATATTTTCTATAGCGTATGTGACAAAAAACTAGTAATGTCCGTTGTATACGACACAATTCCAGATTTGCTGGGCAAAGGGGAGTGGAAAGGGCGTGGCTAAACTATTCTCCAGTGTCATATAGAGAAAAAGAAAATTTGTCGTATACGACATAAAAATGTCTTGCAAAAGAAAAAATTTGTACGTTAAGAAAAAGTGGAGGGAATGAAGTTCTGAATGTGAGATACCTGATAATTGAAGGAAACACAACACAAGCGCAATTACCATACCTACATAATGACATTTTTATCTTTAGTTAAGACATTTTTGTGTTTGTTAAGAAATTTTTGTGTTTGTTAAGACATTTTAGTTGTTATATATGACAGCCAGGAATCGTACTTCAATGACAAAATGACATATTTCTGATAACAACCGACACTCTCTGAAAATATTAATGAGTCCAAGGACACTGTACTTTGAAATGTTGTTACAAACGACCAAAGCTATTTCGCTACTTCTTTGAACATATGGCCCATAGGCTGTATGCTTTAGTGTGTGAATCACCGGAATGGTGACATTCCACATATTTTTTAATAGGATTTTGATGCATTCCAAGTGCAAAGCAGGAAAAAAAATTGTTTGATCATTGATATAGATCCGAAGGTCAAAATGTACCACTCTTAAAATTTCATTTACTGAGTTTATTTATCTTTTTTAATAAACAGCTTCCATTAACAAGGCAAGGTGCAGAAAACGAGAATAAAAAAATGTGAAGTCTTGCTACATCTGTATCTGTCAATGATCATGACCAAGAGCAGCATCTCAGTTACACTGCTCTTACCGCCAAATGATGAATTCCAGCCTAAAGCCTTTTTCTGTTTTACGCTATTCACCTGCTAAAAACTTAAAACGACCTACCATCTTTTACTTTGTGTCTTATGGAGGAGGAAAATATGATTAATTTCTGTCATCGTTTTTTTTCTGGAACATTTGTAAACAACATGGTCTCTGAACAGACAGACAGATGTTTATAGCAGACTGCACAGTATGGCTGCCTATTTGAATGGCGGCCTAAAAGCATTGTAAAAATGCAGAATACTTTGCTGCCTGAATCAACCTTGGGACTGTTCTCCTTTTAACTTGTCGATCTTTACTGTTCTGTGGGATAAGACTGACAGCACCCTGCCTTCTGCTGTTCATTCACGCGTGTAACATTAATATTTATTACATATTATGTTTATATCTAATTTTTTTCAAAACATATCATCAAGTCAAGGTAATTATTAGTTTGTAAGCGTTCATGTGTGACAGGAAGATATGTTTTGTAAATTATACATAGTTGGTTTCAGTTCCATTGCTGTGAATAGACAGAATTACATTGATGTAAAATTACTTTATTTTATTGAACAATTTATTGTTTGTATTTTGCTGTGATTTTCCAGTTCATTTGATGTCAAAGACATTGGACACCTCTCTAGCACTCAAAGGGTTAAATGTGTATTGTCACTTATGTTTATAAAGTGTAGCAATTCTGAGGCAGGCTAACGACTCCATAACTGATGAATAGAAATTCTACTTGATTTTAATGGGAATTTTAACCATTTGAGTGCCATAAGGGTATGCAACGCATTGCTCTGCAATGCGTTGCATACCCCTCTGGCACTCAAAGAGTTAAAAATCTTAAATGCAAAACAGGTCTCTTTGAAAATCTCTCGAGTATTCAAAGAGTTAACTCTTCCAGTGCCAGATAGATACCTATCTGGTATAGAAGGGGTTAAAAGTCCATATAAATTAATGGCAATTTTGAGAATTCTTATTTGCAGTTTTTTTTGCCCCAAAATAACGCCACGTTTTGCTGAATATAGGGCTTTTTGTATGCTTTATCTCCCGACTGTATAGTGTTGAAAAAGTACGCTGGATCGTTTAAAATACACTACAAATAATAATAATAATAATCATGCCACTTTAACCTCTTAAATACCACAGGCATCTTCAATACATTGCTTCACATTGGAGGTTATTTACTAAGTTGTGATAAAGAGGTGATAAAGTGGAGATGACTTCTCCATTGATATCATTTCTCCAATTCCTGTTATTCTATGGAGACAATTTACTTACATTTCTTAAGTTTTGGAGATCTCAGTGCATAGGCTACATAGAATAGCATGGGAGCTGGAGAACTGAATATCACTGGAGAAGTCACCTACACTTTATCACCTCTTTAGCACACCTTAGTGAATAACCCCAGTGAGTTGGAGATGTTTATTTTAGTGGTTGGCAAAGTGAGGTCCTCTAGCTGCAGTTCGCTGGCAGGGAATGATGGAAGTTGCAGTTGGCCAGCAATGGCAGGGCCTGACTTTGCTCATTCCATCCTTGTCTGTATCATCCATGGGGTTAATCAAGTTCCTGAATGTTCTTGTGGTCTGGAAGTATTTGTATGCAGTTTATCTATTCGTGCTTGTGCATTCTGTCAACAGTATATAAGTGAAGCTGACAGAAATAACAGAGTGAATTGTCAGCGTAACTAACTTAAGTGGCGGAGGTTAACACATCTCCTGTTTGGGGGACATATGTCAGCAGCATAGCTGCTCCCTCTCAGTCATATGATTGACCCAAAAGGGAATATAAACAAGGAAGAGTGAAATATACAGGCTGTTGATGAATACCAGGTAGGTGGACAATTTATTCAAGCTTTACTGTATGAATGCCAGAGGAGTGTATTGGGAGGTTGCCTAGTACTCAGGGTGCTCAGTGGGACTAAAGTGCAGATCTGCCAGTGCAGCACATTTTCCGCACTATGACACCAGCACAGAAAGCATGTGGGTATGTATAAGCACTGCAGTGCATACCAGTGCGCACACTCCACTGTTATATAATAATTCCCAAATGCCTCACGTACAGCATGCATGGGAAAGTGAGCAACTATATGGTGATTTTCTCTGCACCTTGTTGTTAGTAAATTATATTAAACAGTGGGCAGAGGAATGGCATTCCATGAAAAGGCCCATGTGATTAAGCACTGAACCTTCCTTGGTGCAAGCAGTTTAAAATTTAGGCTTAGATAGGTTAGTACATAGGTGATGATAGGCAGGTACATCACCCATACAACCATAAAACAATTCCAGTGTCAATTTCATTGTAGAATCAAATTAGTAATATGTATGTGTGAGGATAGATGGATAGATAGATAGATAGATAGATAGATAGATAGATAGATAGATAGATAGATCGATAGATCGATCGATAGATAGATAGAACATCTGTAAGAAGGGAAACATAACAGGGTGGCTCCTGCTGAGTAAAACAAGGATGGTCCAGTTGCTTAGAGATGCTTTGTTTAAAAAATTATTGCAGTAAAATGTATAGATAGATAGATAGATAGATATGTAGACAGATAGAGAACAGGGACAACAGTCTAACATTTTAAAGGTTATAAAGGTGTAGTGCTACTTCACGCTGCATGAAAAAATACTCAAGAAACATATTAGGGCAAGACTTACCCTGCCAGTAAGATGAAAAAACTGTAGAATTCCAGTGCAATGGTCGCCACAGGATCTCCAACCTGAATACTTGTATGTAGAGGAAAAAAGGAATGCAACCGCACTTATTCAGCCACCGTCATGAATGAATATATCCCAGGTATAAAATCATAAGTCTTTATTCCATATTTAAAAATGGCATATATGGTTACTAGGGAGGTGGAAGACACAAAAGAACGCTACATGACCCCACACAAAGGTCTAACGCGTTTCGCGCTATACACAGCGCTTAATCATAGACATTACAAAAATGAGTATCAAACATTTATATATACTAAAAATTAAAAACAATTGGGGAAACCTGTTCCGTTCTTAAGCAATCAAGTTCACAGCCAATGACTAACAGACTCCCTGAAAAAATCCAGATAGTTAACCCTGTCAGTCAAACAGCAAAAGACCCAACCTTGATCTTCAAAAGGCTGGTTAGACACACAAAGTCTAACCCATGTGAGGAGGGAATAGAACACAGAGAAAACACACAGACTGGAATGTAGATCCAAGTATAAACTCCAATAAATTAAGATATCTTACCCAGCGGTCACAAATCATAAAATGTGACTAATGTCCCATTCATGATTAAGACCAACTGGTACTCGAGTATTCAAATTAAGGATCCAAAACGCTTCCCTCCTGTCTATTAACTCATTCATATTCCCACCCCTCCAGGGGAGATTAACTCTTTCAATAACCTGAAAGGAGCAACAACTATCATCTCCTTCATGAGAAAGCTTAATGTGCCTAGCCACTGAAGTGGGTTCTTCTCTGCCAATCTGGTTCAAATGCTCTCTAATCCTTTGTTTTAAGGGACGTAAAGTTCGTCCAACATATTGAATAGAACACTTCAAACAAGTAAACAAATACACTACATTCGCTGTATTACAGTTTATATAAGACATAATATTATACACTGTACCTTCCCTCGTACTCCTAAACTCTCTAGATGTCAGCGATACTTTACAGCATTTACAACGCTGTGCGCCACAGTTGAAATAACCCTTTGTGGTTAACCACGTTGGATTTGCTTTATGACTACTAAATAAGCTAGGAGAAACATGGTTGCCGATCGTGACTCCTCGCCTTGCCACAAAACGGCACCCACGTTTAACTATAGGCTCCAAAATCGGATCCGTATACAAGATTGGCAACAATGTTTTCACTATGCTACAAACCTTAGAATACTGTAAACTATGTGTAGTGACAAAACGGATATCTTCATTTGACTCTTGTTTACTTAAAGACATCTGTCTTTTCTTATAGGTAGTAGATAACAAATGCTCCCTAGGTGTATTCAGAGCTTGTTGGAATGCTCTTTTCAAGACGGCATCTTTATATCCTCTATTTTTGAATCTCAAAAACAAATCCTGTGATGCCTTACAAAAAAGTTGGTCAGTAGAACAATTCCTGCGCAACCGCAAGAATTGTCCTTTAGGTATATTTGTCACCTGGTGTTTAGGGTGAGCAGACGTAGCATATAGTAAACTGTTACCAGCGGTAGGCTTCCTATAAATATCGGAAACTACTACACCCTTCTCACTGTCACCCAGAAGGGTAACATCCAAAAAGGGGATGGTATCAGACTGAAAATTGAAAGTAAATCTCAAATTATAATTGTTATCATTTAAGAACAAAACAAAAGAGGATGCTTCCGATTCTGAACCCAACCACACAAACAACAAATCGTCTATATATCTCCCGTACCACAAGATCAACCCCCTCGAGGGGTTTCCACCCCCAAAGATGTGGGTTGCCTCCCACCAACCCATAAATAGGTTGGCAAGAGAAGGGGCAAAACTTGCCCCCATCGCAACCCCACACCTCTGGAGGTAAAACACCCCATCAAAGGAGAAGAAATTGTGGCACAGGAGATATTCAACTGCCTTTAACAAAAATTCACAAAGATCATCTGTATAATCTGAAAAACCATAAAGGTGAAATTTCAGAGCCTCTAACCCCAAATGATGAGGTATCGATGAATACAATGCTGTAACATCAGCTGATAACCAGCTACAACCAGAGTGCCATTGAATCCGATCCAACTGAATCAGAACCTGCTTAGTATCCCAAATGAAACCTGGGAGCCTATCCACCAGAGGCCGAAGGTGTCTGTCAACCCAAATCGATAATGGTTCATTCAAAGAACCAATACCCGATACAATAGGCCTACCGGGCGGATGACTACTGTTCTTATGCACCTTCGGCAAATGGTGGAAAATCGGCACAATGGAAGTCTCTGGAACTAAAAACAAAGATTCTTGGCGATCCAAAATACCCAAATTTAACCCTTCTTGTACCAAATTGGTCAACTTTGCTTTAAATGACACAGTAGGGTTAGTGCTCAACATAGTATAAGTGTCCTTATCTAACAATTGTCGTAGGGCTTCCCCTTTATAGTATTCAGAATCAAGGACGACTATAGAACCTCCCTTGTCAGACATTTTGACCACAATATCCTTATTAGACTGGATAGACAACAATGCTTTTTTCTCATTGACACTTAAGTTATGAATCCTATTTTCATGAACCCGTTTGTATAGTTTCGTCAGTTCACTCTCCACTGTCTTTTGAAAAATCTCTAGTTGCATACCCTTACAGTGGAGAGGGAAAAAACGAGATTTTGGTCGCAAACCTGTGTTTATAGAGTTCACAAGAGGGAACACTCTAGGGGATTCCGATTCAAGACTGCATAATTCTGAAAGCGTACAATTATCCTTAAAGGAACTTAATCGTGAACATACAGTCTTATCAGTTTCCTCCAGAGTAATCACTCTAGGTTTTGCATCCTCCGAATTTAAACAGAAATATTTCTTAACCGTTAAATGTCTAACAAAACGGTTTACATCTAACAAAGTATCAAACAGATCAAACGGCCTAGTTGGCACAAAATTTAAACCTTTCGTCAAAACTGATATTTGAGCTGATGTTAATGTCACTGAAGACAGATTTAATACAGTTAATGACTCGGTTTGTCTCGATTCATTCTTGTTAGATATCTTCTGTTTCCTTGTTCTTCTACCCCCTCTTCGGGCAAATTTATGGAGCCCTGTAGATTTTTCTTCTTCCTCTGTTTTTTGCGACCTCGTTGGTTTTTTGGAAGAGTAGTCGAGACCTGCTCCAATTCCCAAGAACTGAGATCAATTCCACTCCGATTACTATCCTCTATTAAAGAGGAGTTTGAAGGGGCATTACGAGCACTTGTATTTGAATCAGTCTCTTCATCAGTTTGTCCCTCTGATAGTGAAAAACTAACACGACGATCACCAGATTTCAAAATTGATCTTCCATGTTTATTTATTTTTCTTCTGGGATTCAATTTCCTCCAATCATAAACCAAATCCTGTTCATAATCTGTTTTATCTCTTATATATTTACGATGTTTAAACAACAAGAGATCTTGATCCAACTTATCGAGGGTGCTTTTAAGGGAATCATCTAATTCACAAAATAGAGGAACTGTACTATGCACTTTTAATGCTGATTGAATAGTTGATGTCTCAGTTTTAATTCTTTCCAACTCTTGCTTCTTATATTCCAAAATAAGATCTATCAACTTTAAAGAGCAATCACTCAAAATGTTATTCCACTTTTAAATGAATACAGAGTCTTTGACTTCAAAGGTTGGGAACTTTTTGACTCGTAGACCACGTGGAATACGTTTAACCATAATGTATTTCTCAAAAGTAGCAATATCCCACCATAGTTTCAATTCTTTGGTTAATGTCTTTTCCAACTTATTAAACAAAGTTTTCACATCCAAGGTGTCGAGATCATCACCTTTAATTTTCAGGTCACCTTCAAAAAGCGTATCAACCTTATATTGGCGTGTATTAGAACTTAAAAAATCACTTAATGCAAAGGTCACCACCTCCGGTTCATCAGCCATCATAACCAAATTACTGGCAATATAATAAGTATAAAGTCACTTCTTGAGTAACCAAAACCCAAAATCCAAGGGGTATACACAAATAACAATGGTGCAGAAGCCACAGCGGAGCACTTCTAAACGGAGAGACAGTCATTTGTATCAGTTATAAAGGTGTAGTGCTACTTCACGCTGCATGAAAAAATACTCAAGAAACATATTAGGGCAAGACTTACCCTGCCAGTAAGATGAAAAAACGGTAGAATTCCAGTGCAATGGTCGCCACAGGATCTCCAACCTGAATACTTGTATGTAGAGGAAAAAAGGAATGCAACCGCACTTATTCAGCCACCGTCATGAATGAATATATCCCAGGTATAAAATCATAAGTCTTTATTCCATATTTAAAAATGGCATATATGGTTACTAGGGAGGTGGAAGACACAAAAGAACGCTACATGACCCCACACAAAGGTCTAACGCGGTTGCGCAGGAATTGTTCTACTGACCAACTTTTTTGTAAGGCATCACAGGATTTGTTTTTGAGATTCAAAAATAGAGGATATAAAGATGCTGTCTTGAAAAGAGCATTCCAACAAGCTCTGAATACACCTAGGGAGCATTTGTTATCTACTACCTATAAGAAAAGACAGATGTCTTTAAGTAAACAAGAGTCAAATGAAGATATCCGTTTTGTCACTACACATAGTTTACAGTATTCTAAGGTTTGTAGCATAGTGAAAACATTGTTGCCAATCTTGTATACGGATCCGATTTTGGAGCCTATAGTTAAACGTGGGTGCCGTTTTGTGGCAAGGCGAGGAGTCACGATCGGCAACCATGTTTCTCCTAGCTTATTTAGTAGTCATAAAGCAAATCCAACGTGGTTAACCACAAAGGGTTATTTCAACTGTGGCGCACAGCGTTGTAAATGCTGTAAAGTATCGCTGACATCTAGAGAGTTTAGGAGTACGAGGGAAGGTACAGTGTATAATATTATGTCTTATATAAACTGTAATACAGCGAATGTAGTGTATTTGTTTACTTGTTTGAAGTGTTCTATTCAATATGTTGGACGAACTTTACGTCCCTTAAAACAAAGGATTAGAGAGCATTTGAACCAGATTGGCAGAGAAGAACCCACTTCAGTGGCTAGGCACATTAAGCTTTCTCATGAAGGAGATGATAGTTGTTGCTCCTTTCAGGTTATTGAAAGAGTTAATCTCCCCTGGAGGGGTGGGAATATGAATGAGTTAATAGACAGGAGGGAAGCGTTTTGGATCCTTAATTTGAATACTCGAGTACCAGTTGGTCTTAATCATGAATGGGACATTAGTCACATTTTATGATTTGTGACCGCTGGGTAAGATATCTTAATTTATTGGAGTTTATACTTGGATCTACATTCCAGTCTGTGTGTTTTCTCTGTGTTCTATTCCCTCCTCACATGGGTTAGACTTTGTGTGTCTAACCAGCCTTTTGAAGATCAAGGTTGGGTCTTTTGCTGTTTGACTGACAGGGTTAACTATCTGGATTTTTTCAGGGAGTCTGTTAGTCATTGGCTGTGAACTTGATTGCTTAAGAACGGAACAGGTTTCCCCAATTGTTTTTAATTTTTAGTATATATAAATGTTTGATACTCATTTTTGTAATGTCTATGATTAAGCGCTGTGTATAGCGCGAAACGCGTTAGACCTTTGTGTGGGGTCATGTAGCGTTCTTTTGTGTCTTCCACCTCCCTAGTAACCATATATGCCATTTTTAAATATGGAATAAAGACTTATGATTTTATACCTGGGATATATTCATTCATGACGGTGGCTGAATAAGTGCGGTTGCATTCCTTTTTTCCTAACATTTTAAAGGGGCTGATTTGTCTCTTATGGTTATGTTATAGATGAACACACAAGTAGTCTTAACAGAGAGCTTGCATTGTAGAGTGCAGGGTCAGTGGAGCAAGTAATGCATTAAATTTTAGTTTCATTGCATCCATGGGCATCCCATAATATGACTCCCATGCTAGCCCACCCAGACCCTGGAGGGGGTAAGTGTAGGGAGAAAGTGCTCCCATGCCCCCCCCCCCTTCTGGACACCCAAGACTGCATCACACGTTACCAAACCTATAAGAAAAATCAAAATAATTTAGCTTCTTGGAGAGGTGGGAGATATTGAGAAAGAGAAGTAATATACATACTGGAAGGACAGGCAGACATAGTCAAAGGAAAAGAGAGAAATATGCAAGGATAAACAGAGGCAGACTAAACACGTGCCCAAATCCTAAGTATAATAAAATTAGACCAAAAGTTAAATACCAAACTTTTTTTTGATTGCTAGAGAGATATCCAAAGGCATTGTGTTGCAGTGCGTTGGACAGGGGCAGATTGTGGTCCAGTACCAGCCTGGGGATTTTCTTATTTAACTGACCCACTAGCATATATTAAAACCCTGGGAGTGCCAGAGGGGTACGTAAAGCATTTCTGTGCGTCGCTTACCCCTCGGGCACTCAAAGGGTTAACCTAACCCACTGTATGCATTGCTAAAGAGGCATAAATGGTTAGCCATTAACCCCTTAACATACTGTATGCAATAAATTATCAGTTATTAGCCCTCTGCATGCCAGAGAGGTGTACAGAAATTGTTCTGTGATTAACCCATTGAATGTCTCATTGGTGCACAACACATTGCACAGGAATATGTACCTCAATGAATAACCCCTTGTGTGCAAAAGAGGCATAATTCATCAGTAATTACCAACTTTACTCACATTTCTGGCATATAAGGGGTTGATTACTGATGAAGTATGCCTCTCTAGCATACAAGGGGTTAATCCATGAGGTACTGCACCTATGAGGAATTCAAATGGTTAATAACAGAATAAAATATTGCTGTAATCCTGTCTGGTATGCAAAGGGTTAATAACTGAGCTATACCTCTCTAAAGCATACAGTGTGTTAAAGGGTTAACGGAAGGTAAATTAAGCCTCTTTAACCCCATAGCGACAATTGACTTACCAGGTACGTCCCGCAAAAACTGTCACTTAGTGACAGAAGACGTACCTGTTAAGTCACGGAAGTCCGGGTCTCTGTGCGGCTGCACGCCGTTCTGAGACTCCGGAATCATTTAAAAAAAAAAAAAAAAAAATGTTCCACGGGCGTTAAGGTGACAGCCATGTACGAACGCGGCTGTCACTAAGGGGTTAACAATGTGTACAATTAGTTAAAAAAATTAAATAATACCTATTTAATCTTCTAGGAAGTTAGGTCCCAGAGGTTCTAATCAATGATGCACTGCACCAGGACACATACTGCAGGCAGAGCAGGTCCAGCTAAGTCAGCCTTAGGGGTGGGACAGGTACAGAGAACAGGCCCAGGTCTTCACTGATGCAGGGCTTTGGTGAGTGAGTTGTGCCTTGGGTCCATAGAGTTGTGGGCTGGAGAGGTGAGATTATCTGATCTCCCTACGGCCCATAACTGAGTGGCCCACCGGGAGATGCCCGATCCCCCTATAGGACAATCCGCCCCTGGCGTTGGATACTTCATTTGGCACTCAAATGGTTAAGGCAATACGCAATACTAATAAATAATTTCAGTCAACATAGTTCCACACAGCAGAAAAGATTTTAAATAAATAATTCTCACTTAATAACCTTAGGGATCCCCAACTGGTCATGATTTAATGATCTTCTTGCTGTAGCACTGATGGGTCAATCAATGACTCAATCATTTTGTGCTTAAGCCAGGACTTGGACTCCTGTGGGACAGGTAATGAGAATACTGACATGGTAGATATGCTCCAGGGTGCTGCTTCCCATTCTGCTTGTTAAAGGAGAAGTATCACCTCTTAATGATACCCCCTGACACACGCTTACCTTACTTTGACCAGAAAATCATAGTGACCCCTATGATCTTTTCCCTTTGTTGAAACGATAACATCTTCAGTCAGACCCAGATGTCATGCTCATAGAGGATGACATCATCGTTTGCAGGACCACGGGACACAAATATCATCCATTGCATGTGGCACTCATAACCCTTTAACCCTTTGAGTGCCAGAGGGGTTATGAAACACAAAGCGTTGCATACCCCTTTGACACTCAAAGGGTTAATGACTGGAGGGGATGTCATTTCCATGGAGGGGAACATTACATTTGGAAGCAGGACCACAGGACACAAACTTGACTCACTGTATATGGTAAACTTAACCCTTTAACCCCTTAAGGACTGGTGACCTGCCAGGACAGTCACCGATTGTCCTTGTCTAAAGAACTGATGACGGTCCCGGCACGTCGCGTATTTTGTGCTCATAGAGCTCATGTGGGGTCTGAAATGAACCTCCCCAAGACCGGAGCAGTCACTGTCAGGCCCCCATTTGGTGCTGAACATTGTCTATGTGGTCCTTAAGGGGAATCCAACCCCAGGATCACCGGTCATTAAGGGGTTAAGGAATAGAATGGTGCGCAAAACATTCCCAAATCATTTGAGTGACAGATAGGTATCCAACACTTTGTAGAGCAATGCTCTGGATGGCACGCTAGCACTCGAAGGGTTAAAGGTTAAGCTCATGCTCTCTGCCTGCTACAGTTAGAAAACAATTTACCAGCAACGGTTATGTCCGCCTCCATCGGCATGACATCCAGAACTGATTGAAGAGGCTACGGGCATACTCAGTACATGGCAGTGATAACAATAGTAACTGGTAATAGACATTTGTTATGTTTCTCACACCCAAACCAAAGGGTGTTCTGTCTTCTATCACTATCCTATTTTAAAGTGACTCAGGGACGGTTACCGGTGAAGTTTTAAACCAACCCGGGAGGTAATACTAGTGCTTGTTTCTTTTATATACAAGCTCCAAGCGCTCTTGCTTTACCCTTTCTATCCCAGTATAGGGACAGTCAGTAAGAGTGAAACAGAGTATCTGTATACTCACTATAGCCTTTTTTGGAGGAATACCCGTATACTATGTTATAAACAGCTGAGTTACTTTGTTACTCTAGCTGTAGTGTTTCAAAACGATAACTACTATTCTAGAATTTTTTTGCTTATTCTAATACATTATTCTCCTATTCTAACACATTTTTGCTTAGTCTGACACATTTTTCGCCTATTCAGCACATTTTTCTCCTATTCTAACACAGTCTAACACATTGTTTTCCTATTCCAACACATTTTTCTCCAATTCTAAAACATTTTTCTCTTTTTGCAACACATTACATTACCTCTTCTAAGGGCTGTAGTGGAAGTCAAAGTTGTGAGTCCTACAGCAACATATACCTTGAGAAATGTGTTAGCATGTAGAGTGCATTTGTCCTTTGCCCACAACACTTACTTCCTGCTTAAGTGAGACTGTCACGTTTTCATGATGATGTCAAGTGATTAAAAAAAATGAAGTACAACTTACAATGTGGCAGATGTGTGTGGTAGTGATGGTGGTGGACTGGCTTGGTGTGATTGGTGGGACCTTGACAAACAGCAATCCACCCCTGGAGGAGAGGGATCATCATTATTTATTGCACATGCTGCAGCAATGATTGCTGCAGTCAATTTTTGCACTAACACTTTACTCCCACTCCCCTGTACTTCCTTCACCTTTCCCCCACTCGCTTGAGCATTTGCTAGACATTACTCAACCACTGTGTGTGTCTTTACTCAAAATTGATGGAGTGTGATGGCTTGCCTTGGCCCACAACAAATGTTGTTTGCTGTCTATCAAGTCTGCCTCAATCACAGAGCTCCCAATCAGCTGTCTAATATATTTATTTGTTTAATTATTTATGTTTTTCTTATTTATTTACTTATTTATTTATTTTAAGTTGTCCACCATATCTTATCACAGTTAGTCCCCCCCTAAAAAATAAATATATATATAGATAGATAGATATGTAACTAAAAAACGAAATCAACAACTTCTTTCCCCAGACTTCCCCAGCACAGAGACAATAAAAGTAAAATCAGCATCAATTTGGACCCCACCTGCCTGTGTCTTGCCAGTCAGTCACACCAAATTTTGGGGTATTTTGGATCAACCTCCTTCCTCTTTTTTTATCCCCATTGTTCCCCCTAGACTCCCCTACTACAGAGAACAAATGTCCTATCTAAATGATTCCCTAAAACTAAGCTTCTATTCCCCTTTATTTGCCTATCTTCTCTAGCTCAAAAATATGCTGCTCTCTCCTCTCACAAACACAGAATGGCTGCTGTGAGAGCCTAATAGCCTTTTATATGGCTGGAGAAAACTTTCATGAGGTGGTGAAAAATGTTTCTACCCACTGATTTCAATGCAATGAGCTAGGCGAAAAAAGTGTGGAAAAAAAGGGGAAAAAAAAGCACTTTCGCTGGAAATTTTTTGCCGATTTCAGTTTGAGGCGAAAATTTTCGCCCCCTTCCCTAGTTAAGATGACATTTAATGTAGATAAATGTAAGGTTATGCATTTGGGCTGTAGAAACAAACTTGCTACATATACACTAAATGGGAAACAACTTGGGGAATCCTCATTAGAGAAAGATTTAGGAGTACTGATAGACGATGGACTTCACAGCAGTGTGCAGAGTCACTCAGCTGCTGCAAGAGCAAATAGGGTACTATCCTGCATAAAAAGAGGTGTAGATGAAAGGGATGCTAATATTATCCTATGTCTGTATAAATCCTTGGTTAGGCTTCATCTACAATACAGAGTACAATTTTGGGCGCCAGTTCTTAAAAAATACATTGTTGAACTGGAAAAGGTGCAGAGACTTGCAACAAAACTGATAAAGGGATTGGAGGATCTGAGTTATAAAGAGAGACTAGCCAAACTGGGTTTGTTTACATTAGAGAAGAGACATCTAAGGGGTGATATGATTACCATTTACATATATATTCAAGATCAATACAAAGAACTAGCCAATGAATTATTTACGCAAAGAGTGGAGCCAAGAGAAAGAGTTCATCCATTAAGACTAGAGGAAAGGCGCTTTAGACTAAAGCAAAGACATGCATGCTTTACGGTAAGGGTGGTAAAGCTATGGAATTCTTTGCCTCAGCATGTTGTATTTGAAGATAATGCAACTGCTTTCAAAAAAGCAACGGATGCCTATCTAGCGCAGAACAATATTGAAAATTATGATATGACCGATGGCTTCAAAGCAGATAGGATGTTGATCCAGGGAAATATCTGACTGCCATTTGGAGTCAGGAAGGAATTTTTTTTACCCACTTGGGGCTAAATGAGAAATGGCTTCAGAGGGTTTTTTTTTTCCTTCCACTGGAACAACAAGGGTGTTTTTGGCATGGGCTGGACTTGATGGACATGTCTTTTTTCAGCCTCAACTGTGTTACTATGTTACTATGTAAGTTTTAACCAATCATATATTCTATCAGCACTCCACTTTAGCACTGGACGAGTTCATTGGCTGGGTCCAGAGCAGTGCATTTAATTATCTTCATGGTCTGTTCCCATGCACATTTTTCTCTCTCTTCCAATATATATTTGTGTTTAACCTGTGGTGCTTATCTACTTATCTTTCACTAAAATATCAGTTTTTCATTTCATTTTGATCTCTTGAACCAAGGAGTCAAGGAATTTTTCATAGGGGCCATTAGAATTTTCTGTCCATTGAAAGGTAAGTGGGGTTTGTTATTAAAATGTGTCAGTTCTCCTTTAATGAGCAAGGAAGCACATTAGAGCTGATGTACTAAGACGCGTTACTGTTCTGAGACACAACATCGGAGCTGATTTATATGAGGGAATTAACCGCTTGAGTGATAGAGAGATTTCTATGAATTGTTACTGGAGACCTCTTTAGCATTCAAGGGATTAGGTTCTCTTCTGACGGTTACTTTTTTATTTTTCTAAGAAAATATTTATGTTAAGACAAAGAGTAGGTAGGATTGAGTTCAGTTTGCAGACAGAATAATCAATTTATAATATAAACACTGAGGTTAGTGCAGACGGTGTAATCAGTCTACAATACAAACATTAAAAATGTGCCCCATGCAGTGACTATTCTATCCACTCTGGTCCCTCCTGACACTTGCAAAATGACAGCAGGAGGAGGAAACTGTTACACAAGGACAGGCAGATAATGACAGTTCTCTCCCTGCCCTTAGTGGGTGCCTGGTCAATGAGATGACAGAACCATGTAACAAAGCACAGCTATCTCTACTGTGGTAAATAGGTTCTGAAGGTCTATAATTCTGTTTGGCTCCAGGGTAAATGTGTGAAATGTGCTCAGTCAGCACATATGAATAATTTGAGGCAGCATCACACAGAAATGTAAAGCTTTAGAACCTATTTGACACCATGAAGACACTTGCACTTTGTTCAGTTTAACTCTGTTCCATCAGTGTATGTGTAGGTGTTTGTGCTTATATGTGTTTCTGTATCATACAAAATGGAGGTGGACCTGGCCTCATTTAAAAGGAATGGGGGCCCCACGGGACATAGTTAAATCCCTGCTTGGGGGCAGCTTAGACTTTTATCAGGCTTCCAATCTGGCCAGTGGGAAGACCATCAAACCTATGGATCTAGTGGGTTGCAATGTATGAATTTGCCACCTGCTTGATGTACTGGTTTTCAGGACCTGCCAGGTCCTGTATTCCAATTGTACAACTGTATGAGACATCTTATTGTACAATGGCTTCTGTGCATGTAAGTGGAAGGTCCTGAAAGAGAAGCAATGAAGCAGCATTACATTTAACCTTGCCTCTATTTTCTTAACCCTTTAAGTGCCAGAGGCATGTGCAATGCATTGCTTGAAAATGCATTGGTCACCCCTCTGCTCCTGATAGGGTTCATTAGACTCATGAACACTGCCTGATTCAGTGCCAGCAACTTTCATTTCTACCTCCACAAACATGACATCCAGGATTGATTGAAAATTGTACCTCTTGACCCATGCCCCAAAACCAAACTGTATAGGGGCCATTAGGATTTTCTGACCATAAAAAGTTGAATGGGTTTATTATTAGAAGGTCACTTCCCTCTTTAAAGGGATAGTAACAGTTTGTTTTAAGAAATTCTAATATTCTAGATATTAAAAATAGAAGTACAACAACCTACCTCCCGTCTCTCAAACCTTTATAGTTTGAGAGATCAAAGCATCTAAAGTTCCCCCCTCCCGCCTCTATCAGAGAAGTCAGCGCTGTAGCTGACAGACAGAGATTCTGGTCATTTGACCGGCTGGCGGCTCTTCAGCAGAGCCGAGATAGCGCTATGTAGAATGAAATACTTCATTGAAATGGTCTACAAAGTGTGCTTGCAAACCAGGCACACTTTTTAGACCGTTCTAATGAAGTATTTCATTCTACATAGCGCTATCTCGGCTCTGCTGAAGAGCCACAGGCTGGTCCAGAATCTCCATCTGTCAGCTACAGCGCTGATGTCTCTGAAAGGGGCGGGAGGGGGGAACTTTAGATGCTTTGATCTCTCAAACTATAAAGGTTTGAGAGACGGGTGGTAGGTCATTGTACCTCTGTTCTTAATACAATATTAGAATTTCTTAAAACAAACTATTACTATCCCTTTAATTACAGAGATTTATTTCTTCATATATGTAGAGTTGATCTGCCCCAAATTACTCCAATTTTTTTTTTAAAGAATAATGTTAACCCTTTGAATGCCAGAGGGGTATCCAATGCATTGCTTTACAATGTATTGGATTCCCTTCTGGAACTCAAAAGATTAATTATCCTTTGGCGACATGTTTGTATTCATATTAACCAGGCACTCAAAGGGTTAATCAAAATACAAAGTGCATCCATCATTTATAGTGGAGACAAGACAATGGTTTGATTCACATATAATTATTTTATGTTTGTGATGGTCTACATTTGATAAGGTTGACACGTATATATGGGTTTCTAAATGTAATCAAAGATTTGAAGAACACGCTCTCTAGAAAAAAAAAGCATGCTACATAAGGAATATGCAGGATTAGCATAAAATGAAATTTTAATTGAGTTAGAGCTGCCCAACATATATATATCCTTCAAAGATTCCTGTATTTCATTCTCTCTTTCAGACTGCTAGATGAGGTTGCCAGGAAGAGCAATAAATGATGTGACAAGTAGCTTTTTATGTTGCAAATTTTTATGTTCCATCAGATGCAAAGGAACTAATTAAAGGTTCCCTTCTCTTCCAGAGTGTTTACTTAGACTAGTGGGAATATGATCATTTTTTGAAGAATTGAACCAGATACAGCTACTTTTTATAGACTGACTTTTAATTTATCACATGTCATTGACAAGGGCAAAAACAAGACTACTTCATTCATCATGGATGAAAACACAAACAATCCTTAAGAATCTCATTTCCATGAAAGTTTCCTTCAAATCATTATGCACTTTTACCAAGCTTACTTCAGAGTAAACAGGTACTAACGACTTTTCATATCCAATTTAACCCTTTGAGTGCCAGAGTGGTATGGAATGCATTGCTTTGCACTCAAAGGGTTAAACTAATTCAATTAAATGTTGCAATCTAATAATTTGAGAACCAGAGAGGTATTCAATGCATCGTAACGCAATGCGTTGGATAACTCTTTTGCACTCAAAGGGTTAAAACAGCCAAATGCCTAGAGACAACCATGGAGTAATTCTGAAGCTAATCAACAGCACCTTAGGGGAGGAAATAAATATTCCCGTTCATTTAAAGAAGTAGTAAACTTTTTTTATTAAAACACATATTTTATAGAGCTTTTCCTGCTGAAGAAAACAAGGTCACTCCCATCACTATCAGATATTCTGTTCAAAATGTATAGCAGTTCAAATAACCAGGAAGTGAATTTACTGTGTTTACTTCCTGATGGTTCTAACTGACAGGAAGTGACAGGCAGTTTCTATCACATTCTATGGAGAACTGTATGTCTCTGACTTTTCTCACTTTCCTCTCCATTAGAATCTAACAGGAAATCTAATTAGAATTTGACCACTAGAGGTCACTGCTAATGTAAAAAAACATGGGTTTAAACTGTATTAACTCTGGAAATATAAATCTCTCGGCAATGGGAGTACCCTTATTTTACTCAATAGGAAAATCCCTACAATATATATTTTTTTATAAAAAAAAGTTTACAGCTCCTTTAAATGAAATAGATATTTTTAACTCTATGTGAGACAGGTGTCAAGTGCATTGCCAAGTATATTTTAACCCTTTTATGAAGAGTAGTACAAAAGCACTCTTAGGACTTGAAGAAGAGTTGTAAAATTGTACATTTATTCTCAACATTATTCTCAAATTTGTATTCCAGCTTAGCATGGGTGAAACACTGATAATAAATGTATACATTTCCAACTCCTGAGAGTGCTTTAATACTGCTCTTCAGCCTAACATCAGCACCCAGATTCATCTGCTCCTATTAAATGAGACTGCTACCATTCCCTGTGCATATATATACACATCACCATTCAAAAGTTTGGGGTCACTTAGAAATGTCCTTGTTTCTGTTATGGGAGCATCCTACCATAAGAAGTGTCCATTAAGCCAATCCACACTGTGGGAGGTGCTTCAGGAAGCATGGGGTGAACTCTTTTCACATTACCCCAACACGTTAACAACTAGAATGCCAATGGTCTGCAAGGCTGAAATTGCTGCAAATAGAAGATTCTTTGATGAAAGCAGAGTGTGAAGGACACAATTATTATTTAAATTAAAAATCATTATTTCTAACCTTGTCAATATCTTCACTTTGTTTCCTATTCATTTTACAACTCACTTGATGGAAAATAAGGACATTTCTAGGTGACCCCATACTTTTCAACAATAATATATATATATACATATATATATATACACACACAACACACACACACGTGTCCTTGAAGAAAGATTGCATTCACATGTCTTTATCTGGGCCCAGGAGACAACTGAAACATTGATGTAATAAATTTGCACTCTTTTTCAGCTTACAAGAGACTTGATAGTGTGATCTTTCTTCAAGGACATGATTATCACCCTGGTGAATGACCCCAGCACATACAGAGTGCACAGGCTGTGGTATATTTAGCATATATGGAGTACAACAAGGATATTCCCATTACTAAGAACTATCAAAAAAGTGGCATTACAATAGAGCCACCATAAAATTTCAGGCCGTGACGATACAGCCAAAAAATGTTTGAGCTGCAATAACTTTTGAATAAAACATCTCTCAGCAGACTAAGCCCTGCAAAAAAAAAAAAAAAAAAAAAAAAAAAAAAAAAAAAAAAAAAAAAAAATATATATATATATATATATATATATATATATATATATATATATTCTTTCATTTTAGATTAGCTGTGTTAGTTCAATGGTGTAGATGCCAAACGAATGAGTATCACAGTATGTAATAATACTTTTTTTATTGCACTATCGTTCCGTTTTAGGGACAAGCCAGTATTCTTCTGACTTGATACAGGGAGAATTTCTCTTGAAATCTGGTTCCTAAAACTGAATGTTATATATATATATAACAATATAACATATGTTATATAGGTAGTAGTCTTGAAGAAACGGAAGCACTCACAGGGCTTTGATATAGAATCACAAAGTATGCTCTTTATTAATAAAGAGTGACTGACACCCAGGCAATTTACTTACTCCAATCATAGAGTACCCGCAGGTCTGGATTACATATATATATATATATATATATATATATATATATATATACATATTTACATACATACAATATTAAGCATCACTATCCCTTCAAAAAAAAGTAAAAGAAAAAAAATTAGGATTAAACATTTAGCGTGTAGTTAGTAAAACCACAATGATCTAATGCTTTTATCGAATTACCCTTTTTGTATAAGATGATAATGCCTATTCCATTCACATTTTTCTGTGAACGGATATTTATGAAAAGTAGAGTAGCATACAAAATAGATACATAACTAATCCTCTGGCTGGTGGACCATTCATTGTGTAAAGAGTTAAGATATGATCTGGGTAGCAGGTGTGATGCTAGGTTAGTGGTAACCCACCCTGGACATCAAGAACTATCAGCAGTGCGTGTTTTCAGGATATCCTTGAATAGATACAGGATGATTAATTAAAGTGACTGTGCCACTAAATAGTCCACCTGTTCTCCAGCTGGGATATCCTGGAAACATGTACTGTTGTTAGGTCTTGAGGGCCAGGAGTTGGCTACACATGTGCTAGGTACTGGTTAAGGGGGCTACAAACTCATGTCTCATTCTTAACTCTGAGGGCCAGAGGCAGGGGAGGGTTGGCCTGGGGGGCAATTGCTCCTCAATAAATCTGGGCTGGTGGGCCACTGGTCCTCACTAAATCTCCCAAATGCTGCTGTAAATGGAGCTACACTAGTGATAACATAGAGCTTACAATTGAAATGGAGCTACTCAAACGACACCACAGAGGAACAATCCAAATGGAGCTACACTAGTAGCATAACCCATTCCCTTGTAAGCTCTATAGTATAACCACTGTAGCATTGCTTAAATTGTAAGCTTTGTAGTAGCGCACTAGTGTAGCCTCATTTCAACTGTAAGCTATATGGTATCATTTGCCTTACTTCACAACATTAATGCCAATTTTAAAATTAACAAATGGGGTGGGCTGGGACAGTGGGCTTGAGCGATATAAAAATGGGCCACTTGACTGAATTTGCTCCCTGGGCACACGAGTTGCCAGCCCTCCCCTGGCCAGAGGGGAGTCCAACAAATTTCAAAGTAATTCTTCGGACAGTTCTCTGGTACTGATCTTGTTGAAGTTTGGCCCAAGTAATAGTGCTAACCTTTATTATAGTAATGGTGTACTTAGGCTTAGGGGTGGTAAAAAAGTGGGAAAAATTTCACGCATGACTTTTCGCGAAAAACTGCAGATTTTTCATTTTTTTCGCGAAAGTTTTCTCTTTTTCTCCATTACAAAATTTTCCTCCTTTTCACCTATTCCAGCAAATTTGTCTCCTATTCCAACACATTATTCTCCCATTCCAACACATTTTTCGCTAAGTCTAACACATTTTTCATCTATTCAGCACATTTTTCTCCTCTCCTAACACATTTTTCTCCTATTCTAACATATTTTTTCCTATTCCAACACATTTTTCTCCTAGGTTTCCTATGGGGCAACATTTCCCAGCACAATATTCCTTCGTCTGAGGGCTGTAGTGGAGAAATAAGTAGCTGGAAGTCAAAGTAGTGAGTCCTGTAACAACGTATACCTTGAAAAATGTGTTAGCATGTAGACTGCATTTGTCCTTTGCCCACAACACTTCCTGCTTAAATGACACTGGCACATATTCATGATGATGTCAAGTGATTAAAAAAAATTAAGTACAACTACAATGTGGGAAATGTGAATGGAAATGGTATGGGGTAGGGGAACTGGCGTGATATGATTTGTGGGACCATGACAAACTGCATCCACCCCAGAAGAAGAGGGATCATCATAATTTATTGCACATGCTGCAGCAACGATTGCTGCAGTCAGTTTTTGCACTTACACTCCTGCACTTCCTCCACCTTTCCCCCACTCGCTTGAGCATTTGCTAGACATTACGCAACTACTTTGTGTGGTTTTTTACACAAAATTGATGGAGTGTAATGTCTTGCCTTGGCCCACAAAAAATGTCATCTGCTGTCTATCAAGTCTGCCTCAGTCACAGAGCTCACAGTCAGCTGTCTAATATATTTATTTGTTTAATTATGTATGTTTTTTTCCTTTTTTATTTATTTATTTTTAAGTTGTCCACCATATTGTATCACAGTTAGTCCCAAAAAACATATATATAACTAAATTCACAAAATCAACTTTTTTCCCCAGACTTCCCCAGCACAGAGACAATAGAACAAATGTCCTGTCTAAATGATTCCATAAAACAAAGCTTCAATTCCCCTTTATTTACCTATCTTCTCTAGCTCAAAAACATGCTCTCTCTCCTCTCACAAACACAGAATGGCTGCTGTGACAACCCTGACAGCCTTTTATATGGCTGTAGAAAACTTTCATGAGGTGGAGGAAATCATTTCTACCCATTGATTTCAATGCAATGAGCTAGGCGAAAAAAGTGTGAAAAAGCGGAAAAAAATGTCACTTTTCGCAGGAAATTTTTCGCCAGGCTGAAAGTGCCATTTTTTGCTGATTTCAGTTTGAGGTGAAAATTTTCGCCCATCCCTACTTAGGCTGTACATTGCACTAATAATGCAATAGACTGATCCAAGCTCTGAGCCTCTTGGTAAATTAGCAACACACCTGCTGATCACTAATTGGTTGATTGATTCTGATACAGCTGAATCATTACAGATTCTTCTGGCAACCACCTAATTTGTCTCTGTAGACTTTCAATGTGGTAGATGTTTTTCATGTACATAACTTGTGGAATCTTGATACAGAGATGGATTCATGGACAGGGATGGGCAAAATGTTTCACTTAAAAAGAGAAAAAGTTTTCAACTTCTGAAGGAATTCCTGCCAAAAGTGCATTTTTTTTTTTTTGTTTTTTTCTGCCACAATCCCCACTGCACGGGTAGCCATAGGACCACACATACTGGCCCCCAACTTTGTCCTGCCATAACTATAGGAGAGAACATACTTACCCCGCCACACGCACACACCAGCCATGTTCTGCACTGGTAGTCATAATCTCCAAGAGCCCTGCAAAAAAAGCATGACTGCCTCTATGTATATGATATTCAGTACTAATTAGATTCATTCTGGAGAACCAAGACACATAGGGTGTTATGCACTAAGGTGTGATGAAGAGGGGATAAAGTGGAGATGACTTCTCCAGTGATATCACTTCTCCAGTTCCTGTGTTATTCTATAGAGCCTATTCACTAAGATCTCCAAAGTCTGATACATTTTAGTATATAAGCTCTATAAAATAACAGAGGAACTGGAGAAATGCTATCAATGGAGAAGTTATCTCCACTTTATCGCCTCTTTATCACTCCTTAGTGCATCTCCGCCATATAATTGTTTCATAGTGGTCACAAATTTCTGTGTTGATATTTGGGACCTTATACAGAAAGCAAAACATGAGTAATTCAGGTGTAAACCAACTTAAGTATAAAAGAAAAAATGAAAATACCTATTAATATAATGGGGATTTGAATGCTAGAGAGGTCTATAACACACAGCAATGTGTTAGTGACATCTGTAGTCTTCAAGCTGTTAAAAATCCCTTTTAACCCCATTCAGTGCAGGAGGAGTGTCCAGTGCATTGCTTCACAATGCACTGGGCACCCCTCTGGCCCTGAAAGAGTGAAATCAATGTTAAATTGATGACTTTTCATTTGTTCCCTATGGTGCAGTTGGTATATATCAGAATTCCACACAGTCTGCTTTCTTTACAAGGCTCTTAATTACACAGTACACTGATTTGCTACCTACACTGACAGCCATGTCAGCTTTGGTTTTGCTGCCGAGACATTATTGGATATCACCAAGAAATAGCTGTAGATGGAGCTGATTGTAGCAATATACCAGAAAATCCCAACTAGCATTCCTCATTGTCTTAGCTTCTAATACGTGTACTTCTTACCCGACCTTATTTGAAATATTACTTTTGTCTTATTTGACTCTCATCTCTCCAGACTCCTGTTCCCAGACTATATACATCCAATTATGTAGCTGGTGTCATCATTCATGATTTATATTTCCCCAAACTCAAAAACATGTCCCTCCTCCTTTCTAATCATGCTCATTTTTTATGTTTTTCGATCTTCTTCCCTACTCATTAAGGTTTCTTCTTTTTTCTGTCAAGTAAATTTCCATCGCACCTTCTATGTTCTTTAATCCCTGGTTCCACCTTCTACCAGCATTCATACACTTTTAAATTCTTCTTTCAACTCCTTATTGTTTCTGTGCTTTAGCTTATAGCAGATAGAGATATTTTCTTAATTCAGGGTCCACCTTTATTTCTTCTCTGCCTCACACAGCTGACGCTAGGATCCTTGATTACCTGATAAGCATCCCCTATATATGTATGGTCCTTGCCACAGCTGTAGTATAAAAAACTAAGCTGCTAATATCAAAGGTGCTCAAGAATTACTGAGTGGTTTGGAGAAAGCTGAGTTCTCTTCAAGAATTCTATCTTTGCAAATTAGCGCTCCACTCAAAAAGCTCTGTTCTTCTTCACTTTGCAAAGCAAACAATCTTCTCCTCACTATCCTTTTTAAAACCCACCTATGCCCTTCCCTACATGCTTCCTCCATTAATTCTATTGGCCAATATTTTGTCATACATTTCAAACAGATGCTAAGACAGTAAGATGTAATATCTCAATATATCCTCTGCCTCACCCCCAGCATCATTCTCTGACTATAACTGCACCCTCAGGGTATTCATCATCTAATGATAAATTATATTTATGCTCTCACCTCATCCTTTTAGCCCGCCACCTGACTTCTTGGTCCATCTTGCTGGCATTTGACCCATTCCCAGGTGACTTCAAACATGTTCGTCTTTACCATAATTAGGAAAACTATTTTGACCCATACTGTCCCTTTAATTCAGGGGTGGGAAACATGAAGCCCTTCAGCTGCTGCCAGACTACAATGGTTAGCAGTCAATTATAGATGTTGTAGTGGCAAAAGCTGGATGATCTCAAGTTACCTACCACTTCTTTACTAACCACCAGCCTGGTCCTGCAGCAGCCATAGAATGACACATAGTGACCCACATCCTTTTTCTACTGCACTGGTAACCATAGAATCCCACATAATGACTTCCAACCTTGTCCCACATTAGCCATAGAATCATACATACTAACTCCCAGCCTTGTCCCACTGTATTGGTAATTATAGAACCACATATATTGACCTCAGCCTTGTCTCACTGCACTGGAAGTCATAGAACCATGCCTAATGACCTCCAGTCTTGTCCCATGGTAGCCATAGAGTCACACATACTGTCATTTACCCTTGTTACTTGGTAGCCAGCCACAGAACCACTCATACTGACCTAAAGCCTTGTCCCACAGTAGATATAGCACCACACATACTGACTCCCAGCCTTGTCACTTGGTAGACATGGAACCACACATACTGATCTCCAGCACCGTGGCACTCAAAGGGTTAAAAAAGGTAGAATCTCTATGAAGTTGTCTGTGATTAAAACCATATATTTTTGTGCGTGTATTAGAGTCTAATTCACAATACATGGTTGTGGATGAATACTGTATGGCTGTTTCCAATGCTATTTTGCTAATGCATAAGACCAGAAATGGAACATCCAATTAAGGCTTAGATTCCATTCCACTAAAATGGAAACTGGGCCATCCAAACTGTAAGAAATCATTTTTCCTACTTCTGCTATCACATGCCATCCAGTACATATGCTGAATTTTCCTGTTTGGCATACATACCAAAAGGCACTTAAAATGGCCATTCTGCTATTAGATACAAACAGAATGACTTTTGCAAGGCTGCTATTACAGGTCTGCCTAGCAGAGGAACAAGGCTTGTGTGTCCTACAAATGTCTTAACCACCACAGCCCGGTGTCCACACATGTGCCCTAGCAGCCTCCCCATGCTCACACAAGTCCCACTTAACCCCTCCAATACCAGGGTTATTTTTTTTTCCTAAACATGACTTATAACCCCTCTGTTGCATTAGCAGCAATACCTTTGGGATTCGGTAACAAACGGGTTAACTGTAGGTGGCAGTTATGTAGGGAGAGTGTTTGGTTACATGGAGATTACCATAACAGGGAACTTCTTCTCTTTGACCTCCCCAGAAGGGCTCATGTGCTTCTGGGCAGAGGATGTCAATTATGTGATTTGCATAATAAAAGTGATGAGGCTTAATTGGGTAGGCAGGGCGTATGCATCATGTGTCATAAAGTGGGTGGAGAGTGGGCAGAACAGGGTGAGAAGGAGGAGAAGTGGGTGGGAAGTGTTAGGAACAGGGTGGGAAGGAGGAGAAGTGGGTTGGAAGTGGGAGGAACAGGGTGGGAAGGAGAAGAAACTTACCACTTCTGGAGAACCAGCCTCTGTCCCCTGAGACCCGGTAATTCAGTTTTAAAACCTGAGTCTCTGGGGCAGATCTGGAGAGTTCCCAGGTATGGGAATCAGGCAGAGAACTGTGAGCTATTGTCCCACCAGTTTCATCTATCTGATGCAGCTCAAGAACAGCTGCTGATCTTCTGCCACTTCCTTGGGCATCACCTCTCTCTTTGGGTTTTTTGGGGGTATTTTCAGAGCTCTAAAAGAATTCAAAGGTGGCAGCTTTTGGTAAGAAGAAGAAAAACAATGCAGTTCAACAATCTAATTCTGAACCTAGTACATAATGTAATTGCATTATTGAGCAACCAGAAATATGTACCGAATTGGAAAATACTCATTCGGCATTAATTTGCAGCTGGAATGGAATATCAGTCTTAGTATATAAAAGGTATTACAGATCAGTTCTAGTCCCTTTATTTCAACCACAAAGACTGTTAAATGCAGACCAAATACAGATCTGTTGGTAAAGCTGAATAAAGTTATATACAGGAGCATCCCCTCATTAAGAAGCTATAAAACAGTGATTACTTAGAGGCAGAATTAGTGGATAGCACCTCATATGAAATTTAAAGAGAGTAAAATAATAATGGATCTGTAATATAAGGATTCACCATTGATACCTTGGGTCCTCTGTGAGCCTCCAATCTTTGGGTGTCTTCCTAATATTTCTTGGTAGAATTGGTGGAAATAGCCTTTAATGTGAACATATGTATTTCCATGGCCAACTTTTTACTAGGGGTGGGCGAAAAGTGTGAAAAATTTCCCGTGTGACTTTTCATGAAAACGTGAAGATTTT
Source organism: Rhinophrynus dorsalis (assembly GCA_037306005.1). Taxonomy (NCBI): domain Eukaryota; kingdom Metazoa; phylum Chordata; class Amphibia; order Anura; family Rhinophrynidae; genus Rhinophrynus; species Rhinophrynus dorsalis. Next base: position 212,107,741 of record CM074725.1, read on the forward strand.
TCACTTTTCCTGCAAAAAATTTTGCCTTTCCGCCTATGCAAAAATGTCCTCTTTTTGCCTATTTTAACAAATTTTCCTCCTATGTTAACATATTTTTGCCTATTTTAACACATTTTTTGCATATTTTTCTATAGGTATTACATTTCCCACTGTAATATTACTTCTTCTTAGGGCTGAAGTTTAGAAATAAGTGGCTAAAAGTCAAAGTTGTGAGTCCTACAGCAAAATATGACTTGAAAAATGTGTTAGCATGCAGAATGCATTTGTCCTTTGCCCACAGCACTTTCTTGCTTGAGTGACACTGGCACATATTCATGATGATATCAAGTAATAAAAAGAAATAAAATTCAACCTACAATGTGGCAGATATGTATTGTAGTGGTGGTGGTGGGGGACTGGCATGGTGTGATTTGTGTAAATATTTTTACCATTGTCATACTCTATCCTCCTTTTCAGATTATTGACACACATTACTTATCGGTCATAGCAGTGGTCCCATCTGTCCTCCACCTCCTCATCTGTGCTGCTGTTAATATATTTTTCCTGGCTTTGTCTGTCATGTGTGGTTTCTGCTACTACTACTACTGGAGCTAGATGTTGATGTAATTCTACTGCCACTACTACTAGGTGTCAAAGGTGCAGCAGTTACAGCAGCAGCACCAGAGGTACTCATCATATCTAACACTGTGGATGTTAACCTGTGTTGTTGGGTACTCAAAACAGGTGTGTGTGGCTGAGTGGGACTTGGACTTTGAAGAGGCAATGATGCTGATGATGACTGATAGGGTGACCGTGTGCTTTTTGACATCTGTACTTGTCCAGGGACAGACTTTCCAATGGCTTTCTCAAACACTTTATAGGCAGGCACAGTGCTCCTTAAAAGTGGAGGAACATACAGCCTTTGACTTTCTGCTAATCTTATAGCCCTGTCATCATCCTCACTCTCAACTTAATCTGTATCTGAACAAGAGAAGGATGCTGGAGGGATATATTCTAGATCTGCATTATCATCAGTTATCATTAGGTCATCCTCAGCAGAATCAGCATCACCTAACAATTCTTGCCCACTATCCTTATATTCCTCTAAGCATTTGGAGGTCTCAAAAATTTATTTTTACTTTTACTTTGAGGACAATTGTTTTGGTGCTTGATTGTCTCACTGTCTGATGCAGCAGGTGGTTCAGCTGCTACACCTTCCTCTATTATGCTATTGCCAGTGTCATCAACACTTGAATATGACTTGTTGTCATCTTCAGTGTTCTTCTTATATGGTTCTTTATTTGTACTGGCACTGGTGGTGCTGGAACAAGTTTTGCTGGGACCTTGACAAACTGCATCCTCCCTTGGAGGAGAGGGATCATCATCATTAATTGTACATGCTGCAGCAACCATTGCTGCAGTCAGTTTTTGAACTACTACTTTACTCTCACGTCCCTGCACTGCTCCACCCCTCCACTGTCCCCTTGTGCGTTTGCTGAATATTACGCAATTACACTGTGTTTTTTTACTGTATGGTACACAACTGATGCAGCTGTATGATGCCTTGCCTAAGCCCATTCAGCTGTCTGTCACTGTCACCTAAGATATTTAATTTTTTATTCTTTTTAATTTTTTTTTTTATTTTCTTTTTATTTATTTATTTGTTTAAGTTGTCCACTTTGTTGTCTTATCACGGTCTGTCCAAAAAAATTATAACTGAAAAACAAAATCAACAACATCTTTCCCCAGACTTCCCCATCCAGCACAGAGATAATAACAGCAAGGTCAGCAAGCAAATAGGTCCCTAGCTGCCTGAGTCTTTCCAGTCAGTCACATGGAATTTTGGAGTATTTGGGGGTCAACCTCCTTCCTCCCTTCTTATCACCTAGAGTGCCCGCAGACTCCCCTAATACAGAGAACAAATGTCCTACCTAAATAACTTCCTAAACTAAGCTTCAATTCCCCTTTATTTGCCTATCTTCTCTAGCTCAAAAATATGCTGCTCTCTCCTCTCACAAACACAGAATGGCTGCTGTGAGAGCCTGACAGCCTTTTATATGCCTGTAGAAAACTTTTGTGTGGTGGAGAAATATTTTTCTTCCCATTGATTTCAATGGGCAGAAAAAGTGGGAAAAAGCAGAAAAATTGCACTTTTCGTAGCAGATCACCCATCCCTATTTTTTCCAACTGGAATGCCACTGTATTGGTCCGTGTTCACCACTGCATATGAAGTATAGTCCACACATCACAGACAGCACTATGAGCAATAGAAAAGGTAGAAAGTTAGAAATCAGAGCAACAATTAAAAGGAAAACAGGGACTGACCCATACATGTAAATTTATCAAAGGGTGAATATAAGCTCTGTTTCTTTTCTTCCATATTTATTTTTCCTTTTACAGTTTTGTAATTAATCAAAGATCATAAAATAAACATTGCATATGTATTACTTAAAATCCACTTTCAAAAAAATAAACATTTTCCACGCTAAGCATAATACAATGGGGTGATTTAGGTAAGAGGTAAAAATGGGTTTTCAAATACCCAAGAAAATATTCAAACATTTCACTCTGCTAATGTGAAAAAGAATCAGTATTGCTGAACCAGGTTTAACGTTTGGATTCTAAATACATCTCCACTACATTGTGTCATATAATGCATTGGAGATATCCGTAGATTGCAAGATATAAATTGCCCCATATATGTTTTTTTCACAGATGAATGCATTTTAACCCATTGGATGTTAGAAGCGTCTCTAATGCAGTGTTTAGCAAGATGTCTCGCTAGAATTCAAGGAGTTAACAGCTGTTGTATTTGTAGATCTAGGTTGCTGGATGAGGGAATGCCAGATGGATCTCCTCTCTTGTCAGGGCTTGACATATCTGAACATTCAAAAACACATATGTGTTGTCAACTGCCCTAGGCATTCCTGGGAGAACCATAAAGCACCTGCGTATCTGAGCTGTCAAACATGGCAAGCAAGACGGCCGTGCTACGCCAGAAGCTGTCAGGCTGCAGTTCCACAATGATTAAAAGAGGCTTAGACAAATGGAGGGTAAGTAGTGGACCTGCAGCCATCATGCTAGACTGCCACAAATCAAATGCACAAATCAGATTGTGAACCAGTGAACTGATCACTTTTATTATTCTGTTTCTTGACAGAATTGCGTCAGGATTGCTCATCTCTAAAAGACTACAAGCTGAGCAGGCCGCAAGCATTTTCTTGATTCAACATAGAGCCATTAAAAGGCAGGACTCCTGGTGAAAACATACAGCAGAGAACCAATTGGCCTATTTTCCTCACTAGATAAAATTCAGAGTCTTACACAGTGCTCATAGAAAAGACGTATGTTTATCCAATCATTCTAGTATTCCCCTACCACGTCCACTGGGAGGCTAATCCATGAATCTGCCATCCTTTCAATAAAGTAGTTCTTATTCCTATTTCCTCTGTATTTCTTGCCCTCTAACTTTAGATCATGTAATCTTATTGTAGTAAAAAAATATTTCCCTCCTAACATTTATTAGATCCCTTAATATATGTCATGGTTTTTTTTTTGGGGGGGGGGGGTTTAATCACATCACCCTTATATATTCTGGTAGGTTTCAGTGAAGACACTTCACCATTTTAGTGACAATTTTTTGAAGTCATTCTGGAGATGTGGACATTACTGTGGATGAGGTCTAACCAATGAACTAGCTCAACACCTTACTATTACTAGGAAATTTTCATCCCTGTGGACTTTGCACTAGTGCCTTACTTCAAGCGATAACATCTTCAATCAGACCTGGATGTCATGTCTATGAAGGCTTGTAGTTGTTCTGGTTAGGGATGATGGGAGTTGTATTCCTGAACAGCTGGTGCCCCCACTATGGTACAAACTGATATTAATGAGACTGTCATCCATCCATTGGGAGCTATAGCTATATTAATAAGTAGTTCTGAATTTGAATAACCAATGTATGTGCAAGACAGACAGACAGACAGATATGATAACATGACATTAATATGTTCAGGGCCAATAAAAAGGGCTCTCCAAAGACCTGTTCACTCACAGAACAGTACAAAGGACAAGGGGTTATCTACTAAGACTTGAAGAAAGAAGATTTCATCTGCAACAGCGGAACAGATTTTTTACGGTAAGGACAATAAAGGTATGGAATTCATTGCCTGAAAAGGTGGTGCTATTGAATACATCAGATGCCTTTAAAGAGGGCCTGGATACTTTTTTAAAGGAAGGAGCAGTATATAGAGGGCTATGTAAGTTAGTAGTAGAATTCATATTTATTTTGGGCTTGTTGATCCAGGGAGAAATCTGATTGCCATTTGGAGTCAAGAAGGAATTTTTGAAATTTGAATTTGCTGATATGGGGGCGGGGTAGCCTTCTTTTGGATCAACAGCGGTAAACAAGAATAGGAAAAGGGTTGAACTTGATGGACTCAAGTCTTTTTTCAACCTAAACTACTATGTAACAATGTATGTAATAGACAGATAGATAGATAGATAGATAGATTGGACATATGTAAGACGGACCCCTGCCTAAGCAAGATTTTCTGTTAACTGGATAGTATTGTGAATTGGAAAACCATATCTAGCAGGGTTTATCTTGCTGAGTAAAACAAGGATGTTCCAGATATTCAGAGAGACTTTATTCAAAAGTTATTGCAGCTCAAACTTATATTTTATTGGACGCACTATCTCCATGGCCTGAAATTCTACAGTGGTGTTGTTTCTACAGCAGCCTATAGAGGACTATTGTCACTGACTTTATAACATTCCAAGCCATGAAAATATTGCATCCTAACAATGCACATTCAAGCTGCAACAACTTTTGATTAAAGCAGCTCTCAGCAGTGGGAATATACTTGTTTTAAAAAGAGAGATAAGCCCTGCAATAAATGTTTTGTTCCATACTGAGTGATAGTATCCTTTTAACTAGCATACTCCTATGAATATAGCCAATACCACTAATGTAATCATCTGTACAGGCAGACATGAGGGAAACAAATATTTATGTAATGTAATGTAAAATTGTCGATCCCGATGTGTAAGGTCATCATATTTCTACCCCCCTGTTTATTTTATCATTAGTGTCCTTCCAAAGATAACAAAAATCTCTAATCTTATGAGTATGCTCAATACACATTTTTAAAGATCTAGATGACACATCTTGTCAATAAAGTCAATGCCCATGAGCCCAAAGGCCATTTCCTAGAGATAACATTATTATTATGAAAAGTCACATATTTAAATGGTATGGATTTTTTCCCCTAAGAGAGGAATCAGATGATGATGAAAAGTTTACCTTTTGATTAGGGACTGAAAAGGAGATCAATTTCTACAAGCTTAACAACCTGGTTAATTAGAAAACATTAATTGTGATTTCACATATTTAGAAACAGAACTCACATTAAAGTGCATTGCTATTTTTTTCTTCCTAAATGTTATCATGCAAGGTTCTTTAACCCCTTAAATGTCAGAGGGTTGGGCAACTCGTTGCATGCCCATTTAGACCTCTAGAAGGTTAATGAACTTTAAGGAATTTCTCAGTGGTATGTAAGAGTTTATATGCAGTTTTATTCATATATCATTGAGAGATTGAGGGTTATGTACTAATACGATTCTGCGCAATGTGATACACTTATATACACACCTCATAGTCTGATTGCTCAAAAAGAGGAGCACCAGGGTGGGAAAGAGGGATAGAGGGATTTGGGTATAAAAGAGGGACTGTCACTCCTAAACAGGGACACTTGGGAGGTATGAAATTGGCACTAGAATTGATTCATTGGCACAGAAAATTATCTTGTTTGCATGGCTTGATCAAAAGGGAGGGCAGAGGAGAATACTACAGTAGTTTTGGGGCACCTCTATCCTTGTTTAAAGGGATATTAATAGATCAAAATAAATGGAGCTCCAATTAATCTACATAGTTTGTAGTCCATGTAGTGATTTAATTCTAAAATATCCCCCTCCCACCCATTTTACCCATTTTAAGCCACCTCCACTCAAAATTAGACCCCTAAATAAATCAGTCTCAATACAAAAATACAAAAAGGGTCACTAATTATAAAGCCTTGCGGCGACACGTGTCGGGATATGTGACTTTTCCAGGAGGGGTGACTGCTTTGCCTTGGTCTGAGGCCTGGAGGTTGGAGTATTCATCTCTTGGTAAACTTATTGTGTTATACACTATATTTTACTAACGTGTTAGTATTTATTTGGTGTTTTGCACTGTCATTGTACTTTTTGTGTGGTGATTATTTTGTAATTACTATATTGTATTTTTAGAGGTGTTTTTACACAGGATAGGATAATATGTAGTTTCCATCCTCCAGACCTCTCACTTAGGATTTATAGCACTTTATAATTAGTGACCCTTTTTGTCTTTGGTATTTTTGTATTGAGACTAATTTATTTAGGGGTCTAATTTTGGATATATTTAAGTCCCCCTCTGGGGTTTGTGTGTTTTTTACTTATGTTTTAAATTTGAGTCTTTCGTTATCAATAAAATATTGTAATATTGATGTAATAAAACTTTTTTGATATACTGTTATATTCTGAGTTGTGTGTCTCATTATATAGGACTTGTTTTTGGGGTCTTCTATGACTTCTAAAATTATATGTGCTGTTTTTCTGTCCTTTGAGGACACCGGACTATTATAGTTCCTAAATTATACTCAGATTTTGATATGTATTACTAGTGCAAGCCTTTCTTATGTAGACATGATCAGAAAGGCAAAGGTTCAATCTTCCACCACTGAAAAAGAGCATTGTTTCTGTTTATAAACTGTTTGAGAAAACAACTGGAAACTCTGACCCTGTAAAAGTAAAGATGCCCAAAAGTACACAGTCTTCCTGTCAGTCATCATCAGCATCATCACCACTTCCAAGTCCAAGCCCCACTCAGTCCCACACACCACTAGCATTGAGTGGCCAGCAGCAACAACACCACAGGTTATTCACATCCTCAACCTTAGCTATGATGAGTGTCTTTGCTGTTGCAGGAAGTTCTGTACATTTGACACCTAGTAGTAGTAGAATTGCATCAACATCCATCCCTAGTAGTAGTAGCAGCCCCTCAAGAAACCCACAGTCCATGAAGTCCACAGTAAGGAGATACTTTACTCACTGTCCAAAAGCTAAGCATGTTGCTTTCTGTTGTCTGTGCAAAAAGCACATGAGCAGGAGGAAAGTAGGCTCACACATAGGCACAATGAGTTCCCACTTGAATCAAAACCGCAGGTCTGACTGGGAGACACACCATCAATACGTCAGAGGTGCCACAGCTAGCAGCAGCAGAAGTACTCCAAAATGTTACTAGGGCTCTGAGGGGTACATAAAGAAGTGCTGATGATGTGTCAGAGAGTGTTCTAAGACTTTATGCTCCTGCTGAAGAGGAGTATGATTGAGTTTGTTTTTGGAGATGACAAGAGGCATAGTGCCTACGCATACTGCCACCCCACCAAACACCTCCACCACCTCCAAAAGTCATGTTATTAACCCCCTTAAGGTCCAGGAAAATCTAGGGTGGTTTGCACTTAAGGACTGGAACAATTCTGACCTTTTTGACGATGTCTTTGTTCAACAGTGTTTTCCCTCTAAGGCTTTTATTTCAGCCACATAAATTATATACAATTTTTTCGCACATAATTACGGCTTTCTTTTGATACCACACTTATATGGATGACCCACCATTTATTTTATTAAAATTAAAGGAAACCATAAAAAAAGTTAAAAAAAACACCATTTTTATTTTTTCTCTTGTTATCATTTGGGCACAATGGGTTACATTTTTATGGATACTGCATAAAAGGTATGAACGGTCAGCCATACCTACAAAATAGGCAGTTTTAAGTGGGCACTGTCCCCCTGGGTGAAAATCCCCATGTCCCTCTTTCCCTTCCTATTTTCCCACTTTTTTATTGATAAGATTTGGTGGTGTGTATAAGTATATTACATGGCTCCACAACAATCACACTCCCATTATTTATTGTTTAAACTTAGAAGATTTATTTTATAAATAGAATGTGTAAATAAAATATTTTCTCTTTCTTAAATTTATAAAAAAAAAACAAGTTGCTTTTAGCAACCTGCATCTAGCCAACCCCCAGCAGCAGCACTGAAGGGGTGAATACCCCCAACTTACATTATATTCTTTGATCATATGTCTGCTCTCTGCTTCTCTCTTCCTTACTTTAATAGTAAGGAAGAGAGACGCTGAGAGCAGTCACAAAGGCAATGTGACAAACACATTGCCTTTTTGAATGAAAATGTCAGTACATGTGATCGCTCCTGGAGCGATCACGTGTACCGGCAGAAGAGACAAGCACTGAAAGAGAGAGCTCCGGTCCCAGACCACTCAGTTTCAGCTTGTACACCATGATAGCAGCGTGCACCGAGGTGCACTGCTATCATTTAACCCATGGCATGCCAGAACTATCATGGGTCCTTATGGGAAGTTTACCCATGACGGGCCTGGCACATCATGGGTCATTAAGGGGTTAAAACAATAAATTTACACAGTTCTGCTTACTATGTACTGCCATTCCACACTTACTAAGTTCTTAGAAAGAAGTCAAAACCTGCAAAAACATAATGCAAGTGTACGCCTATGAAATAGTAAACTTGTCAAAATGTTGGTGTTTGACTTGACACCTTTTTCTTTTGTTGAAAACAGAGGCTTTAAAGAACTAATGCCATGTGTTGCACCCTGCTGGAATATTCCAAGCTGCAGTTATTTTTCAAGGATAGTTGTGCCAATGTTACTTAAGCAGCAAGTTAGTGTTGTGTTCAAAGGACAAAGACACTCAACCTGCTAACAACCTTTTCAAGGCATATGTTGCTGTAGGACTCACAGCATTTACTTTCAGCTATTTATTTCTCCACTTCAGCCCTCAGAAGAAGTAATATTGTGGTGGGAAATGTTGTAAACAGTGGTGAAAAGGGGAACATTTTATGTATTTTCTATGGGCGGGAAGTTCTGTGAAAAAAAGCGGGTCTTTTTTTTTTTTTTGCAAAAAGTCCTGCAGGAAATTTCTAGGACTTTTCACCCATCCCTACTGTTGACTATGTCAGGGAGAGAAGTAGAGAGAACGATAGTGGTAGATCAAAGGCAGAGAGAGAGAGATAGAGAGAGAGGGAAAGCATAACAAAAATAGATTGGAGTCTGAGGCCACATCTCAGAGAGCCTTTAACCCTTTGAGTGCCAGACACTTATCCAACACATTTTAAATCAATGCATTGGATACCTCTCTGGTACACAGAGATTTAAAGGTGGCATGGTATGTGTCCAATGGCTCTGCAGATAAGCTGAAAGCCAGGCAAAAAAGTAATTGCTTATGATCTCTTTGTAATACCGGATGCAGGGAGGGTTAATCTTCACCCAAATAATAGTTCTCCAGGAAAGGGTTAACACTGTTTGTCTGTGAAGTCTTTTTTACTGTTATTTCCATAAGTCATGTATTTTATGGATAAGTAAAGTTATATTGCATACAATTATACTTAGATCATGCATGTAATGGAAGATGTAGGGCTGAGCGGGATTTTTGCATTCAAATTAAACACCAGAGGTGAAATTGTTTAGCCGGTGACCTGAATCGAAAGGAGCAAGAGATTAATACTGGTGTAAATACCAGTGGAGAATGGAGTAATACTATAGAGGAAGTAACTTAAGCATAGACAATATTCATTATATTTGCTCTCTTGCTCTAACATAAATTAATGTTTTGCACACTGTAGTTCAAATGCATATAATATGTCCAACATAGCAATATGTTAAACCTTATAGTGCCAGCGAGGTAGCGCCAGTATACAACTCACCCCCACCCCCCTTTGGTACCTTTTGGGCCAATGCGCGAACCACTGTGTGGGAAATTTGAAGACAGACTGGCTTTTATATGGTTCAAAATGTCTCCCAGACGTCCATTGGCTGGGATGTGTGCACCTCCCAGCCAATATGCTACTAGTAGGTTTTGGCATCCCCCCACTAGGAGCTAGGTACCAAAGGAGGGGTTTTGTTAGTCTTACTTCCTGCTGTCACCGGCAGTGACAGCGGCAGAGCCCACAACTTGGGTTCTTTTTTGAAAGCAACAATATTTTCACTTTATGGCTAACATTTCTATTTTAGAACAAAGAATTGTTTTTTTTTTGCTACAAAGATTGGGACAATGCTTCTTCATTTAAGTGAATATTGTCTTTCAACTTGGGATATATTCATTACTTTAACCCTCTAAGTGCCAGAGAGAACAATGAGTTGCGTACCCCTCTGGCACTCAAAGGGTTAAAGGAATAGATGTTTTGTGGACTATAGTACCCTAGGGTAGAACTCATTAATTTTCACACCACCATCAGTTGAAGAAAGAAAGAAAGAAAGAAGACATAACTGATCACTGTGTGAAGGACTCCTTCCTAGATGAGTCCTTATCCTTTACAAAAAAAAGTATAGCTATACCTGACTACTGTATGCAAGACACCTACCTAGGTAACTTATTTAGTTAAATTAAAGGGATAGTAATACCTAAAATGTAAAAAAAAATATGTTGTAGGGTTTATCCCCCTGAGTAAAACAAGAGTACTCCCACTGCTGATAGATGTTTCATTCAAAAGTTATTAATTTTCAAAGTTGAATTTTTTAGGTGCAATATCACAGTGGCCTGAAATTTTACAGTGGCGCTGTTGCTACACGATCCTATGGACAGCTCTGGTCTCAGGACCATAAATCTCCATAGGATGGTGTAGCAACAGCGCCACTGTAAAATTTCAGGCCACTGTGATATTGCACCTAAAAAATTCAACTTTGAAAATTAATAACTTTTGAATGAAACATCTTTCAGCAGTGGGAGTACTCTTGTTTTACTCAGGGGGATAAACCCTACAACATATTTTTTTTTACATTTTAGGTATTACTATCCCTTTAAAAACAAATGGTCAAGTTCCCCATAACCATTATTTTATTTGTACTTATTAAATCGTTTTCTTTTTACTGCATTCACTGTACTAACATTGGAAATATATTTTAGTTGTTCTCTTCCTTACACTATCAGTGATGACAGTGCCTCCTTCTGAGGCTTGTAAAAAGGAAGGTACAACGTACATAAAAATGTCAGCAGATTAAATATATTAATATATACTACTAAAATATTAGAGGCAAAACATTTAAGGACCAGAGGGGTGTGCATTGTATTGCTCTACAATGGGGGGGTCATGCACCTCTCCCAATGTATTGCACATCCCTCTGGTAATTAACCCCTTAACGACCCATGACAGTCCGGGACTGTCATGGGTTGTTTTGCGTTAAGGACCCATGACGGTCCTTGATCATCATGGGTAAAATTAAATGATAGCAGCATGCCTCTGTGCATGCTGCTATCATTAATTCCCGACTGAGATTGAACGATCCGGGACCAGAGCATTCAGTCTCAGCCACTTTCACAAGTGCCGGGTCATGGGATCTCATGTACCGGCATTGTAAAGAATGAATGAGGCGTGTTCTACACTGCCTCTAGTGTCTCTTTTCAGCTGTCTGTCCCTTGCTATCAAAGTAAGGGACAGAGAAGCAGAGAGGAGATACCTACTGGACTAATAAAATGCAGCAGCTGGGGGTATTAACCCCTTCACTGCTGTTCTGAAGGCTGGCTAAATGCAGGTCCATTTTTGACCTGCTAAAATTAACTTTTGGTTTTTTAAAAAGACACAACACTTTTTTTTTTTTAACAAAAATTTTATTTGAATACAAAAACATGTCAATTACCAAGACAGGAAGTATGATTGTTGTGGAGCCATGAAATACATTTATACACACCACCAAATGTCATCAATAAAAAAGTGGAAAAATAGGGTGGGAAAAAGAGACATGGGGGGACAGTGACCACTTAAATCTGCCCATTTTGTTGGTACGACTGACTGGTCATACCTTTCATGCAGTGTCCATAAAAATTTAAGCCATTGTGCCCAAATTATCCCAAGAGAAAAAAATGGCTTTTTTTACATGTTTTTTTTACCATTTTCTTTAATTTTACTAAAATAAATGGTGGGCTATCCATATAAGTGTGGTATCAAAAGAAAGCCCTATTTGTGCTTAAAAAAACGGTATATAATTTTCATGAGTAAAATAAAGTACTTAAACACTGTAAACACTGTTGAACAAAGACATAGTCAAAAAGATCAGAATTGATCCGGACCTTAAGTGAAATCGACCTCAGATTTTACCGGTCCTTAAGGGGTTAAGAGTTAAAATAAACCACTACTGTTCCTTTAAACCATACTAATACCAATTTTGGTATCGTCTTATTCTTCTCATTTCTTCTGTACACATATTATGCAGGGGCTTTTGATGATCCCTCAGCTGTAGGTAATTTTGCATTCATTATCACATATTGTCTCAAGATGTCCCTTTTTCCCCATTGAACTAAGTGTGTTAAAAATGTATTACTGTCATGATCTATATTAAGAACAGATATGATCTGGGGCTAATGTGTTCCAATAATACTCTGGGAAATATTTGTACTTGAAATGATTTAAATTAACATGATTCGCAGGTCCAGACCTTTTTTTTTTGGTGTTAATGGGAAAGGAAGAAAGTAATCAGAAATTGAGCACAGAAGCAAATTTTCAGTACACGGTATCTAGGTTTTTATGTTTGAATGTTCTTAATTGATTGGTTCATCGATGATTAAGTCTGTCACCAGCTACAAATATTTGTGCTATCATTTTATTTGCACACTGTTTATTTTTTAGTTGATCTGCTGATATATCGCTTACTTGTGCATTGTTCTGTGAGTAATATAGATATTTACTATTTATATGCATCGTACAGCATAAAATCTCAAACAATTCTGAGTTTTGCTTGGCTTTGAAAACTTTTACAGTGTGATACAATTTATAGCTTTGGGACAAAGTGTTGTTAATGACACTGGCCTAAAGTACATTTATAGTTACAGAACTACTAACACATCGTAATAGTAAACTCTTACAAGATAATAACAATGGCCAGAAAATCCTAATTGCCTTTATAAATGTGTCCTTGCGCCCAGGGCTTAAAATGTGAAGTCCTTTGCTACTAGCCACATCTGAAAAGTTACTCACCACTGCGAGCCATAACATACCCACCAGAGCTGAATTTCTACTCGCCAGGACTAAATTTTCACTCGCCATTGGCTAGTGGCGAGTGAAAATTTTGAGCCCTGCTTGCGCCTTTGCTTAACAGATGACAGTGATTATGCACTAAGGTGTGATAAAGAGGCTATAAAGTGGAGATGACTTCTCCGGTGATATCACTTCTCCAGTTCCTATGTTATCCTGCAAAGCCTATGAAAGTAGATCTCCAAAGTTGGAGAAATCTTAGTGCACCGGCTACATCAAATAACATACGACTTAGAGAAGTGATAACACTGGAGAAGTCATATCTACTTTATATTTGCTTTATTACCTCTTTATCGTGCCTTAGTGCATCCCCCCATCAGCTTCAAGCTGTCCTAGATCTCTAGAGAAAAGATGACTAAGAGGAGATTTTACCACATTGTACAAGTACATGAGAGGTCAATACAAGGATCTCTGTGGTGAGCTATTCATTCCTAGGCCTGATCAGGTGATCAGGGGACATCCCTTGATATTAGAGGAAAGGAGGTTTAGACTTCAGCAGAGGAATGGTTTTTTTACAGTAAGATCTGTTACATTGTGGAATTCCTTGCCTGAGGATGAGGTTATGGCAGATACAATGGATACATTTAAGAGAAGATTAGATACATTTCTTTCAAAAGGGAACATACAGGGTTATACTGTATATTAGTAGACAAATCAGGAAGGTCTGATAAATGACTAACTTATCTGGTAGCAGGAAAGCAATATAATACTCATGCCACTAGGGTATGAGACAAAGATTGACTTGATGGACTTTATTCAGCCTAATGTACTATGTTACTATGTTAGATGTCATGTCCATGGAGGCTGACATGACAGATGCTAGCGGGATTACTAGATCCCAAACTATTTCCAGTACACATGCTATTCGTCTTTTGCTCATGAACTCTGTCTGCTTCTGTTTAAAGGGGAAAAAGTTAAATTTCAGTGGGCAGGGTTTGGGGTCCAGTAGCCCTGTCAGCAGTTGTTATGTCTATGTTTTGTTGTTATGCCTCCATGGGCATGACAGCCAGAATGGACTTACATTAGTATTTTCTTCCTACAGCAAGATAAGTGGGGTGTTTTTATAAGGAGGTATTAGACTTCCTTTAAAGGTATAGTAACGTGTAATATGTAGAAATATATTGCAGGGTTTATCCTCCTGAGTAAAACAAGGGTATTCCAACTGCCGAGAAGTGTTTTATTCCAAAGTTATTGCTGCTCAAACTTGATATTTGTAGGTGCAGGATCTCAGTGGCCTGAAGTTTTACAGTGGTGCTATTGCTACACCATCCTATGGGCAGCTTTGCTTAGTTGACCATAAACCTCCATAGGATGGTGTAGCAACAGTGTCACTGCACAATTTTGGGCCATAGAGATATTGCACCCCAAAAAATTAGTGTTTGAGCTGCAATAATTTTTGAATAAAAGACCTCTCAGCATTGGGAGTACCCATGTTTTACTCAGGAGGATAAACCCTATGATATATATTTGTCTACATATTAAAGGGACCGTAATGTCCCATAAAAAATGCTTTTAGTTTTGTAGAGGATAAAAAAATAAACTCTATGGGAGTATGAGAGATATTTGCATTCAAAGTTCCCCCCTCCCTCCCCTTCTACTGATGTCAGCTGTAAAGCTGACAGCAAGAAATTCAAGTTGACCAACCTGAGTAGGCTCTTCAGCAGAGCCGAAATTGTGTTATTTAAAAAGAACTACTTCATTGGAATGGTCTACAAAGTGTACTTTCAAACCAGGCACACTTTGTAGACCTTTCCATTGAAGTAATTATTTTCCTATTACATGAGTTCGGCTCTGCTGCAGAGCCGCCAGCTGGTCCCAGGGCCGGGATCTCCTGCCGACAACACAGCGCTGACGTCAGGAGAAGGGGAGGGAACTTTGAATGCCTATATCTCTCAAACTATAGCGGTTTGAGACATAGGATTTGTGCCACAGAGTTTATTTTTTTATCCTTTACAAAATGATAAGAATTTTTTATGGGTCATTACTGTTCCTTTAAGTGTTACTATCACTTTAAACTTTATTGTATTATTATTATTATTATTATTCTTTATTTATATAATGCTTACTAATTCCGCAGTGCTGTACAACAGGGAATGGACATACAGAGATAATAAATAGTAAAAAATTAAATGTGACGAACAGAAGGATCAGAGGGCCCTGCTCGTGAGAGCTTACAGTCTAGAGGAAGGAAGGCTGGACACAGAAGGAGTAAGTGCTATTGGGTGTAAGTACCTCGTGCCACATGAACTGCAGGTCAGTGGGTGGGAGAGAGAAGTGCTGTTGAGTGCAGTGGTCCAGGGAAGGGGTGGTTCTTGGTGATAATGGTTATGGAGGTACTTGATAGGCTTCCCTGAAGAGGTGAGTTTTCAGGGAGCGTCTGAAGATCTGAAGGCTGGCAGAGAGACTGATGGGGCAGGGGAGGGAGTTCCAGAGTTCAGGTGCAGAACGGGAGAAGTCCTGTAGGCGGGAGTGGGAGGATGTGAGCTGTGGAGACCAGAAGGTTGTGTACAGAGCGAAGATGGTGAGTGGGAGTGTATTTGGAAATGAGAGATGAAATATAGAGGGCTCTATTTGTTAGCACCAGAATTTTGAATTTAATTCTGTATGCTATTGGAAGCCAGTGTAGGGACTGGCAAAGGGGACTGGTGTTAGAGAAGCGATGAGTGAGGTAGATTAGTCTTGCAGCAGAGTTCATTATGGACTGTAGTGGGGTTAGTCGGGTGAGAGGAAGGCCAATTCATAATGAGTTACAGTAGTCAAGACGGGACATGATGAGTGTTTGGATTAGAATTTTGGTAGTGTTTTGGATGAGAAAGGGTCGGATTCTAGAGATGTTGCGGAGGTGGAGGCGGGATGAGTTGGAGATTGACTGGATGTGAGGAATGAAGGATAGGGCGGAGTCAAATGTGACCCCCATGCAGCGTGCTTTTGGGGTCAGTGTGATGGTAGCATTGTTAAAGGAGTGGGGTAAAGCTGGTTGTAGAGGGAGGGAAAATAATTAGTTTGGTTTTGCCAAAGTTGAGTTTCAGTTGACGCCAGGATATCCAGGAAGACACAGCAGACAGACAGTCAGATACTTGGGACAGGAGGGAAGGGTTGAGGTCAGGGAGGAAAGATATATTTGAATGTTGTCAGCATAGAGATGATGGTGAAACCCAAAGGAGTTTATTAGTTTTCCAAGGGACACGGTGTAGATTGAGAAAAGTAAGGGGCCCAGGACTGAACCTTGAGGCACACCAACAGACAGTGCGAGGGGTGATGAAGTGCAGCCAGAGTAGGAAACACTGAAGGAGCGGTTGCAGATTTAATGGGGCAGTAAACCCTATTATCAAATATATTTAAACTAAAAGGCATGCTGCCCTAGTCACCCTAGTCAAGTACTTACCTTGCATTTTACCCAGATCAACAAATCCCTTTTGCATATTCCTAAGGCGGATATTTTGTGTTCATCCTTAAAGGGCCAGAGCGAGTGATCAAGGAATTAGTTTGCAATGCATTGCACATCACTCTGGTCCTTAACCCTTTGAGTGCATTGCTTTGCAATGCGTTGCATACCCCTCTGGCACTCAAAGGGTTAAACTCTTAAGTTAAGTTTGGTTAATTATAAAAATAAGTAAAACCTGCCTATGTGCTGTGCTAGCCATTTGTTTGAAAGCCACACAGTTTGGGAGACATTAACCCTTATTTTTTGGTGGTACAGTTTGACAAATTATGCTAATTAGCTCACGTGGTGGGCTGATATGATCACTCCGTGCTATAAGCGAATCTAGAACAGCACCCCCACACAGGAGACATGTCTAATAGCACAGAAAGTAGTAAGCTTGGCCTAGAACAAAACTCATTAGCATACCGGGCACTAAATTACCATAAAGTGCCAAGGTGTCCATAATGATATAAAGGTACATTTCTCAAACAGTATTTTATAGAAGAATGATTATTGCAACATATAGACATATTTTATTCTAAACTAAAAACTACACATGTTTTAGGGTGAAATGTCCACTTTAAAGCGATAGTAATACTTAATATATATTGTAGTGTTTATCCCTCTGAGTTTAACAAGAGTACTCCCACTACTGAAAGATGTTTTATTCAAAAATGATTACAGCTGAAACATGACTTGTTAGGTGCAGTATCACAGTGGCCAGAAATTTTACAGTGGCACTGTTGATACACCATCCTATGGAGATTTATGGTCAACTGACCAGAGCTGTCCAAGCGATGATGTAGCAACTGTGCCACTGTACAATTTCAGGCCACTGTGATACTGCATCTAAAAAAATTTGAGCTATAATAACCCTTGAATAAAACAAGTTTCGGCAGTTGTTGTACCCTTGTTTTTACTAGGAGGGATAAGCCCGACAACATTTATTTTGTACATTTTAAATATTACTATCTCTTTAAGGTGTGAGGTAAGTCAGCCGTACTTGTTCTCTTCACACACACAATACAGGATTACTCTCTGCTAAAATCGTGCATCGCTGCATGTGCATGTACAACTATGCATGCTGATTAATAACACGGGCGGGGAATGTACTATTAGGATTCTACACAAAACAGGCTCTTGAACTGTTGTCTAGTGCTATGCCTGCCCATTGCATTTATACTATTTTTAACCAACACTTCTTATCTTAACACAGCTTGAACTAATGATGGGGAAGTGTGGGTGAGTGTGTGGACATTTCAGAGCATTCTGTTATTCCATGTAACATAACTCCATTTTCCTGTGCATGCAGTAGGGGAAGCTGTCCTCCAGCATGCCCAATAATGCATGTTATCGGGATCTCCTCAATTAAACACAAATGAATGTGGGTAACTCAGACAGATCCTACACAATGACTGAACTACTGATTGATTCACTTGTGTTCGTTTGGTGGAGATCCCGAAAACTTTCACCATTGGGGGGGGGGGTCTGCAGACAGGTTTGAGTGCTCCATATCTACTGCATACCTCAAAATGCAGCTGAGGCTAGTGACTTAGAGCAGGAAGTACTCTGAACTGACAGTTTTGTACATTCTATCCAGGGTCTGAGCAGAGAGAGGGAGTTTGTTCCCGTTCAGCCTCCCATATTATTAGGATGAAGAGAAGAAGATGTAGATGCCAACATCACCTACTTTTCAAGACCATGAAAAACGATCAAGAGATCTGCAAGGTAACGGGGGAAATGCAGTAAGGGGTGATAAAGTGACGATTATTTCCCCAGTGTTATAAACTCTCCAATTCCCATGTTATTCTAAGGAACCTATGCACTAAGAATTCTCTACATGGAGAGATCTTAGTCCATAGAATAACACAGGAACTGGAGCAGTCATCTCCTCTTTATCACCTCTTTAACACACTGTTATTCTGAGGTCATATTCAATATACAAAACATTTTCCCTATGAAACTAAATACATTGTAACTGTTGAAAGAGCAAATGCACATGATTTACACATATCCTATATTATAATTCACTAAGGATGTTTGTCAGAAGCCGTCATTCGCAGTAGAGACTACCCGAACGCACAGAATGCTGGGAGTTCTATGCTGGGAGCATTCTGTGCTTTCGGCCAGTCTCTACAGTGCATGACTGCATCGGCGGTAGGATGCAGAGTATGACCGGCCTCTTAACATCACCAAAACCTTGGCCCGTGTCCACGGGCTTTTACACTAGTAATAAATAATTTGCTCAAAGAAGCATATATTCCTGCCAAATTTGGTACTACAAGTAAAAAAGTTGCAGATAAAACAAAAATGTCAAATAACCAAACTAGAACACTCTCCAGATTTGCCCCAGAGGTTCCAGTTTTCTGAGTTAATTACTGGATCATGGGACACAGGGGGATTTTATGGGTGAGTTCCTTGGTAACCCTGTCAAGTTCCCACCCATTCTGCCAACTCCTTGCCCCATTCTACCTCTTTTCAGAACAAACCCTGCCTTTTTTTCCATTTGAGTCCTGTCTACACCTGTTACGCCCCTCATACATTATGATGCAAATTGCGTCATTTGGATACTCTCACCCCACCTCCAGTTATTACTCTGGAGACTGTGGATATTAAAGGAGCAGTAAACTTTGTTTATGAAAAGCTATATATTTTCCTGCTGAGTAAAACAAGGTCACCTGATGCTGCTCTCAGGTGTTTTATTCAAATGTTATAACAGTTAAAATAACCAGGAAGTGAATTTACTGTGTTTACTTTCTGATTGTTCTAACTGACAGGAAGTGACAGGAAGTTTCTATCACATTCTATGGAGAACTGTAAGTCACTGACTTTCCTCTCCATTAGAATGTAACAGAATTACTAATTAAAATTTAACCACTAGAGGGCACTGCTAATGTAAAAAATGTCAGGGTTAAACAGTAATAATTCTGGAAATATGCATCTCTCATCAGTAAAAGTGCCATTATTTTACTCAACAGAAGACACACTACAATATATATTTTTTTCATAAAAAAAGTTTACTGATCCTATAAGGTTCCCAGGTATGCAAATAACATTGAGATTAGCTACAGAAGCCCTATTGGCCAGCTATCATGGGACTAGAGAGATAACATCAGTCTTAAACTTAGGGTTGTATGTTCAAAAGAAGAATGGAGGAACTATGGGGAGCACTAAAAATTCAAATTGATTTAAATAGGGAAAAAACTGTTCAAGGTGTTACAATGAACATTTACACCAACAGGATTTTTCCCCTAGCATAATTTTTTTTCCCTAGAATTCCTCTACTTTTCTTTTGAACATATACGACCCTGTGTAGATAACATATCTGCTCATATGCAGCCTTAACTCCTTGGATGCTAGAGGCCTCTCTAATGCTTAGTACTGTCTACTTCTAGTTATGCAGCAGTCTCTATACTAATGTAAGTTCAAAGGGACAGATATAAACTAGCTCCCTTATCATACAACACTTTACAAGCAATTATATTACAAACACCCCTTACTTCAATAAAACCGTTAGTTATTACTAATTTAATTGGATTTTAATGGGCATTTAGAATAATGAATACAGTTATATGGCAATTAATAGGCCATTGAAAGGAGACTTTCTCTATGAAGGCAGCACAGTTTCAAAATGTGATATGTGGAGCATTGATTTCCCCCTAGTCCTCTGCTCCAACAATTACAGTGAAACATTGTGTTAAGTGACTCATGTTTTGTCCATCTAGACAGTGCCCCCATGCCCTCCATTATTCCAGCTGCCTGTGGCAGGCTGAGGATGATGGGAATTGTAATTGCATCATTTTACATGTGCTTGACTTGCAGACGCATAAAACAGAGGGTCATGCTTCCTAACATTTGTCCTAAAGAGAAGCATTATGAGATAATAAGAGCACTGTGACAAAACAGCTCTGAGAGAATCCTTTTCATGTGTAAATGGTTGTTACATTGCCTAGATTATATTCATATAGAGAGAGAGAGAGAGAGAGAGAGAGCGAGAGAGCGAGAGAGCGAGAGAGCGAGAGAGCGAGAGAGAGAGAGAGAGAGAGAGAGAGAGAGAGAGATATTCCTCTCTGGAGGAGAAAAGGAGTTAGGTGTAGCTGATCTCTCTCTAGGCAGTTATGAACAAGGATTCTCCTATTACATTTAGGGTCACCAAGGCCAAAGGTAATTTACATATTCAAAGGAATAATCAGAAATGCTCAATTAGACAGAAATGGTATGCTACCCATGGTGCAATTTCTTTCTCCTCACCAGTACCACACAAAGCCAAGAAACATCCTGAAGAATATCATACTAGTCCTGCCCAAATGACAGTCCAGAAAAGAAATGTCAGGCATTCCTCTCAATGAGAAAAGCAGCCAACCCCATATTTATGACTCAGCCCTCTTAAGCCTAGTTAGTGAGGTGACACTGATCTTTCTAGGCACTTATGAGCAAGGGGAATCCAAAATTATTGACCGGTAGCACACATTTATTCAAAATCTTATAACAGACTACTGGCACAGATGAAAACGGTGTACAGGTACATAAGGTCGGTTATTGAACCTTAATCATAGACTCCTGCGGCTGAAGCATCCCAGTTTTGCAGGTGAGTCTCTCGGTTATAACAAGTGCACTGTTGGATGTGGCTGAAGGTTTTGGTGGAGTGTAGCACTATATCACTTCTATGCAGAGCCGGATTTACATCTCAGGAGCCTGTAGGCACAGAAATCTTAAGTGCCCCCCATTTGCCATCTCCACTGGACACTTCCACAATGCTCCAAATCTCCACATTACCCACCATATCCATATAGCCCTCGCATTGCCCCCCATCAGCTCCATATTGCCATCAGCTCCAATTTATCCCCCATCAGCTCCATATTGCCCTCACATTGCCCCCATCATCTCCAACTTGCCCCCATCATCTCCAACTTGCCCCATCATCTCCACATTGCCCCATCATCTACAACTTGCCCCCATCATCTCCACATTGCCCCATCAGCTCCAGCTTGCCCTCACATTACCCCCATCATCTCCACATCACCACTATATCAGCTCCAACTTGCCCTCACATTGCCATCAGCTCCACATTGTCCACATCATCTTCACATTGCCCCCGCTTTGCCTCTCGCATACGTTTCCTACTTCCCTGTTCGTCCAGCGGCAGATGTCTGTGTCTCCTTCTGTAGCTGCTGTTGCTCCCACGTGGTCTCTTTAGGAATGCAGAGCGCTGGGAGATGACAGGGAGCAACAGCAGCTACAGGTCTGTGCCTTCTGTCTCAGCCGAAGAAGGCACGGACCTTACCATGCGGTGGGCGGGTTGTTACTGTGCACAGTGCGCAGTTCTGTGAACAAAAAAAAAAAAATATATATATATATATATATATATATATGTATTTATTTTTATTTCAATGACAGGCGCCCCTCTGTGGGGTGAGCCTGTAGGCAGATGCCTACTCTGCCTTATGGCAAATCCGGGCCTGCTTCTATGTTTGACTTAGGAGCAAGGGGTCCACATCTAGATCCCTCTATTTTCCTGAGAGTGACCAAGCCTGAACATCATTTGCATATTCAGAGTGGCAATCAGGGATGCTCAGAGTGGTGCTGCTGATCTCTTTAGGCAGCTATGAGGAAGGATTTTCATTTTACACTTAAGATGACTAAGTCCAAAGTTAAAGGGATAGTAATACTTCGTTTTATCTTTATTTTATTTTGTAGGCATTAAAAAACCATGAAGAATGATATAAGTCTTATCTCTCAAACCTTTATGGTTTGAGAGATATTCACAAGCAAAGTTTCCCCCTCCTGCCCCTTTTACCTAGTGTAAGCCATCTCTTCTCAGATGTGGAATCTGGTTGTAAGACCAGACAGATAACAGCAGGGGACAATCTTCTTCCAATGAAAACAATGAAAGTCCTGCCCCACTTGACAAGTTTTTCAGGATTTTCCCTTATCGTAATTGAAGATTGTCCCTCTCTGCAATCTACCTGGCACCTCCCTTCTGCGCTGGCTGAGCAGTGTTATATCAGTAAAAGAGGTGGGAGGGGGACAATTTGTCCTTGAATTACTCTTGAACTACAACTCTGACAGAATTGAAATAACGCTCTCCAAAGTCCAAATACTATGATGATTAATTAGAGCTGCTTTTATTATGAAACATTACTATCACTTTAAACTGCATATTCAAAGTGATGATCAGAGAATCTCAGTTAAGTAGGATTGATATCCTACTCAGGATGCAATTTATTTTTCCTCACTAGTGCCATACACAGGCAAGAAACAACCAGGAGCATTTTATAATGATCCATCCCAAATTATATTTAAGCTACAAAACATCTATTTTTTCTCAATGAAAGAAAGAAGAAGCCTACCTCAAATATATATTGATGCCTTCTTAGGTCTTATCAGTGAGGCGCAGCTGATCTCTACTGGCACTTGTAAGCAAGAGGTACATTTCTGGATTCCTGTATTACCCTTAGGGTGATCAAGCCCAAATGTAATTTACATATTTAAAGTAGCATGACAGATGTTCAGCTAGGCAGGACTTGTATCCTACCCAGCGTGCAATTTATTTTCCCTCATAAATGCCATACACAGAGACGAAATATCCTGAAGCATATAATACTCATCCTCCCAGATGATAGTACAGACATGAAATGCCAAGCAATTTCCTCTCTGAGCAAGAGTAGCAGCCAAGCCCCAACATGTTTCAGCCTACCTAGCTGAGCATCTCTGACTTTAAATATGCATGATTACTTTTGAGGTTGGTAACAATAAGGATAATATAGAATCCAGACGTGTACTCCTTTCTCACAAATCCCTAGTGAGCTCAGCTGCCCATCACTGACAAGAATCCAGAAAGTGGTGCTTGGTGCTGTCCAGAGAGGAATGGTTGGCATTTTATAGTTGGACTAGTTGGACTAGTTGAAGAGCCTGTGAAGACGGGCCACAGTGCCAGCCGGTCACGGGGCAGTCATGCACAGAAGAGACTATCTGCACCGCTGCTGATACAGTGCCAGCCAGTTGCGGTGCAATCATGCACAGTAGAGACTGCCCGCGCCGCTGCTGATACTTCGGAGCGCCCCGCTCCATATAAGACGCGTCACGGGCAGTCTCTACTGCACATGACTGCATAGTTACAAACTTTTTAGCAAATTATTATTATTTAGGATTGTCATCTGTAATGCTCCAGTAGGATATGACCAATGTGTCCTCCCAGTTCATTTGTGTGGCTGGGAAACATGGACACTGAATGCCAAAGCCATACAAAAACATGTCTGTCTGTCTGTCTATCTATCTGTCTATTTATCTGCCTATTTATCTATATATGTTTTACTTTACTTTAAACTAAAGGCATCTCTCTTGAAACCTTATAATCTGATCTTTACCCACTTTGACTGGGGGTGATCCTAATAATAAATGAGGGTAACAGAAAAATAAACTGTATAAATGGATGTACATGGCTGGGATAGAAATGTCATTCCATGGCCCTATATAACCACGTGGTAATCAGACTGCACATTAATGAACTGCCCACAGTACTGCCATCCTCTCATTGAATATGACGGCAGCTGTTATAACATAACGACAATCCCTGTACTTCCAGCCAGGAGACTTCAACCTGAGCAGGAAGTACTAGGATCTGCATGATGTGTTGTGGCTATGAATGATAATAGAGATGTAGCAGATGACTAGAAGGTGGGCAATTCATAAATATGCAGTTTGATCACCACTAGAGGTGACTTAAATGGCTCATAGAGACATACAGTAAATATGACACATCCTTGCTGACCAGACAAATTTATTTATACTGTTTTATTTGTTTAGGTTACACAACATAGTATATGTTATAAGTATCTACCTTATTTCTTTTATAATTCTGATTTCCTCCCCAGATTCACCATTAAGTGAAATCAGAGAAAGAAGGGTCCAGGAGAGAACCTTACCACAAGTAATATGTTATTATTGTGAATTTTTTATTTAGCCAATTATATTCTATATATCACATAATGTGATATAATATTTAATTGCTCCCTAGTCACACCCTGTAGACTGAAGAGTGATAACCTGGATTCCAGCTTCTCCTGATACTCAGTGCTATCTGAAGTGTAGGATGTTATTTTCATGCAATAGCATTCCTACTAGATACTTTCACGTCATGGGGAACTGAAACAGTTCATGTGCTCCACATGCCATCAGTAGCTTTTACAAATATTTTGGTTATTTTGTGGAGAAACTGACTCTGAAAGCTTGCAAGCTATAGGTAAACTGATTCACTGTGTTTACTGTACAAATTCAAACTGAATTAGTGAGCTTGTATTGGAAAACTGACCGCGTCAGAGTTTGCAATGTAAATAATGGACCGACATAGTTTAAAGACAGAGAGAAATATTTGCGAAGAAACAACACATGTCAGATGGATTATCTGTGATCTATACAATATCAAAGCCATATTACTGCTTGGCACATCACTGCGGAATAGTAGAGGTTGAAGCAGCACTGTGAAATTTTATGTCTGAAAGCCCACCTATAGTTCTCATCTAATCAAGACAAATATTACACTTAAATAGTTCTGAATGGCTCTTATGGGTCAGTTATACTTATCACATTGTAAACGTAAACTAACTAGCAGTGGACTGCAAGAGAGATCAAATGCAAACATTACACAGATGTTATTGACTGCTATATGAGGAACACATACCTTGGCAAGTCCTTGTATTGTTAGATACCTCACTGTTACTCAAAGGGTTAAAATAATGGTGACTCTCTTGGAGCATGCTTGCTCACATTGTTTAGAACAGTGATTCCCAACCTGTGCCTTCAGGGCCCACAAATAGGTCATGATTTGAGGATTTTGTTGTTAGAGCACAGGTAAGTTAATCATATTGTCCGAGCCTCTGACCTGTGCTCTAGCAGGGAAATCCACATGTCCTGGCCTCTTACAAGGACCTGAGATCACGGGCTGAGAACCACTCGTTTAGAATGGTGTTCACATATAACTGTGCATTAAAAAGCTAGAAATCACAAGTAACTCAGGTACTGGGTACTGTCTCAGTAACGAGCTACTTTAAGGCTTACTGTAGCAGTTTTTGCAGAAAATGAAAATCACGGTTCTGTAAGCCATAGGCAATGTTTACCAGAGCATTTCAGAAATTAAAAAATGCTGTGCGCAGATGTTTTTAAAACACTTCAAATTGCTTTTTGAATATGAATATTCCTACAGGATCATGTTAAGTAAATGCGTGGAAATCTGTTTTGTTGGGATGAATTATGTAATTACTTTCTTTTTGATAAGCTGAATTCCCATTGGTAGTCTACAAGCCAGTAATTTTCACAGCAAAGGCAAATAGAATTCTGTTCACACTTCTCAAAACTGAACTGAATAAGGCAGTATGGAGAATTGCTATTTTTGTAAAAACAGATTTCCAAGCTATCCAAATATATACACAATTAAAAGGAAATCATTAACATACTTTGTTTTAAAGGAACAGTAAACTTTTTTCAGTGAAAAAGTAAGATGTGGAATTATTTCATTCTGATTTAAGCAAGCATGTCTACGCTGTTGGGAGATTTTTAATTCAAAAGGTATTACAATCCATACTTATAAAACTACAATTTACTGTTCTGGTCACCAGGTGGTGCTGTTCTTACCACTTATGGTGAATCATAGTCAATTACTTAAACTCTCAATTAGACTGCATTATTTTATAAAATTGCAGTTTTGACACCAGTTGGCCTTGATGCTAAACTAGGGTTGCCACCCAGCCGGACCCAGCAGGCCTGTAAAAAATTGGCTTCTGTCCAGTGTTAAGTCTATGGAGGGAATACCATGGCCGGTATTTTTTTAAGAAAAGGTGGCAACCCTATGCCAAGCTTGAATTAAAAAATGATTACTGAAAATGTTGCTTTACTCAGGAGGAATATCACAATTTTTTTAACTTTACTGTTTTTACATGCAGGATGTTAGATACATTTTGCAATGCATTTGTGACATCGCTAACATACAATGGGTTAATTCTAAGCAGGTAACAGGTACTACAACAGAATGCTACAAATAAAAAATGATTGTTTAATCTTTGAACAAGTAACTGCAATAAGAAAAACACTAGAAAGTTCATAAAAGAGTGGTCAGTGCACCAGTGAATGAAAAATAAAGGCAATAGACATGGGGGAGATTCACTAACAGGTGAAAAAGGGGTGATAAAGTGGAGATGACGTCGCCAGTTTATCCCTTCTCCAGTTCATATGTTATTCTATGGAGCCTGTGCACTAAGATTTCTTCAGCTTTGGAGATCTTAGTGAATAGGATCCATAGAATAACATTGAAACTGGAGAAGTGATATCACTGGAGAAGTTATCCCCACTTATCACCTCTTTATCAACACTTAGTGAATCTCCCCCATAATGTTCTAGTTCCGCTGAGAAATATTTGGTCTGGATGAGGCAGAGACTGAGCCCTAGTGTCCCAAGAACCCGCCTCCTCACATAAGCACTATCTGCATTTAACCCCTCCATTGCAGGATTGCTGCTCTGAAGGGTTTAACCACCATTTAAAAAAAGCCTTTAAAACCCAACCACTGTGAAAAAAGGCACCAAATGATGGGGGAGATTCACTAAGCAGTGATAAAGTGGAGATGACTTCTCCAGTGATATCACTTCTCCATTTCCTGTGTTATTCAATGGAGCCTATGCACTAAGATTTATTCAACTTTGGAGATCTTCGTGCATAGGCTTTATAGAATTACATAGGAACTGGAGAAGTGTTAAAATGGAGAAGACATCTCCACTTAGTGAATCTCTCCCAATGTCATCAAGAGGATGAGGGATTGGACAAAATAGCCAATCATGTCAAAATGAGTACAATACTAGTACAATGAGTTCAGTACTAGTACAATGAGTACAATACCAGTACAATGAGTACAATATCAGTTCTTACAAGGTATACATGGCAATGATTGCAGTAAGTGTAAAGGTAACAAAACAGTATAAGACAAAAGCAGAAATCAATAAAGGGAAAGAAAGGAATATTCCAAAAGGAAAAAGACAATACATCTTGTTTGTTTATGTATGAAATAGAAGGTATCATGTGTTATAGACATAGACATATGAAGGTCCCATCTATGCAGTTAACCCTTTGAGTGCCAAAGGGATACACAACGTTTTGCTCTGAAATGCGTTGTATACCCCCTCTGGCACTCAAGGGGTTAAATAATATTTTGTATTCTTGTAGGCTTTCATACTGGATGGAGCAATAATATTAGAGGAACCAGAAAGGGGTTTTGAGCAGGACTAATAATGGACTGAAGATATCAAACTAAAGATATCCTATATAATAATTTGCTAAGATGTTTGTCAGAAGCCGTCATGCGCAGTACAGAGACTGCGCACGCTTCAGTCATGTACAGTACAGACTGCCCGAAACAAGCCGCGGCTGATACGGAGCGGGGAGCTCTGAATTTGATCCGGAGTCCTCTCTGCACACCTTCCGGGGACCGCTTGGTCCCAGGAAGGTGTACAGAGAGGACTCCGGTCCAAATTCGGAGCTCCCTGCTCCATATCAGCCACGGCGCATTCGGGCACTCTGTACTGTGCTTGACTGCTGCACAGGCGGTGAACTGAGAGGCTCCGGGCACCAGCCACGGCTGCTGGGTAGCAATGTGGCCCATGCACATGGGCTTTTAAACTAGTATAGAATAAGTGTGTAGATTAACAATATTCCCCAAGCAATATT
Organism: Rhinophrynus dorsalis; assembly: GCA_037306005.1. Lineage (NCBI taxonomy): Eukaryota > Metazoa > Chordata > Amphibia > Anura > Rhinophrynidae > Rhinophrynus > Rhinophrynus dorsalis. The sequence goes on from CM074725.1 coordinate 212,135,997, forward strand.
TACATCATCAAAGAAAATATAATGTTAATGAAATGAAGCCGAGATGGAAGAAAAGGAAAAAAGAAATAGGGTAGGCCTATCCTATTGAAAACCTGCAAAGATCACCCTGCTGCAGAGGAATAGCAGAATGTGTATTGTCAGTGCATTGTTGTACCTTTCTGGTATATTTACCAAATTAAAAAAATCAACATACATACTTACCAGAATGGAATTGCAGATGTAGCAAAGACTAAAAAGGACTTTTTACTGCTCTTTTGCTGTCCTCATTTCCATTCAGATGTTCCAGACTGTTAATAGGGTACCTGCTGATAGAATTTACACTGAAACAGGCATGAACAACCGTTTCTCCACAGTTGTTGGTCTACAACTTCAAAGACTATTTGAGTACAATGGCAGTTGTAGTTCTACAACATCTAGAGAGACACAGGTTGCTCACCCCTTCAACTAAAGTAGGTATGGCTGAGGCCTATAAAATTTAAATTTTCAGGACATTGTTTGTGTAAGTAATTAAATATAAATATTAATCTAACATTACTTCATTTGGGTCGGAGCTGTGACAATGGGACTAAAGTTGATTTTGTGGTAAATCAGGAACTGGAATCAAGTCTTTTACCTAAACCTACTAACATCAATGTACAAAACAAATTATGTCCAAATTCCTTCACTTTGCTTGTGTGAAAGGGAGGACAATGGGGCAGCCAGAGGACATTTTGGGGCTTCCTTTCCTCTATGCCTTATTTTATTCAATGTATTAAAAAAGGAATACAGGAAATGGTATAAGTGTACACTATTTTCTTGCTAGGGGATTGGTGTGCAGGATTGGAAGGCATTACAGTTCTAACGATGATGCAGAGTTCCGCTGGTATGCACTACAGCCATCATCCTAAATAATAATTTGCTAAATTGTTTGTCAGAAGCCGTCATGTGCAGTAGAGATGGCTGCATACACTGCAGTCATGCGCACTACAGACTGCCCACGCCGCAGCTGATAACGGAGTGGGGCTCCAAATTCAGACAGTAGCCTACAGCTTCTGCGCATGACAGCTTCTGCAGCCATTGCTGGGTGGCACTGTGTGTGTACAAAGCAATGCGTTGTGTAACCCTCTGGCACTTAAAGGGTTAACATTACCCAGATATTGGCCCGTGTACACGGGCTTTTAGACTAGTAAGTAATAATTCGTCAGACAATGCAATGGTGTGACAGGATGAGCTGTGATACAAGTCTGCCATAAATTCATCCTCAACCATCGCTATTGCACTCAAAGCAGTGACCTTCTTTACCTCTAACTTATTGATGCTGGCCTTTTGTTCTGATTGCTTTGCAATGCATTAGAGACATTAATAAAGGAGTTAAATCATTAAATTTAAAACACTGAAAGCAGGAGGCATACATTTGATACAATTGTTCGTATTAGATAAAATGCCTTTGATGATGCAATGATACATTTTAATATGTTGCACCACTATAAACAGTAGCAAATTGCTTTAAACTGCAGGATGTGCAACATATTCCTTGAATTAGAGGGATAGTAATGTTTCACAATAAAAGCAGCTCCAATTATTGTTAATAGTATTTGGTCTGCGGACAGCGTTATTTCAATAGTGTCAGAGTTGTAGTTCAAGATTAATTGAATGATAAAGTATCCCCCTGCTGCCCCTTGTACTGATGTAACACTGCTCACCTCAGAGCAGCAAGACTGTCCGGATGGATCGCAGAGATGGACAGTCTTCAGTGAGCATAAGGAAAAACCTGAAAAACCTATCAAGGGGGGCAGGATTTTCCTTATACTCACATTAAGAAGATTGTCCCTTGTCGTGAGCGGTCTGGTCAAGAGACCAGATTCCACACCTGAGGAGAAGTGATTTACATTAGGTAAAAGGAGCTGTAAAGGGATACTTTATCATTCAGTTACTGCTGAAATACAACTCTCCATGGCCCAAATACTATGAAGATTAATTAGAGCTGCTGTTTCTGTGCAAAAGCTAATATCCCTTTAATGAGGAAAAGAGCTGTGAAATGTGAACTTATATCTGATTATCAAAAGAGTACAGTGAGGCCCATCAGTTGTTGGATCTCCAGTATTTAGGACTATATCATACCCAATCAGTCAATGATGAGAGATATAGTCCCCAACATCTAGAGTACCAACAATTGACTGTTGTAGACCCTAGTTGAAGAGCGAAATGACAGGAAATCCTCACAGTAGCGAATGACGTGATCACTGGTTATCAGCTTTTACATATTGTGACTCCCATGGAATTCTATTAAAGCTTGGATGGCTGACACTTGTGTGTGTATAGCTAATCTCGTTATGCCACAGGGCACCACGGTATCTGAACAACTCAACATTGTAATGCAACATTTTAAACATATGAATATGAAATGAAGGTACATTAACTCAGGCTACTTAATGGAATACAAATGTGTTGCAATGAAAAATATAAGTATTATGGAACATTTCTTTTTGATTAAATTTACTACCACAGATAGGAGATGGTTCACTCAAGCCCTGGATAACGCTGTTGCTATTGTTGTCTATTGAAAGCTACATTTGGACTCTATTTGGGGACTAAATGCTCTCCCTAGGTATTTATAGAAAAATAGAAAGATGTAGTTTGGTCACAAGGGTTTACCCTTTGAATGTCAGTGGGGTACTCAGTGCATTGCAAAACAATGCGATGCTTACCCCTCTGGCACTCAAAAGGTTAAGTGGTAATAGTGTTTGAATAAAGATACAGTCTGTTAGGAGTCTATGGAGAAAGGATTGGAACCCCTGCCTAAGACAATAAAGTACATCATTTTTAACCCTTTGAGTGCCAGAGGGGTAAATGCATTGTGTACCCCTCTTGTACAAAAATAATTAATTGCACATATATGCATAGTTTACATTGTAACTAAGTGTTTTCAGATGTTTTTCTTTAAGAGATTTCCACTGAAATTTTTGGAAAATTCATAGATAAACTCTTGATAAAGTTATCAACTGTGATGGAATCCAGTACTTCGTTATGTATTTGTGTAAGAGGTTCCTAGGCAGCTGTAACTTACACCACTTACCAGTTCTCCAAGGCATCTTTTCTCTGAGCACTCAGTCTGTTCACAGGTACACAAATGGCTTCTTTGAATGGTTAGATTTATATTACCTTTGTAGATGAAAGGGACACTTTTACTTTGACAACTAGCGGTCAAAAGTGTGGGGTCACTTCAGAAATTCCCTTATTTCCCATTAAAACATGCATCAAATAAGTTGCATAGGAAATACAGTCAAGATGTTGACAAGGTTAGAAAATAATGATTTTTAATGTAAATATTAATTGTGTCCTTTAAACTTTGCTTTCGATGAAGAATCCTCCATTTGCAGCAAATGTAGATATTCTATTAAAAATCAGCCATTTCCAGCTACTATAGTCATTTTACAACATTAAAGGGATAGTAATACTTCGTTTTATCTTTATTTTATTTTGTAGGCATTAAAAAAACACAAAGAAAGATATAAGTCTTATCTCTCAGACCTTTATGGTTTGAGAGATATTCACAAGCAAAGTTTCCCCTCTCGCTCCTTTTACCTAGTGTAAGCCATCTCTTCTTAGATGTGGAATGCAGTCCATAGACCAGACAGATAACAGAAGGGGACAATTTTTTTCCTATGAGAACAATGAAGGCCCTTCCCCCCTTGACAAGTTTTTCAGGTTTTTCCCTTATCTTAATTGAAGATTGTCCCTCACTACAGTCTACCTGGGCATCTCCCTTCTGCACTGGCTGAACAGTGTTACATCAGTAAAAGGGGAGGGAGGGGGATAATTTGTCATTGAATTACTCTTGAACTACAACTCTGACAGAATTGAAACAACACTCTCCAAAGTGCAAATACTAAATGATTAATTAGAGCTGCTTTTATTATGAAACATTACTATTCCTTTAACAGTATCTACACTGTATTTCTGATCTATTTGATGTCATTTTAATTGACAAGATTAACTTTTCTTTCAAAACTAAGGATATTTCTAAGTGACCCCAAACTTTTGAATGGTAATGTATATATTTCCCATCAAAGCATAAGTCAGAGACCTCTCTTGATTCAAAAGAGTTAATAAACTGAGACTTACCTCCCTACAAAGGGACATCACCAGATGAAGTGACTGATTAGTTGTGTAAAATCCACAGTGACAGGGTGCCTTATTTCCAATTGTACCCCATTCACTGAGTTTTCTAGCAATTTATAAGAAGACTTTAGAATGCAAGTCTGCATTACCTTTTCTAAAATTATAAGTCCATTAGATATGGTAAAACAGTGCAGACAAAGATAGACGTGCAAGTCTGTTACTGGAGAATCTGTGTCTAAGGTTCCATATACAATGTATGTACAAGTGAAATCATTTGGCCACAAACAGCAAATTAACAAATCAGTTGGTCTATGGATTTTGTTTCCACAAGAGCAGATGGCTTCACACTTTGAATGCTAGTGGGTTGTCCAATGCAATACTTCACCTCTGGCACTCAAGGGTTAGCTTACTTAGGTCAGAAAATAAATACATTAGTGATGACAATACAAGTTTCACATTTGTCCACATCATTCTAAAACGTATACATGTAGAGATTATTTGTAGCACCTACATCCATGTTTGGGTGTTTTCTCCAGGTTAATGCAATTCACAAAACACAAACTTGCTTACCCCAGACTTGTAAGGAGTTAAGGGACAAGAAATAAAGTGGGGTGAAATTAAAAGAAGGGGGTGAGATACAATTCATAGTAGCAGAAAAATGCATCTGTTACGTAGATAAAGGCTTGTTAGACAGCACTTAAGCCTCTTTGGGCTGAATTCAAATGCAGGTGATAATTTATCTCTGCTTTTATCTCCAGGTATCCCCATAGACTTCAATAGGAACATTTTTGGTAAAAAGGGAGATAACATTTATCTCCTGCATTTGAATATAGCCCTTTGTTGGGTATGTTATAGAAAAAAAGCTGAATATATGTACATTACATAAAGCAGTGTTTCTCAGCTCCTGTCCTCAGGACACACTAACAGGCCAGGACTTAGGGATTTCTCTGCTAGAGAACAGGTGTGGTGATCAGAGGCTCATTCACATTGATTAACTCACCTGTGTTCTAACAAGGAAATCATCACATCCTAGCCTGTTAGTGGGTCCTGAGGACAGGAGTTGAGAAACACTGAACTAAAGCTTTTATTTGCACAGTCATAAATGTTGATGATTATCTGCTGTATAGTCTATGTGTGGCACATACACATGATAGACAGATAGATAGATAGATAGATAGATAGATAGATAGATAGATAGACACACAGATAGAGAGAGGTGGAAAGCGAGTTAAGAGAGATTGGGAATGAGAATTAAGAAAAACACAAAACAGATATGTAGTACTCACCCTAGATTTAAACACACTAGGATAGAGAAAAAGTTAGAACATCCATATAGTTAGTATTTAGAAATGGAAAAGACTGTGCTTAGAAATACTGGTTGAATAAATAAAGTTGCAAAAATAATGCTGATGTGCCTCAATAAGATAAAATACAGTACAATATGTACAAACAGACTGATTTAAAATAATAAGAATGAGACAGATTTAAGAGATTTGTAGAAGAGTAAAATGGGATGGGATTAAACATGGACATTGAGTCCAAAGGCTTTGGTTTTACTTTTAATTACAACCATTCATGGTCAAAAAGGATCAGCTTTGTATTCCTCCAGATTTATAAAAAGAGTCTTCAGAGTTTGATCACATATTGACTCAGAGCGAGAAAGTGAAATAAAATAATTAATTATAGGAGCCAGAAAAAGTCAAATTTTACATTAGTGTTTGTATTGATTTTTGTCACCGTGGATTCAGAAACAGAAAGCTGATCCAGTAGTATTAGGTTGTCTGATATGGAGAATCCAAATTCACTCATCTCTATTTAAAAGAGCAGTAAACAATTTTTTAATGAAAACCTTTTTACTATAGTTTTTTTCCTGCTGAGTAAAACAACCACTGTCACTTATTTAAATCAACTAATATAATTGTTCAAACTGTCAGGAAGTGAATTACAGTGTGATTACTTCCTGAATGTTCAAACTGACAGGAAGTGGCTCGGCAGTTTCTATCACATTTTAAGGAGAACTCTTAGTCAATGACTCACCTCTCGCAGAAAATGCAACAGAATAACTAATTGGAATCTGACCACTAGAGGGCACTTTTATTGTTTAAAAAAAGTTTTAACTGTAATAGCTCCAGACATATGCATCTTTTGGCAGTGGAAGTACTATCTATCTATCTATCTATCTATCTATCTATCTATCTATCTATCTATCTATCATCATATCCTGTGTATTGATATTTAAAATGGAAGGCACCCAGCAGTAATAAGCTTCAGTTGTGAAATCCCCTGGGGGCTGCTAAAGCTGATTACAGGTCATCTCCACCTGCATATTTTCTGTAAGGTCCTATATTTTCCTGCTTCCTGATTAGTCTTGCCTGATTAGTGTGATTTATACTGAGAATCTAGCATCTATTGAACTTTGCAATATCTTGTGCTGCAGTTACTTTCCCTGTTCCAATCATGGAGGCTGATTTAATAAGAACTGGAACAATTCTGAAGCAAGCCAAAAGCACCACGGGAGGCAAATATATTTTTAATCAAATGAATGCTAGAGAAGTCTCCAACACTTTGAAAAGCAATGCATTGCAGACCTCCATAGCATTCAGTGATTTAAAAGGTCAATTTAAATCCATGGGCATCTTTGTATCTGTCCCCTTTGGTGTAGTTGAACTCCAGTTTTTCTAGTTAAATCATCCTCTTTTGTCTTTCTGTGTTCAGCTATTTCCTGACTAACCCTGACCAGATCACCTAACCTGTTTCTCTCTAAGCCAACCTGACTTTCCAGGCCCCCAGACTTCTTCCCTTGCCCACTGGTAGTTAAAGATTCCAAAAATATAATGTGTGAACCCCCCCCCCCACAAACACACACCCATGCCCAATGGTAACAGCAGTTCCCCAAATATACTGTATGACTACCTTCTGCCTTCTTCCCCTACTCACTGGTAGCCACAGATTCCTACATACACTGTCTGACACCTTCTAGCCTTGCTTCCCTGTCCACTGGTAGCCACAGATTCTAGCAAACACTGTCTGATCCCAAGCCTTGTTCCCCTGACCACTGGTAGCCACATATTCCTACTATAGTGTCTGACCCCCAATCCTTGTTCCCCTGCCCACTGGCAGCCACAGATTTTCAAATTTACTCTCCCAAACCTCCCCCCAGCCTTGTTCCCCTGCCCGCTGGTGTCTACAGCTCCCCAAATATACTGTCTGACACCCCTCTCCCTTACCTTCTGTTTTCCGTTACAAACAGTACAGTAGAGCGGCTCCTCACAGTTACTCCTTAGAAGGTACTTCTGGGATGAAACCAGAAGTACATGGTAAGAAGTGAGTACATGGAGAAACCACTCCACTGTGCTGTTTGAAATGGACGGAATAGAAGGATGCTGTTCTCCACCCCTACATGCAGAAAAAAATGTTAGAATCAGGCTGCCCGTGGGCAGGACGGGCAGCCCAAGGCCCACCTAAGCCTGAGGCCCCTAACTTACACCAGGTATGCCCAGGCATTAAAGAAACCCTGCCACCACACAGTCTCACAGCTGGGACATTCTTCCTTCATAGGTTATTATGGCACAAATTCTCTCTTTATTTTTTACATTAAAATGAACATTTGTATTTTGGTCCACAGGTGGCCACTGCTATTATCATTAAAATGGAGCACCACCGTCCCTGACTCAAGCTCTCAAAATATTTGCTAATGGTTTGATTTAACCTGTTCAACTCCAGAGGGATATAAATAGTAGCACCATTATTTTACTCAGGAGGAAAAGTGCTGTAACATAATTTTTAAACGTTTACTACTTTAAATGATCCCCTTACTTCACCTGTGGTACCATGGTATCACTATTCATAATTTCCTTCCTAGAAATATATGTGAAGAAAGCTATTGGCTGCATTCTAAAGCACAAGATATCTCCCACTGCCTTCAATAATCATTTTGTTCTTTCCAGAATGCTTTCATATTCATTCTCCAGTTTCAACCACCTGCTACTAATGTTCTTACCAGCAGTGCATAATAATTCATCACTTATTCCACTAAACACAGAAGGCTTTTAATACCTAAGGTGGATGACATTTTAAAAGTATAATATGCTTGGCATGTTGAAGTGTTGTCATGTTACTTCGATATAATATGGACTTTTAGGAATGTTGTTAAGGGGAAACAATAACTTTAGGAATTCACAACACTTAAGGGGCAGATGCACTAAGGTGTGATAATGAAGTGATGAAGTGAAGATGACTTCTCCAGTGATATCACTTCTCCAGTTCTTATGATATTAAATGGAGCCAATGCACTAAGATTTCTCAAGTGGATGATATCTTAGAGCATAGGTTCCATAGAATAACATAGGAATTAGAGAAGTGAAATCACTGGAGAAGTCATCTCCACTTTATCACCTCTTTATCACGCCTTAATGCCTCACTCCCAATGGGGAGATTCACTTAGGGGTGATAAAGTGGAGATGACTCCAGTTTATCACTTCTCCAGTTAATATGTTATTCTATACAGCCTCCAAAAGTGAAGAAATCTTAGTGCATAGGATCCATAGAATAATATAGGAATTGGAGAAGTGATAAACTGGAGAAGTCATGTCCACTTCATCACCTCTTTATCACTGCTTAGTGAATCTTCTCCAATGTCTTTCACTCAAGAACGTACCTACATGTCCTTCATACAGCAATCACATATATCTACTTATATATATTCAGTTATTTAGTTATTGACTACAGCGGAGTTCAAATGTAAAACACATTATACATAAATATAACTAACTGTCATATGAAGGACTGAATTCTAAACAGGTCTTTCTAAACAGGCTGTCTCAATATGTTCTAATTTTATTTTCACATATAGTTATAATAGAACAATCAACTTCATGCATTTTAAATAAAAATAATTAGTAAACAATTAACAGAGATGGGTTTGTTTGGTCAGATTATATTTATTAAAAACATGTTTGTTTGGATCCTTATTATGGCTCAGATTGGCAAAACTCTCTTGTTTTTTGAATTACAGATTTCCTAGAACAACCCAGAATACCAGTTACCTATATATCTAACTGGAAAAAAATCTTGGCATTTTGTGATAAATGGGAGAAGATGGTACATTGTTTTACAGAACAATATGAAGATACTTAAATGAGACTTAAAGCGGAACTATCACCAAAAACCAAAGTTTTACCATGCGTTTTAATGTTCAACCCGACATTAGTGCTGTGTGTGTGTTCTTCAAATCGCCTGGTAGCGGAGATATTAGCCCTCAAAATCGGGCACTTCCGCGTTCTACTGTACCCTCTACCATCTCAGGACTTCCCAGCTGCCCCAGGGAGTTCTGCCCTTCGAAGCTGGATTTCTGTGATGTAGTGTTACAGCAAACTCTGTTTACAATGCTACTGTAGTTACAACCTGTAATACAACTATATACAACCTCAGTAACATTGTAAACGGAGTTTGCTGTAACGCTACATCACAGAAATCCAGCTTCGAAGGGGAGCGTGAACGTGCTTCCTGGGGCAGCTTGGAAGTCCTGAGACGTCATGGAGTCCCGCAGAAAGCGGAAGTGCCCGATTTTGCAGCACAAATGTCTCCACTACCAGGCGACTTGAAGAACACACACACACAGCACTAATGTTGGGTTAAACATTAAAACGCATGGTAAAACTTTGGTTTTAGGTGATAGTTCCGCTTTAAAGTGGAACTAACACTTTTTCACAATTTAGGTAAGTTTGGAAGTTCTTTTCAAAATCAGCTATACATGGCATTAGAAATGTTTATTTAAAGCAATATTTTAGGTGCTATTTGGCCTTATTTATTGGATGGTTTATGCAAACTTGCTACTAGTGACTGGTAGAGAGTGTCGGGTTTGAGGGAGAGGAATTTGGAATGTTAGTATCTGGTTAGCATGTCAGTCAGTGCTGTCTAATTTGCATATAATGACCCATAAACAAAGCTAAATATTTCATAGACCATTATTTTAAATAAAAGCTATTTAAAGGGATAATAACCCCCCCGAACAAGCAAGCAATCATGCCAACATACTGAACTCCCTTATTCTCTTATGGTTTGAGAGATGTAAGACAAGAAAGACCTCCGCTCCCTCCCCTTTCTGCCTGACTAGCTGTAAAGCTGTCAGAGGCAGAATCCGGTCGTCCGACTTACGGCGTTTCTGCAGGAGCTCTGTCATCTAGATATCTCCGTATAATTACTTCATCGGAATGGTCTACAACATGTGCTTGCAAGCCAGGCACAAGTTTTAGACCATACCGATGAAGTAATAATACAGAGATATCTAGATGACAGCGCTCCTGCAGAGCCGCCGTCTGGTCCTGGAAGCAGGATCTCATGACGTCCGCTATACAGCGGACACATGAGAAGGGGGAGGGAGCGGAGGTCTTTCTTGTCTTACCTCTCTCAAACCATAACGGTTTGAGAGATGGGAATAAGGGAGTTCAGTATGTTGGCATGATTGCTCGCTTTTGGCGTCACGTTGTTCAGAGGGGGGTTACTATCCCTTTAAGATTACACATAGGTGATTTTGAAAGAACTTTCAAAATCACCCATTATAATGAGTTTGTTCTACTTTGACTTAGCTATGAGATGTTAAGACCAGACTGAACATCTGGGTGCTACAGACATAATCAACACATTACTTTGCAGTGCACTGGAAACGTCTCTCATAATCAATTGGTTAATGGTCTGAATTTTCTTTCAGTGGGAGTACATATAATGTAATTGTGTAAACAGATTTGTACTTAAGTATTGGCAATTTTTTTACTTGGATTAACATTTAATTTGGGCTGTTTTGAGGCAGCTAGATGGCAGACTTGTCTGAAACAGCCTGGAGGGGGGAGGGAAGTTTAGCCAGTTATATCTCTCAAACCATAAAGGTTTGAGAGATAAAACTTACATTGATGTAATATTTTTCTTAATGCCTACAATATTAAATTAAACATTACTATCCCTTTAACCAAAAGTCCAGCAGATCTATAGTTTAGGAGATATTCACACATTCTGGACAAAGTGAAAGTGAACATTTTCTGGTACTGCACAAAGCTTCATTAGCATATGGAAAGTCATTACAACCTTCTTTAGCATATGACACATGACTGAAAAGTCTTAATTAGCATATGAAATGCAATCAGTATAAGATAACAAGTATAAATTTCTCCTTTATTGTACAATTGTTGGTCTTTTGGCTAAAAAAACACATGGGCAGCTTTTAATTCAGTTTTCAAATATGCAAACTTAAGTTAAGGTGAAAGTTCTACTTTAAACAGGGAAATCCTTAAATCGGAACTATCATCTTCATAATATTGCCCCCCAATACATTATTAATATAGTGATAGGCAAAGGCATAATTGTATTTTGTTGAATAAGTTAGCGTTATTTAAAGGGATAGTAATGTTTCATAATAAAAGCAGCTCTAATTAATCATCATAGTATTTGGACTTTGGAGAGTGTTATTTCAATTCTGTCAGAGTTGTAGTTCAGGAGTAATTCAATGACAAAGTGTCCCCCTCCCGCCCCTTTTACTGATGTCACACTATTCAGCCAGATCAGAAGGGAGGTGCCCAGGTAGACTGCAGAGAGGGACAATCTTCAATTAAGATAAGGGAAAAGGGGGGCAGGGATTTCATTGTTTACATAGGAATAAGAGTGTCCCCTTCTGTTATCTGTCTGGTCTATAGACTGCATTCCACATCTGAGAAGAGATTGCTTACACTAGGTAAAAGGGGCAGGAGAGGGAAACTTTGCTTTGAATGTCTCATAAACCATAAAGTTTTAAGAGATAAGACTTATATCATTATTCATGTTTTTTTAATGCCTACAAAATAAAATAAAGTTAAAACGAAGTATTACTATCCCTTTAAAGGGATAGTAATACTTCATTTTAACTTTATTTTATTTTGTAGGCATTAAAAAAACATGAAGAATGATATAAGTCTTATCTCTGAAACCTTTATGGTTTAAGAGATATTCACAAACAAAGTATCCCCCCCCCTGTTCAACCAGATCAGAAGGGAGATGCCCAGGTAGACTGCAGAGAGGGACAATCTTCAATTAAGATAATGGAAAAAGCTGAAAAACTTGTCAAGGGGGGAAGGGCTTTCATTGTTTTCATACAAAGAAAATTGTCCCCTTCTGTTATCTGTACTGTCATACAACCAGACTCACATCTGAGAAGAGATGGCTTACACTAGGTAAAAGGGGCGGGGAGGGGAACTTTGCTTGTGAATATCTCATAAACCATAAAGGTTTGAGAGATAAGACTTATATCATTCTTCATGTTTTTTTAATGCCTACAAAATAAAATAAAGTTAAAACGAAGTGTTACTATCCCTTTAAGTAATCCAGCTTCTTCTGCAGGCATCCAGGGCACAGAGCTTACAAGAGAAGCTCTGTGCACCTGCTCAGGCAGCAACTTCCTTTACCTTAAGGTACCCAACGAATGTCACCATCAATCCGGGCAGTGCATGGGACAGACATCGCAGACTCAGAGGTCATTTTCCTCTAAGATGTCTGCGCTTTGTTCTGCTGGATGCTTGCAGGAGAAGAAGCTGGATTACTTCAATAGCACGGATTTATTCAGCATAATACAAGTATGCCTTTGCCTATCGCTATATTAGTAATGTATTTGGGGGCAATATTATGAAGATGATAGTTCCGCTTTAAATCTTGGACTGTTGATAACCCTTGAGGACTGAACTTGGACACCCCTGCCTTATACTTTGACTCAGGTTTTGATGCTGACTTATTGATATGAGATACTAATATTAGTTTGTGCATCCCCACATAGTATTAGTTTAGAACACATGTACTTCTATTCTGAAAGGCAAGAGGAAACTGCACCCAGTGCCTGATTAAAGGAGCAGTAAACTTTTTTTTACAAAAAAAATATATGTTGTAGGGATTTTCCTATTGAGTAAAGTAAAGGTACTCCCACTGCTGAGAGATTTATATTTCCAGAGTTAATACAGTTTAAACCAATGTTTTTTTACATTATCAGTGCCCTCTAGTGGTCAAATTCTAATTAGATTTCCTGCTAGATTCTAATGGAGAGGAAAGTCAGAAAAGTCAGAGATATACAGTTCTCCATAGAATGTGATAGAAACTGCCTGTCACTTCCTGTCAGTTAAAACTACCAGGAAGTAAACACAGTAAATTCACTTCCTGGTTATTTGAACTGCTATAAATTTTGAATAAAACATCTGACAGCGATGGGAGTGACCTTGTTTTATTCAGTAGGAAATGCTCTATAAAATATGTGTTTTCATAAAAAAAGTTTACTGCTCCTTTAAAGTTAAAATGATGTATTACAAGATTCCAATTAAATTGTCATCATGTGAATATTTTCGTCAACAAACGGAGTAGTATGCAACTAATTGGAACAATTCTGAAGCAAACTAGTCAATGATCAAGGGACAATGCGTTGGAGATATCCAACGCATTGCACACTCAAAGGGTTAATTTTAATGTGAGTTTTATTCACATGAATGAGGTTCCCATCTCATTACAAAGCAATACGTTGGGGACTTCTCTCTAGCATTCAAGCAGATTAAAAGATTAATTGCAATCAATGAGAATTTGGGTTTATAGTTTATTTGTCCAGTGAGATTGTAGTTGTATTGTTTATTTGTCCAATGAGATGCAGTTAGTTGGCTCCCTCATTGCTCCACTTTATCAGACTTTTCATGGCTCTTGCTTAAACTATAAAAGGAGTTAAAACTAAGGGAATGTTTGTTAATTAAATGTTGATACCTGATATATTGATAAAAATATATCTGAATCAATTAGCATTTTTGTAATAAAATATTTCTTAGACGTTATACATAATTATTTTTAGAACATATTTCTATCTTTGTAAGTGATTACTATCTGTGACAAATATATTATAGTTTTCAGCCAACGTTTTTTTCTGGCGAACAAATGCTATTTACAGCTTTTAATGTGCTTTTAAGACGGACATCATTTTCAGCTGGACGTGTACAGTCATGTATTGTTAAATAAAAAAAAAATATAGAAAACTATTTACGTCCTCACAGCTGGAGTTGAAAAAGGTTGACAATTATTTGATATCAGTAAGATCAAGGGAAGTGTGATATTCCTTCAAGTGTATAAAGAGTTGATAATTGAGGTTCTTAGACATTGATAATGTTCTCAAAGCTTCAAGCACCCAAGGTCATGTTCCTCAGCAACCACTGTTGGGATCGACTTCCATTACACTCTTTCATAGTAGGAACCATTTTATCATCATCTGTTGGCTCATCCAGGCACTGGTTGCTGTTTATATGTCTCAGTATAAAACTCTGTAGCAAAAAAAAAAAAAAAAAGCAATAAAATAAAAGCTATTTAAATATGTAGGACAACCAATAAACAGAGAAATGCAAGGAAGAAGAAAACTGATATAAGACGTTTGGCCCTTTTAAGGGATAGTATTGTTTCACAAAAAAAACAGATCCAATTAATCTTTATAGTATTTGGGCCATGGAGAGTGTTACTTCAATACTATCAGAGTTGTAGTTCAAGAGTAATTGAATGATAAAGTATCCCTCCTGCCCCTTTTACCTAGTGTAAGCCACCTCCCCTCAGATGTGGAACCTGGTCCCTTTGACCAGACAGCTTGCAGCAAGGGACAATCTTCTTACTGTGAGAATAAGGAAAACCCTGCCCCCTTGACAGGTTTTTCCTCATGCTCACTGAAGATTGTCCCTCTCTGAGATCCATACGGATAGCCTTGATGCTGTGAAGTGAGCAGTGTTACATCAGTAACAGGGAAGGGGATACTGTATCATACAATTACTCTTGAACTACATCTCAGACAGTATTGAAATAACACTGTCCATGGACCAAATACTATAGAGATTAATTGAAGATGCTTTTATTGTGACACATTACTATCCGTTTAACATGAAATAGTAAGGGCGTTTACGTAAATGTATAAAGGCAAAATGGAGGAATGCCAGCCTCAACACAGGGAAAAAAATCACTGTAATTTAAATGGAACTTTTTAATACTTTGAAAGCTAGAGATGTCTCCAATAAGTTGTTTCACAATGTATTAGAGACTTCTCAACATTCAAGAAGTCAAAGAGATAGTCGTGTTTAGATATTAAAGGGATAGTAATACTTCGTTTTATCTTTATTTTATTTTGTAGGCATGAAAAAAACATGAAGAACAATGTAAGTCTTATCTCTCAATCCTTTATGGTTTAAGAGATATTCACAAGCAAAGTTTCCCCCTCCCGCCCCTTTTTCCTAGTGTAAGCCATCTCTTCTCAGATGTGAATCTGGTTGTAAGACCAGACAGATAACAGCAGGGGACAATGTTCTTTGTATGAAAACAATGAAAGCCCTTCCCCCCTTGACAAGTTTTTCAGCTTTTTCCCTTATCTTAATTGAAGATTGTCCCTCTCTGCAGTCTACCTTGGCACCTCCCTTCTGATCTGGATGAACGGGGGGGGGATACTTTGCTTGTGAATAACTCTTAAACCATAAAGGTTTGAGAGATAAGACTTATATCGTTCTTCATGTTTTTTTAATGCCTACAAAATAAAATAAAGATAAAACGAAGTATTACTATCCCTTTAAGCCAAGGTCAATTCTTCTCTATACTTTTTTATAACAAAGTATACCTTTCTAATAGTGCTTAATGTTGTAGTCCCCGTTTTAATGTATTTTAAAGTGTCCCTCTCAAGACCCTTTTCCATACGTCACGATGCCTCCCCTCAGATCAGAAATCCAGTAGCTTGACCGGACAGATCGCAATAAGGGACAATCTTCTGGCTATCAGTATAAGGAAAACCCTGCCTCCTTCGTGGGCAAGTTTCTTCCTACGCTGACACACGATTGTCCCTCGTCACAATTCATCCGTACCGGCTTTCTGCTCTGAGGGGAGGTATTGTGACGTATGGAAAAGCGGCATGAGGGGGACACTTTAAAATAAAATAAAATGAAGACGACATCATTATGGAGTGTTAGAAAAGTACACTTCATTATAAAAAAAAATATAGTGAAGAATCGACCTTGGCTTAATGTGTAAACGTTATTATCCCTTTAAAAGTCTAATTTAAATTTAAAATGACTTTGTTTATTCACCAAGGTTCAGTTGTTTTTCCCCAGAATTGTTCCACTTTTGACTTTATTTATATAGCCCTTGGTATTCTCATTGTACATCTCTCATATGGTTTAGACATCACTCACCCGTAGCACGCTTGGTGTGTGTGTGTGTGTGATTCAAACCAATGTTGGTTATCATAGGTAGGGCCTGCAACTGGCCCAAATGAGGTTACAGTAAGACAAGATTCCTGCAGTACTCAGGAACTGTGATGAAGACAGGTTAATGGACATCATATTGGAGACAAATAGAGATGTTTTTGTTCCTCCCAGAAACATTAGCAACCTTCCTCGTAGAGTTCCTAGGTGGAACAAATGTTACTGTCTACTATGTCATATATCCTCTCTGTGATTTCCAAAAAACTGTCACAATTCCTGAGCGCTGTACGATTCTTTATTCATTAATCAACTAGCCTTCTCTTGTCATCTGGACAACTCTCAGACTACTGAATCTACTAATAGTTTCAGTGGAACAGTTGTACAATATAATCATCTATGTGTATATTCATTTTTTCTCTAATTTTCTCATTTCATTCCTTCTGGCTCAGTTACTGGCTATTCATGCTATTTTTTATTTCTTCTTTGTCTCTTTCCCATATTATCCATCTTCATTTTGCTCATCTTCTCTCTCACTCTCTGTTTCATTCTCGCTTTCCTTTATTTTTGCAATACATCGGGGGAGATTCACTAAGCGGTGATAAAGGGGTGATAAAGTGGAGATGATTTCTCCAGTTTATCACTTCTCCAGTCTATGAAGCACATTTATCAACATTTCATTAATGCAAACTTCAAAATGTAACAATACGTCTACACAAATCTTAACCCCTTAAGGACTACGTGACGTACTATGACTGTCACAGTCCTTAAATACTTAAGGACCAATGACGGTCATAGTACGTCACGTACTTTTTACTTACAGAGCTCCACCGGTGGAGCGCTGTAAGTAAAAACGGGCCCTAAAATTGACCGCTCCAAGACTGGAGCGATCTCTTTCAGGCCCCAAAGTGGCGTGCTGATACACGAAACAGGTCACGTGTACCGGCACGTCGGCAAAGATCAAAGTGGTCCTAATGGGATGGAAATGTCCCAGGACCGCTGATCGTTAAGTAGTTAATGAATGTGTCCTATCCATCAAATATGTAGTGAATATTTGATATCTGAATAATTTTTGCAAAATTGCTCAGAATGTTTCCTTTACTATTAACCCTTGAGTGCCAGAGGGGTACGTAAAGCATTGCTTTGCAATGCGTTGCATCCCCCACTGGCACTCAAAGGGTTAATGCCTGCTTTTTGTAGGAATTAACCCCTTAAGGACCGGCCACATGCGCTCATGGCCAGCACTTAAGGCCCAGGGAGCATTTTTTTATTTTTGTTGGATCCGATTCGTCGCTCCCTGAACGGCGTGCAGCCACACTGGGAGGACTAAATTCCATGAGGTGCCAGGACCGCAAGTTTACCCATAACGGTCCTGGTATGTCATGGGTCCTTAAGGGTTAATAATATTTAGTTACTAGGACAATATCATTTTGACTGAAATTGTAACCTCTTTAATAAATGTGTGCCACATTGTGTCTAAGCTCTAAGATAAATAAACATATTTATATTAGATATTTTATATATTGCTTCCTTCCATGATTCTTTCACAAAATGTATTTATTTATTAACCCCTTGAAGACCCAGGGCGTACATGTACGTCATGGGGTGAACATCCCTAAAGGACTCATGACGTACATGTACGTCATGGATTTCAGGGCTCCCCGTGAGGCTGCATGCTGTTCAAAGAGCCCTGAACCTGAATTTAAAAAAAAGGTCCGTGGTCCTTAAGCAACAGCCGCACCTTAAGGTGTTAATATCCTTTCTTCCTTCCTTTTTCCATCTACTGATATAAACATTTATCCCAATATTCAGCAAGCTAAAGAGATGTAATTCTGGGGCAAACCATCTGCATAATGGGGTTGGGATTAAAAATGTCCACAATTCCCAATTATTTAAATGGAGCTTTTAACCCTTTCTATGGTGGTGAGGTCTGCTGAGCATTGTCAAGCAATGCACTGATAACCTCTCTATCAATCAAGAGCTAAGAACTCCGTTTAAACATTTTTTTTTTATTTACCCTGTGGTGCAGTTGGTTTGTTCCAGAATGTCACCACTTTATCATGGTGAGTATGTCCACTTGTGCCTTATGTTCAAAAGTAAACTGGAGTAATTCTGGAGTGAACCAACTGCATAACAGCGGAAAAATAAAACCATCCAATGAATTAAATGGGATTTTTAACTACTTGAATGCTAGAGAGGTTTCCAATGATGCGTTGGAGACCTCTCTAGCATTCAAGGGGTTAAAAGTTCTATTTACATCAGTGGGAATTTGTATTTGTACCCTATAGCACATATGGTTTACCCAGAATCCTCCAGTTTTGTTTTAAAACAAAGGCCCTACTAAACTTAATGTATTCACTCAAGTATATGATATAAATAGGTGTCTAAAACACAGTTATTCCTCTGAGTGTCAGAGGGGTGGCCAATGCATTGCAAAACAATGGTAGGGTGACCACATGTCCCTGACTGCCCAGGAGAGCTCCTGAATTTAAATGTGTGTCCCATGTCCCTGGCAGCCCCCTTCAGGGACAATACAAAGTCCTGGAATGAAGACTCCAGAGCACAGAGTTCTAAACACTAGGAGAACTGCCCATTGCCTACTGTGACAGAGAGCTACAACAAAATGGCTTCTAGACAGAGCTCTAAACACTAGAGAGAGAACTTAGCCTTGATCCTGATATCAAATAAGAGTGGTTGTGCAATTTTGTTGTAGGGTAATGCCAGTCTAAGGTTTGGGTATGATGTACGTTTTCTTGTAGCCCACAACAGGCATCACTTTCTGTCACAGTAATGTCTAGTACTCTCTGGTGTACCTGACAAAGAGCAGGTTGCATCCTGATGTCCAGTGATACACAGTGAGACCTCTCGCATAGCTTCCCTAGAGCTGAGGACACTGATTCTGCTGCTCTCATCTCTACAGTGTTCCTGAATGGCAGAATGGAAATGTGGTCACCCAATGCATTGGATGCCCTTTTGGCACTTAAGCCCTTGTGGACCACAGCAGTATACAATACATGGCTTCACAATGAATAGCAAAACCCTGCAGGTCATCAGGGGCTTGAAAACTGCAGAAATACCAACCTCTGATATCTTTCATAGAAAGTAATCTGTAGGGCTGGAAAAAATGTTTCTAAAAACTTCCAGCCTGGTATAATTTCTCAAGTTCCATATTTGCTGGTTGCTACCATTACAGTACTCCACAGTAGGGCCAAAAGAGCCATCCTCAATTTGGCTTACAGTCAAACATGATTGGGTTATGATATGAAGAAATGAGTGTGTCTGTGTAACAGAAAAAAAACATGTGAAAAACAAAATCATAACATAATGTATAACTCATGCATTTGATGAATATGAGATTAAAGTGGGCCTGTTACCTTAAGATAAACTTAGTTAATTTTACAGATATTAAAAACTGCCTACGAGTTGTACTAGCTGTTTGCTTGCAGTATTTTTGAGACATTAACCCTTTGAGTGTCAGAGTGTTACGCAACACATTGTTTTGCAATGCGTTGGGTACCCCTCTGTCACTCAAAAGGTAAACTTTTATTTGTGCGTGACACTTCATACTAATTTGTTTCTTTGTTGTACCAATTGTACGTATCAATGAATCTAGGCAGAGCCCACACACTCAGGCATTTCTGCTAGCACAGTGAGACGTTTGGCCTCAAACATAACTCATTAGCATTCTGTGCAGGGAATTAGCATATAGTGCCACAATTTGCCACCAACACAGAGAGATTCATTTCTCAAGATCTATTATTTTACAGAAAAATGGCTGATAAAAAAAGGGCAAATTTTAGTTTTCTGTAAAACTAACTAAACTTGACTTTGGGTGACAAGTCCACTTTAACCCTTTGCATGCCAGAGGGGTACACAACACATTGCTCCGCAATGCGTTGCGCACCCCTCTGGCACACAAAGGGTTAACATATACATGAATGATGATGAATGGTTGACAATGAATCACACACAGGAAATCAAACCTAGAAATGTCCATTGCTCTGATCTGGCATTGATGAGTGAATTAGATACCATTTTACATCACATTCTTGTGTATCCTCTGCTGGAATCAAAGTGTTAACAGAGATAGACTGTGTGTTGTAGTAGGCACTACAGTGATCACGTCCTCTGGTGCACACCTGTAACGGCAGCCACTAGAGTTACCCCTGGTCAAAGGGGTACACAAAGCATTGCTTTGAAATGAGTTGTGTAACCCCCTCTGGCATTGAAAGGGTTTAAGATTGCCATGTGCTATAGAAGTAGTTTATCATATGGTTATGCTAGCAACTTTAAAGGGGAACTACCACCCCGCAATAACTTTACATTAATTAATTCTTCATCTGGCGGCTAGCTGCTTAGTAGCACTAGTCGCCAGAAATATTACCTGCTTTCAAAGATTTTGCAGTTTTTCAGAGGCTCGCAGTAGCAGGAAGCACGGACATTTCGTCATAGTGACGTCCGTGCGCCTGCACTGTCAGTCCCTTTTGTAAAGTCCCACAATGTAAAGTTATTGTGGGGTGGTAGTTCCCCTTTAAATTCTTAAGGACCAGGGCATATTTTTTTGGCCCAGTGGATTCAGGGGTCCCGGAACGACATGTAGCCCCGTTGGGATCCCTGAATTCCGTGACATGCCAGGACCGTCATGGGTCCTTAATGGAAGTTTTCCCTAGACGGTTATAGCACGTCAAGGGTCCTTAAGGGGTTAATGTCAAATTCCATGGACCCAGGACTGATTGAAGATGATATCTCTTGGACAAATGCACAAGGGAAAACTCATAGATGCCGTTAGGGTTTTCTAGCCATAGAAAGGTATGCGTGGGGGTTGTTATTATTAACCCAGAGGGGGACGCAAAGGGTTAAGAGGTGTTATTGTCCTTTTAACCATTTAAAGACCAGAGGGGTGTGCAATAGATTGCAAAGCAATTAATCACATCCTTTCTCTCTCTCTTAAAAGGTTAATATTTCAAGTTCTGCATAAAAGAGTCACTGGCCTCACAAGCAACTGAATTGACCCTTGCAATGCCACAAACTTACTGATCACTGTACCTTAATGTTTTTCATTGCTTTTCAGGCATGCAGCACTGCAGAGTATATTGCAACCTTATCCCCTTTGAGTGCCAGAGGGGTAGGCAAAGCAATGCGTTGCCTACCCCTCTGGCACTCAGCATTACTGGTGGATAATAATAATACTCTATTTGTATTAATATCCCAAATAAACTCAGTGTCAGAGTGCAAAATGCTTCCTTTGCAAGTTGAGGTCACAAATGTCTTGGTTATTTATTGATTTCCTATAATGGGGATTACCAATTACACACTAATGGTACAAACTGATATTTCTTCTTTACCGTGGTTCATGCCATAGAGCAAAGGGGCAAGATTCCATCCACCTCCTAATGTAGGATACTGCTTTTCATTTCACTAATTACTACATATACAAAAGCAGAGGGCAGTGGACACTGGACACAAACACTTGCAATTAGAGATCTTTTAATTTATAAACTACTGTTCGTTCATTTTAAGCAGAACTTAAATCTATTTCTCTTCATGAAGCACATTAATACATCCAAAACATTATAATAAAGAGGTTAAAGGAAAAAAAAAGTATATATATATATTTTTTTTTTTTTATCAGAGAATTGTTTCTTGAATCGATTCATAGGATCCAGAGAAAATTATAGTATGAACTGTATGAGTGGAAGTGGGAAGGAAAAGGGAAGAGAGAGCAAACGTGTGGAAGTGTTAGACAGCAATGCAGATAGAGGGGGGCCTGAGAGCTGTTTAGCACTGCAGTGAAAAAGAGGGAGGCAGCAAGGGAAAAAGAAGGGGTGAGACAGAAGGAAAATAGCAGAGAAGTGGAGAGGGGGAGAGATAAAGAATGGGAGAAGTGGAGAAACAAAGCAGAGAAGAGAGAGGGGGAGAGTTGTCCAGCAGTCCTGTCTACTAGCCAGCCAATGAAGATATCCTACTTTGTTCAGGGATTCGGACATGAACCTGTTTATTGACATCCGAATGGAAGTGAACCTGTCTTTTTCCTCAGACACTGTCCTGTAATCTGATTGAATAATATAGCAAACAAAACACTTGATTTGTAAGATGCTTTTCATGTCTTAGAAATGACATGCTTCAGAAGAATTCCAAACTTCCAGAATCCTTTCGCTCATCCCTCATATTAATATGCTATAGCAGGGCTGTCCAAGTTCAATCCTCAAGGGCCACCAACAGGCCAGGATTTAAAGGGATAGTAATACTTATAACAAAGTGCAGCTCCGAGTCTTCTTTATAATATTTGTCCCATTGTATTTCAATGCTAACAGGCTTGTAGTTCAACCACAATTGGATCTATTAGCCTCTTCCTATCAGTTGTGGAATCCAGTCCTGGGACTGGACAGATCTCAACGAGGGGAAATCTTCATTTGTTGGCTCACATGTGCTTAACACCTTAGCAACCAATGACATGCCAGGACCATCATGACTGTCAGGACGTTAAGAACCGGTGATGGTCCTGGTTTGTCATGGAAGTTTGTTATCACAACATGCCTGCATGCCGCACTGTAATCACAGATGACTTTCGTGAAAAACAAAAGCATGCCCTGGTCATCCAGAGCTCCCCACCTTCAGGCTGTGAGCTCCTTAAGGAGTTTAACAGGAGAATGCATAAATCCTGGACTGTTGGTACCCTTGAGGACCAAACTTGGACAGCCCTATGTTATAGCATGCTGAATTAATTCCTACTTTTAATTACTATACACGTCCCATGCATCAGGTATTTCAGTTGATCTCCTCTTCCATTTTAGTGACATGAGCTACCTCTATCTCTACCTGCCCTCAGTAAGAACAGTTGGAGATTAAACTGTATTTTCAAAGGACAATTTGGCTTCTGTCCATGTCTCACTCTGTATTTACTTGGGAACCTATCAACTGAATAAAGAATAAGGAAAACAGCAAGTAGGGTGCAGACAGACATCGCTCCTATAACTCTCTGCAGACACATTGAGTGACAGACTGCTTTTACAGACTGCAGGTAGAAGGAGCTCTCCTCATTTAAAGTGGAAGAAGGGTAAGAAAAGAAATGGTTGATGCAAATATAACGCACATAATTAAAAGCACTTTCATAGCATTCATATACACCAAGCATTGTATAACATTAAACATACAAGAAATGCACTTTAACCCTTTGAGTTCCAAAGGAGTATGCAACACATTTCAAAGCAATGCCTTTCATACCCCTCTGGCACTCAAAGGGTTAATACTATGCATGCACCAACTATTTTTATTGTATTAAATACTTACCCATCTGTTTGTAATATAGGCTGCTGGAATGGATATTTATGGGAGCTTTCAGGGAGAGGGCAAGGGCCTAGTAAACTGAGGAAAGCTGCAGTGCACTCCATGGATAGGACTTTCCCTGCATTATACCACATATCTTACATCTACTGAGCTATCGTGCATTTCATACAGACCATTTTAACATGATGTTACCCTCAGGTTGCCCATCCTTTCACTGAGGACACAGAAGCTATAACTTCACTAATGTTAAAGGAGACATGTGAACAGTGTTGGAGCTTCAGAAAGGTGGGACAATATAATACATTTTTGATTAATCCCCTCAATAATCTATGCAATGATTGCTGCAAAGAGATGGCAAGAAGGAACATATCTGATATGTATTAATAAATACTAATAATTTAGGAAACATTACAATAAATACATTACAATTCATTTAACTCCTGGGATGCAAGGCATATCTCCAATGTATTGTGAGGTAATGCTTTAGAAACAGCTGGCATTCAAAGGGTTAAACTGAGGTATAAGCAATCTTCAAAATAAATGAATAAAAACAGCATTAACCCTTTAGGTGCCTGAGAGGTATCCCACTGCAATACATGAAGTATCATGAAGGTACTATGGATCTTAACTAGGGCTTGCTGCAAAAAAATAACCTGTATATTAACGTTTTGATTGCCAGCGATGTGCTCAATGCATTGGTGTGCAATTGCAAGTAGCACTTCTTTAGCTCTCAAAGGGTTAAGACAGTGCTGATTACTTTATTTTCACTCCAAAATAAGGCTTTATATAACAATCCTATATTATAATTCGCTAGGATGTTTGTCAGAAGCCGTCATGCACAGTAGAGATGGCTGCGCGCACTGCAGTCATGTGCAGTACAGACTGCCCGCTCCGCGGCTGATACGGAGCGGGGCGCTCCAAATTCAGACCGGAGTCCTCTCTGCGCACCTTCCTGGGACTGCTTGGTCCCTGGAAGGTGCGCAGAGAGGACTACATTCTAAATTCAGAGCGCCCCACTCCATATCTGTCGCAGCGCGTTTGGGCAGTCAGTACTGCGCATGACTGCAGCGCCACCAGTGTTGGCCCGTGTACATGAGCTTTAAAACTAGTATTGTATAATAAAATAAAGAACTGAGACTAGAAAGTAAAAAATGTGAGTCCCCAATTGGCCAGGACAGTAAGAATATGTAATATTATATATAGTAGGGTTTATCCTCCTAAGTAAAACAAGGGTACCCCACTGCTGAGAGGTGCTACACTCAAAAGTTAATTCAGGTCAAACTTGACTTTCATAGGTGCGGTATCTAAAATGTTACAGTGGTGCTGTTGCCACACCATCCTGTGGAGGTTTATAGTAGATTATCCAGAGATGTCCATGGGATAGCGTAGCAACAGCGCCACTGTAAACATGGGAATTGTAGTCACCGATAGCTGGAGACAGTGAAGTATTTAGGCCTTGGCTGACTAGGTCTAGCCCTAGTGCAGAAGATTAGCAGTAAGAGCAGATTGGGCAGCTTTCTAAATAAAATGCACTGTTTTAAAAATTACAGCTCAGAGGCTCAGGTCTTCTATGTTACTGGTAGACAACTCTTTCCCATAGTGAACACACCCAAATGGTCTATCTTCATAGATCATATTTACCTCTCTATTTTAGAAACCATGCCTCTCTGTCATTAAAGTAGAACTTTGACCTTAATTCAAGTTTGCATTTTCAAAACTGCATTAAAAACTTCCTATAGGTCATATTAGACTAGAAAATGTACAGTTAAGGAGACTGTCACACTTCTTACATATACTAATGTATGCTAATTATGGTACCGGTGTGGAACCAGTGATGTTTTCATTTGCTAATTAAGCTCATCAATGACTGTTCATATGCTAATTAAGCCTTTTCAGTGATATGTCATATGATAATAAAGGTTTCGATGATGTTACATATGCTAATGAAGCTTTGTGCAGTACCAGGAAATTATCACTTTCACTTTGCCCAGAAATAAAAGTGTGACTATCTCCTAAACTAGACATTTGCTGGACTTTTGGTTAACATGATACAAGGTAGTTTTTAATGCAGTTTTCAAATATGCCAAAATGAATTAAGGTGAAAGTCCAACTTTAAACCTTTGATTGCCAGAGGGGGTATCAACACAGATACCCCTCTGGCACTCAAAGGGTTAATGGAAGGGCTTTGACATGACAAAGGAGAAAGATAAGGTGAAGGTGTTGCAACAAATGTATGCCTAGAGATCTAAAGATTGACTACCTATGTCCTAGCCTAAACCACCATGTTTGGTCAACTGGTCACATTGCTATACTCATACAACTAGTGGCAGTAATAGGGACAAGGAGTAAACTAGATCTTCATCAGAGATATCACTAGTTAGACAACTGTAATGTCATAAATTAACGCAACACTAACACCTCCTAATAATAAAACTCCACTGACTATAAACTAGACAGAAAATCTTAATGGTCATTACTAGTCAGTTCTGCATATAATTATTTCCCAAAATTATTAGTATTGGATGCCATGTATGTGGAAGCAGCCATGATATCATTTGCAGGACTGAAGGACACTAAGCTCCTCCCACTGAACTCTTCCTAAATAGAAATGGAAGGAGTTTAGGTTCCTGGAGTACTCCAAAAAGAGTCATATCTGCCTCCATGGACAGAAAATCCAGTACAAATTAAATATTAATCCATGCAGAATTGATTCATAGAGGCCATTAGGATTTTCAGCGCAGATTAAAGAAAATGGGGGTTATTATTTAAAGGAATCAGTGCTCCTTTAGGTAAGAATACATTCTGTATTGTATCTCAACTACAAGCAAGTGGGTAAGTAGTATAATTTAAATAGAAGTAAAAATACATTCTTGGTGGTATTTTTAGGAAGACAGAAGTTTGGATAGGTCTGATGCACATACCTGGAAACCTTGTTATCCATTGTCTCTGGAGAAACACAGAGGGCTAGTGATGGGAATGTCCAAATGATGCTGTCTTTGCCATAATGTGGTCAGGGCTTAATCAGGGTGACACAGAGTTGGAGAGTTGAGAGGTGGGGTTTGCACTTAAATGTGTGTCAAAGTGGGAGTAACATGTGAGGACGTTGGCG
The DNA here is from genome assembly GCA_037306005.1 of Rhinophrynus dorsalis. NCBI lineage: Eukaryota > Metazoa > Chordata > Amphibia > Anura > Rhinophrynidae > Rhinophrynus > Rhinophrynus dorsalis. The sequence goes on from CM074725.1 coordinate 212,162,700, forward strand.
GAACATGTGGGAGAGTGGGTGGAGCATTTGGGGCAATGGGCGGAACACATGGGAAAGTGGGTGGGGTTACACCGAACTCACAAAGCCAGAGTATCAGCCTCTGTCCCCTGAGAATTGGTAATTCATTCTAAAAACCAGAGTCTCCATTGATACACATCATTATTATAATGACATTGAAAAGTTTTTTTTTTTTTGGGGACGGGGGGCATAAAAATGCTACAGAAACTGCTTACCTCAAAATTATATTCCCATTTACCAGCGTACTGACAGAAGCAAAAGACATGCAAAAAGGAGTCATATGAAAGAGTAAAATTCAATTAAACAAAAAAACTTTTTCATCATTGCCATTAAAAAAAATTGATGAGTGTTGGTGCTGTGTTAGTCGTAGAAATACAGGGTGCAATTATAGTCAAGTTGATACCTTTATTGGCTAACTAAGCACATTTAGGATGCAAGCTTTCAAGACCTCTCAGGTCTCTTCCTCGGGCATAACATGCCTGAGGAGGAGACCTAAGAGGTCTTGAAATCTTGCATCCTATATCCGCTTAGTTAGCCAATAAATGTATCAACTTGACTATAATCGCACCTGTATTAAAAAAAATAAAATGGTATAATTACAGTTATATTAAAACATGAACAGATTAACCCTTTGAAGACTAGAATGGTTCCTAAAACATTCCAAAGCAATGCATTGTATATCGCTCTGGTCCTTAAAGGTTAATGGGATGACAGACTTAGCTGTAACTACCGTAAAATCTCAGGTATAATATGCACCTGTGTATAATATACAGGTGTATATTATACCCAAGATTTTAGGGGAAAACAAGAGTGCCTATGTATAAAACACACCCTTATTTTCCCCTTTCAGATACACAAAAAAATGTCACATTTTCCCTCCCTCCCTGCTTACCCATGGCCGCCTCTCCTGCCCAGAAGTGCAAATTCACCATTCTGACAGGGTCCCAGCGGGAGGCACGCTTGCATCCGCCAGCCGCTTCCAGCATGGCCCTGTCAGGACCTCCTCTGCCCAGCCAATGGTAGTGTCATGCGAGGACCGCAAGGTCCTCACAGGGCAGTACCATAGATCTAGTGAGCATTGGTATGTGCATTGGATCTATGGTATTGTCCTGCAAGGACCTTACCATTGGCTGCAGAGAGGATGTCCTGGCAGGGCCATGCTGGAAGTGGGTGGCGGATGCAAGCATGCTGCCCGCTGGGACCCTGTCAGGCTCAAGCATCTGCATGGCTTACAGAGCAGGAGTCGATGGGATAAGTGGGGAGGGAGAGATGCAGTGCATGAATGGGAATACACACACCCCACTTCATATAAAGTGAAGAGGGGCAAAACTGTCTATATTACACGCAACATTTTACGGAATTATTCTACATGTAATTCACATTGATTTAACTGTAGCTATGAAACCACTGAAGTTAGAGAGGCCTTCAGTGAATTTCTTTGCAATGTGTTGGAGACCTCTCTAGCATTCCAGGGGTAAAAGTCCCAGTTGAATCAATTTGAATTTTATTTTTCCCCTATAATGCAGTTGCACTACTTTGACTACTTTGGTTTTATGCATAAGGCCATGTGTTATGTTCAAAAAAGAGGTGGGGGAGCAATCCTGACGTAAGTCAGCTGTACCATAGAGGTCAAATGAACAGCTTCGTTGATTTAACCCATTAAGGGCCTGAGGTATGTGCAAGACATTGCTTCACATTGCGTTGCACACTTCTCTGGTCCTTAAGGGGTTAACTGAAGGTTTTAACCTCTGGAATGCTACATTAGTCTCCAACCAATTGAAAACCAATGCATTGGAGACCTTTCTAGCAATCAAATGGTTAAAATGTCATTTACATTAATACAAATTTGTGGAAATTCTATCTGGAGCCTACTTTCCAGTGAGTTTGCCTAAGAATGACAGTGTAAAACTGAATTTTAAATCTTTATTAAAAATTAGCAACAATTTTCTGATTCTCTCAAAATTTACCTCCGGTGTCACCAGCAGTATCACCAAAGATGGACCTAGTGATTGAAGGCCCTTGTGCAAAACAATTTCTGGGCTCCCATTCACTGTTAACTATTACAAATCCTAAACACTTTGTGTCTCTCACACACACACATACTCAGTTGCTCTCTCCATGTCTCACACACACACACATACACGAACACACACTAACACATACACTCTCTCACTCTCTCTGTCACACACATGCTCTCTTTGTGTCACACACACACAAGCGCACATACTCTCTCTCTCTGTCACACACACACACACACACACGCACGCTCTATCTGTGTCACACATGTACATACTTGCGCTATCTCTCTGTCACACACACACTCTCTGACACACTCTCGCTCTCACTTTGTGACATACACACACACACCTGTTCTCTCTGTGTGTCACACACAGTCTCTCTCTCTCTCTGTCACACACACATGCGCACATACTCGCTCTCTCTGTCATATACTCTCTCACACACACTTGCTTTCTCTGTGTCACACACTCTCCCTCTCTCTGTCACACATACACGTGCTCTCTCTGTGTCACACACATGCACACACATTCTCTCTTGCTCTCTTTCTCCCTCTCTCTTTCCTTTTCATCCTCTCTCCCTCTCTCAGCTTTTCATTCCTCAGTCTCCTTCTCTCCCCCTTTCACTCCTTATCTTTCATCCCCTCTCTCTTGTTCTCTCTGTTCACCCTCTCTTTCATCCTCGTTCTCTTAGCCCTCACATCTACCTCTTCTTTTTTACTCTCTTTTTAAACCCTTGAAAGATAGATACATCTCCAAGAAATTCATGGGGTTAATTATATGCAAAGGCATGACCATTTACACGAGATAAGGATACAAAAAGGTTACGTAAAAGAAAATACTAAACAATACTAAACTAAATACTAAACAACTATTATTAACATTCTTTATTTATGAAACACAGACATATTCTTTAGCTCCGTAGGGAGGAGACTGACTATTCTTAAGACTTGCATACCTCCTAAGTGTTCCTCTATAGGAGGGACAGTCCCTCCTTGAAACCCAAATCATTCTGTCCCTCTTTCCCCACCCTGATGTTCATCTGTTTAGGAGATCAGACTTTGTAGTGTGTGTATATAAGTGCATCACATTGTTTCACCACACTAAAACACATATCAATGTTTGTTTAAACTTCAATATATGTGTTCATAAATTAGTATGTATAAATTAAGTACTTTGGTCTTCCTCTAAATCATTTATTCAGTTACATAAAAGGTGTCAATAGGTCATGAAATAACCTAAAAATTATCAGTAATGCACTGCCCACCAGCAACACCCCCAACACCATCACCACTTAAAGCAAAAGTGTCCCTCTTTGGCCATTTGAAATGTTGGGTGGTGTGCAGAGGTGATTCAGTCAGTCCTCAAAGAACCTTTAACATACCACAGTTCTGAGATATCACTTCTTAGCAAGACCAGCCAGACTTCTCCCTCAGCCTTTCTGGTACAAATGTCAGTAATTTAGACACTAAGGGCTCGGTTCAATTAAAGCTGGTAAAAGCACCGGAAGGGAAAAAACTGAGTTCTAGACGGTACACACACAGTTGTTCCGTCGGAAGTCAACTGTTCTTCATAGCTGTTTGTTCCCACAATGCATGCTAAATAGTGTGAAAATTGGAACATCAAAGGAAATTACCTAATGATTGGTGTTTGAAACAGTGTCAAACATCGAGAGTGAGCTTACAAGTCACCCACCTCCCAAACACTAACTCTACCCCTGACCCTACACTACACCTAACATTAACAATACAATTTAAAAATACTAGCCCTAACACTATCCCATCACCCATAGCCGTAACACTTATCTGTAAGTCTGAGGTCCAGCAGGGTCTTCTGCACCCTGGTGTTCCTCTTTAACTCTTCTTCTGTAAACTTCTTTATTTTCCTCTTCTTTCTTCTTCTTTAAAGTGCCCCTATAATAGAAGAATACTTATTCCATCCAATGGCCCCTTAAAGTCTTGCCACTGCCGCCGGCAGCAGAACAAAAGCAGAACAAAAAAAAGTCCCCATAGCAGTACCTTTTGGGCTGTTGCCCAAACTGAGGGAAATTTGAACTGAGACTGGCTTTTTTATAACCAATCTCGTTTCAAAATTGTTCCCATTGGCTGGGATGTGGGGTTGCACAGGATATGGAACGTGCCCTGCAGTAACCACACATCCCAGCCAAGCAGCTTTTAGCTGGAGGGGTCACAAATGCACGTTTCATCATCCCTCCAACTATCCAATCATTCAAGAGCCAGAGGGATGACAAAATGCATATTTGTGACCCCCCCCAGCTAGAAGTTGATTGGCTGGGAGGTGTGGTTACTGCAGGGCATGTTCCATGCGCTGTGTAACACCCCATCCAGCCAATGGGAGCATGGGAACAATTTTGAACAGAGACTGGCCATATACAAATTTCCCTCAGTTTGGACTGGGCAATGGCCCGAAAGGTACCACTGTGGGGATATTCTTTTTCTTTTGATCTTCTGCCGGCGGCAGAAGAAAAACTTTAAGGAGCCATTGGATTGAATGAGTATTCTTCTTTTATAGGTGCACTTTAAAGAAGAAGAGGAAAGAAAGAGAAAAAGAAGAAAGAGGTTTATAGAAGAAGGGTTAAAGTGGAACACCAGGGTGCAGAAAACCCTGCCGTTAATGGGAAGGTGTTAACTTCATCTTTTGAGTGCCAGAGGGGTTTACAATGCTCTGAAATGTGCTGCATATCCCACTGCCACTCAAAGGGTTAATGTTTTGTTCGTCTTACTCATATGAATTCATAAGAGACTTAGTCAGTAGTGCAGGAATCACTAGATGCGCATGTGTTTTTTTTTAACACAGTTCAATTACAGGTCAGTGGTTATTAACACTTGTTAGGGAATCAATGCCCATTTTTCTAGGTGCAAATTTTACACACAAAAAAGAGAGTCCTTAATGCGTGTTACCAGCCACCACCTGTAATTGAATGGTAAATTCATCAGCTTTCTCATTGATCTCAGTGGGCGCTAATTTAGTGCCTGTTGTGCATTTTTACCATTTGGTAGTTGGTCACAGTGCAGGTAATAGTATACAGTTGTAATCAAAATTATTCAACCCCCATTGCAAATCAGGTTTATTGTCAAAAATTACAGACTTTCAGCTGTTTGCAATGAACAAATAAAAAAAAGCAATTGAAATAGCTCAACACAATGAATGCTTCAAGTGGTTTCCCCAAATTCAAATGAAAATGTAACTTAAAGTCTGTAAAATGCAGCTGAAAGTCTGTACATTTTGACAATACACCTGATTTGCAATGGGGGTTGAATAATTTTGATTACAACTGTACCTAACTGTGACTTAAAATTACCAGCGGTAGTTTGGTTTGCATAATGGAGATAACTGAATCGAGCCCTAAATGAGCAGCCCACTGGTGCAAATCAGTAGGAAACCCTAGACACTCTCACCGTAAGAATTTCACCCTCAACGCTGAGATTTGGGTAAAAACCTTAGGGCAAGATGTTCAGAAAGTTGCGGTAACTGAAACTGTCTGTAATCAGAATAAAAAAATTCTTACTCCATGGTCCGTCAATTTTCAGACGTTTCAGTCATTTTTTGCATCCAATTCCGCCATCTCCGTCAAAGGGAACAAGCTGTCTTAAAAGTGGGTGTGGTTTAACCTACCATCATATTGTAAGGTATTTTCAGAGAAAAATATTCGTTTCAACATCACTTTTTTGTCTGATGAACGTCATTTTTTCCCGACATAATAAAAATGGTCTGAACTTGGAGAAGACAATTTAAAATACTGAAAAGCAATTAGTCGTTTCAAAGACAAAACCAAAGACATTTTTAACATCAGAATTTTTAAAGGCAACGATCATCAAGATCTTCTTATCATTTTTAATTCTTTAGAGACATTTTCAAATGTGATGGATTTACTTCTGAAAATATTGTCCTTCTTTTACCACCAACTCATGATCCAACAATTCTTTCATTACAACAACTTTTTGAACATCTCGCCCTTAGTCTCAGGTAAAACTGTGGCAGTTCCTGGGTATTCTCATCATGAATGCCTCTGGATATCTAAGGGTTAACTCCTTAGCTGTCATAGAGTATTGCATTATAACTATTCCACTTGTTCTTTGAAATCAAAATGTTATATTATATAAAATCCTCTTATTTAACTCCTTGAAAGTTAGGCATGTCCAACAAATTACAAACCAATTAGATGGAGATGTCTCTAACATCAAGGGGTTGAAGAAGGACTACCAAAATGAAGCAAGGTCAAATTATGATACATCAGCAAAATTGTAATCATTTATTCTCTTAAAATGACAACTTCACCTAAAACAACTTTGGAGATATTGAAAGAGCTTCAAAATTACCTTTATGTTGTATTAGCCTTTTGCTTTAGTAAACCAGTTTTGAGTGATTTAGATGTGTAGACTAAGCCGAGTAAGGCATGCTGTGTAGTCACTTCCTGTCTTAGCTCTACCTCCCCCACTCATCAGCACTGAAAAGATTTAAATGTCAGTGAGTGGGAGAGGTAATGTAGGGCTAAGACAGGAAGTGACTACATGGCATTGTTTAATTAGTATAATCAATAAATCTAAATAAAACAGAAGCTATCTTTACATAAAAATGGCTAATACAACATGTAGGTAATTTAAAATTGTTGTCAAAATCACCAAAGTTGTTTTGGGGTATTAGTGTCCCCTTAACCCCTTAAGGACCAGAGGGGTGTGCAATGTGTTGCAGACCCCTGGGCCTTAATGTTTAAAGTAATATCACATCCTAATAATACCCCCTATCACACAAACATACACTACTATGGATGAATATCATAATGGTCTCTATGAATTTTTCCCTTGTGTCTTTGTTCAAGTGACACAATCTTCAACCAGTTCTGTTTGTCAGATCCATGGAGGCGGACATGGTATTTGCTCACATTATTTTCAAACTAAAGGAGGCAATGTATGAACCTACTTAACCATTTCTGGAACAGTGAGGTGCACACCATGTGGAGAAACAATGCGTTGCATGTCATTCTGGTCCTTAACCCTTTAAGTGCCAGGGAGATATCCAATGCAGGTAGCTTCCTGGCACCCAAAGGTTTAAGAAAATCATGTGCACTGAGCAGTGTTTCTGTCCTGTGGTCCTGCTCTCAATTGTCAGGTCCTCCTCCATGGACATAACATACAGACAGAAGGGAAACATTAATAGGGGCCGTTAGGATTTGTAGACCATGTTAAGTTGTGAGGAGTTATTATTATGAGGTGGTGAGGTAAAACTCTGTCTAGGGGGGTGAGCTTTGAGGCTTTGTCTCAGAACCAAACATCCACACTGCCATGCAACATAACAATATTCATATTATCAAAAAGCAGTCACAGTGAGACGTTTGATTGGATCAGAGAAGAGTTGTGAATATCACAGTGTGTCATGTTTATACTTATAATAAGTATCCGTTTGGTAGGGTGTCTGTATAAACTGGTTTGTAGAGAGGTCTGCATCATTGACAAAATATATAACAAAATAAATGGCATGCAAATCAATAGGAATATAAATAAAGTTGAGAGCATTAGGTTTGCTATAAAGTTTGTAAACTGCTGAGATATATCAACTGGTTCTTATAAGCCATTGAATTCTGTCTCCATGTTTAATTGTATCATTAGTTGCATGGATAGCGGAGGTTAGATTTCACTGAATTAATAATTTGGTTTAAATTATTAGTTCTAAAATATTCTGAATCTAGGATTGGATTTATTCACATGAAGCCTGGCGTTCTGATAAAATAATTGATTGTAAAGGTTTAACCCTTGGATGCTGGTGACATAGGCAACGCATTAATTAAAGGGATAGTAATACTTAATCCTTTGAGTGCCAGAGGGGTATGCAACGCATTGCAAAGTAATGAGTTGTGTACCCATCTGGCACACAAAGGGTTAAAATGTAAAAAAAAAAAAAAAAAAAAGTTGTAAGGTTTATCCTCGAGTAAAACAAGTGTACTCCCACTGAATGGTGTTTTGTTTAAAGGTTACTACAGCTCAAACGTAATTTTTTTGGGAGATTTATGGTCAACTGGCCAGAGCTGTCCATAGGATGGTGTAGAAACAGCGCCACTGTACCATTTCAGGCCACTGAGATACTGCACCTAAAAAAATCCAAGTTTGAGCTGTAACAACTTTTGAATGAAAACACCTTTCAGCAGTGGGCTACCCTTGTTTTACTCAGGGGGAAAGACACTGCAATATATATTTTTTTACATATTAAACATTACTATCCCTTTAACAACTATATAGAGACGTCTCCATACGTTGCAGATGTCTCTAACATAGAAAAATATTAAAATTAAATAAATATAAAAATGAGAACTGTTCCTTGGCTCTGCAGCCCTAGTGATCTCATCTCAGGGCGATGTGATCAATGACTGGCCCAAATCAGCATATGCTGTATAGGAATAGCTCGTGGATTGACAGAGACTGAGCATCACAACTTTCACAGACAGCAATATGAATTATCCGTGTGGCGGCCACCTAAGCCAAAGTGTAGATGAGCCGTGCTGCAACTTGCCTCGTTCTCATCTCATCATCATCATCCTCTTGTTTATAAAGGGATAGTGATGCCCAATTGGAAGTTGATGCTATGTTGTAGATTTTAAAAAAACTAAAGTATCTTGAGCAAGTCCCATCTCTCAAACTTTTATGGTTTGAGAGATATAATGTTTTAACCCCTTAAGGACCAGCGGTCCTGGGACATTTCCATCCCATAATGACCGCTTTCATCCTTGCCGACGCGCCGGTACACGTGACCTGTTGCATGTATCGGCACACCGCTTTGGGGCCCAAAAGAGATCGCTCCAGTCTTGGAGAGGTCAATTTTAGGCCCCATTTTTACTTACAGCGATCCCGGTGGAGCGCTGTAAGTAAAAAACATGTGACGTACTATGACCATCATCGGTCCTTAAGTATTTAAGGACCGTGACGGTCATAGTACATCACGTAGTCCTTAAGGGGTTAAAGTTCCCCCGTCCCTCCCCTTTCCCTGATGTCAGCTGTAAAGCTGACAGAAGGAGATCAGTGTTGGCTGACTCGAGGCGGCTCTTCAGCAGAGCTGGATTATAGACATTTAAAAAGAATTACTTAACTGAAATGGTCTACAAAGTGTGCTTGCAGACCAGGCACACTTTGTAGACCGTTCCAATGAAGTATTTTTTTTTAAATATCGCTATTTCGGCTCTGCTGAAGACCAGCTGGCCGGTCCCGGGACCAGAATCTCCTGCTGTCTGACGTCAGTGTAACGGTAAAGAGGGGGGAACTTTAAAACATTATATCTCTCAAAGCATAAAGGTTTCAGAGATGGGAGTTGCTCAAGATACTTTATTTTTTAAAAATCTACAATATAGCATCAACTTCCTCCAAGTGAAGTGGGCAGCAGTGCACTTTACAAACTTATTAAAAGAATAACTACAAGAAAATTGCAAAGGATCTTATTAAATTGGGTTTTTAATCCCTTGAATGCTAGAGAGGTCTTCAATGCATTGCATCAGAATGTACTGGAGACCTCTCTTACATTCAAGTAGTTAAAAGTCCCATTTACATCAATGCAATTTTGCAGAATTCTCATTTCAGTGCTATGGTGCAATTGGTTGTTTACAGAACCACACCTCTTTATCTTGATGAATAGTACCTAAAGTGTTAAAGGGATAGTAATACCTGAAAAAAAAATTAAGCTCTAACTGATCCTCCTATAAGGTGGGCCATGTAACTCTGTATTTCAATATTTTACTTTTTGTAATTCAACAGTAATTCAATGCTAAAAGATCCTCTTCCTGCCCTCTTTTACCTCCTGCAAGCCGCCTCCCCTCAGTTGTGGAATCCAGTCTTGAGACTGGACAGCCATCAGCGAGGGACAATCTTCAGGGACTGATTATAAAGAAAACCCTGCCCCCCCAACAAAGAAGGGCAGGATTTTCCTTATGCTCGGTGAAGATTGTCCCTCGCTGCTCTCCATCTGGCCGGCTGAGAGAGGCAGCGTGCCGATGGTGACAGGGGAGGGGATCTTCTAGCACTGAATTACTGTTGAACTGCAAAATGGAAAATATTGAAAAACAGCACTACATGGCCCACGTTATAAGAGGATAAATAGGAGCTGCATTTTTTTTCAGGTATTACTATCCCTTTAAAATACACATTCAAACACAATATAAAACAAAGGCCAGGATTACATTGCAGCTGATAACCATTCCTGGAAACTCTCTGGATTTGGCCTGGAGACTCCGGAGTTTATACTGACTTACCGGGTCTCTGGAGCTGATTCTCAGGGCTCAGTGAGTTCCAATGTAACTCCACCCACTTCATTGACAGTTCTTGTCACTCACTGCCTTGTTCTTCACACTCTCCACCCATTTTAAGGGCAAACTCCTCCTCCCAATCACTCCAATCCAATCAAGTCCTATCCCCATTATAACATAAATCACATCATTTCTACATTGTCACCCCCAGGCCTTAGTGGACCTCTGACCTGGGATAAGAACATGACCAGGCACTTTGATAACTTTATAAAGGGCTTTATCTGTTACTTTCCCCATACACTTCAATGTAAATCCGAAATATAAAATAAGCTGGTACCTTTTATTGACTACAATGGAATCTAGCCAGCCGAACCTTGACATTTTGATCATTTTATCAAGGGTTTATCTGCTAGTTTCCCAGTAGACTTCAATGGAAATATGTAAGTTAAGACTAGCTGATTACTCTTATTGACTACAATGGAATCTAGGCAATCAATAGGCTCCCCAGCCTAATCTGGCTGCTTCTTGATGTGCTCTGAAGTGCTTTGCCAGTGCTTCATTCAGGTTCTACGCTCAGTGTGATTGCAACTGTGCCTATTTGTTACAGGCCAATTTGGCCCTACCTCCAAAAGACTGGAACAAGTTACCTGAGGTGTATGGGAATTGTGGCCCACTCTGGCTGTTGTCAGGAGGCAATGTGCTGTTGCTGGAGGCCTCTGAGAGTTATAGTCCTCTCATGCTGCTGCCAGAAAACAAACCGCTGCATGCTCTTCTCTGAATGAAACCAAGTTGCAGCAAGCTGCTTTGGAATGCTGTTACATAAGGATAAATCTAACCATGTGAATAATCTAATTCTGTGTTCTGTAACAAGGGCAAATCCAGCATTTCCAAAAACAACAAACAAGTAAAATAAGCATGTAATAGCAAGTTATAGAATGAGTTTTGAGCACTTCTGCAACAAAAACTATTAGAGTTCCCAATGCATGGGTCAAGGGTGGGCAGGCCTCAATGCACCTTCCTTTGTTGTTGTTAGACTACATTTCCCATTGTCCTCAGCCAGCAACTGGCCCACAGGTTGGACTGCTATATCCTTGTCTCTGTGATCTAAAAGAGGCAAGGGAAGGTCAGGGCCAGATTGCTCATTAGACAGAATAGGCAACAGCCTAGAGAGTTAGTTCTTGAGGGGCATTTCAGTTGTGTCAGTTACCCACACAATCTGAGTTGAGGTGTGATGATAACGTAATCCTAAAGCCCCTGTACCAGACAACCACTGTCAGTTTATGATAGCCAGTCTATTTACCAGAGTACATGCCTTCACTGGCTAAAATGTCTCTCTCTCTCTCTAGATATATATATACACACACACACACATATATATATATATCTATATATATATATATATATATATATATATATATATCTCAAAAGCAGATAAGACAGTGGCACTTATTAGTTAAATGCCTAATAGAATATTTAGGTGCACATCCCATAGAAAAGGATTAATACAAGTATTTAGATATACGTTGGGAAGCTCCTGGCTCCATACGAGACAGCACACTGGGTCAAGTAGATAATGAAACAAAAATAACAGTTGGGAAAATTATTTTTCATTTGGGGTAATCTATTGCATTACTTTAACGCTTTGAGTGCCAGAGAGGCTCTGCAAAGCACTGTGTACCCTTCCAGCACTCAAAGGGTTGAACAATACATATATTTCTAGGGCTCCATATCAATACATCCACTGTTGACATCGTTTTTTTTGTGCTTTTTTTCAGGTTCAATTCTTTCGTTACCACTTTTGAGATGCGTTAAGGGACTCTTCGCCCAGAAAAACTGGGTGCAGATTTTCACATGTTAAAGGGATAGTAATACATCATTTTAACTTTATTTTATTTTGTAGGCATTAAAAAAACATGAAGAACGATATAAGTATTATCTCTCAAACCTTTATGGTTTGAGAGATATTCACAAGCAAAGTTCCCCTCGCGCCCCTTTTACCTAGTGTAAGCCATCTCTTCTCAGATGTGGAATGCAGTCCATAGACCAGACAGATAACAGCAGGGGACAATCTTCTTCCTATGAGAACAATGAAAGCCCTGCCCCCCTTGACAAGTTTTTCAGGTTTTTCCCTTATCTTAATTGAAGATTGTTCCTCTCTGCAGTCTACCTGGGCACCTCCCTTCTGATCTGGCTGAGCAGTGTTACATCAGTAAAAGGGGCGGGAGGGGGATACTTTGTCATTGAATTACTCCTGAAGTACAACTCTGACAGAATTGAAATAACACTCTCCAAAGTACAAAAACTATGATGATTAATTAGAGCTGCTTTTATTATGAAACATTACTATCCCTTTAAAGTGGTTCCCTTAATGAATCCTAGTGCTAACTCATGGAATTGAATAGCATATTTTGGCATTTTGTTGTGTGTCAATGGATGAAAACGCCAGCAATATTATTGCTTGAGGTGGGTTTTTTTTAGCTGGTATGTCTTCATAGCATAAATAATTGAATTGCTTACCGTGCTTGAAGTGCTATCAGATGTTTTTTTTTTGCGCCAGAGGAACTGAAACGAGCCCTCAATGTCCATGTTTCACAGCCATACATAAGGACTGGGAGGACACATTGGTCAAAAACCTTTCACTTGAGAAACAGTGGTAAATTTGTCTTAAAGATAGTACTACTAAGTTTTCCAAATGTAAGCATACCTGTCAACTTCTTCAAGTTCTTATCTATCGTGATTTTCCTTGGTATGTTAAATTTATTAAACATGACTTGTGTTTTGTTGATATTCACCTTCCGACCACACGTTTTTCTTTCCTGTTGTAGCTCTTCAATGTGTTCTTGCAGTTCTTGAGGACTACTGGCTAAGAGTATGATATCGTCTGCAGAACATAAGTGATGTAATTAGTCTCCATTGATCTGAAGTCCTTTTTTGTCCCAATTTAGTTTTTGGAAAATTTCTTCTAAACAAGCAGAAAATAGTATTTTGGAGATTGTGTTTCCTTGTTGGACACCCTTTTTTATGTTGATCTGGACTTTATCATTGTTGACCTGTATTGATGCAATTGCATTTTCATATATTAACTGGAGGATATTGATATAAGCTCTGTCTATTCCTTGGCTGATAAGGGCATTGATTATTGCTTGCTTTTTCACTGAGTCATAGGCCTTTTTGTAGCTAATGAAGGCTATGCATAATGGAAGGTTGTATTCATTATGTCTTGCTATAACTTGTTGCATTGTCTGGATATGGTCTATTGTACTGAAACCGCTCATGAAGCCTGCTTGTTCTTTATGTTGTGCTGCGTTAAGTATTGTGTCCATTCTTCTTGATAGTACCTTTGTGAAAACCTTGCAGACCACTGGCCATAGGCTTATTAGTCTGTCGTTATTTTAGATACACCTTATAATCTTTTTATGTGCAGTAGAAAGAACTGCATTTTTTCATGTTTCAGGCACTTTGGCAAGTAGAAGGCATTTTGAAAATAGTTTAGTGAGGGATTTGAATAAGGGTTGACCTCCAACTTTCAAAATTTCAGTAGTAATTTTATCAGATCCAGCCTCTTTGCCATTTTTTCATTGATTTTATTGCAGCTTCTACTTCTTCTATCAAAACTTCTGACATGGCTTCAGTCTCTGGCACTACGTTCAGTTGTCCTTCTTCCTTATAATGATTTGAATAAAATTCTTCCACTTGTTTTATTTTTTTTTTGCTGAGTTTTTGGTGTTGTACGATCTACAATCTTTAATGCAAACATCTGGCTCATATGTGTTGCCATCTTTTGTTTTGCTTTCTTTAGCCCTTGATTTTCTTCCAGTGTCCTTTTGATGAGCTCAACATTGAACTTGCCTGTTTCTTCTTTTATGTGCTTTCTTATGGTCTTGCACATCCTATATAATAATTCGCTAGGATGTTTGTCAGAAGCTGTCATGCGCAGTAGAGACTGCCCGAACACACAGAATGCTGGGAGTTCTGTGCTGGGAGAATTTTGTGCTTTCGGCCAGGCTCTACAGCGCATGACTGCATCGGCGGCAGGACTCACAGCAGGACCGGTCTCTTAACCCTTTGAGTGCCAGAGGGGGACACAAAGCATTGCAAAGCAAGGGTTAACATCACCCGGACCTTGGCCCGTGTACACAAGCTTTTACACTAGTTTCTACATATTCTACTATATATATATATATATATAACAAAAATAGACAATCCATACAAACTCCTGATATGAAAACATACAGTTTTGTGGCCATCTTGTGGTGTGGTATGGGTATTTAAATGTCCTCTTCTCACTATTCTGTAACTGTCTTGACAAAGGCCCAAAGCAGGGCTGAAACATTGATACAATAAAATATTGCACATTTTCATCATTTGGAAGTCCTGTGAGTGCGGTTCTTCATTACAAAGCTATATATATACATATATATACATATATAACACATCCTGGGGCGTCAGTAAGGAATAGTTATGCAAATTTCCTCTATATTGCCTGCCCCATTGGTACAGCATGGGGCATGATTTTCACAGGAGCGGGAAGTGGGGAGCAGCCCCCTGTCCATTCCTGTGAAAACCTCTGCAAGGACTTAACCCTCCACCACATTACACACCTCCTCCCTCTGCTCCCTCCCTCCCATTTGCCACATACAGAAATGCCCCCTCCACCACAGTGCACATCTTCTCTCTCTACACCCTCCCTCCCCTTCTGTCACAGTCTCTCAGTAAAGAAACACATGAAATAGGACAAGTGAATTTTATTTTATTTTATTGGGTAAGATATATAATAAGTATACTAGTAGTAATAATGAACATTTCTTCAGTCAGAGGGGAGATAGACGCGAGGACAGTGTGTAGTCAACTAGCCGGGAGATGACACTGAACCACTGTAGAGCTATGGTACTAATTCTTAGAACCAGGCTTGGCTCTACCACAACAGGAAGGAACAATAAGACTAGTACAGGAGTGTACCCAGTGGAGGCACGATACCAATAATGTAACTGGTAGCACCACTCGAGGAAGCAGAGTAGGTGCTTAGATAGATGCAGCCAGGTAGGAGCACACTACTGAGGCAAGGAGTGAGACAAGCTGCACTCTGTCTTACCGAAGGCAACTAGGAGGAACAGAGCATAGGTAGCACCCCAAGTGCTATGCCAAGCAACAGGTAAGCGTAAGAGGCGAGTGCCCAGGAGCAAGACTAAGTTGCACTAGCTGCCTGGATGCAAACGGAAGGCACCAAGCGGAGGCAACCTGCAAGCGGCCAGCTGGTGGCTGAGCTACTAGGTAAAGGAGCGTGCCCTGGATCGGCCTAGTGGTAGTCAGACAGGAGCGAGGCACAAACGGAGCGTCAGTCAGACAGGCCACGGTCAGGAACCAGATCGGGTAGTCAGCCACAGCAAAGGTCAGCACGGAGCGGCTAGTAGGACAAGCCAGAGTCATACATGGATCAGGGAGTCAGCCACAGCCAAGGTCACAACCGGAGCGAGCAGTCAGACAAGCCAAGGATCGAACACCAGGAGACAATGTAAGGCAAGCAAGAGTCAGAGGAACAAACTAGATGCGCACAGGAACACCACGAAAGGGCAACAAGTCCTAGCCTCAATGAGGGTTATAAAGCAGCAGAAGGAGGCGGGACCCAATTAGGCCCAACAGAATAGGTCCATAAACAGGCATCCGTGCCATAGCCTGGAACATGACTATAGCAATGAGGAAGTGGCCTGAGGCCATGCCAGCCAGCGGCCATACAGAGGTAAGAGCACAGGCTCGCTTTACACCTCAAAGGGAGACTGTGATACCTTTGCCTCATGACCTCAGACTCCCCCTCACCTCACTGCATCACACTCCCATTCACCACATTGCAGACCTCACAGCACACAAGTTAAAGGGGAAGCGTTTTCCCCCTTTAACTTGAGAGAGATGCATTTTAGGCCCCAGGCCTCAAATGCTATATGCCAAACGCTATATGTCAACCCTATATGCCAAATGACAAACTCTTTAAGCCAAACGTTGTACCCCAAATGCTATACACAAAACACCAAAACCTATACGCAAATCTCCCTACACTATATGTCAAACGCTGTACACCAAATGCTACATGCAAAACGCTATACACGAAAAGCCAAAGGCTATACGCAAAACACCAAATGCTACACACCAAATTCTAAACTCGAAATGCCATATGCTATACACAAAAAGCTACATGCCATGTTGGAAAATGTTATACGCAAAACACATACACAAAACACCAAACAATATATGCAAACGCTTTACACAAAATGCCAAACTCTATACTCAGAATGCTATACACAAAATGGCAAAATCCAAAATCTATACACAAAATGCTATACGCCATATGCAAAACGCCAAACGCTTTACGCAGAACACTACACATGAAAGGACAAAAGCCAAACTCTATACACAAAACACCAAATGCTATATGCAAAAAGCTATACATGAAAAGCCAAACTCTATACGCAAAATGTCATATGCCAAACACAATGCATCATACTCCAAATACTATGCGCCAAATGCAATATGTCAAACACAAAGAGCTATAAGCCAAATGCTATACACCAAACGCTGTATACTATACCCAAAAAACTATACACAAAATACTATATGCAAAATGCTTTACATGAAACACAAAAATGCTATATGCAAAACTTTATACACAAAACGCCAAACGCTAAATGTTATATGCAAAACGTTATACACGAAAAGCTAAACTTTATATGCAAAAAGATATACAGGAAACCTCAAACGCCACACAAAAATGATATACACCAAATGATATATGAAAAACGCCAGATGCAAAAAGCTATACGAAAAACACACAAAAAGCCAAAAGCTCAATGTTATATGCCAGATGCTTTACACAAAACTCTATACATTAGACACCAAAACCTATACACCAAACCCTATAAACGAAATGTCAAATGCTATACATAAAATACTATACACCAAACACTATACATTGTACACCAAACTCTATACACAAAACGCTATATGCAATACACCAAATGCTATATGCCAAACACTATACACAAAATGCTATACACCAAATGCGATATAGGCAATACGCCAACCGCTATACACAAAATGCTATACACCAAAGGTGATATAGGCAATACGCCAAACGCTATACAAATGTGAAAGGCTATACACCATAAGCAATACACAAAATGCTATACACAATACAAGAAACGCTATACACAAAACATTATATGCCAAATGCTATACATATTACACCAAAAGCTAGACACAATATGCCATATGGCAAGAGATATATGCAAAACACTATACACGAAAAGAAAATGCAATGCGCAAAACTCTATATGCCAAATGTCAAACCTACTGTATTTGCAATACGCAAATGCTATATGCCAAACACTATACACAAAATGCTATAAGCAATACACAAAATGCTATACACCAAATGCCAGACGCTATACAAAAGACACTATAATCAATACATAAAATGCTATATACACAAAACATTACATGCCAAATGCTATATGCAATATGGCCAAGCCATTATTTATTTTTAATTTTATTTATTTAGTTTTTTTTGTTAGCTGTCTCCCCAATATCAGTCAACAACCCCCCCAAAAAGAATTCCCTGTTCAACTGATTCTTTCCTCAGACGCCACCCACCAACACAGGCACCCTCCTCGTTTTTATACCATGTCTTATTTTTTTTTTAAATTAAAAAAAAAATAAATTCCCTGTTCAACGGTACTTTTCGAAGGAAATTATTTGCCAAGCAAGAAGTGCCATTATTTGTCAGTTTTGGTTTGAGGCCAACATTTTCACCAATCCCTAGTCAGGACCCCTCCTGATGCCCACCAGTTACTGATTTCCCAGACGATTCAGCCGGGAAATCTATAGAGGCAACGTTCTACCCTGAGCACTGGATAAGAGTTGGTGGGATCCCAAAACCCTCTCACGATTTCCTTCAATGACGTGAGAGGGCTTGCCAATCCCACCCACACCCAGTGCTCTGGGTAGGATGGAAGCAGGTGAGCTCTCTTCCTCCCCTATGCCACAGAGGTATCCAAAACATTGTATTGGTTATCTCTCTGGCACTGAAAGTGTTAATAAAAAAAAAAAAAAAGTTTACCGCATGGGCTAATCCGTGCCACACTGTGACTGTATCTTTTGTTGGTGAGGTTGCAGGTTGTAGAAATAAGCCCTATGAGTAGCAGGCAACACTGGTGACATTCCAAAAATGTCCTTCTAAGAAAGCAGGGGACACTAGAAACTGTGTGTTTTTTTCTTAGTTCCTTCAATAAATTCAGTGATAACAGCTCTGATGAATGGTCATTGCAGATGTTGTGTCCCTTTCACAGCTGAATACATACTGCTAAGTGTCGTCTATAACTGAATTTACCACTAGCTCTCAGCATGTAAAGTGATGTGCCAATGAATCATACATGTCTTTCATAATGGCTCCACCTAATGGTAAGATTGGTTTTAGCAAGCACATTAAGATTGATGCCGGACAAGGAAATTTAACCCTTAGAGTGAGAAAGGTGAGCAAAGCACTGTGATACTCACCTTGCTGACACTTGGGTTTAATAATGCCTGTTTGCAATTTAATACTTTTTTCTGTTGAAATGTTCAGAAAATTAGCATTATAACACATATGAACTTTTAAAGGGATAGTAATGTTTCACAAAAAAAGCAGCTCCGATTAATCTTCATAACATTTGGGCTATGGAGAGTGCTATTTCAATAGTAGAGGCAGATATAGTTGTTGATACCTTTATTGGCTAACTAAGAAGATTTAGGATGCAAGCTTTAAGACCTCTTAGGTCTCTTCCTCAGACTTGTTATACAGATAAATATAAAAAAAAATATTTTCTTATTTATAAGTACACACTGCATTGTTTAGAATGGAAATCAGATAAGAAAACTCAGCCCAGAATCAGATACTTTGATCAGTCAATGGTAAATTGCAGTCTTTCTCTGAGTCTTCCTTTTGCACCCATATAAAGAACTGTTGGTCATTTTGAACATACCTCATCATGTGTGCAAAATGTCCAATAACTCTTTATGCAGGTGAAACTGGTCAGCCATTACATAAATGGTTTAATTCTCACAGATCCAATGTTAACAACAAAAAGACAGACACCAGTGGGAAAACATTTTTGCCAAAATGGACACAATGTCAGGGACATTAAACTAACTGTACTGATGGGACTGTTCTGCACTCAGTGGGACAAGAAAATATGAGACGTTAAGATAATGTTGAAGTTTAATGCATTATATTATTTGAATAGAGACAGAGAATTCCTATCACATTATCACATTGTGGATTAACCTTTCCAACAGTCCCAATGGGATCGTAAATACCTCTAACTCCTCACAGGAAGACTGCAATTTACCATTGACTGATCAAAGTATCTGAGCCTGGACTTTGTTTTCTTATCTGATTTTCATTCTAAACAATGCAATGTGTACTTGTATATAAGAAAAGATGTTTTCATATTTATCTGTATAACATTCCTAAGAGTTCTTGAAAGCTTGCATCCTAAATCTGCTTAGTTAGCCAGTAAAGGTATCAACAACTTTATTTCTATGGCTAGCAAGGTACCAACTCTCATCCGTTGTTTCAATAGTGTCTGAGTTGTAGTTCAGGAGTAATTTAAATGATGAAGTATCCCCCTCCCTCCCCTTTTACTGATGTAACACTGCTCACCTCAGAGCAGAAAGACTGTCCGGATGGATCGCAGAGAAGGACAATCTTCAATTATCATAAGGAAAAACTTGTCAAGGGGTGCAGAGTTTTCATTATGCTCACAGTAAGAAGACTGTCCCTTGCTGTGAGCTGTCTGGTCAAGTGACAATACTTTATTGGTGATTAGTTAAAAACAGAGAATAAAGAAAGAAATGAAGAGAATTAAAATATAATTTCGTATGTGGAGACTCCTTAATAATAATTTCTATACTATATATCGCTATGTCCGTGTAAAGCGATTTATTCTGATAGAGTAATCTAATAATCGTGCATAAGAAAAGACTCCAGACATATGTTATCCACATCTACAGGAGTACGTCAAATATTGTCCAGAGCGCCTTTTATAAAGATGGAGATCGTTAATATGGTAACTACGTACCTATTAATCTAGGATAGATACACTCTCTCCCATTTGATAATCACATACACTGATGACCGAATGGGTTCAGAATTCCCCAACGGTTACTCCATTTAAAGGCATAAGTATTAACCCTTTCTCTGCTTAACCATAAAGTAGAAAGTTAGCAAAAAGGTAATCATTAACCCTAGCCTTCCCGCGGAGTAATTCCTACAAATACCGTTAAATCAAGAGCGAGCGATCTCAAAAAAATCCTAGATAAATTATAAGGAAGATCATTGCCCTATTCCCATCCCATGACATTAGGGGCATTACATCAAAAGGGGCCTAAACAGCACAATGCTGTCTGTCCACACGGACATTCCTTATAATATATTATCAAGCGATTCCATCATAATGCACGATTCTCAGAATACAATTTATATTATAAGTGTCTCCACATGATACTATGGCCTGACGCGTTTCTCCCGATGAACGGGCTTCATCAGAGGCAAACACCGACTAAATATAAAACGCCGGTTTAAATAGGTATTTCCCCTTAGCCTCATTTTGGTTACACCAATCGAGTTGTCTCAATTCAATCTATATACCTCCTTGTCAGACTTGATTGACATGAGCGAAAACTCTTCGTATCGTCTACTTATATGGAGGAAACAATAGCAAACAAGATCCAAGATAATAGTCAACTAAAGACCCTTCGCACATAACCAGTCTGTCATTACCGAAATAGCGGTTTTCTCCCCATAGCGAGACTTTGAAAACAATAAAAGTGAATACTCAAGATTCAATCCAAATACAGATTTCTATTGGCGATACATTGGATATGGAAAATTATTGGGAATTATAAGTCAAAGTAATACTATAGAGCTATGTATAATAGTAATCTTTGAATCCAAAAGATATATAATAGTACTCTATCGAAATACCCATTAATATCCAATATTATCAAGTTTCTCATATGTAACAGTGACCAAATTTCCTCAATAAGATTAAAAAATCCATATCCAACTAGACACTAAAATCAGAATCTTAAACTGGCCACATATTTTGAGTTAACGCAAAAAGGATAGATCACTAATACAATAATATATATGTGATCCCCACATAATTACAGAAATACACCATAATTTTGTGTCTCATTAAACCCAAAAGGTTGGATTGTATTAAGATTAAATATCCATTGGCATTCTCTTTTTAATAATGCCTGTACGTAATCTCCTCCTCTGATTCCCAGAGATATTTTATCCAAGCCCCAACATTTAAATGTATCAAGTTTAGAATCATGTTGTTCCAAAAAATGTCGTGCTACTGGAGATAATTTCTTGTCTTTTTTGAGATCCTGGTTCACATTCTTAATATCACGAGTATGTTCTAAAATCCGTTCATGTAAAGTTCTTTTTGTCATCCCTACATAATATTTGGGACAGCTACATTGTAAACAGTAGACGACTGCTTTACTTTTACAATTAATGTAGCCTTTTATTGTCCTTTTCCTATTAAAACGATCTATCATATATTGGGTTTTTTCCATATATTTACAGGTACTGCAAGAATAACAGGGATATGATCCCTCAATAGGGAATTTTGTCCTAGATCTTGAAAAATGACTTTTAACCAACTTATCTCGTAAATTAGGAGACCTCCTAAATGTCACTGATATCTTATTACCTATAATATCTTTCAGGGCATCATCATATTTCAAAATATATGCATGTTTATTAAGGATATTTTTAATTTTATTCGGATCTCCCCCAAAATCCGTAATAAATCTGGTCTCTTGTTTTAACTTATATTTAGGTTTTTGGTAAAGTAGGACATCCCTATTAGTATGAAGTGCACGATTATATGCTTTCTTAATACATGTTGAGGTATATCCTCTCTCCAAAAGTCTCTTTCTCAAATCAGTACTCTGGACTTTAAATAGATCAAGATTTGAACAATTTCGTCTGATACGTAAGAACTCCCCTACTGGAATATTACTTTTTATTGATATAGGGTGTGAGCTCTGAAAATGCAAAATAGAATTTGTAGCTGTAGATTTCCTATAAAGATCTGTAATAATTGAATTATCTTCTGACTTAATAATAGAGATGTCTAAAAAATCAACTTTCTTAGCATCAATATTATATGTTAATTTCAAATTAAAGACATTATTATTAAGTTTGTCAATAAATTGTTGAAATAATGTCTCACTCCCATCCCAAAAAATCAAAATATCATCGATATATCTTAGAAACAGAATGACATGTGCCGTGAAGACCTCATTCTCTTCATTGAAGACGTGTTCACGCTCCCACCACCCCAAATATAAGTTTGCATACGTGGGAGCGCAAGCACTCCCCATTGCTGTCCCCCTCACCTGGAGATAGAATCTGTCATTAAAAGTAAAATAATTATGGGTAAGAATATATTTAAGTAATCCCAACAAAAAGTCATTGGTATTTGATTCATCACATGACTGTGTTTTCAAAAAATATTCTACCGCCATACATCCTTCTCTGTGATTGATGCTGGTATATAATGTTTCAACGTCACACGTAATTAGTCTAGTATCCTGACTGACAGATATTTCCTGAAGTTTTTGTAACACGTCCATAGTATCTCGTACATAAGAAGGCAGGGTGACAACAAAGTCTCTTAGTCTAAAATCCAAATATTGACTTGCTTTTTCAGTCAATCCTTCAATCCCCGAGTCAATAGGTCTTCCACTTGGTCTATATCGATTTTTATGTATCTTTGGGAGGAGGTAAAAAGTTGGTACCCTAGGATTCGTTACTTGCAGAAAATTAAATTCTTTATTAGATATTAAAAGATCTTTCTTTGCATCCTCAATAATTTTATTATAACCTACCAGAAAAGACTCAGTGGGATCTCCCAATAACTGTTTATAACATTTTCTATCACCCAACTGTCTATTCGCTTCATCCATATACATATTAATGGGCCACACCACTACATTTCCCCCTTTATCTGAGGGTTTAATAAGTGCATCATTCCAACCCTGGATTTCTTTAATTGCCTTTCTTTCTAATAGATCTAAATTTACGTGCAAACTCTTAAAGTCACAATCCAAAAATTCCTTACTCATAAGATCCAAAAAAAACTTGTATATGGGGGGAAATATTAATTGGTGGAGTGAATTTCGATTTAATTTTAAGTTGGTTCATCCAATTTTCAGGCTTACTGTCTTTCAAAAGATCTTCCAAAATTTTAATAGTTTCAATATCTTGATCATCCTCATTATCATCTGTCAGGCTAGGTTTATCAAAAAACTTTCTAAGAAGTAATTTTCTAACAAAAAGATGTAAATCTTTAATAAGAGTAAATTTATTTATCTCAGTATAAGGAGAGAACGACAAGCCCCTCTCCAAAATATTAATCTGTGCTGAGCTTAAAGTTCTATCACTCAGGTTAATTACTGTCAATTTATTAGATTCACATCTTGATGCCTCTAAGTTGTTCCCTGATTTTGACTGGTCCTTGGTCTCATCTGATAATTGTGCCCTGTGTTGGTATTTGGATGACCCCCTACCCCTCCTCGTTTTCGATTCTTTCTTTTTCTGATATGAAATTGTCTTTGTTCCAAAAAATAGAAAGTAGATGAATCCTGCCCATCCTGATCAGAAACATCTACATCTGAGCTGGATATATCCGTGTCAGTATTTTCAATAATGGGACTTTGTTTCTTAATAATCCTCCATTTATACACGGTTTTATTCGCGTAATCATTAAGATCTCTCTGTAATTTCAGTTTTTTCTTTTTGATAACATCCTGCTCTATCTTATCTACCTTATTGGTCATTTGTTTATAACTCTCTTCAATAAGGTTCATATCATCGAAAGCTTTCAATTTAGAATCAATCTCATCAATTTCCTTCTGTAAGGTATCTAATCGGCTCTTATCATGTTCCACTAGAAGATTCATCAGATCCCTTGAACAGATATTCAAAATATCCTCCCATTTATTTATAAAGTCTGGATCTTGTATTTCAAAAGTGGGGAAAATCTGAACTCTAAGTCCCCTAGGAATAATATCTTTTTGTATATATTTTTCAAAGAAATTTAAATTCCACCAGGTTTTAGATTGTTTGATAAGGAGTTTTTGAAGATTCTGAAATAGTTTTTTATAGGAATGACTATCTTTATTTTCTTCTACATTTGTTGCTAAATTTTCATCAAAAATATTTTGTAAATTCTTCTGGCGTTCTGCCGCTCTATTGGCTAATTGTATAGAAATATCAAAAGATGTCATTATATTATATCCTGTGCTTAACAGATTGAAGAAACCTATAATAATATAGGAAACAATACTACATTAATAGAAAAAAATCCTGAAGCACTAAAGGAAAATAATAGGGTGTAACACTATTATAAGTGTGGGTGCCTAGTGGATAATAAAGTTATAGAGATAAACAAAAAGAAAAACAGATACCACTTTCTTGGCACTCCAAATTATCCCTCAAGTAATATCATGAATAAAAGGGCAAAAGAACGCTTTCAAAAAATAATTTATCTATTAAGAACAATACTTTATTGGTGATTAGTTAAAAACAGAGAATAAAGAAAGAAATGAAGAGAATTAAAATATAATTTCGTATGTGGAGACTCCTTAATAATAATTTCTATACTATATATCGCTATGTCCGTGTAAAGCGATTTATTCTGATAGAGTAATCTAATAATCGTGCATAAGAAAAGACTCCAGACATATGTTATCCACATCTACAGGAGTACGTCAAATATTGTCCAGAGCGCCTTTTATAAAGATGGAGATCGTTAATATGGTAACTACGTACCTATTAATCTAGGATAGATACACTCTCTCCCATTTGATAATCACATACACTGATGACCGAACGGGTTCAGGATTCCCCAACGGTTACTCCATTTAAAGGCATAAGTATTAACCCTTTCTCTGCTTAACCATAAAGTAGAAAGTTAGCAAAAAGGTAATCACTAACCCTAGCCTTCCCGTGGAGTAATTCCTACAAATACCATTAAATCAAGAGCGAGCGATCTCAAAAAAATCCTAGATAGATTATAAGGAAGATCAATGCCCTATTCCCATCCCATGACATTAGGGGCATTACATCAAAAGGGGCCTAAACAGCACAATGCTGTCTGTCCACACGGACATGCCTTATAATATATTATCAAGCGATTCCATCATAATGCACGATTCTCAGAATACAATTTATATTATAAGTGTCTCCACATGCTACTATGGCCTGACACGTTTCTCCCGATGAACGGGCTTCATCAGAGGCAAACACCGACTAAATATAAAACGCCGGTTTAAATAGGTATTTCCCCTTAGCCTCATTTTGGTTACACCAATCGAGTTGTCTCAATTCAATCTATATACCTCCTTGTCAGACTTGATTGACATGAGCGAAAACTCTTTGTATCGTCTACTTATATGGAGGAAACAATAGCAAACAAGATCCAAGATAATAGTCAACTAAAGACCCTTCGCACATAACCAGTCTGTCATTACCGAAATAGCGGTTTTCTCCCCATAGCGAGACTTTGAAAACAATAAAAGTGAATACTCAAGATTCAATCCAAATACAGATTTCTATTGGCGATACATTGGATATGGAAAATTATTGGGAATTATAAGTCAAAGTAATACTATAGAGCTATGTATAATAGTAATCTTTGAATCCAAAAGATATATAATAGTACTCTATCGAAATACCCATTAATATCCAATATTATCAAGTTTCTCATATGTAACAGTGACCAAATTTCCTCAATAAGATTAAAAAATCCATATCCAACTAGACACTAAAATCAGAATCTTAAACTGGCCACATATTTTGAGTTAACGCAAAAAGGATAGATCACTAATACAATAATATATATGTGATACCCACAAAATTACAGAAATACACCATAATTTTGTGTCTCATTAAGCCCAAAAGGTTGGATTGTATTAAGATTAAATATCCATTGGCATTCTCTTTTTAATAATGCCTGTATGTAATCTCCTCCTCTGATTCCCAGAGATATTTTATCCAAGCCCCAACATTTAAATGTATCAAGTTTAGAATCATGTTGTTCCAAAAAATGTCGTGCTACTGGAGATAATTTCTTGTCTTTTTTGAGATCCTGGTTCACATTCTTAATATCACGAGTATGTTCTAAAATCCGTTCATGTAAAGTTCTTTTTGTCATCCCTACATAATATTTGGGACAGCTACATTGTAAACAGTAGACCACTGCTTTACTTTTACAATGAAGATTAATTGGAGATGCTGTTTAAAATTTAAATCATTTGACATATTAGAGAGTTATTAAAAGGTTAACACATGTTGCTTTTAAATCTAATGGTAGTCTATGACAGTTAAGGGAATTCAATCTCCATTATTTTAAAAGTACTACCCGGTGGGAGATGCATTAAGGTGAGATAAATCCTCTAGTAAGATAAATGCTCAATTTCCAATGTTAGTCTATGGATCCTCATTGAGTTTGACCCCTACCATCACCAAATGCTGAGTTGTCACCCCTGGCTTCACACAGTTATGAGCAAAAGATAATCAAAGACTTGAAGATCCACAAGGTTCCCAACTCTGTTATATTAAAGTCAGAGTTTCTGAACAACTGTGAGAAACCTGGGTAGCTGCTCACATTGCCTACTGTTAAAACAATATATCAGAATACCTTGGAACATTCACAATAAGCTGACCTTGATATATTATGTCTTGTATTTCTCCATAATATAGATTCTCAGTGATATG
Organism: Rhinophrynus dorsalis; assembly: GCA_037306005.1. Taxonomy (NCBI): domain Eukaryota; kingdom Metazoa; phylum Chordata; class Amphibia; order Anura; family Rhinophrynidae; genus Rhinophrynus; species Rhinophrynus dorsalis. The sequence continues at coordinate 212,189,806 of CM074725.1, forward strand.
TTCCTGCTTGCTCTAATAATGAAATGCTCTAAACCAGGTGTAGACAACCTTGGTCTTCAAGAGCTACCAACAGTGTATGTTTGCAGGATATACCAGAATGAGCACAGATTGAGCTACTAATTAGCCCACCTTGGCTCCAGCTGTGATATACTGAAAACATGCACTGTTGGTAGCTCTTGAAGACCAAGGTTGGCTACTCCTGCTCTAAACTGTCCTCAATGTACCATTAACATTCAACATCTTAGAGATTTCAGAGCTTAAATACATACAAGACAAGCTGGACCTCTCCCACTGCCTTCCTGGTATAAATGGTACCAATTTAGAGACTACAGAAGTGGTTAATTGGACTAGATTACATAGTAGGAAACACTGTACTCCCTCACCTTGATAATTCTGACCATACCCAGAGAGCTCCCAGGAATGTACATCAGATGGCATTTAATGTCCCCACTGATGGTTGGCGAGGCAGTGACTAAAAAAAGATACATTTTATAGGGACAATGTCCAGTGGAGGTGGAGGATGAGATTTGTAGCCCAACTACAGTTAGGGAGTAACAGGTTACCCACCCCTGAACTAAGCTGCCTATCTTGGAACTGTCAAATAGAGGTTCGTATGCAATAATCTAAAGAGGTGTAATTCTGGATCAAACCATCTACGTCATGGGTTACACATAAACAAATCCCATTATTCCCATTGATTTAAATGGGAATTTTAACTCCATTAATGCTATATAGTCTCTAACATATTGCTTTGCAATGCAGTGGAGTCCTCTCTACATACCTAGGAACTTGCTCAACTTGAGCCCGGAGAGGGCTTATGTGTTTCTGACAAAAGGATGTCAGTGACACGATTTGCATCATAAAGGGGGCAGGGCTTAACTGGATGAGTGGGGCTTAAACATATTTGCGCCATAAAGTGAGTGGGAAGTGGGCAGAACAGGGTGGGATGGAGAAGAAGTGGATGAGAAGTGGCAAGAACAAGATGGGAAGGGGGAGAAGTGGATGGAAGTGGATGGAAGTGGAAGGAACAGGGTGGGAAGGATGAGAAGTACATGGGAAGTGGGTGGAACAGATTGGGAAGGGGGAGAAGTGGATGGGAAGTGGGAGGAACAGGGTGGGAAGGAGGAGAAGTTGGAGGAAAGTGGGAGGAACAGGGTGGGAAGGAGGAGAAGTGGATGGGAAGTGGGAGGAACAGGTGGAAAGGAGAAGAAGTTGGAGGAAAGTAGGAGGAACAGGTGGGAAGGAGGAGAAGTTGGAGAAAAGTGGGAGGAACAGGGTGGGAAGCAGGGGAAGTTGGAGGAAAGTGGGAGGAACATGGTGGAAAGGAGGAGAAGTTGGAGGAAAGTGAGAGGAACAGGGTGGAAAGGAGGAGAAGTTGGAGGAAAGTAGGAGGAACAGGGTGGAAAGGAGGAGAAGTTGGAGGAAAGTGGGGGGAACAGGGTGGGAAGGAGGAGAAGTTGGAGGAAAGTAGGAGGAACAGGGTGGGAAGGAGGAGAAGTGGATGGGAAGTGAGAGGAACAGGGTGGGAAGGAGAAGGAACTCCCCACTCACAGAGAATCAGCCTCTGTCCCCGGAGAGCTTGTAATTTAAGTTTGAAAACTGGAGTCACATGGGACAAATCTACAGAGTTCACAGGCATGCCTCTCTAGCATTCAAGAGGTTAAATGTCCCATTTAGCTCAATGTGAGCTTAATTTCTCCCCATGATGCTACTGGTTTGCTCCAGAATTGCACCAGTTCAGCTTACTAGAAACAGCACACGATCCCTCACTGACTGAATAGTTCCTTAAGGTCTTATCTATGACGTGCGAGGCGAGTAAAACTAGAATAAATAATATGTCTATGCTCTTTCACATTCATATGTTCGTCTTTGTTTCACTTTATTTGCCTGTATCACAATTCTTTTGCTAATAAAGCTTCTTTGAAAAAAAAAAAAAAAACTAGAATAAATAATGTTTCACTAGAGCTGAGCTGAGCTTGTTAGGGTGAATTCTACTTCTCAGTAAGACCACAGAGTGCTAGTGAGGGCGTTTTACCCTAGATAACACGTTACTATCACTTTATAACTTTGGTGACAGGATTGCAGCATAATGTCTTCTTCCCATATTGCACAAAAAATAACTAACCCTTTGAGTGCCAGAGGGATACGCAACACATTGCAAGGCAATGCGTTGCGTACCCCTCTGGCACTCAAAGGATTAATAATGAACTTGAAATTTTTGATGAGCTGTTCTTACACAAGGTTATAAGTCCCTTCTCTGAGTAAAGGAAATAGTTTTTCCTCTTGGATATTAGTACAGTTGCCACCTGTTGGATGAATTTTTAAAAGTGACATCTATATTGGAGAAATAAAAAATATCCCAAGATCCCATTGATTTAAATGGCACTTTAAACCACTTTAATGATAGAAAGGTTGCCAACGCATTGTGAAACACTCTATCATTCAAAGGGTTAAAAGACAATTTAAATCAATGTAGAGTTTAATTTGTTCCTTACAGTGCAAATGGTTTGCCCCCGAAATCCCTCCAATGACATGTTTGGCAAAAATACAATTTCCTTCCAGGCTGCTGGTATTTTACTGTCTAGGTGGCAAGCCTAGAGATTAGGAACATCTCCAGTGAATTGTGTAATGCTTTAGAGACCTCTCCCACACGTAAAAGGTAAAATGGAATGTAATCCTCCCAAGTAAATTACATGTAACACCCATATATATTGAACACATTTCCAGGCATTTTTTTTTTTTTTTTTTGCCCAATGGATTCAGGAGCCCCAGAATGGTGTGAAGCCTTGCAGGTACCCCTGAATTTCATGGCGGTCCTGGCACATCATGGGTTCTGAACAGAACTTTTCCATGACAGTTCTTAAGGGGTTAAATAAAGTACTTTATTTACCTAATTAAATATATATAATTAAAACTCAGGATAAAAGGAAAAAGCAAAACGAAATTAAAATGAATTAAGGTGTACTGCCGGGGCTTGCCATATATAGTTAACAATCAACTATTAAAGGGATAGTAATGTTTCATACTAAAAGCAGCTCTTATTAATCTTCACAGTATTTGGGCCATGGAGAGAGTTATTTCAATTCTGTTACAGTTGTAGTACAAGAGTAACTGAATGACAAAGTATCCCCCTCCTGCTCCTTTTACTGATGTAACACTGTTCAGCCAGATCAGAAGGGAGGAGCCCAGGTAGATTACACAGAGGGACAATCTTCAATTAAGATAAGGGAAAAACCTGAAAAACTTGTCAAGGGGGGCAGGGCTTTCATTGTTCTCATAGGAAGAAGATTGTCCCCTTCTGTTATCTGTCTGGTCTATGGACTGGATTCCACATCTGAGGGGAGGTGGCTTACACTTGGTAAAATGGGTGGGAGGGGGATACTTTATCTTTCAATTACTCTTGAACTACAACTCTGACAGTATTGAAATAACACTCTACATGGTCCAAATACTATGAAGATTAATTTGAGCTGCTGTTTTTGTGAAACATTACTATCAGTTTAACTGGATCAATGAGGCTAAATATGAGCAAAATTAGAGAAGCCAAAGATTACACCTTAGAGAAAAATCATTAGCCCTATGATGTAGATCCACAATGAAAATACCATGCAAACTATATGACTAAGAAGGAGATGAAGCATGTACTCAAAAATTGCCTCTCAGACACTGAAAATTGATATTACCAGCCCTGAAAAGTGCCTTTGTTACTAAATTGATTACCATACAATCTCAGGTATAATAAGCACCTGTGCATATGGTATTTTATGGTCAAGTGACCATAAACTTCCATAGGATGGTGTAGCAACAGCGCCACTGTAATATTTCAGGCCATTGAGATACTGCACCTAAAGAATTCAAGTTTGAGCTGCCACAACTTTTGAATAAAACACCTCTCAGCAGTGGGTGTACCCCTTGTTGTACTTAGGAGGATAAAACTTACAATATACATTTTACTGTATACCAAGTGTTACTATCCTTTAAATTGTGTTTTAACCCCTTGAATTCTAAAGAGGTCACAAAAGCATTGGGAAGCAATGTGTTGGAGACCGTTCTGGCACTCAGGGGGTTAAAAACCCTATTTCAATCAGTTGGAAATGTATTTATTGTGATGCAGTTGGTTTGCCCCCGAATTACTACACTTGGCTTTGTGCTTTCGGTTCGATAGGATTACTCATACAATTAATTTCTTCCTGTACAGCCTGTGGGGATTGCCTTGATTACTGGCCTGTCAGGCTAAATTAGTATCTTGTCCAATGGAAATCCTGCTGAACTTAGATCTCTAAGTCTCAAGCGTAAAAGGATTAACCCCTTAGTGACAATGGTTTTTTTTACACCATAGAAGCAATGTTGGCCATCATAGAATGTATTTTTTTTCAACCATATTTTCTCTGTAACCCATTTAGTCTACCCACATAAATTATATACCGTTTTTAAGCATGCGTAAGGCTTTCCTGTGATACCACATATATATATGTATAACATATAAAATGATGGTGTGTGCTTAATTAATGTATTTTTAACAGGGACTGTATAAAAGGTGGGTCCTTTAATCCCTTGAATCCACTGAGATGGATACCTATCTAGTATTTGAGATGTTAAAATTCCTATTTCAGTCACTAGTTATTTTGGATATTGATTTATTTGCCCACTTTTGTTGTAGTTGGTTTGCCCCATAAATGCTGATGATGTGTTTTCTTTAAAAGGCCTTCCTAACATACTGTAGGCAGAGCACTGGTTTGGCGGCCATCTTTTCTAAGCAGGACTTATTGAACCTGATCGTACAGGTTTATTATATCCATGGGTCTAACGCATACTTAGGAGATGAAGGCAGCTGTGATTAATTCAGCTCTGGCCTGGAGTTTGTATTTATTAGTTTCCAAAAAATGCACTGGAGACATCTCCGTTATCCAAAGGGGTTAATATTTTGGACCTCCAACGATTGACATTAGGGTGTGTGCAGTGTTTCATAATACATAATACCTTTCTGACATTAAAAGGGTTAAAAGTCCTAAATTCAAGCTCAATGGAAAGAACTCTCAGAGGAACGATTTACTCAAAGATCTAAAAATAAGAGGTCATCCATTAAGACTAGAAGAAATGCACTTTCGAATAAAAGGCAGGGATTTTTTACAGTAGGAGCAGTAAGTTTGTGGAATTCTTTGTTTCAGGAAGCTGCTTTTTCGGATTCTGTAGGTGCTTTTCAAAAAAGTATTAATACCATTCTAGCTCAGAAAAATATTGAGAATTATGATAGCTTGGTTACAAAGCAGATACAATGTTAATCCAGGGAAATAACAGACTGCCTTTTGGAGTCAGGAAGATTTTTTTTTTTTACCAACTTGGGGCTTAATTGGAAATGGCTTCAATATAGTTCTTTTTTTGTCTTCGTCTGTATCAAAAAAGGTGATAAGGGCTGAACTTGATGGACACATATATTTTTTCAACAATGTCACACTGTAACACTATGTATCACCTCCTAATAATTAAGTCCAGTTTACATTAATGTGGACAGATAATCCTAAAGCTCATTATGACACATGGACACATGTTCACAAAAGCAGACATGATTTTTTTGTTGTTGTGTTAGGGTTAGGGTAGATTCTTATGGTTACTGTTAGATAATTGGGTTAAATGTTGGGATTTAAGGTTAGGAATCAGGAATGAGTCTTTTGTAGGGTTCAGCTTTAGGATTAGGGAGTTGTTTTTTGGCACAGGGTTAGATCTTGCATTGAGTGTTATGGTTCGGATTTTGGGCTGGGTGTTAGAGATTAAAGTCAGTGTAACCCTTTGAGTATCAGTGGGAACTATATCACATTTCTATTAAGTGTTCTGTGTAACCATCTGGCACTGACATTTTTAAGTAAACATTAGGGTTAATATTAAGGATGATGATTAAGGGCTAGGTCATGGAACACTGTAGAGATAAATTAAGAAAAAATACTTTTTCACAGAGATGGAATAAGGCCACATAGGGCCCTAGGCAAGGAACCAATTTGGGGCCCCACATTGGTTGATCCGGTGCTTCTGACACAGAGCACTGCCAGCAGGTACTGGCAAGATGTTAGTGACAGCAATAGCAGGGCCTCTGTCTGTGACCCATCACTTGCAGCCAGAACCCCTCATATTGCCACTGGCCAAAGACAGAAGCTTAGGTTGCCATTATGGATGATCCAGCTCTTTGTTTTCATATTACTCCCAGACCTACCTTGCTAAAGTGTATGTTTTCTGGATGATAAGCACATCAGTCAATTTCTCACTTTAGCCATAACAGATACATGCTTTCTTTCTCCTACTCACAATTGTATGAATGGAACAGTTCCACCTTATTCTGACTTTACACATTCTCCAAGTCTGTGATATATAAATCAGACTGCCTATACATTTCATTTATTTATTAACTTTGTTTTCCATCTTCAGCTATTCTTTACACTTTAAACTCAGGGTTTTAGATACATTTCTCTTTCCCAGGATCTCTCAAATCAGTGACTCTGCAATAAGAGATTATAATTCTAACTGTTTCTACAGATCTGAGTGCTCTGTATGATGTTATAATAGGCATTTCAATATTGTTTCACTGTCTTTTTTTACATTGTATCTTTTTTTTTCACATTGCTGCACTATTTTCCTTGTTTCACAGTCCTACACAGAATGATCTCTGGGAACACATTCCGATAGGTTCTCTGCCAGGGGCATAAAATGTAATAAAAATAGTTGAAAATGGTAAAAAAAAAATCAAAGGTATAGGCAATGTCAATTTACATATTATGCACAAACAGAATTTGTAAAGACAAAATAAAGTTGGACTGGTCCTTTAAATAGGGAAATATATATGCCTTGTGCATGATGAATAGTGAAATCAATCACTGGGTTGATTCTGCTGCTGTAATAAATATTCCCTTATATTGACCCATAATTGATCCATTGCTTAGATTGCAGATGCTAATCTTTAGGTCTATGTTGCATTTGATAAAATCACACATTCTGCTTATGATACAATCTTGAAGTACAGTTGGAAGCATTGAACTTCACAAGAGCAGCAACACTGTATCAAGGAGGCTTCCAGCTCTGCAGATATGGGAACTTATCACTGTTATGAATGCAAGTCAATGTTCCACTGGGGGGATTGTGTGATGACCTTACTCTGAGGTTAACTTTAATCTTTAGAGTCTTGGTTGTAGTAGGCAATGCAATGCAAATTGCAAACATTCTCTGTTGTTGCCTGGGGTTCTTTGTTGAGCCTGTGTTACACTTTGTTTTTATGAACATGTTAATGCAAATTATTCAGTTTTATAAGTATGGAAATAGCTGATTAATGTTGATATTCTTCTACATATGTTAATTTCAATGTTGAACGCTAAGATTCTGTAAATTATTACATAGACAGCAAGCATTCAAGAAGAGATCTATTAAAAGTATTGTAGTTATGAGTATGGATGGGAACTCAAAATAAGGTGACCTTCAAACCGGCTGACATTAAAGGAACAGTAACATTTAATTTGCAAAACATATATATTGTAGAGTGTATCTTCCTGAGTAAAACAAGGGTACTCCAACTGAGAAGTGTTTTTTTTTTTTCCTCAAAAGTTATTGCAGCTTAAACGTAAATTTTTTTTAAGTGCAGTATTTTAATGACTTGAAATTTTACATTGGTGCTCTTGCAATGCTATCCTACGGACATCTCTGGTCTGTTGACCATTAACCTTCATAGGATGGTGTCGCAACGTTGCCACTACAATTTCAAGACATTGAGGTACTGCACCTAAAAACTTCAAGTTTAAGTTGCAATAACTTTTGAAAAAAAAACACCTCTCAGCAGTGGGAGTATCCTTGTTTTACTAAAGAGGATATACCTAACAAATACATAATGTTGTACATATTAAGTTTTATCATCCCTTCAATGTCCCTTTAAATTCAGCTGATTTCATGGTCATGTTATTTTGAATTCCCACTTACACTTATAGCTATTCTTTTAATGGGTCACTTCTCGAAATGCTTGATGTCTGTATAATAATTTACAGTATCTTAGCTTTAGATCAGAATATATCCATGTTTATAAACCTGAATAATTAGCATGAAAATGTTCATAAAACCAAAGTGTAACACAAGCTCAGCAAACGACCTCAAGCAACAGCAGAAAAAGTAATTTAATTTATATTGCATTTATTTATTTATTTTTCTACAACCGTGGATCTAAATATTAAAGTTAACCGCACTGTAAGGTCACCACTATAGATATATAGATATATATAGTCAACAAAGTATAAGCACTCACCCTCACTATATCCACTTAACCGGGTGCTGAAGAATATTAGAGTATATGTAGAATAAATTATATAAATGTAGAATAAACTGCACACTCACAGATTTATATCCAATTCTACACCAACCTTCCTGGTGAAACAGGTTGCAACGTTTTGTTTTGCTTGGCAACGGTCCCGAGTGAGTGCGTAGTTTAATATATATATATATATATATATATATATATATATATATATAGAGAGAGAGAGAGAGAGAGAGAGAGAGAGAGAGAGAGAGAAAGAGAAAGGCTAATTGCATAATTTATATCTCCTCAGGAGACAAACACACCCGGGGAGGAAGTAAGGAGAAGTTACTGCTCCAATTGGGTGATTCAATGGGGGCATGATTTTCACAGGAGTTGAGGGCCCCTGCTACTCCTGTGAAAATCACTGCAGGAAGTTGGCTGGCCCCCACTATCCAGTATGCCCACTATCCAAATGACAAAAAAATATGGCTGCCACTTGCTCCTACACCACAGACACACACACACAAGCCCCACACACACAACATCCGTTTAAAACAAAACAAAAAAAATGTCTAACCACAAATACACACCACTTCGCACACTACATACATCAACATACTCAACAACAGCATTAAACACACATACACCACACTCCGACTCGCACATACTACACCAATGATGACCACATATCACAGCAAACAAACACTTTATCCCACATACTTGAGGTTGCAAGCAACTCTCATCAGCGAGCTGGACTCTAATTCCCATGATCTTCACCATACACTCCGACTACATTGATAACCGCATAACATAAAAAACAAATGCTTTATCCCACCATTTCTCAATGTGACGTGGAATACACCATCACCTTTAGCTGGACTCTAATTCCCATGATCCTCACCATACACTCTGACTTTCCCTGTGCTACACTAAAGATACATACAAATCCCCCACTCCCCCTCAACCACATAATAGCCAAAGTATGGCTGTGCTCGGGTGTGTGTGTCTTATTTGCCTCAGAATTGCACCAGTTCTCCTAACTGCATAGGCCTCACTGTATTTATACGAGCAACACCGTCAATTTTTTGCTAGTATATATATATATATATATATATATATAATTTATGTTTTACTATCCCTTTTGTTACTATCTCTTTAACACCTAAAAATGAAATTAGTTGGTACACCTGTAAATATAATATACTTACAGCTAGGTTCCTAAAATACAATCCTAAATGTGCTTTTTTTATTGCATGTGTACACTGTCCTGTTCAGACAACATTTGGTTTGTTTTTACTGTTTTCAATGATAGATAAGGGCCAAGGCATTTAGTTTATTGAGATTGGCGCCCACTGCAGTTGTGTTTAACATACAATACAACAGAATTACTACTCATACACCTATAAAGATTACTAGTTCATAGGAGTCAGTGAGCCCTGGAAAATGTAACAGTAAAAACTCCAGTAGAGTTTATGAAAGACTAGATTTTAGGCCTCAGATTAAGCTAAAATAATCCAATCTCTTGTACAATATAAATGAATATTTGATATAGGAGAGGTACAGTAAGTGCAGGGATTAAGTGCTTATAAAGACAATCGTGATGGGAACAACAGGTGAGTATACATTAGGATAAAAAGTCCCTGCCCCGTAGAGTTTACAATGTAAGTATAGGATGGATGACATACAGATACGAGCTGGTAGAGGAGGAAGCGCAATTTTTGACATATGAGATAATTTTTTCGTATTACACTGTTGCTGTATTTAAAAGGTGTTCTTTTAGTTTGTATTTAAAGTTGTTGATGGTTGAGGCTTGGAGAATACTGGGTGGTAGGGCGTTCCAGAGGTACGGAGCAACAAGGGAGAAAGGCTGCAGTGGTGAAACAGTGATAGTGGTTAAAGGGGCAGAGAGTCGTCCACCATGAGTGGTGCGTAGTAGAAGTCCAGGAATATGGCGGGATATCAAAGATGAAATATAAGGTGGGGACAAGTGATGGACAGCCTTGAAGGTAATGAATTTTGAATGTGATACGCTGCTTTATGGGAAGCCATGACAGTGATCTTTAAAGTGGTGGTATGAGTACTGTTCTGGAGGAGAGGAAGAGTATTCTGGTGGCTGAATTAAGAATTGATGGAAGAGGAGTGATATGGTTAGTAGTAAGACCAATAAGTAAAGAGCTGCAGTAGTCCAGGACCTGTATAGCCTCTTCGTTTTTTTATCAGTCCATTAGAACTGACATATATACAGTATTTTCATGTGTATTAAACTGGTCTCCTCTTAAAGGGATTCTGCCCTTTTTCTCTTCTTTTTTCAGAAGTTTAGGATTATATTTTAGAACTGTAACATAAAATAAATCATGTATATGCTAGCTGTAATCCTATAACATAAAGTGGTATAATGTGTCGCTCCCTGTGAGTCTCTACTGTGCATGTGTGGTTTGGCACACAGGGAGCTTCACTGTGAGCCGTCTGGAGCTCCCCGCTAAGGATCAGCTCATTCGGCGAGTCTCTACTGTGCATGACTGCACTCGTGCGCAGTACAGACTCGCCAAACGCTCTGATCCTTAGCGGGGAACTCCAGACGGCTCACTGCCTGTCTCTGTTCCTGGCTCCGGGGCAGCAGCCGGGGCCGCTAGGTGCACTTTAGCCCATGTATACGGGCTTTCATACTAGTCACACAATATTACATTTATCAATCAATTCCTTTTTTTAGGTTTTACAAGGCTTTAAAACAAAAAAAAAAGTGAAGGCGTTCTGGGGCAAACCATTTGCATTCCCTTCGATTTAACCCTTTGAGTGCCAAAGGGGTACGAAACGCATTGCAAAGCAATGCGTTGCGTACCCCTCTGGCACTCAAAGGTTAATTTCATTGCTAGAGAGGTCTCCAAGTTGGAGACCTCTCTAGCATTCAAATTGTTAAAATTCCCATTTAAATCAATGGGAATTTTTAGTTCTCCACTAGAGTGCAAATGGTTTGCCCCAGAACTGCTCCACTTTTCTTTTGAACACACGACCCTTAGTGTTCATGTAACCCTTTTGGGTGCCAGAGGGGTATCCAACGCATTACAAAGCAATGTATTTGCTACCGCTCTGGCACTCAAAAGGTTAATAGATGTTATTTTGGGGGTCGTCTGTCTGTGAGTGGACAATGCTGAAGTGAAACTATTATCACTTTTCTATTTATTTTTAACCCTTTGAGTGCCCAAGGGGTACGCAGCACATTGCAGAGCAATTAGCATATCTATCAGGTCAGAGACGGGCCAGATACAATCCATCAATTGGTGAATGGGTGAATGGTTAATGCTCAAAGAAATCCGCCAGTTTCCATGCACATTGAGCCATTCGTACATTGCTAAATTTCGGCTTTAGAGGTAACAGATGGAATTATCTAGGCTGAAGTCATTCATACAGTCCTCAGTTATACCTGTATATTCTGCTTTTTGTTTTGATTTTTTTGTATTACATTGAAGTCTGTAGGTGGACAGCTGCATTTCACTATATGAAGATGCTTACAGGATTGTGCATCATGTGGATGGGGCTTTTCTCTACCGGTGGTAGTAAACAATAAAAGACAGAACAAAACAGGGAACAATAAATAAAAGTAAGGTAACTGTATAGATACTACTCAAAGAGAGAGAAATATATCAGTGTTGAGGAGGGGAGTATATGCATTGCCAGGGAGGTAACATAAGTCCTGCAATGCGTTAGATACATCTCTGGCACTCAACATGTTAAATAGAATAACGCTGGCATTTTATTTTTGTTTTATAATGTTGTATTAATGCTTAATTTGTTTTTGTTATTTTTGCAGGCAGCTAAATAATTCTCTAAAGGCAATATGCTTAACCCTTTGAGTGCCAGAGGGGTAAGCAACAGATTGCAAGGCACTCAAAGGTAACCTGGGGTAAACCAACTGCACTATGGGTAACAAATTGAGAGAGATATATCCAGGAGTCAAGGGGTTAAACTTCCCATTTAAATCAACAGATTTTCACTAGAGTCTATGGAGAAATGTACAGATAAAACCCTCGGTTATCATTACATCTGGGAACCTTCATGCCCACGCCCCACTAAGGCCGGGATTCATTAAACTGCGGGAAAGCAGCATATCAAAATCATTGATGGATACCTTCCAGTTTTCATCATTGATTCTGCGTGTTTCCCTGCTTTGCGTATGGGAAGCAGGGAAACTTGCGTAAATTGGTCAGTCATGGTGAAAACACAAGTATACACATATCCGAAAATGTGCATGCGTGTGTTCGCCTTCAAATGTGATATGTCAGCGGACCACATTTGCCGAAGGGACGAAGTTGTAGAATGTGCGTCACCAGGCAGGGGACAATGCGGACGAGTGAGGAGGGGAGAGAGGTATTGGAGGAAGCGGGCAGCAAATACAAGCTTGCCACCCGCTTCCTCCGATGTCTCTCTCTCCTCCACCCGCTTCCTCCAATGCCTCTGTCCTCTTCAATGTCCCCAGCCATCAGATGTCAATGAAAGTATATGAAGGGAGCGCTGCGGAGGGCTGCTTTATTAGATTCATTCATTCATAATGTCCTACTTACTGTGTCCCATTGCTATTAGTACTTTTGCTCTACTCTCCGTTTGAAGGAGAGTGGAGCAAAAGTACTAATAGCAATGGGACACTGGAGGTAGGGCATTAGAAATGAATGAATCTAAGTAAATATATGTTTAATTAAAGTCTTTTAATAATAAAATGTGCAAAACACACACACATACACATATCTACAGGCAAGGTATGTAGTCCATACCTTGCCTATTAACCCTTTGGGTACCAGAGGGGTAGGAAACATGCTAAGCAATGTTTTCCTACCTCTCTGGTACTGAAAGAGTTAAGTGTTGTATATCAGACAGATTTGTGGACTAAATGGCAGTCCCTGAGGTGGATGTGGATGGGGTAAGTATGTCGCATATATGCAATATACGTGACATACTAAGGGGGGGGATGTCAAAGGGGGGCATTGTGTAGTGCTTGGTCTACTAGTTTTCTTTATTGTAACCCTTTGAATGCCACAGGGGTGAGCAGTGCACATCCCTATGGCATTCAAAGCTGTCCATGGTGCTGAAAGCCATCTCTGTGTTCCCCTACTGGCTGGGTAGGGAAGCACAAAGAATGCTGTTCAGAACTGGCGACGGTGGTTTTCTACTCTGACTTGTGTGATGTTCTCCAAAAAAAATAGGCATTAGATTTCTGGAGTGAAATGTTGCAATTTAACTCGCGTTAGCCCTAACTCCAACATTTGAATGGCTTTTGGCTTCGCTTGTACATTATCCTCTGTGGGTGAGATTTTGATGTTTTGGAGACGGGCGACGTGTGTTTCAGAACTGCTGTTATTTTTTACTAGTGGGATCATATGCATTGCTTATTTGACGTACAAAACCACCATCGCCATTTTTTTCTGACAACGCCAACATTTGGATCAAGCCCTAAATGTGAAAACCAGGGCAGTTATGGTTATCAAGTGCAATGCAATGTAGGCCTTTGTTTGTTCCACGCAGTGCACTTGGTTTGCACAGAATTGACCCAATTACTTTGTGCACATTGCACTAAAGGCTTGTTCTTACTTCACTCATTTAACCTTTTGAGTGCCAGGGAGGTATCTAATGCAATGGATACTCTCTGGTATGCCAAGGGTTAAACTACAGTAAGTCAGTGAAAGTCAGTGGGGCTGTAGTGAAAAACTCTATATAAAAGTTTTCCAATGCTCTGTTTCTGAATTCACATGTGTAACTGCGATAAGGAGAACAGAATGAAAAGTAACATCTCTACCTCATCATGAACTTTAACCCTTTGAGTACCAGAGAGGTATCAAATGCATTGCATTGTGTGAGATACCGCTCTGGCACTCAGAGGGTTAAATCTGAAGAGTCTCAGTTAATATTCACTTGAATGCTTGAGTGCTAGAGAGGTATTCAGTGTATTACATAGTAACATAGTTGACAAGGCTGAAAAAAGACATGCGTCCATCAAGTCCAGCCCATGTTGTATTGATCCAGAGGATGGCAAAAGAAAAAACAAAACAAAAAAAAAAACAATGAAGCCATTTCCAATTAAGCCCCAAGTGGGTAAAATAATTACTTCCTGACTCCAAATGGCAGTCGGTTATTTCCCAGGATCAACAGTCTATCTGCATTGAAGGCATCTGTCATAATTCTCAAAATTGTTCTGTGCTAGATAGGTATCCATTGCTTTTTTGAAAGCAGTTACAGTGTCTGAAAGCACAAGCTTTACCACCCTTACTGTAAAAAAACCCTGTCTTTGTTATAGTTGAAAGCACCTTTTTTCTAATCCTAATGGATGATCTCTCTTTCTTAGCTCAGCTCTTTGCATAAATAATTAATTGGATAGTTCTTGTATTGATCTTGAATATATATGTAAATGGTAATCACATTACCACTTAGATGTAAACAAGCCCAGTTTGGCTAGTCCCTCTTTATAACTAAGATCCTCCAATCCCTTTATCAGTCTTGTTGCACGTCTCTGTGCTTTTTCCAGTTCAATAATGTATTTTTTAAGAACTGGCACCGAAAACTGTACTCCACATTCTAGGTGAGGCCTTACCAAAGATTTATGTTACAAAGAGATGGATACCCCTCTGGGGCTTTGTTTCTATGTCCAATACGTTGGATACCACTATAGTACAGAACTGAGTAATAAACTGATTTTCATTATGTATGTAACCCCCTTGTAAGCTGGAGAGGTCTCCGATGCAGAGACTTCTCCATTATCCAAGGGGTTAGATTTATTGACTCATGCAAATGGATACTAATTGGCGCCATGCGGTAAGCTCATTGTAAATATATGTATGTGCTTTTAGTGCAGGCATACCTCTGCGTCGTAATCCCAGAGCTGATTTCCCCTCATGTGGTGGCACTTCAGCATGATAACTGGTCCATTGAGTCTAGATACATCCAGACATAAATCATCTGTACGAATCTCCTTGTCAGCCGTATATGAAAAAACCTGTAAAATGTAATTGGTTTATAGTCATCATCAGAACAATTCATGCAATTATTTCAAATGTTGATTTCAAATTGAAATGTCATATGTAAGACAAGTACTTAAAAGTTTAAAGGGAAAATATACCCATAGCCAGGACTAAGGAGAGGCAAATAGAGTTCTTATTCATCGAGCTGCTATCAAAGTGCATATTACTCTATCATTGTCTGTAATGTCTGCACTTAATTTGTGCTGCACTATGAGCCACGTGTCCCCTGAAATGGCCGAAGCACAGACAACAGAGTGAACGAAGCTGTCACTAAAGTGCAATGCATTGTGGGTCTTATGTTTTACAGTGGCACAAGATATAAGCTTGATCTGGCATATCAACCTTTGAGTGCCAGAGGGGTATGCAACACATTGTTTTGCTGTGACTAAAGTGCAATGCATTGCGGGTCTCATGTTTTACAGTGGCACAAGATATAAGCTTGATCTGGTATTTTAAAAGTAGAACAAACAGAAGGTACTCCTAGTGCAATATCATAACTATAAGGACTGTGATACCAAATACCACCACCAGCTGATGTACTTCTACTCACAGAAGCAGTGTCTGGACTCAACAAATATGTGTTGTCTGGAAGAAAAGTAGATGGGATCATTATACTGCCCCAACCACTGTGTCCACTTGGTTATGAGAGTTCAGTCTCTCCGTATCTCTCATAGACAGCTCTCACCACATTCAGGAGTATTATGCAAAGAGAGAAGAAACACACAAGGGTACCCAATAGTGCCTTATCATTAATAATAAAATGTGCTGTAAATAAAGCCAAAATAATCACATATAAAATGGTTGAAAGGGGGTTTATCAGGGGAGGGCTGGCCTGGGGGGCAGAGGAGCAATTGCCTCCTGGGCCAGTCATATGTCTGGGCTGGTGGACCACTCCTGCTAGTTTCTGCAATTGTAGCTACACTAGTGATCCCACAGAACTTACAATTGAAATTGAGCTACAATCCAAGTGGAGCTACAATAGTAGCACAACCCATTTCTCTTGTAAGTTCTATAGTATTTCTAGTGCAGCATTACTTACACTGTAAACTCTGTACTTGCACCAGTGTAACCACATTTCAGTTGTAAGCTTTGTGGTATTGCTTGCCTTACTTCACTAACCCTTTGAGTGACAGAGGGGTATGCCACGCATTTCGAAGCAATGCGTGGCATACCCCTCTGGCACTCAAAGGGTTAATGTCAATTTTAAAATTAACAAAAGGGGGTGGGCTGGGACAGGGGGCTGGAACAATAGTAAAATTGGGCCGCTCAATTTTAGTTGCCCTCCAGGCAACAAGTTGCCAGCCCTCCCCTGGGGTTTATACCTATCTCTGATCAGGTACACAGGTAAATGCTGGATGGGAAGATGCTTTTCTGCCACTCAAAATGATCTAAAAGTATTCCTTTATTTAGGATAAGACTGTCAGTGTAACAATGCACTTGTCATATATTGTCAGCGTTTCAGAGTAACCTGCTTTGTTAAGACTTCATGGCACAAGAATAAAATCTGAAAAGAACAGTGTACAAACATCCCCCCCCCCCCGGTAAATATCCCAGCCCTGAGTGTTCATTGGCTAAATGGAAAACATTGTAGAAAACTGCATGTATACATTCATTAGTAATGCACAAATAAATAATCAATTCATAATTAAAATAATTTTAACAATAAACGTCCTAAAATGCCATTATTTATTTTAACTAAACTAATCACAAGATCTTGATCTCTTACACCTGCAAGTAGAATGATACTTGCTAAGACTCCCTGGGTCCCAAATCTCAGTAGGTAAATCCTATAAGGAACAGGCAACTATAGCAAAGATTTTTCACTATTATAATAACAATTAGGAATACAACTATGTTTCTTGCCTTAGTGTGGTATCTCTCTTTTGCATTGGTCTCATGTGGTTAAACCTGGAAATCCGGGTATCAAGGCACGTTGCTGGAATACCAAACAACGGTGGAACATCACGCAACAGAATTATCGCTAAGGGGTACTCTAGTGACTACTAGTGGATGTATACAATTATACACACAATTTTCTACAATTTTTTGTTCAGCCAATGAATGCTGAGGGAGAGGATATTCTTATCTGTTTTTATGCTTGCAATGAAGTCTTTACAAAGCAAGTTACTGTGAAACGTGTTGACAATATATGGCAATTGCATTGTCACACTGACAATTGTATTGTACTAAAGGAATCCTATATAATAATTTGCTAAAACTCGTGTAACGATGCAGTCATGCCCAGTAAAGACTGCCAGTGATGAGGCTGATACAGAGCGGGCCGCTCCGAAGGAGCATCCAGCTCTGTATCAGCCGCGGTGTGGGCACTCTCTACTGTGCATGACTGCCCCGCGACCGGCTGGCAGTGGCACCGTGGCCCGTGTAACGGGCTCTTCAACTAGTATTTTATAATATCTAGAGAGGTGGAACAACGTCTTCTCTTCCAGTGTTCGTCCGTGTACTTGAGCAGGTGGGAATATCTCTACAGGAGATTTATGTTAGGAGGTATAAACCCCCTTTCAACCACTTCATATGTGAGTATTTTGGTTTATTTACTGCACATTTTATTATCAATGATAAGGCACTACTGGGTGCTTTCATGTGTTTTCTTTGATCTGGTATTTTGTTGCTCAGAGCAAGCTTACACAGAGGCAGATGTACTAAGAAGATGATGCAGTTCTGCTGCATATTTACTGTACAATAGGAAGCAAGCAGAAATTTCCCAAACTACCACTGATTTAAATGGGACTTTCAACCACTTGAATGACAGAGAGGTATTTAGAGAATTATTCACAACATGGAAAAAAGAGAGGATTACAAAGGAGCTGAAACTGGGTGCAAATTGTCACAATTTGGCAACACTGCAATCTCCTTATTTAAACTGCTGTAGATAGTTTCATATCTCAGCTGAAACACTCAATAAACTGTTTTTCATGTCAATCTTCAGCTGGTACATAACATGATGACCCAAAGAGGGAACAATTTTGAAACTGTCTTGAGAGCAAAAACAGCTTTGATTTGATCTAACACATTTCTTCATAATGAATTGTCGATGTCTCTAGACTTCAAGGTGTCAGATACTATTAACTGTCTGATACTTCAACCTGATTCTCATGTTTATAATGAACTAGGAATAAACATCTTTACAAGACCTATTTGTCAATACCCTGGAGGTTATGCACTAAGAACTGATAAAGAGGTGATAAAATGGAGATAACTTCTCCAATTATATAATTTCTCCAATATCTATGTTATTCTACAGATCCAGTGCACTAAGATCTCTCAGATTTTAGGGATCTATAGAATAACATAGGAATTGGAGAAGTTACGTCACTGCAGAAGTTATCTCCATTTTATTACTGCTTTATCACACCTTGGTGCATCCCCCCCCTTCTTATTAAGAACTAGGATTTAAGAATGGTTTGTGGATATTTAGACAGAGGTGATCTTCTAAAATGAAAGGCATCACGAAAACTCATTCTTCACTGTCAAAGTATGTTATGAATACATTTTTGAACATAATGCCATATCTCCTTAGTGTCCCTCTTAGTGACAGTCCCTCTTTAAGACCCATATCCCTCTGTCCCTCTTTCTCAACCTGGTATCCCTCTTTTTAGGACATCAGACTGTGTGGTCCGTATATAAGTATAGCACATTGCTTCACAGTAATAAAACTCACATTAATGTTTGTATACTTGTTAGTATATGTGTTTATAAAAAATCTGTGTAAATAAAATACTTTGGTCTTACCCTAAATCATCTAATCAGTTCCATAAAGAGGTGTCAATAGGTCATGAAATAACCTAAACATTCTCGGTAACACGCCACCCACCAGTGGCACCCCCAGCAATACCACATGAAAGAAAACTGTCCCTCTTTGGCTATTTGAATATTGGAAGGTATGCGATACAATATCTCACGTGGACAAGGTAATACAACTGTGGAAGGGAATTATTACTAACTAGTTTTAAAGCCCGTGTACATGGGCCAACACTGGCGGCGCTGCAGTCATGCGCAGTACTGACTGCCCGTGCACAGAGAGGAGGTGCGCAGAGAGGACTCAGGTCTGAATTTGGAGCTCCCCACTCCGTATCCGCCCCGGCGCAGGTAGTCTGTACTGCGGATGACTGCAACGCGCTCAGCCATCTCTACTGAGCACGACGGCTTCTGACAAACATTCTTAGCGAATTATAATTTAGGATATGGATAAGGCTGGACTGCTGGAGTGGGTGAAATACTAGCAATACAACCTATATGAGACAATCAGGTTACTATTACATGAGCCTGCAAATTATTATATGGGAGCAGCAGTGCAATATGCAATTAACCCTTTGAGTGCCAGAGGGATGTGAAGCAATGTGTTGCTTACACCTCTGGCACTCAAAGAGTTAAACGTGACCAGCAGGGCAATACACCAACCAATAGTTTTATAGTGTATTTCTCTGCTGGCCTCACATAATACAAAGTTAACCATTTGAGTACTGGAGGCCTGTGTAACAGTTTGAAGAGTAATCTGTTGCACACCCTTCAGACACTCAAAGTGTTAAACAAACAGTAAACTTTTGCATTGCCAGCATTTGACTGATGATTCTGAACTGGCTGCATCTCAGATGCATAGTGATAGACATATTTACCCCCAAGGCATACAGCACACCCCTCTGGGGAGCAGGGGCATTTATTTAAAACACTGTAGCTTGTGGTAACACCTGTCTATTTGCAAATCACCTCTTTAGCTTCACCATCCCCATTGATATAAATGGGACTTTTAATTAACACCTTGCATGCTAGTGAGGCAGGGATGGATTTCCCAGCAGACAACTGCCTAGAGCTCTAGATTTTGAGGGGTGCCTCAGCTGTGTTGACCACACCCACAATCTGAATTGTGGGTGTGGACAGAACAATCTTAGTATCCCTGCATCAGTTTTATAGAGCATTAGAGGTTGGAGATCACAACCAGGCAGTTAAAGTTTTTTTGTTGAGGGGTCGGGGTTGTGTGAAGAGTGGGGTGTGTGGCCATGGGTGGAGCTAAAGAAGCCTAGAGTGCCTTGCCTAGGGGACCCTGGGATGTAAATCCAGCCCTTTAGCAAGGCATGCTAGTTGGAGATCTTTCTATTATTCAAGGGTCAAAAAGCTCCATTAAAATCAATGGAAATTCGGGGAATTGCTCTCTGTCCCCTATGGAGCAGACGGTTTGTCCTAGAATCATTTCACTTTGGATTTATGACTAAAGTCCAAAGTTTGGAAACCATTGCACCTTCAGATGAGTTTTCCTGATAGTAAATTCCATCGATGTGGTTACCATGGGAATCATGAGCACTAAACTAAAAATAGAAACATTAAAACAAAAAGCTAGAAATGTTCAATACTGCAGATTAATATGAATTTTTGTGCACATGACATGGTGAGATGGCTTCTTTAACCCTTTGAATGGCAGAGGGGAAAGCAACGTATTGTTTTGCAATGCGTTGCATGCCCTTCTGGTACTCAAAGGGTTAATGGTTTTCATTTATCTTTCAGGTGCCAGAGGGGTGGGCTATATGTTGCTCGCCATTCCGTAATTGAAAGGGTTAACCCTCTGAGTGCCAGAGAGGTATCCAACGCATTGTATAGCTATACGTTGGATGCCTCTTTGACACGTTAATGGTTATAGAAGAAGTGTTCAGCCATCTTGTATTAATACTAATAGACCATTCTAAATGTGCAATAGTAATGAAATGCTATGTAATCAGAAGTTACGTATTATCAGCCTAGTAATAAAAATTGCCATGGAAAATAGATATAATAAAGGGGAACTTTCACCCCAATTTAACTTCATCTGTATAGAATCCTCAGATGCCGTGTGACATAACACAGCTTTTTTTTCCAGAAATCATTATATGAGCCATTTCCTGAAACTAGCCCTGTGCAGAACAAGTTGTATCGCACAATTTTTAATTTTTTCCTCTCTTAACCCTTTGAATGCCAGAGGGGCATGCAACACATTGCTTTGCAATGCGTTCCATACCACTCTGGCACTCAAAAGGTTAAACAAAAAGGGGCAGTTTTTTAACAGGAACGTCATCAGATGTTGTTCAGAGAGGAATTGCCTGGCACTTCGTGGCTGGACTACCTTTTAGTAGGATCAGTATGATGTGCTTCAGGATATTTTCTCTCTGTGAAAGGCACTAGTGAGCTAAAAGAGATTGCACCCTGGGTAGGAGGCTTATCCTATAGAGCCTCATCACTTTGAGGGCAGGCTCGTTCCTAGTTCAGCATCTCTGACTAGCTCTTTTGCATATGCAAATTGCCCTTGGGACTAGTCACCCTAATGGTAACAGGGTAATCCAGACGTGGACCCCTTGCTCACAGTGCCTAGAGAGATCAGCTGCACCTCACTGTTGAGGCCCAACAAGGCCGAAACGTACGTCTGGGGTTGGCTGCTTCTCTTGTTCAGGGGGGATTTGCCTGGCACTTCGTGGCTGGACTGCCTTTTGGTAGGATCAGTATGATGTGCTTCAGGATATTATCTCTCTGTGAAAGGCACTAGTGAGCTAAAAGAGATTGCACCCTGGGTAGGATATTTATCCTATAGAGCCTCATCACTTTGAGGGCAGGCTTGTTCCTAGTTGAGCGTCTCTGATTAGCTCTTTTGTAAATTCTTTAAATGCCAGAGGGGTATCCAAAACTTATGAGCCTAGTGCTGCATGTGGCCCACAGTGGATTTTCCTTAAAGACACAGCCTGTGCCATAGTACAGTGGGCATGCAAGATAATTCCCTCAAACACATCACACACACAACCCTAATTTCACCCCAAAATTCACATACTGTATGTATATGATTATAATATTCAACTTTAAACCATTGGGTGCTAGAGAGGATTCCAACACATTGCAAAGCTGTGTTTTCAGATACTGCAGAGGCTTTGAAAAAAGTATTGGACACCTTTTCAAGCTCAGAACATCATTGAGAATTATGTTGGTTTAAATGAAGATATGATGTAGATCCAGGGGATATCTGACTGTCTGTGTAGGGCAGAATACAAGAGTGGAGCATTAGCTATTTTCTGAAAGCAATAAATTTGTGTAACTTTGTGAGTGTTCACATTTTGATGCAAGAACCATACTGATGCCTTGATGCTGAATAGCACATGCTCCTAAACTAACAGCACAGTTAATACTTGCTCCTAAACTAACAATGCAGTTAGTACATGCTCCTAAACTAACAGCACAGTTAGCACATACTCCTAAATTAACAGCACCATTAGCACATGCTCCTAAATTAACAGTGCAGTTAGCACATGCTCCTAAATTAACACCGCAGATAGTACACACACCTAAATTACCAGCGCAGTTAGTACATACTCCTAAATTAACAGCACCGTTAGCACATGCACCTAAATTAACAGTGCAGTTAGTACATACTCCTAAATTAACAGCACCGTTAGCACATGCTCCTAAATTAACAGTGCAGTTAGTACATACTCCTAAATTAACAGTGCAGTTAGCACATGCTCCTAAATTAACACCGCAGTTAGTACATGCACCTAAATTACCAGCGCAGTTAGTACATACTCCTAAATTAACAGCACCGTTAGCACATGCTCCTAAATTAACAGTGCAGTTAGTACATACTCCTAGATTAACATCACCGTTAGCACATGCTCCTAAATTACCAGTGCAGTTAGTACATGCTCCTAAATTAACAGCGCAGTTAGTACATACTCCTAAATTAACAGTGCAGTTAGCACATGCTCCTAAATTAACAGTGCAGTTAGTACATGCTCCTAAATTAACAGTGCAGTTAGTATATGCTCCTAACTAACAGCACAGTTAGCACATACTTGTAAATTAACTGTAACGTTAACCAGACCATTGAAAATGTGCACTAACTGCTTTTCTGAATTAGGCACAATCAATAATCTTCTGACAAAATGAAGGACATTTTGGTCACGCCCACTTTTAAAAATTACATTCACTAAAAAAAGTTATTTCATAAAAAAAGTGCAAATCAGTAACTGGCGATCATTTTACCATGAAAAGTACATTGTATATATAGTGACTGTGCACACTTCTTGCATTCCATCCTATGTTATGTTACTACATACTGCACTGGTGGATTTGTACACTGTCCTTATTGTGGCAGCTGGTGTGAATGTATGAATCTGTCAGGAAAGTTTCACTTGCCTTCAATGTCAGCGGCTGTGCTTCAGGGTATACAAGCAGATGTATTCCTCAGTCTAGATCACTAACACCCGCAAGTCTTACATTTGTCCCAGAGCAACTAGAGGAAATTGATTAAAGTTACACCATTTCCTCCTCACATTGTTAAATACATGGCCTTAACCCCTCGAAGACCAGGGGAGGTGATCTTTAAGAATGGCAAAAAGATAAAATGTATGCATGCAAATGCTCGCAGTCTGGCTGGTAAGATGGGGGAACTAGAAATGATTGCAGTACATGAGCAGTATGATCTGATTGGAGTGTCTGAAACCTGGTTAGATGATACGTATGACTTGGCAGTCAATCTAGAGGGTTATTCACTTTTTAGGAGGGACAGGGTTAATAAAAGGGGAGGAGGGGTATGCCTATATGTAAAGCAGGCCTTAAAACCTAGTTTAAGGGAAGATATAAATGAAGGGTCCAATGAAAAGGTAGAGGCCTTGTGGGTTGAAATACACACTGGGGGCACACATAATAAAAAGATATTGGTGGGGGTTTGCTACAAGCCACCTAATGTTGGGGAGTTGGAGGAAGCCCAGCTTTTACTGCAAATGGAAAAGGCTGCTAGGTCAGCAAAGGTAATTATAATGGGAGATTTCAACTACCCTGAAATTGACTGGAGCAATATGACTTCAGGCACAACAAAGGGAAATATTTTTCTAAGTATGATAAATGATAATTTTATGTCCCAACTAGTAGAGGAGCCAACTAGAAAAGAGGCCTTGCTTGACCTAGTGCTCTCAAACGATTCTGACATTGTAAACAGTGTGCAGGTAAGGGAACATTTGGGCAGCAGTGACCATAATATTGTATCCTTTGAAGTTTGTTATGAGAAACCCAATAGCAAGAGTTTAACCAAAACATTCAATTTCAAAAAGGCTAATTTTACAAAGTTAAAAGAAGCTTTAAAGGATATCCAGTGGGATGTAATTTTCAAAGATAAAAATGCACAAGAGTCATGGAATGTATTTAAAATGCTCTTGGGCAAATATACACGTCAATATATACCATTGGGGAATAAGCACAAGAGAAGTAAAGCAAAACCAATGTGGATTAATAATGTGGTTAGCAGGGAAATGAGAAATAAAAAGCAGGCTTTTAAGGTGTTTAAGTCAAATGGGTCAGATGCATCATTTAAAAAATATAAAGAATGTAATAAAATCTGCAAACA
Organism: Rhinophrynus dorsalis; assembly: GCA_037306005.1. Taxonomy (NCBI): domain Eukaryota; kingdom Metazoa; phylum Chordata; class Amphibia; order Anura; family Rhinophrynidae; genus Rhinophrynus; species Rhinophrynus dorsalis. The sequence goes on from CM074725.1 coordinate 212,214,443, forward strand.
AGCAATTAAGCTAGCTAAAATAGAAAATGAGCGAAACATTGCAAACGAGAGCAAGAAAAACCCTAAACAATTCTACAAGTATATTAACAACAAAAAAGTTAAGGTTGATATTGGTCCTCTTAGGACTGAAACAGGTGAATTGATTAGTGAGGATAAAGCTATGGCTGAGACCCTAAATACGTTCTTTGCTTCAGTATATACAAAGGAAGCAGAAATGACAAGCTATGGGCAAACAGACAAAACCATGGAATTTCCTCCAACATCTACATGGCTTACTGAGGACAAGGTCCAAAAGAGACTGGAAAGGGTTATAGTGAATAAAGCGCCTGGACCGGACGGTATACACCCAAGGGTACTTAAGGAACTTAGTTCAGTAATAGCAAAACCATTATACTTAATATTTATTGATTCGCTTTCATCAGGCATAGTGCCCTGTGATTGGAGGAAAGCTGATGTAGTTCCATTGTTTAAAAAGGGAGCAAGATCCAAACCAGGAAATTATAGACCTGTGAGCTTGACTTCCATAGTGGGTAAGATACTAGAAGGGTTATTAACTGATAGTATTCAGAACTATGTGAAGACAAACAATATCATTAGTAGGAATCAGCATGGTTTCATGAAGAACAGATCATGTCAGACTAATTTACTTGCATTTTATGAAAGAGTGAGTAGTAATTTGGACAGGGGAATTGCTGTTGATGTAGTATACTTGGATTTTGCAAAAGCCTTTGACACAGTGCCTCACAACAGGTTACTGCATAAATTAAAAGGCTTCGGTTTGGGTGGTGGTATCTGTACATGGATTGAGAACTGGTTAAATGATAGATGGCAGAGAGTTGTTGTAAATGGAACTTTTTCAAATTGGTCTAGGGTTATAAGTGGGGTACCGCAGGGTTCAGTCCTGGGCCCAATGCTTTTTAATTTGTTTATTAATGATCTAGAAGTGGGAATTGAAAGTAGCATCTCAATCTTTGCTGATGACACTAAGCTATGTAAGGAAATACATACAGAGCTCGATGTTTTTTCCCTACAGAAGGATTTAGATAAACTAAGTGAATGGGCAGAAAAGTGGCAGATGTCATTTAATGTAGATAAATGTAAGGTTATGCATTTGGGTTGTAGAAACAAACTTGCTACATATACTCTAAATGGGAAACAACTTGGGAAATCCTCATTAGAGAAAGATTTAGGTGTACTGATAGACAATAGACTTCACAGCAGTGTGCAGAGTCACTCAGCTGCTGCAAGAGCAAATAGAGTACTAGCCTGCATAAAAAGAGGTGTAGAAGCAAGGGATGCTAATATTATCCTACCTCTGTATAAATCCTTGGTTAGGCCTCATCTAGAATATGGAGTACAATTTTGGGCGCCTGTTCTAAAAAAAGACATTACTGAACTGGAAAAGGTGCAGAGACGTGCAACAAAACTGATAAAGGGATTGGAGGATCTGAGTTACAAAGAGAGACTAGCCAAACTGGGTTTGTTTACATTAGAAAAGAGACGTCTAAGGGGTGATATGATTACCATTTACAAATACATTCAAGGCCAATACAAAGAACTATCCAATGAATTATTTATGCAAAGAGCTGAGCTAAGAACAAGAGGTCATCCATTAAGACTTGAGGAAAGGCGCTTTCGACTAAAACACAGGCAGGGATTCTTTACAGTAAGGGCGGTAAGGCTATGGAATTCTTTGCCTCGGGATGCTGTGCTTGCAGATAATGTAACTGCATTCAAAAAAGCAATGGATGCCTATCTAGCACAGAACAATATTGACAGTTATGACAGATGGCTTCAAAGCAAATAGGATATTGAGCCGGGGAACTATTTGACACACACACACACACACACCTACATTGGAAATTGCTCCAGAGGGCTTTTTTGTTGCCTTCCTCTGGATCAACAGGGGTGTTATTGGCATGGGCTGGACTTGATGGACGCATGTCTTTTTTCAGCCTTATCTACTATGTTACTATGTTACTAATGCATTGCATAGCAATGAACTGCATGCCCCTCTGGTTCTCAAGGGGTTAATCAAGGTTTAGAGAAAAAGAACACCCCAAAAGTCCCCTAAACTGCCCCTCTGCCCTCTTCTTGGTGCAAGTGGATCGAAGAAGATAACTTTGGGTGTAAGTAGTTTAGAAATTTTGCAATAGGTATGCAAATGACTAGAAAACTGATTCCAGTGCCTTTTTTGCATGGAATTGTGTTTGTTCAGTCCCCTCATTATCACACAGAATTCATTTTCACCTCCAAATGCACAGAGACTTTAGAGAAGCCTTTTATGTGTGTCATAGATTCTCTGTTACTGGAGCAGTCATGGAACAGTGCCCTTGTATGTTCTATCCTCCTCCTTTCAAGGTCCCTGGTGGATCCGTCCAAGGTTATATCTCTCAAGTCTACTGTATGTTGGAAATTAATAGGCACTGTGTTTTTTCATTTGGACAGTACATACTTATGCCTTAGACAGCACAGAAAAACTGTGAAGACACAATGAGACATATTTATGTTGTATTGACAATTTCTCTCTCTCCTGTGGCTCAGAAGGTCAGGTAGCTAAAGATAAATAAATATGTAATAAGGTTTTATTATGAAAAAATAGATAGATAGATAGATAGATAGATAGATAGATAGATAGATAGATAGATGATAGATAGATAGATAGATAGATGATAGATAGATAGATGATAGATAGATAGATAGATAGATAGATAGATAGATAGATGATAGATAGATAGATAGATGATAGATAGATAGATAGATAGATAGATAGATAGATAGATAGATGATAGATAGATAGATAGATAGATAGATGATAGATAGATAGATAGATAGATAGATAGATAGATAATAGGGAAACATTAACTTATATGTCAAAAACTGCACTTCCGCCTCTATCTGCATGTACCTATGCCACCTATTCTATACTTAGACTGTAAGCTCTACAGGGCAGGTACCTTGTATCCTAATGTATAGCCCTCTTGGTGTTACCCCCACTTCAGCATTTATTGTACTCCTTCTATACTAAATGTAAACTGTAAAGTGCTAAGTACACAGATTGGATCTATATAAATAAAAAATATACATACATACATACATACATATATACATACATACATACAAGTATGCCTTTAAACAAGCTTTAAAGTTTTTTCGGAAGTAATAGTGCAATAATGTATGTAAACTGTCAGAGAAAATATATCAGTGTTTATAAATAGAAGAGGAGTGGATATTAATCTCAATAAATTAATTGCCTTAAACTGTATCACTGATAACAGACTGCACAAACAATAAGAAATCAGTGTCATTATTGATCAGTAACACAGCTTTCTATACATGGTAATTTTGTATTAGAATTGAGGGGTCAAGCTATATAATCATAGAAATGACACAGTGAGTACAATTTAATACAGGTCTGATACAATTTCACCATTTTAACCCCTTGAGTGCCAGAGAGGTGCGCAACGCATTGCACTGCAATGTGTTGCGTACCTCTCTGGCACTCAAGGGGTTAACGCTAGTCTGCTTTTAAGGGAAATGTAAACTTTTCTATGTTTCTATGAAAAATAACACTGTCATTATTTACTTATTAAGTAAAATGAGGGCTCTCTCACCGGTGACACATTTCTTAGTTCAAATTTATTACAGATTAAACAGCAATGTTTCTCTTGTGGTCATCAGGTGGTTATATCTCAATTACTATGGAGGACCTTAGTTTGTGATATATATCAGACAGTTTTTGCATTTTATGGGAGAGATGAGCCTCTAGCTAGGGTTCTCTATAGAATGTGATAATAACAACGTCACCACTTTTGAATGAAGCATCTTCCAGCATTGGTAGTACTCTTGTTGTGTTGATTTAGAACATCCCTGTAACATTTTTTTTCTTTTTACAAATAAAGATTTTATATATCCTTTATAGGGGAACTTTAATTTGTGGGCATATTTGAAAACTGAATTAAAAACTGCCTCCATGTCATATTAACCAAAGACAAGAAAATGTACAGTTGATATTCACACTTCTTTCATTGGCTAATGTATGCTAATTGGGGTACTCGTTTGGTACCAGTGAAACTTTCATATGCTAATTAAAGCGGAACTACCACCCCACATAAAGTTTCCCCCAAAGGATTACCCATCTGGTGACTAGCTGCTCAATAGCGCTAGTCACCAGAATTATTACCTCCTTATAGAGAATTCCTACCGCTCCCGGGACTGACAGCCAGGAAACAGCACAGACATCTTTCCATAGTGACGTCTGCGCTCCTGGCTGTCAGTCCCAGTTTGCTCTACGAGGCATTGCTAGGTACCGGAAGGTACCGGCAGGGACTGATAGCGCAGGCGCGCAGTCATCTTTGCATAGTGATGTCTATGTTTCCTGGATGTCAGTCCGGGGAGCAGTAGGAGTTCTCTATAAGGAGGTAATAATTATGGCAACTAGTACTATTGAGCAGCAAGTCGCCAGATGGGTAATTCTTCAGGGGAAATTTTATGTGGGGTGGTAGTTCCCCTTTAAGCCCATCAATGACATTTCATATGCTAATTAAGTATTTTCAGTGATGTGCCATATGTTAATGAAGGTCTCACTTAAGTGCCATATGCTATTGGAGCATTTCAGTGACGTGCCATATGCTAATGGAACATTTCAGTGATGTGCAATATGCTAATGAAGCTTTGAGCAGTACCTGGAAATGTTCAGTTTAATTTTGCTCAGATACAAAACTGTGAATTTTTCGTAAACTGTACATCTGCTGGGCTTTTGGTTAACATGACACACAAGCAATTTTTAATGCCATTTTCAAATATGTAAATTTGAATTAAGGTGAAAGTTCCACTATAACTCTCACTGCTCAGTAGTTTCTGGTTTGGTACAAGGAGCTCAAGTCAAAATTCAGAAGCTGAGAGATGTTAGAATTAAAATGGTGTATATTCATATGTGTGGCTGATCCTACAGATTGGAGATAAAGAATATGATAGAGTGGATAATGAGCTAGACTACAAGTAGGAACTCCTATTGGCTGGTTGGGAATGATGGGTGTGTAGTCTTCAATATCTGGAGAGACAAAAGTTGCCTACCCCTGAACTAGAGAGAATGGATCTTATGTGTAAAGGCAAAGTGCATCACTTCTGGGGCAAACAAATTGCACCATGTAGGCAAATAAACATTCATACTGATTTAAAGTAGCGTTGTTACCATGAATTCCTTCATATGTTTGAAAAAGTCCAGCAAATGTATAGTTTAGGAAAACAGTCACAGTCTTATTTCTAAGAAAAAAGAAAGTGAAAGTCTCCTGGTGCAGGATAGAGCTTAAAGGGGAACATTCACATGAAAAAAAAATTGGAGCGCTGGTTATAAGTCCTAATGCAATACCAGCGCTGGGTTTTGTTTTAAATTTACTGATCTGTGAGCCGAGATATTTATGTTTAAAAAGTGCCACTTCCGCATACTGCGGCACCCTGTATGTGCGGCACGGAGCAGCAGGACTTCCCACTTCGCTCCCAGAAGCCCCAGCGAGCGCGTTCTCGCTTCACCTCAGAGCTGTATTGTTTTGGGCTAACGTTACATCCAGCTCAGTTTGAGATGCTCAAACTGAGCTGGTTGCAACCTCCGTAGCATCTCAAACTGAGCTGGATGTAACGTTAGCCCAAAACAATACAGCTCCGAGGTGAAGCCAGAACGCGCTCGCTGGGGCTTCTGGGAGCGAAGTGGGAAGTCCTGCTGCTCCGTGCCGCACATACAGGGTGCCGCAGTATGCGGAAGTGGCACTTTTTAAACATAAATATCTCGGCTCACAGGTCAGTAAATTTAAAACAAAACCCAGTGCTGGTATTGCATTAGGACTTATAACCAGCGCTCCAATTTTTTTTTCATGTGAATGTTCCCCTTTAATTAGCACAAACACAACTAAAAGGATTCATTAGCATTTGAAACATCACTGAAAAACATAATTAGCGTATGGAACATCACTGGTACTGCAAAGGTGCTGCAATTACATAAATTACCAAGTATGAATTTCTCCTTAAAGGGATAGAAATACTTCATTTTATCTTTATTTTATTTTGTAGGCATTAAAAAAACATGAAGAACGATATAAGTCTTATCTCTCAAACCTTTATGGTTTAAGAAATATTCACAAGCAAAGTATCCCCCCCCCCCCGTTCAGCCACATCAGAAGGGAGGTGCCCAGGTAGACTGCAGAGAGGGACAATCTTCAATTAAGATAAGGGAAAAAGCTGAAAAACTTGTCAAGGGGGAAGGGCTTTCATTCTTTTCATACAAAGAAGATTGTCCCCTGCTGTTATCTGTCTGGTCTTACAACCAGATTCACATCTGAGAAGAGATGGCTTACACTAGGAAAAAGGGGCGGGAGGGGGAAACTTTGCTTGTGAATATCTCTTAAACCATAAAGGTTTGAGACATAAGACTTATATCATTCTCGTGTTTTTTTAATGCCTACAAAATAAAATAAAGTTAAAACGAAGTATTACTATCCCTTTAACTATATATTTGCTGGTCTTTTGGCTAACAGGGCACATAGGCAGTTTTTAATGAAGTATGCAAACTTGAATCAAGGTGACAGGTCTACTTTAAATGAAGTTTTTAACACTGAATGGTAGCGAGATCTGCATCTTATTGCAAAGCATGCACTGAAGACCTTTCTAGCATTCGAGAGGTTAAAATCTCCATTTAAATGGTTATTTGGGAAATGTTATTTGTCCCCTCTGGTGGAGTTGGTTTGCCCCAAAATGTGTGCACTTTTCCTTTATATATATATAAATCCCAATGAATATAGAACAGACAAGCTAGGAAAACCTAGTTATTAGGAAGGATTTGCTGTAGTAGATTTAATATAGCTGTTAGTACTGTACTCAGCATGTGAGATTATAATACTGGATGCTGATGTTGGTCAATAACAGCAACTTTAGTGGAAATTACTGTGTTGATGACATGTGGAGGTTGTGTTTGTTAGACATATATTGACTAAATGAGGTTCTTGTGTTTGTTAGGCTTTGTTAAGCATGAGACTAAAGTAGCTCTTATACTACATTAAAATTAAAATTATTCAAGCAATATTAACCCCTTACTACATTGTCTGCAAATACATAATTTGTACAGTCAAACTGATACTTATTAGTTTGTTTCCATCTTCACCTGTTTGATTTTATATTTCTATGTTTCTGACAGTAAGCTCCCTGGATTTCATTTTCCAGAAAATGTTCTGGTTGACAGACAATCAAAGCAGGACAGTGAACAATGTTACAGCCTCGCAGCACTGAACCTTCTGGGAACTATCTTGTTTATATTTTATTTTGTTACATTGCATCAGTAGACCTGCTTTCACACACACACACACACACACACACACACACACACACACACACACACACACACACACACACACACACACACACACACACACACACACACACACACACACACACACACACACACATACATACACTCCAAAATGAGAAGACAATACAGTTATGTATATTGAACCATTGTTGTTATGTACTTTGTTTTGCTTTCAGGAGATATGATGAAAAGATTTTCCTTCACCATATAAAAATATATTAATACAAATGCATCACATAAAATGGGGAATGTGAAGTTATGTTCTTATTAATTTTTATGTTCAAACCAGAAATGTAGAATAAATCACGAAAGTAAGAATATGAGGATGATTTGCTTTACCATGATTCTTCTTGATCTGAGAAGTAAACATGTACTGTTGTTTCTGGTTGTCATGGCAATAAATAAAATCTGATTCTTCTTAATAAGGAAACACTGTGTTTTCAATGCATTACCAATGAGATTATATTTCTAATTAAGATGTTAGTATTATTAAAGTCTAAAAACGGATTTTTGATGATCTAAGTCATTACGCTAGTAAATATCAGGAAACTGTGTACGTGTATATTTGTGTGTGTGTGTGCATGTGTGTCAATGTTTGTGTGTATGTGTGTGTGCGTGTGTGTGTGTGTGGCGTGTATGTGTGTGTGCATATGTGTTTGTGTGCATGTGTGTGTGTGTGTGTGTGTCAGTTTTGTAATTAGTCAATCCAAGGCATTTTTTGGGGACCCTAACATAGAAAAATATTCTCCCAGAGATGTAACTAGAACCTACTGGCCTTTACAACTGATAGCCCTTGGGTGCTGCGTCCACCACATCTGCATTCTGCTCCCTCTGTAATGACCCCATGTGTGTGTAAAGATATTTTAGTATTTGTGTGCATAGGGCCAAATTTACATCCAAAGCACACCTAGGCAGGAAACGATAAGTGCCCTTAGCTCCATCAATGTCAACAACCCAATACCTCACATGACATGCCCCCAGTCCCATCCACTGTTTCCTGGTACATAAAAATACCCTTGGCCTATAATAAGCAAAAACGAGAAAAAAAAGTTTACCCTTGGTTGCTAGAGAGATCTCCAGTGCACTGCAAAGCAATGAATTGGGGATCTCTCTAGTATCCATGGAGTTAAATAATAGCCTGTAAACTGGTATAAAACTGGTGCGGGGACATTTGATTTCTCTGGACACACCCACAATTCATATGTGGGTGTGTCCAGTACAGCTATAACTCTAAACAGTTGCATACTCCACCTGTTGGGAAATCTGGGACCTGCTAAGGTGCCTTGTCTGGGGGAGCTTCAGCTGTCAGTCTGGCATAAGTCACAATATATTCAAACTCAATATCCCCACGCTCTAAAATAATATACAATATGACAATGCAGGGACAGAGAAGAAAATATATAACATGTATACAATGAATATACTATGTGTACAGTAATATATAATTAATAATAAAAATGAAAAACCATTGATTACAGTAGGGTAATAGGGTAATGTAGGGATCAATTGTATAAATAAGATAACTAATAATCACAAATAACCTCCGCTAATAAAGAACAAATATGGTCACTAGATTATTCAAATACTATAAAGAAATATTTGCCTCTTCAATTTTGAGTGGGTTTTTGCATTGTTACTCCTGTGTGTGTATATCTAGTGTGTTCTTCTTTCTATTTGCGGATTTCCGGGCTTCTTTTTTAATCTATGTGACCCGGGTGGCCGCACAATAGAACACATATGGCTATTTCATATTGAAGATACATTTGTGTTCACTAGCAATAGATTGTTTTATATATATAATCATATTATATAAAAGGCCAGAATGTTTGTCCGATGCAGTCATGTGCAGTAGAGACTGCCAGAGCGCACAGAATGCCCAACATTCTGTACATTCTGTACTGCATCACGTGTGCCGCCAGTGAGGAGGCGGCAATATGCAGCGCAGGACCGGCCTCTTTACCTTACCGGACCTTGGCCCGTGTACATGGGCTTTTAAACTAGTTTGATTATATTATCCACGTGTGTTTCCTGACACTGCAGTTTTTTGGGTTTTTTTTACTCCACTGGTCAGAAACTCGCAGACCCGTGTGTGGTGAGGAGGAGGGGTCTCCTTCCATTTGTGTTTTTCAGGGTTTCGATGTATATTACAGAGGGATCCCGAATTATATAATTTTTGGGTGGGTGTCCCTACTCCTCTCCGGGTTCTGTCGGTGTATAGTTTACTGTATTCCAGCGGAGTTATAACTCTGCAGGTGGGAAGATGCTTGAGGTTCTTTTTAGTATTTGAATAATCTAGTTCTTTATTAATGGAGGTTATTTGTGATTATTAGTTATCTTATTTATACATTTGATCCCTACATTATTGTGATGGTATTATAATCAATGTTTTTTCATTTTATTATTAACTAGTTGAAGAGCACATTACACAGGCCACAGTGCCACTGCCAGCTGGTCGCGGGGAAGTCATGCACAGTAGAGACTGCCCACGTCGCGGCTGATACAGAGCTGGACACGCCTTCGGAGCTCCCCGCTCTGTATCAGCCTCGTCATGGGCAGTCTCTACTGCGCATGACTGCAGCACGCGTAGCAGTCTCTACTGCGCATGACTGTGTCGTTACAAACTTTCTAGCGAATTATTATATAGGATTATATATCACTGTTTATCATAGTATATTCATTGTATACATATTATATATTTTCTTCTCTGTCCCTGCATTATCATACTGTATATTATTGTAGGACGTGGAAATAATGAGTTTGAATATATTTTTATTTTATAACACATAAAGTGGTGGTGTTAGTTTATATTCTGTTGCTGCCCTTTTACATAATATTTTATTTATTTTTATAATAGGCCGATAATATTTTCTATACTTTAGTGTGACGTATTAAGTTTATATTCGTCTAAATCACAATATATCTGATTCAAAACACCCTGCCCAGCCTCTAGAAAATGCAAAGACCTCTATATACCATTAACTCTTTGAGTGCCAGACGTATACCCAGTGCATTGTTTTTCAATATGTTGTATACCCCTCTGGCATTCAAAGGGTTAATGATTCTTGAAGTTATGTATCAATTTCACCATTCTAATGCTGTGTATTTCAGCATACACTGCCTGATGTGTATTGCTAGTTTCAAGATTTTTAAGGCACCTGACTATATCTCAGTCAAATCTAAGCACAAAATATCTTTTTATAGATCGTGTTCCCATGGTAGCTACCTGGAGCAGACCGAAATTCAGATCATAATCTCACTTTTGGCTTGCTCTGTCAGAATGAGCACTCAGGTGATGATCATTACAGGTGCTTGAGCTGTCAGTGTGCTGCACCTTTAATCTTTGAAATGTTTTGTTCTACAAGGGTAATAAAGGTATGGCTGCCTCCAGAACAAAGGCCGTTACTAATGGCATTCACTATGTGAGTCCAATTACCTGCCTGCTCAGTCATTTGTATTGCTGCCTGGATGACTGATCTGTTTATTACTTATAGAGTTTTGTGTCTTTTTTTTTGTCTTGAAAAGCACATTATTATATTTTAGTGGGGTTACAGGCCATAGGTTCAAAATAAACATAAAGTTAACGGAACACAAATACGTCCACATAAAAAGTATTAACCAGTTGAGTGCCAGGGTGTTTAAATGGGGTGGTTTAAATGTGTCTCCAACACATTGCTTCACCAGTAGATTAACCCCTTTGATGCTAGATAGGTCTAACGTGTTAGGCAACTCTGTAGCAGGGATGTGAAAGTAAAGTAGTATATCAAAAACTGACTGTAGCAATGGTTGATGCAGCATGCGCAGTCAAAGATTATGATGATCCCTCTCCTCCAAAGTAGGATGCAGTTTGTCAAGGTCCCAGCAAAACCTCCAGCACCACCAGTGCCAGTACACATAAAGAATAATAAAAGAAGACACTGAAGATGACAACAAGTTTCATTCAAGTGTTGATGATGGCATAATAGAGGAAAGTTTAGCAGCTGAACAGCCTGGTGCATCAGAAAGTGAGACAAACAAGCACCAAAACACCTGTCCTCAAAGTAGTAGGGAACTATGTTACAGCAAAAGTAAAAATAAATTGTTTGAGACCTCTAAAAGCTTAGAGGAATATAAGGGTAGTGAGCAAGAATTGTCAGGTGATGCTGATGCTGCTGAGATGACCTAATGGTGACTGATGATGATGCAGATCTAGAATATATTCCTCCAGCATCCTTCTCTTGCTCAGATACAGATGAAGTTGAGAGTGATGATGATGACAGGGCTATAAGGTTAGCAGAAAGTCAAAGGCTGTATCTTCTAGCACTTTTAGGCAGCACTGTGCATGTCTATAAACTGTTTGAGAAAGCCATTGGAAAGTCTGACCCTGGACAAGCAAAGATGTCAAAAAGTACACAGTCACCCAATCTGTCACCATCAGCATCATCACCTCTTCAAAGTCCAAGCCCCCAGCAGCGGCAACAACAACAGCAACACAGGTTATTAACATGCACAATGTTAGATGACGAGTGCCTCTCTGCTGCTGTAAGTGCTGCACCTTTGACACCTAGTAGTAGTGGCAGTAGAACTGCATTAACATCTAGCCCCAGTAGTAGTAGTAGCAGCATGCACTTCAGTCCATGAAGTCCACAGTTTGGAAATACTTCACTCAGAATCCTCAAACTAAGCATGTTGCTATCTGTTGACTGCGCAAAAAGCCAGTGAGCAGGGGGAAATCAGACTCACACCTAGGCACCTCCTCTATGAGATCCCACCTGAAGCACAACCACAGGTCTGATTGGGAGACACACTATCAGCAGGAAAAAGGTGTCACAACTAGCAGCAGCAGAAGCACTCTAAAAAAGTTCCCAGGGATCTAGGGCAGAAAAAAGAAGTAGTCAAGTTATTTATGTGTCAGAGAGTGTGTTACTGCCAACAGTTAGTTCACTCCAAATAATACCTATGGCTCCTGCTGCAGAGGAGTATGATGACTCTGGCTTTGCTGTTGGAGATGGCAAGAGTTACAGACTGCCTACACATGCTGCCTCTACCGCCACCACCTCCTCTAGTCATGTAGTTAAAGCAATAAAGTTCCAGGGTTCTTCTGCCATGTTCTGCCAACCCACAATGACTGAGTTCCTGGGAAAGAGTCAAAAACTTCACAAAAAATATCCCAAAGTACGCCTTTGGAATGGCAAGGTTGCCATGATGTTGGCAGTGGACATGCTGTCATATTCTTTAGTAGAAAACCAAGGTTTCAGAGAACTGATGTCACGTGCAGCTCCATAATGGAATATCCCAAGCCACAGTTATTTTTCCAGGATGGATATGCCTGAATTGTACAAGCAGGTGGTTAGTGTGGTGGGCAAAGGGCTGAAAAGTGCATATGGCAAGAAAATCCACCTGACAACAGATATGTGCACAAGTGAGCAGAGCACAGACTATATGACTGTTACTGCTCACTGGATTTCCCTCCCAGCACCAAAAGTGGACAACACTAGCTTACAGCATGAGGTTACAGCCAGTAATCGTGCTTCTGGTTCTGGCAGTGTGATTAAAAGGCAGCAGCAGTAGCAAGATAGCCCATACCACTGTCACGCCACATTGTGCATGCAGAGTTTTGAGAGACAGTCCTACAGAGCTGTAGATGTTTTAAGTAAGCTAGACTAGGTGATAGAGGAATGGCTTGTACCCCGCTCCTTAAAAGCTGGTTTTGTGCCTGCTGATAACTGCTCCAACATAATCGCTGATTTGAGAATAAGTGGTATGGTGCATGTGCCCTGCTTTGCCCATGTGCTAAATTTAGTTGTGACCAGATTCCTGTCAGAATCTAAAACCCCCAGAAAGATCCTTACTATTGCCCGCAAAATCTGTGCCCATTTTAGTCTCTCCTACAGGACACACAACGCTCTCTATTCCATACAATAGCGTAACAACCTGACCCATCACCAGCTGAAAATGGAAGCCCCTACCAGGTGGAATTCCAGGATGTACATGCTAGAACGTTTGTACGAGCAGAATAAGGCCATTAGCGAGTACACCATGCAAAACTGGAAGGCTTTGGAGGGAGCCTTTTTTCACCTGACCAATGACAACTAGTGAGCGATGTATGTGAGCTGCTGAAACCCTTTGAGGAGGCAACCATGGCTGGTAAGTCACATTGGGGCAGGAATTAGTGAAATTCTACCACTGAAATTTTTATTGCAGAAAAAAATGAGGAGCATGGCTGAGGATTCTTACCAGAATGACAACACAGACATGCACCAGCTGGTAAATGACATGTTAGCGTGCTTTGAATAAGATCCTTGCATAATATCTATTAAAAGCAATGAGGAATACCTTCTTGCCACTTTCCTTGACCCCAGCTTCAAACATAAAATTTCTGAATTTCTGCCAAAGGGCCATAAGCAGTTTATCACAACAGGGAGTCATGATGATCAGCAGCAACTCTCTGTGGAATCGGATTCTGTCAGGGAATATCTTGACATGCTTATTGATCAAATGGAGGGTTGCATTGTGCAGGATGATAGGGAGAAAGTAGGGCACAAAAACAGTATAGTGAAAAGGAAGGCAGCAAAGCATTTCAACCAGCCGAAGCAGCTACATCATCGACCAGAATACCCCATTCGGAACACAGGGCAATTCATGGGTATCATCAGGGTGGCAAAAACCCAACCCAACATTGGTGGTGGTGGCACATCTCTTTGGGACTTGCTATGGGTTGGCAACTGACATACAGGAACACCATGTAGCTCCTAGAACTGGTCCCATTGCTTGAGAGATGGTTTCTGCATACTTGCAGGATAGCTACGTTCTAGGTACAAACAATGACCCCACGGACTACTGGCAAACAAAGCAGTGTGTGTGGCCAGCATTGACACGTACTGCAGTGGAAACCCAGCAAGCGTTGAGTCTGAGAGGGTTTTCAGTGCAGCTGGTTACATTGTCAATGACCGCAGGACGCGGCTATCAAGCAGCAATGTTAGGAAACTAACATTCTTAAAAATGAACCAACATCTCATACCATATGAATAACAGGTAGCAGAAACCACACATGACAGAGAAAGCCAGGACATACATATTAACAGCAGCACCGATAAGGAGGAGATTAACCCCTTGAATGCTACCAACATTTCCAAAGCATTATTCACATGTCTTCTACCATCCAAAGGTTAAAATGAAAGCATCAGCATTTGATCATAACAGTAACACATTAAAAACATTATTTTTATTACCATATTTTGAGTTATTTGCTATGACAGTCAGCACACTGACACATTGCAGTAAAGGGAAGTGTAATCCTTGTATGAGAGAGTGTAGAAATGTATCAAGAAAACGCAGAGGAGCCTTTCAGTATCTACTAGGACAACTGACACTTTACTGCAGAGGATTGGGTTTATATTTAACTCTTTTGGATCATCTACAAATGCAATGGAGATATCTTTAGCATCAAGGGGTTAATTCATCCAATGCATTGCAATGCATTGAATGCATCTCAAGCTCTCAGTTGTTTCACTTCCAAGTCCTTTCTGTATACGGAATCTTTAACTGATCCTTTCTGTCACTTTCTTTTTTTATTCAATTGTTTTTGCATTCTAATTCTACCTTATACATTTCACTCTTGTATCCCATCCCCTGCATTTCTAATTTATTTCACACTCACTCCCTCTCTTTATTTCTAATTACCCTCGCTGCATTATATGTAACAAGATTTTGCCAGGGATTAACTGTCCCTTGACTGTTTCACATCTCCAGACACACCTCTGTGTTGTGTGGGACTTTCCACCATATGAAGAAATTACTTAGAAAACAAGGCCTTCTTCCAGATTTCCATTAGGGTGACCACGCATCCCGGAATGCCCGGGACTGTCCTTTAATTTTGTGGTGTGTCCCGTATCCAGAATTATCCCCCACCAGGACAATAAAGAGTCCAGGAATCAATTTAAAGCAATTTCAAAGCCCTTTCTGCCAGTGGGGCCAGCATAGTGACAGCTGCCTACTGAAAGTAACATGCACGCACCCACCACCAGCCAATGAAGGGAGAGTATTTGCACAGTGTTCCTCTCCTCATTGGCTGGCTGGTCTGTGTGCGTGTGAGGTGGTATGCATCACATGCCATGTGAGTGAGCACGTCAGAGGAGATGGAGTGAGTGACAGTGTCTACAGTCTCCGGGAGCAGTGACAGGTGGCTGTGTGGAGTCAGATGAGGTTGGAAGTTAGGGGACTAGAGGACTGGAGGAAAAGTGAACAGAACAGCGCACTCTGCAGTCACAGTGAGACTGAGTCTGAGACTTGATCATTTTAATGTAAACATAGGGTGACCACATGTCCCGGAATGCAGATTGGAAATGTGGTCACCCTAATTTCCATGGGAAGCCTTTTCCACTGGCATCTTGTGTACAGCACAGAAAATTAGTGTGTGCACAAATGTGCATGTATGCGTGATGATCTCTACATACATACTGACAGATATGTGCGTGTGCCATGAAGTTATCACTACAGCACTGTAAACATGAAACAGTGATGTAAGAACACCGCATGGGAACATATCACCTGGCACTGGAACATGTCGCTGGGAGGTTTCACAACTTCTGGAGATAAGTTTCACCTGCATTTCCTCTCCATTGGAATCTTTACATAAAGACGTCCCTTTGTACACTAGGGGGAATTGCAAATGTCCGCACATCTCTACTCTATATCTATCAATAGCTGAAGAGACAATGAGGCTGATTTAGTTATATTACTGGAGCAGATCTGGAGCAAGACAAATGTAACATAGAGGGAGACAAAATTCCCCATATTCCCATTGATTTAAAGGTTTTTTTAAACCCCTTGATTGCTAGAAATGTCTCCAATGCATTGCAAAGGAATGCACTGGAGATCTCTCTAGCTTTCAAGAGGTTAAAAATTCCCCTTTAAAGAGATAGTAATGTTTCACAATAAAAGCAGCTCTAGTTAATCTTCATAGTATTTGGGCAATGGAGAGTGTTATTTCAATTCTGTCAGAGTCGTAGTTCAAGAATAATTCAATGATAAAGTATCCCCCTCCCTCCCCTTTTACTGATGTAACACTGCTCACCTCAGATCAGAAAGGTGGTGTTCAGATGGCTTGCAGAGAGGGACAATCTTCAGTGAGCATAAGGGAAAAACCTGAAAAACCTGTCAAGGGGGGCAAGGTTTTAATTGTTCTCACAGTAAGAAGACTGTCCTTTGCTGTGATCTGTCTGGTCATAACACCAGATTCCACATCTGAGGGGAGGTGGCTTACACTAGGTAAAAGGGGCGGGAGGGGGATACTTTATCATTCAATAACTCTTTAACTACAACTCTGACAGTGCTGAAAAAACACCCTCCATGGCCAAAATACTATGAAGATTAATTGGAGCTGCATTAATTTTGAAACATTACTATCCCTTTAAATCAATAGGGATTGTTCCATATCTACTTAGTATATCAGCCTAAGTGTAGACAACATTCTGTTTTAAAACCTATTGATGTCATAGGTAAGCAAACAGAGCCCCAATCTGACATTTAATGTATATTTCATGCATTGAATTTTACTGCATTTACTCTTCTAATTTGATGCTTTCTCTTTTAAGATCGTAGAAATAGAATCGTTACATCTGGTGACCTTAGAATTATAAGTAGAGTATATTTTTAGCATAGCCCCTTCAGCTAAATAGGGGCAAGCATTGCACTGTAACGCAGGGTAATACATTCCCCTCAGGCACCAAAGGGTTTAATATTTCAAGAAATGCATTTCAATGTCTAAAGGCAAATGTCCTGATGAGGATATATAAAGTGCTTTGTAGATGTATCTACTGCCATAAATAGTTTGATTAATTCCTGGAATTACTCTACATGCACAAGTGTATTATCTTGCACTGTGATGTACAGTATATATTGGTAAAAAATACCATTTTGTACTTGTGCCTTTGTCCAAGAAATAACATTCTCAATCAGTTCTTCATGTCGTGTACATAGAATCAGACTTGATTGGTTAGAAGGGCAACAGGACTTCAGACTCTGCTCACTACAAACAAACCTTAAAGGATAGTAATGTTTCATAATAAAAGCAGCTCTAATTAATCATCATAGTATTTGGACTTTGGAGAGTGTTATTTCAATTCTGTCAGAGTTGTAGTTCAAGAGTAATTCAGTGACAAAGTATCCCCCCTCCCGCCCCTTTTACTGATGTAACAATGCTCAGCCAGAGCAGAATGAAGGTGCCCAGGTAGACTGCAGAGAGGGACAATCTTCAATTAAGATAAGGGAAAAAGCTGAAAAACTTGTCAAGGGGGGCAGGGCTTTCATTGTTCTCATAGGAAGAAGATTGTCACCTTCTGTTATCTGTCTGGTCTTACAACCAGATTCCAAATCTGAGAAGAGATGGCTTACACTAGGTAAAAGGGGCAGAAGGGGAAACTACTTGTTCTCTGTAGTTGGGGAGTCTGGGGGCACTTTTGGGGAGAAGAGGTTGACCCCCAAATGCCCCAAAACTCAGTATGACTGACTGGCAAGACACAGGCAGCTGGGGTCCAATTTGCTTGCTGATCTTGCTGTTATTGTCACTTTACTGGGTAAGTCTGGGGAAAGAAGTTGTTGATTTTATTTTTCAGTTACAATTGTTTTTTGTTTTTTTTTTTGACAGGATGTGATAAGATAGGGTAGACAACTTAAAAATAATAATAATTAAAAATAAATAAATAAATAAATATTTTAGGTGTCAGACAGCTGAGTGGGAGCCTGACATGAGTTCTGTGACTGAGGCAGACTTTATAGACAGCAAACAACATTGAGAATTTTCTTGAAACCTAAGGCAAGACATCACACTCCATCAGTTGTATACTGTAGAGAGTGAAAACACACACAGTATTTGTGTAATGTCCAGCAAACGCACAAGGGGCAGAGGGAGTAGGAAAGGTTGAGCAGTGTAAGGACATGGAAGCAAAGTAGTAGCTCAACAACTAACAGAAGCCATGGTTGCTGCAATGTGTGCATTAAATAATGATGATCACTCTCCTCCCAGGGAGAATGCAGTTTGTCCAGGTCCCACCAAAAGTTCCACCACCAGTACCACCAGCGCCTCAAAGTAGTAGCAAACTTTGTGAAATAATAGTAAAAACATTGTTTGACACCTCTAAAACCTTATAGGAATATAATGGTACTTGGCGAGATGCTGATGATGACCTAATGATGACTACAACACTTCTAATGTGTGGCCCATAGCCCATTGAACTTTTAGGAGTGTTTTTACTGCTGCTAGTCATGACATCTTTAATGTGCTGGTGTTTCACCCAATCAGACCTGCAGTTGTGCTTCAGGTGGGATTTCATTGAGGATATGCCTAGAGGTGTTTCTGGTCCCTCACCCCCACCCCCTCAGAGTAAAGATAGAACATGTTTAGATTTTGGATCATTAGTGAAGTATCTCCATACTGGAGATTTCTAGACTGAGAAGTCCCTACTCCTACTCATACATGGGCAAGATTTTACAATAGTACCAGCAGTAGGTAACTGTGGTGCTACACTTTGATCAGAAGTAGTAGCACTGATTGCTAGGGTTGTGGATGTTGACGCGTTACAAATTCAAGTAATAGTGAGTGTGACAGAATGGGGGGTTGGTTTTGGAAACAGAAAAGGTGCAGATGATGAGCAAGATGATTTGTTAGAAATCATAATGGTAGTATAACATACCTGTTATACACACAATACAAAGCTGTTAGTCTATGGAGTGATGTTTAGTTTGCCTAAAATGTTATATGATATATGTCTCTGTTACTCTCAATCTCTGTTCAGGTGTAGGAATAGGATTTTGTTTACCTGTCCTTGTCACTGTCAGTGTTACTGTCTACAAATCACACCCACACCCCCTGTGACTGTCCAGAGAACCAGCTAGAACGATTAATCCTTTAATCAAGCAAATCCAGCTAACCACCTTTGTCTTTCTGCCTCCACACAATATTAACTTTTGTCAAAATTTCAACAACTTTTTCTTCCCAAAAACTGCAGTATTAATTTTTACAGTATAAAACAGGTTAGACCATTAGCATCAGAGTCGGTAGCCTGCATTAAAAGATAAAGTACACAGTGTCAGGTGAAGCACCACCACACCTCAGTGTATGCTTGACCCTCTTGTTCTTGTACTCTGTAAGTAGTTTGCAGCCAGACACAAGTGCAGCAGACAGACAGAAGTGTGTAGTTTCAAAAACTGCAGTACTTAAGTCAAGCTTGAGGTAAGCTCAGGCTATTACTATTACTTCACTCTTACTTCTCTCTTCTTTTCTATTATAGACAAAAAACTTAAAAAAAAAAAAAAAAAAAAATCTTACTATCATTCTTTAATACTGCTTATGTTGTAGTACTTGGAATTGTGTTGCATTTAGTATTTAGTTTGAATTGTGTGTTTATTTACTTTGGTTAATTTGGATCATTAGTGCTTAAGTTTGTATTTGGCTTGTTTTGGTTTCTGCATAGTGTGCATAGGTGTCTATTTGGGTGTAGCTGGTAACTGGTTTCATTAGATTAGCATAAGAAAAGGCTTGGCTCGCTTCGTTAGCGTATCAACTGCAGTAGGTGTATTTATAGGAGGTTTCAACTCTGTGAGTTTACTCTGTAAGTAGTTTGCAGCCAGACACAAGTGCAGCAGACAGACAGAAGTGTGTAGTTTCAAAAACTGCAGTACTTAAGTCAAGCTTGAGGTAAGCTCAGGCTATTACTATTACTTCACTCTTACTTCTCTCTTCTTTTCTATTATAGACAAAAAACTTAAAAAAAAAAATAAAAAATCTTACTATCATTCTTTAATACTGCTTATGTTGTAGTACTTGGAATTGTGTTGCATTTAGTATTTAGTTTGAATTGTGTGTTTATTTACTTTGGTTAATTTGGATCATTAGTGCTTAAGTTTGTATTTGGCTTGTTTTGGTTTCTGCATAGTGTGCATAGGTGTCTATTTGGGTGTAGCTGGTAACTGGTTTCATTAGATTAGCATAAGAAAAGGCTTGGCTCGCTTCGTTAGCGTATCAACTGCAGTAGGTGT
The DNA here is from genome assembly GCA_037306005.1 of Rhinophrynus dorsalis. Lineage (NCBI taxonomy): Eukaryota > Metazoa > Chordata > Amphibia > Anura > Rhinophrynidae > Rhinophrynus > Rhinophrynus dorsalis. The sequence goes on from CM074725.1 coordinate 212,234,814, forward strand.
ATTTATAGGAGGTTTCAACTCTGTGAGTTTACTCTGTAAGTAGTTTGCAGCCAGACACAAGTTCAGCAGACAGACAGAAGTGTGTAGTTTCAAAAACTGCAGTAGTTTGAAAACGGCAGGAGTTTGGTGAAGGCATTGGTTTTGTCAGTTTGGTGAGTAACTGCTTTAATTCTAAGATGTCTGGTTTGGTGCAGTGTAACACTTGTCTGGCTGTTGTGTTCCGCAGTACTCTCTGGAGTTTGGGGTGTTGTCCAGTATGTTTGCATCTGTCCACATTGTATGGTGAAATTTCCAGGCTGCAGTCTTTGGTGTGTTATCTGCAATCAAAAGAAGTGACTCTTTCCCAGCTAGAGTGTGAAGTCAAGCAACCATGTAATCCACCACCGCAGCCCCAACGGCCCATGAAGAGAAGGGCTGTGTGGAAGACAGTTGGTTCCGGGAGGTTGAGAGTTGTGGAGCAGAAGCACAAAACTGTTGGTATTTCGGTGCGTAATCCCTTTGGTGTCCTGTCTGAATTGGAAAGTGAGATTTCAGAAGATAAAAGCACAGATACTCAGGTACGGGATGTTGTGAGTCCCAAAGGAGAGAATTGTAACAAGCAGTCAGGAGCAGAAAATGGACTTAAAAAGAAGAGAAAGCATCTCCTTGTTGGTGACTCGATTGTTAGAGGTGTTGCTTTAGGGCAGAATGAGGATGGACTGGAGGAGGTGAGATGTCTTCCTGGTGCTACTGCAAGCAGGGATAAAAGACGCATCTCAAATATTGTCAAGGCTGCAACAAAGGAGACTGAAGTTGATCTGATCATTCATCTCGGTACAAACGATTTGTCCCAGAAAAGTGTTGAAGAGGTGAAAATGGAATTTCAAAGTCTCAGCCTGGAGCTGAGCAGAATGACAGACTCTATCACTTTTTCAGAGATTTTGCCAGTCCGCTCTGAAAATAGTAAGAGACTTTGTATCCTGGAGTTCAATGGTTGGCTAAGACAGTGGTGTAAAGAAGAAGGTTTTGGATTTGTCAGTCACAGTGTTAGAAGGTGGAGTTGTAAAGAAATGTTCAAGAGAGATGGTCTGCACCCGTCACACAGAGGAACTGAGGTACTTGGAGAAGAGTTCAGGTGTTTCTTGGAGAGGCATTTAAACTAGATGGAGGGGGCAGGAATTTCATTGAGAAGATTGATTTCTGTCCCCGAACAGTTTTGGTGAACCAGGGTTCTGAGTTTGTTAGTGTGATAGATACAGATGTTGGTGCACAGGAAGTTGCTGGTGCTTTACATACAGATGTTGGTGAGGTAGATGATGGTGCGGTAGATAGAGTTGTTGTTGGTGATAAATGTAATGTTCTTCGTGTAATGTGTACTAATGCTCGCAGCTTAGGCAACAAGCTCAGCGAGCTAATATCAATAGTTTGTAGAGATGACTTGGACTTGATTGTAATAACAGAGACATGGTTCAGGGACTGTAATGACTGGGAAATAGCCATTCCGGGATACACGTTGTATAGGAAAGATAGGGCTGAGAGAAGAGGGGGTGGGGTAGCCATTTATGTTAAAGATAGCATAAAATCCACAGCGATCCAGAATTCATGTAAAGAGTTGGAGACTCTCTGGATCTGTCTGCAGAATAAAAAGGGATCAGTTACAAGAATAGGTGCAGTCTACAGGCCTCCGGGGCAATCTGAAGAGCAAGACAACATGCTAGTGGACGAGATTACCCAAATGGCAGTAAAGGGAGATATAGTAGTTATGGGAGACTTCAACATGCCTGATGTTGATTGGAATATCCCTTGTGCGTCCACATGTAGAAGTAGGAGCATCGTAGAAGCCCTGACGGGGATGTCCCTAAAACAGCTGGTGAAGGCGCCAACTAGAGGGGACAATATCCTAGACTTAGTATTCACAAATGGAGACCTGGTATCTGAGGTGAAGGTGGGAGAAAATCTAGGTTCCAGTGACCACCAATGTTTGTGGTTCGGAATCCAGACTGACTACGAGAAATCCCATTCTGCAACCAAAGTATTGGACTTTAGGAAGACGAAGTTTGAGGATATGGGAGAATATGTAAAGAAAGAATTAAAAGGGTGGGATAAAACACCGAGAGTGAGTACTCAGTGGAAGACACTCAAAGAAGTCCTCTTAAAGGCAACAAGATTACATGTTAGACAAATTAGCAAGAGGAAAAGAAAGAGAAATCCACTATGGTTTACTAGAGAGGTAAGAGCTATAGTGAAAGATAAAAAGTCTGCCTATAAGAGATATAAAGAGACTGGAAGTGAAGCGGACAGAGAAGGGTATAAAACTATACAGAAGAAGACTAAACAGATGATAAATGCTGCTAAAGCCTCAAAAGAGGAAGAAATGGCCAAATCTGTTAAGAAGGGGAATAAAACCTTCTTCAGATATATCAGTGACAGGAAGAAGAAAAACTGCGGGATTACAAAAATTAACAACGGAAAAAATCAGTATATAGAAGAGGAAAAGGCGGTCGCTGACCATCTGAATAACTACTTCTGCTCAGTTTTTTCAGACGGCGGCCCTCATAATCAGAAAATGGCTGAACACAGCATTGCCTCTAGTTGTATAATTTTAGCCCCAGTGTTTTCAGAGGCCGATGTTCTAGAGGAACTTGTCCGGCTAAAGTCAAATAAAGCGATGGGTCCGGATGGAATCCACCCTAGAGTTCTTAAAGAACTCCGATCTGTCATAGTTGGCCCCCTGACTAATCTGTATAACCAGTCCCTTCTTACGGGAGAAGTTCCTGATGATTGGAGAATGGCCAATGTTGTACCCATTCACAAGAAGGGTAGTAAAGAAGAAGCTAGTAACTACAGGCCAGTCAGCCTGACATCTGTAGTGGTAAAAATGATGGAGACTCTTCTAAAGAAGAAGATAATTGACCATCTAACAAAAAACAACCTGATGGACCCAAACCAGCATGGCTTCACTGAGGGCCGATCCTGTCAGACTAATCTCATTGATTTCTTTGACTATGTAACTAAAGTGCTGGATGAAGGTGGTGCTGTGGATATCGCCTACCTGGATTTCAGTAAAGCTTTCGATACAGTTCCCCATAAAGAGCTGATAGATAAATTATCAAGAATTGGACTTAACCCCTGGATAGTTCAGTGGATCTGCAGTTGGCTGAAGGACAGAAACCAGAGGGTTGTTGTTAATGGAGTGTATTCTGAGCAGAGACTGGTTACAAGTGGAGTGCCACAAGGATCTGTTCTGGGCCCTGTTCTGTTCAACATGTTTGTAAGTGACATAAGGGAAGGCTTGGCAGGGAAGGTTTGCTTGTTTGCTGATGACACAAAAGTGTGTAATAGGGTTGATGTTCCAGGAGGTGTCTGTAATATGGAGAATGATTTGGCACTATTAGATAAGTGGTCAAAACAATGGAAACTTCAGTTCAATGTTTCCAAATGTAAAATAATGCACTTGGGGAAAAGAAACCCTCAATCTGACTATCGTATTGGCAGTTCTGTGGTAGCAAAGACTTCAGAAGAGAAGGATTTGGGGGTGGTCATCTCTGACAGCCTCAAGATGAGTAACCAATGCAACCAGGCGGTGGGGAAAGCAAATCGTATGCTTGGCTGCATAGCTAGAGGTATAACAAGCAGGAAGAGGGAGATTGTGATCCCTCTGTATAGAGCTCTAGTGAGACCACATCTGGAATACTGTGTACAGTTCTGGAGGCCTCATCTGCAAAAGGATATAACTAAAATTGAGCGGGTTCAAAGAAGAGCTACAAAAATGGTGGAAGGTCTAAAGCATAGAACTTATCAAGAACGACTCAGAGATCTAAATATGTATAGTCTGGAGGAAAGAAGAGAAAGGGGGGACATGATTGAAACCTTTAAATATGTTAAAGGACTGAACAAGGTTCAGGAGGGAAGTGTGATTAATAAGAATCTGAATACAAGAACAAGGGGGCACAATCTGAGGCTAGTTGGAGGAAAAATCAAGAAAAACATTAGAAAATATTATTTCACTGAAAGAGTAGTAGAAACTTGGAACAAACTTCCAGCAGAGGTGGTTGATAAATCCACAGTAACACAGTTTAAACATGCCTGGGATAAACATGTATCTATCCTAAGATAACAATAAAGGAATACTAAAGGGCAGACTAGATGGACCAGGTGGTCTTTTTCTGCCGTCAATCTTCTATGTTTCTATGTTTCTAGTGTGTGTATATAAGTTACACAGTAAATCAAGATGTACCTGTCAATCTTAAATGCATGATATATTTATGTCTGTCTGCATGGTATCGATCACTCATTCTCAGTAGAGTCTCAGACTCACCCAGCCAACTTATGTAGGAAGGATCACGTCACCTGCCTGTCTGACTCTGTCACTTATCATTTAAAAGATCTGTTTTGTTTTTATTTTCTCTCTAAATACACCACACCCAGAGAACAACTAGTAGTAGGTAACACCAATACTCCTACAAAACAACTCCACCTAAGTGCAGTAAACTGACACCCCCTTTTATATTCTAGCATGGTGGGAACACATGGAGGAAAATCTCTATGTGGGGAGGGGATATATTATTATCATTAATTTCAGTTCAGTTTCATTTCTGGGGAAAATGGCCTCTTCATGGGAATTCTCACAGAAGGTGAGAAGATCCATTTCTTGCATGTTTTGCTTTTAGGTTGAAAAGTTTAGCTAAACAATTACTAAATATTTCTGTATTTGATGATAAAAAACCCAAGTTGCTGCGTTCCTGTCCAGCAGCTGTTGAAGGGTACTGCAGGTAGCCTCTGTGCTTTGTTATTGTCCTTGGACCTCAGTGGGTAGTAGCTATACTCTAGGCTGTCATCTGGGGTGCAGTCCAGCTACTTCTCTCGGCACTAGTCTGACCTTGTTGGCCAGCATCTTCAATACGGCTTAGGCCACAGCAATGTAGCCTAGGGAGTAGCCATCGCCGGCCAGCGTTGAACAGTACTTTTTGCACTCTAGCATCTGGCCCACTGGGGCCTACCTTGCAGTTTACTCTTGTGTTGTTCTGTTGATGTATTTCAACAAAGTTTTATCAGGCAGCTTACACAGGACGCTGTCAGGTGTTTTTCCTTGACTGTGGAGGGTCCCTTTCCCCAATGAGTCACCTCATTGCCCGCTTTGTCCTATAGTTAAAATGGCCTCAGCCACTCTTATTTGCAAAACATTCTGAGTTGTGTAAAAAACAGAACTGACTGAAATGGTTCACTCATATCTAATCCCTGGCATAACTACAGGGGGTGCAAAGGGTGTACTTGTGATGAAGCCTAGGAGCCACAATATTCTATTTATACCCTGGGAGGATATATTTATGTTAGGTGGCTCATATAAATGTTTGCACAGGCCCAATAATGATTGCTTATGTCTCTGTCTCTGCTTCTAAATTCTACAAGGCTATGGAAACTTTTAAATACACAGCTTTGAAGCAAGCATTATTATGATTTTAAATAAAAATCAATCAATACTAAAATAAAAACATTAAACAACCATGTCAGTATTTTGCAAGATTTCAAGTATGCCTTCTTCACCACAGTGCTAAGCAATGATTTGTTTAACAGTTTCATTTTCCTGAACATCAAATGTACACTTCTAAAGCACATTTACTTTTAGAGACAAAGTGCAGAGAGTTTGATCTCTGAGAAGAAAAGAGAACATCAGTTCAAATGCCGTAGCTTTTCCTAACACAGTCAGGCAAAGCTGATGTGATTAAACAGACTTTTCTTGTTCTGTAGAGTATTATGCTGTCAAATGCGTCTAAAAAAATTTGACAGAGGTATTTCTTTTAGCTCATCACTTTGGGAATAGCCATCACATATTTATTAAACTTAGGCTTTTCTAATTGTGAAGAAAATGTCATACAGTTTTAATTATCTGTCATGACATTAATGCTGGATGTTATTTTATACGTCAATCTAAAAGTAAATTGCTTTCAAGGTCTATGGCACTGATCTGTGAGGAGATGGACTGTAGATATAGTCATTTGCTTCGTTGGCCGTATTCACCAGGCTTCAGAGGTGCAGTACTGGAACGAGCCAAGTGCTAAGTAGAAAACAAATTAAAATCCTGATTGATTTAAATGGGGATCTAAACATCTTGAATGCCCCTCTAGCATTCAAAGGGCTAACCCACTGCAATATGTGGGATACCTCTCTGACATGCAATGGGTTAAAAGCAACGGGAGTTTTGAGAATTTTGATATGTCATGTATGGTGTACTTGGTTCGCCCCAGAATTACACCTCTTTAGCTCACTGAATATGAACCTTTGTACCACTATTAGTAGGCTGACCATATTTCCTTGAGACAAAAATGGGCGGGGTGTGGGACAGACGGACAGTAAGACTCCGTCACTCAAAGTCCAATTGTTGTAAGCTGAAAGCAGTGAGAACGCATTTGCTCCATCTCTTACTAGCGGTGTTCTCTCTCTCTCTGGCCAAAAAGCTTGAGTGTTTTCCCACCTGCAGAGTTATAAATCCGCTGGAATACAGTAAACTATGCACCGACAGAACCCGAAGAGTAGGGTCACCCACCCAAATATTATATCATTCGGGATCCCTCTGTAATATACATCGAAACCCTGAAAAACACAAAGGGAAGGAGACCCCCTCCTCCTCACCACACACGGTGCTACAAGTTTCTGACCAGCGGAGTAAAAAAAAACCCAAAAAACTGCAGTGTCAGGAAACACTTGGATGATATAATATAATCAAACTAGTTTAAAAGCCCGTGTACACGGGTCAATGTCCGGTAAGATAAAGAGGCCGGTCCTGCTCTGCGTATCGCTGCCGACTCACTGGCGGTGCACACAATGTAGTCATGCGCTGTAGAGACTGCCCGAACACACAAAATGTTGGGCATTCTGTGCATTTGTTACGGTTTTCAGACACTCAGACATTGGTTAAAAGCAAAAAACACAGTTTTATTGAAAATAAACTTAAAGAACAGCGCCCCTGGGGGCCAAGACAGGTAATACAAGTAATGACAGCAATTCTGGCACAATAGAAGGGAGCTACCAGAATGGTCAGAGAGTATGTAGTACCAAGGTTTAATGCTTAGAGCAACAGTTCAGTCTCTGTGATGATAATTGACCAACGCCCAATAAGTGATATGAGTCTCTGGAAAGTGCAAGTAAAAGTGCAGAAAGCGTCTGAACTGGATCACTCTCAAGTAGCTGTATAATAGGACGCCCAAAATCCACAGCCAGATGATCAGAGCTGAGCCAATACCCCAGAGGGTGAAGAATCAGAGAGAGGCCACTGCTGGAGCAAAACCCAGAACCTGGAGCACCCTTATTATCAATAAACGAACCCTGCGTGTACCAACGGGACCTGAGCCACAAGCACCAACAAGGTGGTATAACGGAGAAACACTGCCCAAGCTGTTTGAAAGCCAATGCACTGGTAGTGCAATAGATACGTAACACAATGAGCAGTTGGCGCCAGAGCTCAGACACCCTTCCGGTGCCGACACGGAGCAACACAATGTAAGAGCAATGGAACGCCCATAAGCACCCGGAGGTGCAACCAAGGACTGAACGCACACACACTGGAAACTGCTCTGCTAGTGTAATGGATAGGCTCGGTCAAAAGGCACAGGCTCAATAAGTGTAATATAGCTCGGTAGGACACAACAAGCTTGGCAAGTGTACAGGCTCTATATCGGAGGCAACCGGTACCGCAAGGGTTAATGGCAGGTTCGGTAACAGAGGCAGCCGCTCAGCAAGGCACTATAGACTGGCTCGGTAACGGAGGCAACAGCTCAGCTAGAGAGAAGTGATAGTCAAAGCGAACAATCAACACAGTCAGAATGTCGCCGGTAGGCGACGAGATGCCACTGGAGCACAGGAACAATCAGGAAACAGGAACAACAGCCGGAACCGGGTCGAGTCACGGAGCAGGAACGTCAGCCAGAGCCGGGTCAATCACGGAGCAGGAAAGTCAGCCAGAGCCGGGTCAATCACGGAGCAGGAACGTCAGCCACAGCCGGGTCAATCATGGAGCAGGAACGTAGAAGGGTCCGACAAGCTGAGTCGGTACACAGAAGTCAGGAACACAGCAACAAATGCGCAGGAACGGGAACACCACGAAAGGGCAGTTGACAAGTACCAAAGGCCCAGTATAAAAAGGCACATCCTGGGCGGGCCAATCAGTCTCTACCAATGCACAAGTATCATCACAGTGATTGACAGCAAACACGGGGACCATGATAGCGTTCAGGCAGTATCTACTATGCATGACTGCATCGGACAAACATTCTGGCCTTTTATATTATAGGATTGTATATATAAAACAATCTATTGCTAGTGAACACAAATGTATCTTCAATATGAAATAGCCATATGTGTTCTATTGTGCTAGGCTGACCATATTTCCTTGAGACAAAAATGGGACGGGGTGAGGGAAAAATGGACAGTGGGATTCCGTCACTCAGAGTCCAAACGTAGAAATCTGCAAGTAGCGAGAATGCGTTTGCTCCGTCTCTTACTAGTGGTGTTCTCGCTCTTTGGCCAAAAAGCCTGTCCCTGAAGTAAATCAGAACTTCCTCTCTTCGTCACTCACACTAGTAGTTTCACTGTGTTTACTGTACGTATTGATTACCATAAAGTCTTATGACTCGTCATCATATCACTGTCTAAGAAACTCTATGGTAATTTACCACAGACTTGGGAGTCTTAGACAGTTATGAGTTACTAGAGTCATAAGACTCTATGGTAATCAATGTGTACAATAAAACCACAGTAAAACCACTGGTGTGACGAAAGGAAGTTCCAATGTACTTTAGTTTTTTACAAAGAATTAAAAACTATATATAAGTTATTTTTAAAAATGGGACAACATTTATATTTATATTAAAAAGAAGGGACAGTCTGGAAATATGAAAAAAAAATGGCACTGTCCCTTTTAAAATGGTACGTATGGTCAGCCTAACTATTAGTAACAGAGAAAATATGATCCTGAAGGATGGTGACACATACTAATTTAACCCTTTGAGTACCAGAGGGGTAAGCAACACATTGCAAAGCAATGAGCTGCATATCCCTCTGGCACGCAAAGGGTTAATTATGTGCATACATTCTGTTACATTTTCACAAAGATTTTGCGAGGTAGAACATTGACCAGGGAAGTGCGCGCATCTCTCTTTCTTTCTTGCAGTGTTTAGGCAATAGGGAGATATAGGGAGAAACAAAACAAGTCTGGAAGGTCTGTACTGATAACAAACAGGCTACTGGACAAAACCAAAAATGTTTTGTGAAAGAGGGGTTTTACATTTGCATTTTTGTTTGACATTTAACTCAAATAAAAACCAGGAAAAGTGATAATATGGTGCCCAGAAAGAATGATAATTTACCTTCAAATGTCAATCAGACAGTTTCCGTTCTGGGCTGCACATCTGAGCAAGGTAGGAGAACTACTTCAGTGGGTTTGGCAGGAATGACAGTTGCACGACCCCCTCTCTCACTCTCGTCACCCTTACCATCCTTTCCTTTTCCCCATCCCTTCTTTTTTTGCGAAAGTATTTTACCAGGAAGAATACACTGAGATTGTCTTTTGTTTTCAGGTATCCTGGACTCATTTTATCTACCTCAGAAGGGGGAAAGACTGAGCTGATCTTGCCGGGACTAGAACCTGCAACCTTGTGGCTTGAATAGATTCTACAGCTGGTGCATTAACCAACTGAGCCATCTCACCTTCTCCATCATATCTTCTCTCTCCCATGCCCTGGAGGTCTCTTTCCCTCATTCCCTGCCTTTCTTTTTCTCTCTCTCTTTCTCTCCTTCTCAATCTCTTTCACTGGCTTTCTCTCTCCTCACAGTAGCTTCAATGTTAATAGGGAAGAGAATTCCAAGTCTCACTCTACTCCACCCTTCAGTATAACTAGTGCTCTATAGAAGGTTTATGAACCCTGTAACCAGTCCCCATAGACAAGCATATTTCTGGAATGTTAGACATTAGAGATTTAGAGACTTAAAGACAATAATTGGTCATCGGGGTGGGAAAACAATGTTCAAAGTCAGTCAGCTTACAAGATCTAAGACAACAATGATTTATTTTTGGGAGAGCATGCCTAACAAATGAAGCCAATTTCTCCACTAACAAAAGTAATAAATCAGGATAGGAAAATTGATAGAGCTCATCTAAGTTTTAATAAGGCCCTGGAGACTGCCCATGAAAAATGGATTAACACATTGAATGTTGTGGATTGTACTGTAGAAGAGTTGAAAGGATAAAGCCTTGGTTAATGGATAGGCAAGAAGGAACTGGATAACAGAGTTCATTAGGAGGAAGGAAAGGTTACCAGCAGAGCACCTCTGGACCTTGAGCTGGTGTCCATTCTGTTTAATATATGTATTAGCAATAACACTAATGAGCTGGAAAGGAATGTATGCCTGTTTTTTAATGGAACAAAGGACTTATGTATAAAAGCGGACTGACAAAACCAATTTCCCCATATGGAACAAATAAAAATAACAACTCTGTAGCTAGAATAACCATACCCCAATCCCCAAGAGCAGGGCTGGGCTGTCCAAGTTCAGTCCTCAAGGGCCACCAACAGGCCAGGATGTAAGGATTTCCCTGATCAAGTACAGGTGAGATAATCAGTGGATCATCCTTACATCCTGGCCTGTTGGTGGTCATTGAGGGCAGAACTTGGATAGTTCTGCCCAAGAGTATAAAATAAGACAAAAAATAGATATAAAATATCCCAGCTCTATAGCGATTATAAGTGACTTAAAACCATTTATTATAAAAACATATGATAAAAAATATATCAATCAGACCAATCAAAATGGGGCCCCCATGAAAATAAATAACATCAATAAGATATATATATATAAGTTGCAAATTCCATATAACTAATCACACAAAACAATACAAAGTATATAGCAGCAATGTAAGTAAAATGGTATAGAATAGTATATAAGTATAATAAGTATAACAGTGTAGAATAGTATGATAAGTATAATAGGAACTACTATTTGCTTATACTTATCTTTGTTCTGATTGATATATTTTGTATCATTTGTTTTAATAATACATGGTTTTAAAGGAATAGTAATACTTAAGTATTACCAATCCCTATATTAAAGTCCTATTAAAAATAAACGTATTGCCCCCAGTGTCATCTCTCAAACCTTTATGGTCTGAGAGATAATCTCTCCTAAAGTTGCTCTCTCCTTCCCTCTTCCCCATATTCAGCGTTCTAGCTGACTGCAGGGAAGCCTGTTGTATGACTTTCAGGTGGCTCTCCAGCACAGCCAAGATCGCATTAATAAAAAAGAAAACTTTCACTGAAATGGTCTTCTACGTGTGCTTGGTTTGCAAACACACCTAGAAGACTGTTTTAGTGACTTTTTTTTTTTATTAATGTGATCGCGTCTCTGCGGCAGAGCCACCTGATGATCTATGACCGGATTTCCCTGCAGTCAGCTAGAATGCTGACTACAGGGAAGGGGGAGGGAGAGGGCAACTTTAGGAGCGATCATCACCGCCAAAATCAGGTGCATAACTAGAGACTGCTGGGCCCGAGTGCAATATCTGAGGCTGCCCTCCCCCCAGTTACAGACACACATGTAGACACACACATGTAGGTACACAACTAAGAGCAAAAGATGAGCAATTCTGGAGCAAACCATTTGGGTCAATTAACATTCCCCTTGATTTAAATTGGGGCTTTACATCCCTTGATTGCTGGAAAGGTGTATAAAGCATTGCAAAGCAATGTGTTGGAGCCCTTTCAAGCATTCACAGAGCTAAAAGCCCCACAAAAATATTGGGGATGTGTAATTGTCTCCATTGGTGTAGTTGGTACATTGCAAAACTGCTGCTTGTGTATTTTCTGCATATGGCCCATAGCTGTACATCTTACAATGTCGGAAGCAAAAATTCGGCTAAATAAGAGGCTTAAATCATTCACCCTTTGCGAAGCAATGCAGGGCACATCCCTCTGGTCTTTAAGGGGTTTAGCTTTTGAAACACTCTCCACCCCTCTGGCACAAAAAACTATAAAAATATATTCCATGTAAGGCTGTCAAAAGTGATGCATTTAAAATTGGCAAAATATGTAAAATATTGGCTGAAAAGTTGTGAAAACAAGCTTTAGTCACTTTCTTTTTTACTAAACCCTTGAGTAACTAAAATCAGCCAGTAAAAAAGTCATGAATATTCCATATGCTTGAGAAGTATTGGTCAGTCTGGGAGGGCCCTCTGGTGTTAAAATGAAAATTTACATGGTAAATGCATGATCTTCATCTGGTTTGAAGCACATGTCCAGTATTTGCACAATATTATAATAATAACAGCTGCACATGTGGTTTTTATATCATACTGAGAATAAATTGGTTATCAGAAGGTAGGAAATGGAGGACACTAGAAATTGTGCATATATGTATATAAACAAATAATAACAATTAGCTGTTGAGCTATATATTAGCTCATGTAAGCAGTGGTCCCCAATATTATATCCCTTTGAGTGCCAGAGTGGTACGGAATGCATTGCAAAGCAATGCATTCCGTACCACTTTGGCACTCAAAGGGATATAGAGACTGAAGGCACCATGGCCAAACAGCAGTGAAGGTTGCCATTGCAAGGACTATTGCCAGTACAGAATATATGGAAAAATGATTATGGGGGAAGAAAGGGTAAATCAGTTCCAGTAAGAACAGAAGACAGGTGGTCTTGTCAGTAAGAAGATTAAGATGATTTCTGGAATTGTTTGCTCAGACCTTGATAAGTGAGTTATAAGGACAGCTCATGGGGTAGCAAAAACTGGTCAATATCAGAAGATCTGTCAGTAAGGTAAAGGGTTGAGTAAATGCATCAGCCAATGCTATTTTGTCCAGTGACACATTTTGAGACAATCTGTTCACTCAGGCATTTTTGACTCCTAAGTGATGCTCTTTAGTGATATAACAGGTGAGAAAAGTGATGCTTTCATTAGAAGAATCAGGCAGCATTCTGTTTCATTTGGCTAACTGAAACCTTGGTAAGGATAGGTTTCAGACTGATTATGAAAGGTGTAGGTTTGAGCCAAAGTAGCAGAGGCCACAGAATATAGAAATTGCACAACTACTTATAGACAACTCTTTAATTACCAGAAGGATAATGAATTTCAGCAAGCTGGGAACTGACTGGAAATAAGACTGACTGTAATGCAGAGTGAATATGAGATGAACAACAACAGGATAACTGTGCTACTCGCCTCAATGGTGGCTATATTTTATGTGTCCAGATTAACATTACTATGTGCTCCCCACAGATGAGTTTTAACAAAGCCAGTTCTTGCAGACCCAGGGAACAAATTTGATGGAATAAATGAAAAAAGAATACAAATGAGGTTGAGCAAGTCTTAAGGTTCGCATATGTCAAAGTAGCATCATCTTGGAAGACTATAATATCCGTGCTGCAAGATGTTTCAGTGTCGATTTTTGAGTATAACTAGCAAATCCCAAAAGGAATGGGGGGAGTGGGAGGTCTCATTAACATGAGGACTGGGATAGATTCCATCCTATAGGAGATAATGGCAGCAATCTCTGATAGCTAATACCTAGAAGTCCAACAATCATATATTTGTACCAAGTGTTTTCTACCTTCCCCTATATGAGAATGGGGAATATGCAAAAACTCTCCTTCCCATAGCAATAGCATGATAAAGTGGTATATATGCTTCCTCTATTCCTCCTGAGGCAAGGGGATGAATAGAATCTCTCTATGGCAAGTAGTGTTTGTATATGTATAATCCCCTTCTCTAATGTAAAGAAGAACGATTAACGTATAAACCAACCCCATCTCCTCCACGTAAGGTTTACCGGATTATATAAATTATCATGCCCTTTGGACAGGAGTGTTCCAGTGTAGGTCAGTAACCCCTTTTGTGATTGGAATAGCTGCAAATGACTTGTTGAGTGCAGAGTAGTTATTTTATGTTTAATGTGCCTAGGGATTTGGAACTGCAGGGAAAGAGGAGTGTTTGTGTTAGAGATAATGTGTAAACCAAGCTTTGAGTTAAATTAACCATGGGCATGTCCTTAGCTGTAAAACCTGAAATTCTTCCAAGGATTAATCCATTGAATTCTAGAGGCATGTCCAGCGTATAGCTTTTTGTTGTGTTGCATTTATTGGAGATGTCTCTAGCTACCAGTGGGTTATGACAAGCATAATAATGACTCTATAACCCAACTGGTACAAAAGTGTACACATGCATAGTAAGATTACACAGTTCTCGACGCTGAAAAAAGATATGTGTGCATCAAGTTCAGCCCTGACCATATCATCCTTGGTGATCCAGAGGAAGGCAAAAAATCCATATTGAAGTTCTTTCCATTTAAGCCTGAAGAAGGTAAAAAAAATCCTTCCCACAGATATTTCCTTTGATCAGCAGCCTATCTTCTTTGAAGCCAACTGTCATCATTTTAAATATTGTTCTGCTATAAAAAGGTATCAAATACTTTTTTTGAAAATATCTACAGTATCTATAAATGCAGCTTCCAGAGGCAAACAATTCCACAACCTTACATAAAGAATTCCAGAATTTTAGTCAAAAGCACCTTTCCTATAGTCTTAATGGATGACCTTTTGTTCTCTGATCAGCTTTTTGATTAAATAGCTCTTCAAAGAGTTCTTTGTATTGATCTTTAATGCTAATCATATATCATAATGCTAATCATAATGCTAATCTAATGTAAACAACCCTAGTGTCTCTTTATAGCTCTTCCAAACCCTTAATCATTTTGGTTGTATGTTTCTGTAGTTTTTTCAGTTCAATAATTTCTTTTTAAGAAGTCTTCCCAAAATCGTACTCCATATTGTATATTTATTTAGAAATAGTTGTAACTGATCTGATAATACTTTACTATGGAGAAGTGATACGTTGGAGTTTTGTACCGGTATTATATGCAATGAGGAATTGTGAGAAAGTGTATCTAACATTGGTTATTTTTTTATGTGGCTTTATTTGGCGAGCGGGGACCCAGCCTTTTTGATGGCCTGCTATCAAGCTCAGTTTTCAGCCGGCTGAGCTTTAGGGAAAGTTGTAATGTATGTTTTGGTTCATTCATTCTGTACTGATTATTCTTCAATGTGCGCAGTAGTGTACGGGTTGCTAGGCAACCGGGACTCCATCTGACGTCACTGCCTCAGCTCCGACTCGGGACGCCGCGTTTTGGCGCCTGAGTAGCGCGAGGCAAGGTTTTGAGGAGGCTGGCATGGATGCAATAAAGTAACTTTTTTTCTTGGCTACATAAGCTTCTAGAGTGCTGTCTCGTATGAAGCCAGGATCAACCCAGGCTGAGTATACTTGAATGCTTCTTTATAATTTTTTATGGGACGTGCACCTACCATTGCAACATTAAGCATATAGGTTTTGATTAAGTGAGTGCCACTGCTTATATTAGGAAGTGTTAATATCATTTTATTTAGAAGTAGTAGTATACCAATAGTATAATAGTAGTATGCCCATCCCGTGAATCTATACCCTTTTTATACATGATACTACCCTACTGATGTTTGTAAAGGCTCGGTGAAACTGCACACTTGCACAGTGCTGTAAGTCTATTGTCTATCAGTACTCCTAAATCTTTATCTAACAAGCATTCCCCAAGTACTTTCCCATTTAGTGTATATGTAGCATGTATATTTCTGCAACCTAAATGCATACATTTACATTTCTCTACATTAAACCTTATCTGCAACTTTTATGTCCATTCATGCAGTTTATCCAAGTCCTTTTGCGGAGAAAAAAAAACATCCTGCTATATTAATGTATTGGCAAGCAAAGAATGAGACATTACTATCAATACCCACTTCAAGATCATTAATAAACAAATTAAAAGCATTGGGCCTGGGACTTGATCTTATGGTAATCCACTTACAACTTTAAACCATCTTGAAAAACATCAGATTACTACAAATATCTGCATTCTATCATTTATGCAGTTCTCTATTAGAGAACCTCCCAGTTCAAAGTTCAAGTTGTCCAGTACAAGTTACTGCTTAACCTTTTGTAGAATGCAAGTAATTGACGTGATCTATTCTTCGTTAAACCACAGTGACGCCTACAAATCGTGTTGTTGGTCATCATATAGTCCTGAATATTATCTGTTAGTATCCCTCTAAAATCGTACACAGTATGGGATGCAAACAGGTTTAGGATTTTCTGGTTTAGATCTTGCCTCCTTTTTTGAACAATGGTACTAAATATCTGCTTCCAATCTCCAATCTCCAATGACAGTCACTCAATAAATATTCATTATAATGGTCTTGCTAGTACTGAACTAAGTCCCTTAAAGGGATAGTAATACTTCGTTTTAGCTTTATTTTACTTTGTAGGCATTAAAAAAACATGAAGAACGATATAAGTCTTATCTCTCAAACCTTTATGGTTTGAGAGATATTCACAAGCAAGGTTTTCGTTCCCGTCCCTTTTACCTAGTGTAAGTCATCTCTTCTCAGATGTGGAATCCAGTCCATAGACCAGACAGATAACAGCAGGGAACAATCTTCTTCCGATGAGAACAATAAAGCCCTGCCCCCCTTGACACGTTTTTCAGGTTTTTCCCTTATCTTAAGTGAAGATTGTCCCTCTCTGCAGTCTACCTGGGCACCTCCCTTCTGATCTGGCTGAACAGTGTTACATCAGTAAAAGGGGCGGGAGGGGGATACTTTGTCATTGAATTACTCTTGAACTACAACGCTGACAAAACTGAAATAAAACTCTCCAATGTCCAAATACTATGATGATTAATTAGAGCTGCTTTTATTATGAAAATTACTATCCCTTTAAATAAAATGTAATGTAGATATTACAAAAATAAACTAACTGATCCAAGTCCCGTCTCTCAAACCATTACAGGTTGTGAGATATACAGTGTTAAACTTCCCCTCGTTCACCTTTCAAAAACGTCAGCTGTAAAGCTGAAAGAAGGAGATCAGAGTCTTGCGACTCAAATGAGGCTCTTCAGCAGAGCCAAAATGCCGCTATCTAAAAACAAATACTTCAGTGGAACGGTGTACAAAGTGTGCCTGGTTTGCAAGCACACTTTGTAGACCGATCAAATGAAGTATTTCTTTGTAGATAATATTTCAGCTCTGCTGAAGAGTCGCCGGCAGGTCCCGGGACTAGGATCTCATGATGTCAGCTAGAGGCTGATGTCTGTGAAAGGGGAGGGAGGTGGTCAAGTTTAGTATATTTCTCAAACGATAAAGGTTTGGGAGACGGGACTTGGATCATTTAGTTTATTTTTGTAATAGCTACAATATTACATTTTATTTAAAAGAGACGTTACTAACCCTTTAAGTACCCTCGACTGTATGACATCTGGTCCAAGTGATTAATTCATCACAACCCTTTCCAGGCTCTTTTGAAATGCACAAGATATAGGAAATTACGTGATTTCCCCTGTTTGCAAAAAAGTCTGCCATGGTTGCACTATTTGTATACAAAATAAAAATTAATTTAGGGTGTCAGACATTACCATATCCTCACTAGCAAATTAACTTGTATTAGTTTTAAGGGGGGCAAATATCAATATTTGTTATTTATATTTGTAGAAATGTTTAGGATTTTTCATTACTTTTCTTATTTTCAATTTTAGCTATCCTAATTACTTTTGCATTCACTATATTTTTTAAATGATGCATGTGACCCTTCTGACTTAAAGTGATAGTAATGTTTCATAATAAAAGCAGCTCTAATTAATCATCATAGTATTTGGACATTGGAGAGTGTTATTTCAATTCTGTCAGAGTTGTAGTACAAGAGTAATTCAATGACAAAGTGTCCCCCTCCCGCCACTTTTACTGATGTAACACTGCTCAGCCAGATCAGAAGGGAGGTGCCCAGGTAGACTGCAGAGAGGGACAATCTTCAATTAAGATAAGGGAAAAACCTGAAAAGCTTGTGAAGGGGGGCAGGGCTTTCATTGTTCTAATAGGAAGAAGAGTGTAAAAGGGACGGGAGGGGGGACACTTTGTCATTGAATTACTCTTGAACTACAGCTCTGACAGAATTGAAATAACACTCTCCAAAGTCCAAATACTATGATGATTAATTAGAGCTGCTTTTATTATGAAACTTTACTATCCCTTTAAATAATGTAAAAGCCTGCATCTTGATCCTCAATTCCTTGAAAACCTATTTACTAAAACACACTGGTTTTAACCTTTTGAGTGCCAGAGAGGTAAGCAAATGTATTGCTCTGCAATGCATTGTGTACCTCTCTGGCACTCAAGGGGTTAATTGGTTAATCTTGTACTTATTCCCAACGGTATAATTGAAGCTCATATTTATCCAATAACATTTTAAACAAACTACATCTTTCTTGTGTATGTCTATCTTTGAAGATTACACCACATTCAGTGACATCCAATACCATTTTTCGCATTGTAAAATTAGCTGTTCTACATAAATGTTTTGGTTATACCCTTTTTAATGGGTTTCTCATAATAAATCTCAAACGATACCTATCTCTAGCCAATTCCAGGGTAGTTAAAACCTCCCATTATACATACATTTCCTGACTCAGAAGCCTTTTCTATTTGCAGTAGCAGTTGGGCTTCTTCAAACTCCCCAATATTAGGTGGCTTGAAGCAAATGCCCATCAGCATCTTTTCATTATGTATGCCCCCAGTGTGTCTGTTAACCCACAAGGCATCTACATTTCACTGGTCCCTTCTTTAATATCTTCCCTTGCACTAGGTTTTAAGGTTTTTGCAACACATAGGCATACCCCCAGCTATTTTATTAACTCTTTCCCTCCCCATGTATATCATTATACTAAATGTAAATAATACCTAGTCGACATTGCTCATTCATTACCTTAGTCACAGTATTTAAATATTCCTAGCTGAGTCACTGCTGGATGTTACTGCATTTCTTTATATCTACCTGTTCCATTCCCACACTTCCTGGATCAGACCATTCTCATTCTTAACTGCTATTTATTACAGTGACCTGGTTACATCCATCCTGAAGTCTACTGCCAATACATTCATGCACAAAAATCTATGCATGTAACAGTTAATTTATTCTTCCTGTTAGTCAGTGGTGCCTTCACTACTGGTAGAGAAGCTGCAGGATGTTATGCTGAGAGAGGAAAACAAGTAAACCTGGGTCTGGTGAGGGAGGCAGCCCAACCCAAAATGTCAGTTTGCACACACTGGAGATAGGGTGACCACGGGTCCCGGAACGTCCGGGACTGTCCCTTATTTCAGGGCTATGTCCCGGGTCCCCTTCAACCGGGACAATGAAGTGTCCCGGAATGAAGCCAAGCCGCCCTGGATGTCAGCCTGCAAGTGGTGTGTCACATCATGGATGCCGCTCGCGGCGTCCATGATATGACACACCGCTTGCAGGCTGACATCCACGGCGGCAATGCAGCTTACCTGGAGGCGCTCTGCATTACTGAGCACAGCGCGCGGGAGCTTCAGCTCTGTGCCGGAGGAGGCACAGAGCACTTTCCACGCCGCTAGACCACCAGGGACTTTAGGTATGACGGGGCAACTAGGGTGACCACGTCCCGGAATGGCAGAAGGGAAATGTGGTCACCCTAACTGGAGAAAGGATGAGAAACAGAGTTGATATTTACATGTTCTGGTTTCATTTATTGAAATAATAAAAACAAAAACAAACTAACATCTCTCTTGTTTAAAAAGCTTCCAATACCATTTATTTGTAAAATTAGCTATTGCCTAATACAGGCATGACAGGTTGCTTTAATTTACTCAACAAGAGAAGCTCTGTAGTATATGATTTGTCACAGTAAATGTTTACTTCTCCTTTACATAATTTTTAATTGTTTTGTAAAAAAGCAGTCTATAATAATTCTAAACCAAACCAAAGTGAAGGAAACATGGTATAGAGGAACAGTAATATTGAAAAATAGAGAATTTATCCTGAGAAGTATCCTCCCACTGCTGGGAGATGTTTTATTCAAAAGTTATTGAAACAAAAGTTGTATTTTTTTGCGTTGTGCAGTATCTCATGGCCTGAAATGGTGTGGTGGTTCTGTTGTTACAGCAGTGTATGGAGATCTGGTCAGTTGATCATAGGATGCTGTAGCAACATCGCCACTGTAAGATTTCAGGTCATGAAGGTACTGCACAAAAAAAACAACACAAATTTGAGCTACAGTAGCTTTTTAAGGAAACATGGGAGTACCCATGTTTTAATGTTCGGGGTAAGCTCTGCAATATTTATATTTTTTTCCAATATCATCCCTTTGAGTGCCAGAAAGCACTCAAAGAGTTGTGTTGCTATTCTTTTAACCTTTTGAATGCCACGGGGAAATCACATTGCATTGCATACCCCTCTGGCACTCAAAGGGTTAAATGTTTTTTGCAAACTTTTCTGACACTATTTACAAGATTTTTATAAATAAACTTGGTAAAACAGATGGTTTGTAATGGTCCAGTAATTACTACTCAGATTGTTTGGACAGATGAGTACTCACATACTGTAATGGCAATGTGTTTTGACAATTATTTTTTTCATTTATAATTAAACATCTTAAATACTTTCAATTTCAGTGCAATATTTCCTATCGCAAAAATAAAAAATTCCAGATCTGTGGTGCACAGACTTATCGCTGTGGTGGAATCAGGACCAGATTTACATCCCAGGAGCCCTAGGCAAGGCAATCTAGGTGTCCTTAGCTCTGCCCATGGCCATACTCCAGCTATTCACATGAATCTGCCCACAGTCCCATCCACCATTCCCTAGCACAGAAAATATGTCTATGACATACCAGCACATAAAAAGCTTTTAACCCCCAGGTTGATTGTGAGATCTCCAGTGCATTGCTTTGCTATGCAATGGAGTGGTCTCTACCATCCAAGGGTTGAATACTATAAAGTAAAAGGGTATATAAACTTGTGCAGGGAAAACAAGATTGCACTGGCCACACTCACAATTCAGGATGTGGGCGTGGCTAACACAGCAGAGGCACACCTCTAAATGTGGGGCTCTGGAGACGTGCCTACTTTACTTAATGGGTAATCTGGCCCTGGTGGAACCCTTTCATTTTAAATGAAATTTCACTTTGACCCTAACAACCAAACACTTTAACCCTATTGCTGCTGGAAAGGTCACCAATGATTTGCTTTGCAATGCATTGGACACCTCTATAACACTCAGTGGCTTAACATTATAATATCAAGTGTAACTGAATAGTAGTTGATATTAATACAGACTAAACTATTAGATTAAGATGCATCTTGTTCAAGTTATCAGGTCTTTGGATCAGATACACTATTTTGTTCTTGTAGGGGGAGAGTATAGTGCTTGTTAGAAGACAACTCTTAGGTTGGGTTCATGTAGGCGACCTTAAAGCAGGATTTCTAACTCTAAACACTCAAAATTAGAACACCTTTCTGCCTATGGGGCAGTTCAAATGTGTGTCTGTTGTCTCTATGTAGGAGCCCTAAAGCAGGATGTATATTAATTGCCATCCAAGTAGTACAGTGAAGATGTAGAATACCTGATCTGCATGGTGACCAATAGGGCCACCATGAAGGTCATTCACATGGGTGATTGTATTGTTGGGGTTCTCACCACAATGATCCAACCAGTAGAGGCCCACGTGAGCATCAGCCAATCATGGTCGGCTAAAGCCACGTGTTACACCCATCGGTCACACCTGCGAATGCCCCCACAGTGAGTGGATCACCAAGGGTACACAGGTACTTCAGAGTTAGCTCAAGCAGCTTGATGAGCAATACAGCACAACACTGTCACATGTATGTGTGGTTTAGTGACTACCAGTGAACAGTGGAACAAGGCTGGGGATGTCAGACAGAGTATGTGTGATTCTGTGACTACCAGTAGACAGTACAACAAGGCGGGGGATGTCAGACAGTATCTGTGATTCTTTCACAATCATTGGGACAATGATGGGGTGTCAGTTTAGCGTTTGGTTCTATGACTACCAGTGGACTATGGAGCAAGGCACAGGTGTCAGACAGTGTATGGTTACTGTATTCCCCTCTAGGCAGCATAATTGATATTTCCGTTATTATTGATAAAAGCTCCTGTAAGAGCTGAAATGTTGATTATGCTACCTATCATGGAATACCAAATACCTTATACAGGGATTATAATTTTAAGTCCTTTGCTACTAGCCAGACCTGAAAAGTTACTTGCCACTGCAAGCCAAAACATACCCACCAGGGCTGAATTTCTACTTGCCAGGGCTAAATTTTTACTCGCCACTGGCTAGTGGCGAGTGGAAATTTTGAGCCCTGCCTTATACCTTATAAATATACACATCACTGTGGATGCATCTAGCAGCCGGTAGTGCAGTGTTCATTGGGAAGAAATGTTGAATGCGCAGCACTCATCTGTATTTGCGTTTCACGTGCCTAGACTTAAGTAAGGATTACTCTTGTTTTTTTTGGATAACAGTATATTTTCCATAATACAACATAACTACTCCTTTACAAATCTAAAATATTTTTAGTTTAGTTTGCAAATCTAAAATAAATTTTAAAAAGAAGAAATATATAATACTTCCAGTAAAATCAAAATATAAAATTGATCAAAGATGAGTCATCTTTCACTTTTCTACTGTTGCTAAATAATTATTAACATATATGTTGAACCTTTTGGATTCTACATAGATCTCCGATGTGTTGTTCTGCGAGGGTTCATAGGGTGAAATAAGACTAAACATTTAAATATTAAATTAAATTAAGCAATGTAAAAACCAGATGTGATTTCTCTACCTGATTTCCTCCCATGCCGTGGCAGTTGAATATGCCAACTTTTTCGTTCTCTTTTCGGCCCATATTATCCAGGCACTGGTTGGTTTCCACATTTCGTATCTGGAAAATGAAGAGCACGCCCATTACAGTAAATATATGCCTTTCCGGAGCTGTTTCTTTCATTTACACTTTAAATTTAACCCTTAGAGTGCCAGAGGGTTGTGCATTGCATTGCAAAGCAATGACACTCAATGGGTTAATAGGGCATATGTATGAAGGGAAATGAAGAGGAATTGTGCAGCACATTCTCACTGAATAACCCTTTACGGACCAGATCGGTGTGCTTCACAATGCGTTGCACAGCCATCTGGTCCTTAAAGGGATAGTAATGTTTCATAATAAAAGCAGCTCTAATTAATCATCATAGTATTTGGACTTTGGAGAGTGTTATTTCAATTCTGTCAGAGTTGTAGTTCAAGAGTAATTCAATGACAAAGTATCCCCCTCCAGCCCCTTTTACTGATGTAACACTGCTCAGCCAGAGCAGAAGGGAGGTGCCCAGGTAGATTGCAGAGAGGGACAATCTTCAATTAAGATAAGGGAAAAAGCTGAAAAGCTTGTCAAGGGGGGCAGGGCCTTCATTGTTTTCATATAAAGAAGATTGTCCCCTTCTGTTATCTGTCTGGTCTATGGACTGGATTCCACATCTGAGAAGAGATGGCTTACACTAGGTAAAAGGGGCGGGAGGGGGAAACTTTGCTTGTGAATATCTCTCAAACCATAAAGGTTTGAGAGATAAGACTTATATCGTTCTTCGTGTTTTTTTAATGCCTACAAAATAAAATAAAGATAAAACTAAGTATTACTATCCCTTTAAAGTGGATCTATCATCTTAATTCAAGTTTGCATATTTGAAAACTGCATTAAAAACTGCCTATATGTCATGTTAACCAAAAGTCCAGCAGATGTACAGTTCAGAAGATATTCACACTTTTATTTCTGGATAAAGTGAAACTAAACACTTCCTGGTACTGCACAAAGCTTCGTTAGCACAAGCTGACCAGACCTTCCATTTAACCAAGGATACATAGGGAATATGCATATTTCAGGAATGCACTGAAATGAAGGCAGCCCTGCAATATGTATTTTTCATATGTGTCCCCAGTTAAAGGAGATGTCTGGTCACCCTACATTAGCATATGAAACATCACTGAAACCTCTATTAGCACATGACACATCACTGAAAAGGCTTAATTAGCATATGCAACGTAAGTTATTTGCTTAATTAGCATATGAAAACATAACTCATGCTGCAATGTACCACAATTAGCATAGATTAGCATATGAAAGAAGTGTGAATCTCTTGAACTGTACATCTGCTGGTCTTTTGGTTAACAAGACACATAGGCAGTTTTTAATGCAGTTTTCAAATATGCAAACTTGAATTAAGGTGATAGATCCACTTTAAAGGGTTATCTATTGGTCTCTAAATATATTTGATCACTACAGTACAGATGATTTGGTCCACATTTCTTTAGATATGTGACCCAATGATACCAAACACCTGTGAATTTTTTCCATGTGCCAAAGTCTTTGATGTGAACAAGCACTTCCTCTACTCCCTGCCCCACACCTAACCATATGCACGTCACCATTCCAACATCCCCCTTATACCATCCAATAACATGCCTACCAAGTGTCCCTCTTTAGGAGGGACAGTCCATCTTTTAGACCCAAATCCCTCTGTCCCTCTTTCCCACCCTGATGTCCCTCTTTTTAGGAGATCACACTGTGTGGTGTGTATATAAATGTATCACATTGCTCCACAGCAATAAAACTCACATTATTGCTTGTTTAAAGGTCAGTTTGTACGTTTATAAATTAGTTTGTGTAAATAAAATACATTGGTCTTGTTATAAGTCATTTATTAGTTTACACAAGGAGGTGTCAGTAGGTCACAAAATAGCCTAAAAATTCTTGGTAATGCCCCGCCCACCAGCCCCGCCCCCAGAAACACCCCCTAAAACACAAGTGTTCCTCTTAGGCAGTTTGAAATGTTGGGAGGTATGCAATAAGAATATACAACTAATTGAAATAGATGACAATGTAAATGGAAAAAAACAACAGTTTAAACGTAATTACTCTGGAACTTTATATCTCACTGCAGTAAAATGACCCTTGTTTTACTCAGCAGGAAAAGCCCTATATGCTCAATTTTCCATAAAAAAAGATTTGCTGTTCCTTTAAAGCATTAGAACATACCTGTAAGCACAGGCCCATGATTTCTAATCTAGTGTATAAGCCTAGAACATTGGTTTGCTGCTCTATTGTAGATTTAAAAAAGAAAAAAATAAAGAATATTGAGCAAGTCCCACCTCTCTGTTTTGAGAGATATCTGCAGCTAAAGTTCCCCGCTCCCTCCCCTTCTCCTGACATCAGTGTTCTGCTGACAGCGGGAGATCCCAGTCCTGGGACCAGCCTGCGGCTCTTCAGCAGAGCCTAAATAGCGATATCTATTAAGAAATACTTCACTAGAATGGTCTACAAAGTGTGCCTGGTTTGCAAGCAAGCTTTATAGACTGTTCTAATGAAGTAGTTGTCTTTAAATATCGATATTGCAGCTCTGCTGAAGAACCGCCTCGAGTCAGCCAACACGGATCTCCTTTACAGCTGACATCAGGGAAAGTGGAAGGAGGGGAGAACTTAAAACCTTATATCTCTCAAACCATAAAGATTTGAGAGATAGGATTTGCTCAAGATACTTTATTTTTTTTAAATCTACATAATAGAAGCAACTTATAAGTGGACATTACTATCCCTTTAAAAGCCACATTTAAATCAATGGGAATATAAGGTCATATTATTTGTCCCCTGTGGTGCAGTTTGTTTGCAGGGAATTACTCCACCTTTGTGTCTGTAAATAGACCCAGTTCGGATCATGTACTAAGAAAACCATTGGCACTATAGAGAACAAATAAAAGTTCTCCAAATTCTCATGCATTTAAATGAGACTTTTAACTATTTGATCGCCAGATGGGTATCCAGTGCATTGCTTTACAATGCACTGAATACACCTCTGACACTCAAAGAGTTAACCTTTAGAATGCTAAAATGTATTTCTCAAACCACTATGGTTTGAGAGATATATGCATTCAAAGTTTGATGTTTCCTACTGTCAGCTGTACAGCTGTCAGCAGGAGATCCATGTTGGCCGACAC
Organism: Rhinophrynus dorsalis; assembly: GCA_037306005.1. Lineage (NCBI taxonomy): Eukaryota > Metazoa > Chordata > Amphibia > Anura > Rhinophrynidae > Rhinophrynus > Rhinophrynus dorsalis. Next base: position 212,260,720 of record CM074725.1, read on the forward strand.
TAGGAGGCTCTTCAGCAGAACCGCAATCGTGTTATTTAAAACGAATGACTTCATTGGAATGGTCTAAAAAGTGTGCTTGCAAACCAGGCACACTTTGTAGACCATTCCAATGCAGTCAGTCTTTTAAAATAACGCTATTGCAGCTCTGCTGAAGTGCCTCCTCGTGTCGGCCGACACAGATCTCCTTCTGACAGCAGAAAACATCTGACTTTGAATGCATGTATCTCTCAAACCATAGCAGTTTGAGAGATACGTTTTTGCATGCAATTCAACTTTTTAAGCTCTACACAATGCAAAATATTTTTTACTGGGACAGTACTAACACTTTAAAGGGGTATCTAGTGACTTGTTTTGGAATCCACTGGATACCCTTCTGGCACTCAAAAGGTTAACACAGCCCCAGTGTCCCTCTGCACAGAAGATCAATTCAATCCAACACATTACCCCATACACTGATATCTTTATCTCACTGTTTAAACTCCCCACCTCTCCATAGTTCCATTTATTTGTGTATTACCCAAAAAAAAAGACATATATTGTATGGCTTTTCCTGCTAAGTAAAACAAGGGAACTCCCACTGTTGGAGCATGTATTTTTCAAAGTTAACATTACCCACTAATGGCAAGATTTCAAGTTCGTTATTCTGTTGCATTATGTGGGAGAGGCGAGTCACTGACAAACAGTTCTCAATAGAATGTGTTAGTAACTGCTGAGTCACTTTCTGTTTGAACTTTCAGGTAGTAACCTCCCTGAATCTCTGCTTCCAGAGAGATTAGTGGGGGTGAACTGTTATAAAACAACTGGTAGCAATGGAAGTATCTTGTTTTACTCAACAGGAAAATCCTATATAACACACACACACATTATCTATCTATCTATATATCTATCTATCTATCTATCTATCTATCTATCTATCTATCTATCTATCTATATATATACAGGGCTTAAAATGTGAAGTCCTTTGCTACTAGCCAGACCTGAAAAGTTACTTGCCACTGCAAGCCATAACATACCCACCAGGGTTGAATTTCTACTCGCCAGGGCTAAATTTTGAGCCATATATATATATATATATATATATATATATATATATATATATATGCATGCATGTGTGTGTGTGTATGTGTGTTTTCATTTAAAAAAGTGTACTGCTTCATTAACCCTTTATTGCCAGGAAGCAATGCTTCGCAATGTGTTGCATACCACTCTGGCACTCAAAGGATTAATGTTTCAGTTGTTGGAATTAATCAGTTTCTCTATCCTGCAGCTACTCTGCTTAGCATATTTCACCTAATTTTACACTGTTATTGAATCACGGTTTTATCATCATTATACAGTAGGTATTTCAGTTTACATTATGGAAAAGAGGTGGAATAGTATGTGTAAATTGTAATAGTCTCTATTTCTTAAAGGCTGGAATAATACTCTGTTTGTATACATAGACACTGCTAGCTTTGATGGTGATTTCAAATCTTATATTATAATTCGCTAAGTATGTTTGTCAGAAGCGGTCATGTGAAGTAGAGAAGGCTGCGCTCACTGAGGCGTGGGCAGTCAGTACTGCGCATGACTGCAGCGACGCTAGTGTACATGGGCTTTAAAACTAGTTTATAATAACTGTCCATGAACATATACATTTTACCTGGTAATATAATTGTACTTACATATTATCCAAACCAAGAGGCCCTTAATATAGACCAATTCTGGATCCAACCAATCAAACAAATCACCCATTGATTTAACTCAATGAGTGCCAGAGTGGTATGCTTTGCAATGTGTTGAATGCCCCTATGTAACTAAAAAAGTTGACTTGTGTTTTTAAAGGAGAAGTAACATTTCTTATTAATAACCCCCGCGTGACTTATAATGGCCAAAACATTCTTTTGGCCCCTATGAATTTTGCCTTTTTGCTTTTGTTCAAGAGACAACATCTTCAGTCAGATATCCAGGCAAAGGGCAGACAACCAGAGCTCATTCAACTGTTGCTTGAATTTCAGCTCTTACTATTCTGTCTTCCTTAGACCATATTTAAAGTCAATACAAAGAACTATCCAATTCATTATTTATGCAAAGAGCTGAGCTAGGAATGAGAGGTCATCCATTAAGACTAGAGGAAAAGCGATTTTGACTAAAACAAAGGCATGGATTTTTTACAGTAAAGGAGGTAAAGCTATGGATTTGTTTTGCCTCGGGATGTTGTACTTGCAGATACTGTAACTGCTTTCAAAAAAGCAATGGATGCCTATCTAGCACAGCACAGTATTGAGAATTTTGGCAGATGGATTCAGTGCAGATACGATGTTGATCCAGGGAAATATCTGACTGCCATTTAGAGTTAGGAAGGAATTGTTTTACCCACTTGGGGCTGAATTAGAAATGTCTTCAGTGGTTTTTTTTGCCTTCCTCTGGACCAACACGGGTGTTTTGGCATGGGCTTGACTTGATGGATGCATATCTTTTTTCAGCCTTGTCAACTATGTTACTATGTTACCAGTTGATATTATGTAAATTTAGCTTTTTCGTGAAACATTCAACTTCTCAAGACTCAAAACATGTTTTTTTGCAGAACAGGTGTTTTGTCATCTCTTTTGAGATTTTAAAGCAGTCAAAAAGCAGAAAAAGCAATCATGTGATGTCTGGAAAAAAACAGTTCAATTTACCAGTCACAGGTCCCTGTCCAGTCACTCCCCTGAACAAGGTAGGAGAGCAAGGTAGGAGAACTTCTTCTGGTAGGTATGCTGGACGTATCTCTCTCACTTTCTTATTCCCCCACTCTTTCTCATTCTCCATGCTTTACACTGTTCTCATTCTTTCCTTCTCCCACTATCCCGAAATCTATTCCTCTTTTCTTCACTTTCTATCCTGTATTGTAATTCACGCTTTCCTGCTTGACCTCCCTCCCTCTCTACCTCTTCTTCTTCCTTCTTCCTCCTTACTCTTACACTCATGCCCCCTCTCTTGTGTTGGCACTCCTACCCGCTCTGTTGTCTGTGCAGTCCTGGCCCCATCTCTTCTTTGTGCATTCCTGGACCCCTCTCCAATGTGCACTCCTGCCTTTGTTTCCCACATATGAGGCCCATTCCCCTCTCTCTCATGTGGGAAGTCACTACTCTCTCTCATGTATGCACTCCAACCCTCCACATGTACTCTCCTGCTTCACTCTCTCTCTCACCCTCCTGTCTTTCTTTCTCTCCTATGCTACCACTCTCTTTTACTCCTACCCTCTCTCTTTCACTCTCCAGTTGTCCCTCTGTCCTTCCTTCTCCTATCTGTCCGAGATTCATTCTGGATCGATTCTAACAGATCTGTAATTTTGTCCAGGTCCTCTGAATTGATCTGCTACACAAATTGTCAATGTTTCCCTCATAACTAATCCACAGGTGGTCATTATCCATCTGTAGACGATAAAAACCGAAATCCATTAACAGCTAGAAGACCTCAAGTTGTTTGCCCTTTCTCTACAAGCATGGATTTAATTAGATAAATGCAAACAAATTTACTTGCAAAGCAATCATACAATTTTCACTTTATATATTTCAAGTATATAACGTAACTTAATCTCTTTGAGGACCAGAGGGGTTGTAAAACAATGTGTTGCACACCCTCAGCTCCTGAAGGGGATAAAATAATTGTAGACATCAGTATATAAAGCATACCTCACCAAGTGAAAAATATCTCCTTGGAATCTGCGAGTCTGGATATACGCTTTCTAGGTACCAAGAAAACGGTTTGCACTTCAATTTCTCTCTGAGGGCTTTTCTCGCGGACACATCACCATAATCCACCTTAACAACTCCTAAAAAAAAATACAGATTAATATATTTACATGACGTCTTCACTGATAAATATTTTAGTAATCTTCCCATTATATACATTCTGAATTTTTATTTAAAAGAAAAGGACCACTTGAAAAATACAAATGATCACTGTCAATTCTGTTTGGACTGGTTCTCCAAGATTAATCTTAATTAGTACCTGATGTCATGTGCATGACTCAGTGTTTCAGGACTCCAGGCCCCTAGTCATCAAACAAAAGTCTTCATAGGAAGGAAGACAGTAGGGACAGTTTTGTGTCCTGGAGTCTGATAACAATTAATCATGTCAGACTCCATGGGCATGGTAGCTGGTACTAATTAAAGACTAATTTAGGTAACCACTTCACATACAAATTGATTCATAGGAGCCATCAGGATGTTCAGCCCAGATTAAAGTAAATGGGAATTTATTATTGGTATTCCTGTTTAAATTATGGGTGGTCCTTAAAGAATATTCTACTTAAATGACAAGTTTAATATAATCAGTCTCTGCTCATGAGAAACAAGAAGCTGTATCATCAGTCTCTCGCTGACAAGTTCCACTCATGAGAACCAATAGGCAATACAATTAGTCTCCCTGATATGTTCAACTGGCCAAACCAAGAGGCAATATCATTAATCTCTCCGATATGCTCCACTCACGAGAACCAAGAAGCAATATAACCAGTCTCTCTGATAAGTTCTATTCATGAGAACCAAGTGGCAATATCATTAGTCTCTCTGATACCTTCAGGTGATATAAACCAAGAGGCAATATCACTAGTCTCTCTGATATGTTCCACTCATTAGAACTAAGGGTGGAATGCAAAAAACATACAATTACTATTTACAATGTACTTCTGATGGCAAAATGAGTAGCACCAAAATGTTACTGAATCAAGAATGTTTTTTCAGAATTAGTGAACGTTTGCACTTTTTTTGTGAACGTGTTCCAAAAAGTTGGCGTGTCTACAATGCCTATCATATTGTGAGAGGATATGCAATTGTGCCTAATTCAGCAAAGTAGCTAGCATGCATTTTTAAACATCTGGCTAGCTTTGCCATTAATTTTGGAGAATTTGCTAACTTTGCCCTTAGTCTAGGAGTATGCAATATTCAGCATTAAGGCATTAGTACGTTTCTTGCTTCAAAAATGTGAGCAATCACAAATAGCCCATACATTTATGGCTTTCAAAAAATAGTGAATGCTCCACTTTCTTGCATTCCACCCTAAGACACTAATTTAACACGATCTGGACCAGCTCTGCAGTAAACTAAATACACTGTGCAGAACAAATACAAATTGCCAACATTCGGATTGGGAATGGGGCTTCTACCTCCTGGAAAGATTATCAGTACAAAGCAAAGCAATGTGTTCTGGATTTCTGTAGCATTCACAGTGATACCACATTGAAATCAATGAGATTTTGTATCTGCCCCTTATAACGCCTTTTATTTGCTCCAGTTTCTTAATGTCTCCAAATGCATGTAAAACTTTCTCCTTCATAATGTCTTGGAGGGGATTTTAGCATGCAAGGGGTTAATGTAAGAGTTTCTCCATGGAAAAAAAAATCATAAGCCTTAGTTTCTACATCAGATGTTTTGGAGGTTCTCTTGGTGTCCGTAATATAGGGACTGTTCCCCTTGCAGCATTTAATAACTGTTGTATTAATGAGCTCTTACTAATAAGAAGCATTATTGCAGTCCTACTCCTAAGAACCAACTATGGGTCATGTGATCTATCAATATATGTACCTGTGCTGTAGCTACTATGGCTGGTATTCATATGGGCATACCTGGGAACTCTACCGGGGCAATGTGTGAATCACAGGATGGGAAGAGTTTAAGTAGAAACTCTGCCCACTTGTGCTCCATCCTGCCCGGCTCCTCCCACTCCTCGCCCTCTTACCTTCATTTTGCAGGGTTTTTTTTGTCCTGCCCCCCTGCGACTAAGCCCCGCCCCTTTTATGACGCAAATCGCGTCATTTTCGGCACTGACAGGGTTCCCAGGGATGCATATGGGTCAGGCCAATGACAGAAGCTATTCTGGAGCAAGCTAACTGTGTCATCGGAAACACTTAAAAACATCTCCAAAATGCCATTCATTTAAATGCCATTTTTAAACCCTTAAAGGGATAGTAATGGATCAAGTTAACTCCATTTAATATTGTAGACATGAAAAAAATAAACGTATTGATCCCAGTCCGATCTCTCAAACCTGTATAGTTATAAACAAAGCACACTTTGCAGACCATTCAAATGAAGTATTTGGTTGCAGATTGCTCTATTTCGGCTCTGCTGAAGAGCCTCCAGCCGGTCCTGGGACCAGGATCTCGTGCAGTAAGATAGATGATGACGTTGATGAAAGGGGGCGGAGCAGGGAACTTTGGAATCTGATATCTCTCAAAGTACAAGTTTGAGAGATCGGACTGGGATCAACAGGTTTATTTCATGTCTACAATATTAAATGGAGTTAACTTTATCCATTACTAACCCTTTAAATGCTAGAAAGCAGTGTAATGCAGATTTATCAAGCATTCAAATGGATGAAAACCCAACTTGTGTCAAGGGTAATTTTTATGTCCCAGTTTTTCATGGCAACCAAGTCAATCATCCACGTCCGGCAGAAAGATCAGACAAAGGTGTATCAAATTGTGATTCTACATAGGTTCTGCAATCTTCTTTGCTGAATCCCTGATGAAAGTCCCTGACTGGAATGAAATATCTGATATTTTTGTACATGCTGAATAAAAACTAAGGGAGGAATGCAAGAAACCTGTTCAATCTCTATTTACAGTGCACTTTTTATAGCAAAATGATTAGCACCAAAATGTAACTGAACTGTGCATGTTTTTTTCTCAAATAGCAAAAGTTTGCTCATTTTTTAGCGAATGTGTTTCAAGAAGTAGACGTGGCTAAAATATCCGCCGTTTTGTGAAAGGATTAGCAATTGCACCTAATTCAGCAAAAACAAGTAGAACACATTTTCATACATCTGGTTAACTTTGCTGTTAATTTAGGAGCAGTCACTAACTTTGCTGTTAATAGGAGCAGTCACTAACTTTGCTGTTAATTTAGGAATATTCACTAACGTTGCTGTTAATTTAGGAGCAGTCACTAACTTTGCTGTTAATTTAGGAATATTCACTAACTTTGCTGTTAATTTAGAAGTATGTGCTATTCAGCATTAAAGGGGATGTATCATCTCATAAAATTCTTTTACCATAAGTTTTGTTAATAAAGTAGTATTAGGAAAGCTGTTTTTTTTTCTAAATGTAAGTACTTTTAAAGATATTGTATCTTCTGTGCTGTGCACTTCTGCATAATTGGCAGAGCACAGCTCTTCTGCTCCTCCCACCGCCCTCTCAGGTGCACCAAAGAGTGTGTTCGCGCTTCCCTTTTGGTGTGGTGTGAATGGCTTCTATTGTTACATCAAGCTCCTGTTAGCGTTATACTGAGGTTGCAAGCTAAGTATAATGCTAACCGGAGCTTGATATAACTATAGAAGCCATTCACACCACACCGAAGGGAAGCGTGGACATGCTCCCAGGGGCAGCTAGAAGGGAGGTGGGAGGAAATTAGGAAGTGAACAGGAGTTTTGCCGGTGATTCAGCGTGCTGCATTATGCCGACCGGAAAAGCCTGAAGATGCAATATCTTTAAAAGTACTTACATTTAGAAAACAAAACCCAGCTTTCCTAATACTACTTTATTAATAAAACTTATGGTAAAAATGTTAGGAGGTGATACATCCCCTTTAAGGCATTAGTATGTTTCTTTCATCAAAACGAGAGCAATCTCAGATAGCGCAATCATTTATGGCTTCAAAAAAATAGCGATTGTTCCACTTTCATGCAATGCACCCTAAGCTTTATATATATATATATTGAATAGTGTGCTGTTTGGGACATTGAGCCATATTTATAAAAGCAAACAAGCTATCCTGGAGTGAACCAACTACAACCTAGAGTGCAAATAAAAATCCCTGTTAAATTAAATTGAGCTTTTAACCTCTTAACAACCAGTGGTCCGGTATCACAGTGCCTGTGATTCTCTGTCACTCTTACTTGTGGTTCGCTCTGATTTGCTGAGCCAGTTTGGCCCGCCCCTGGTGACCTTCTTATGCCTGGCCCAGACATCTGTCAGATGCCCTTTCGTGGTGTTTCTGAGCCAGTAGTGCTGTTGCTGTGTTCCGGATTCTCGTGTACCGACTTGGCTTGTCCTGACTACGCTCCAGTGTTCCTGATCGTGTTTGACCCGGCTTGTCTGCGAACCACCTCTGTTTCCTGACCCGGCTTGGCTGACGTTTCTGTTCGTGTATGACCCAGCTTGTATGACTACCTCCTGCATGCTCTGACCTGGCCCGGTTGACTTCCTGCTCCGAGATCGACTTCCAGCCTGTTCCAGTGACCTCTGTTCCCGTTGTCGCTGCCGCGACATTTTTCACCTGCTGTTGCCAGCTGCCGCGTGACCACTCTGCCTTGTGTTGCCTTCGATCAGTGCAGTGTACCGTTGTCTTGCAGAGCTGTGTGTTCCTCTGTGAGCCTCACTACACTTGCAGAGCTTCGATACCTTACCGAGCCTTGTGTTTAAACGGGCATATTAACCCTTGCAGTGCTGCTTTACTCTCGCTACCTCGATTCCCAGTATAGAGCCTCTCTCGCTGTGCTACGTCTGCTGAGTTGGCCGCTTAACGACGGCGACTCTATCTATCCTACTGCAGAGTAGTCACGTTATGTTGGTCTGGTAGGGCGTCATTGGCTCTCACTTTTACGTTAGTTACTGGGCGATATCTACTGTGGCCTCTGGGCTCGTGTGGCAGCAAAGGGAAGGCTCAAGCTCTGGCAGGTTTTAGTTGTATACGCCCGTGGGGGCTATTGGCTCTATCGCTACTATTGCTGGTATCCGGTTAACGCCTGTGGAGGCTATTGCCAGCTCTTGCATTGCAGGCCGGTTTCCGTTACGCCCGTGGGGGCTATCCACACTCGCAGTCGCAGAAGCAGTCTTCCTGTTAGGTACACCCGCGGGGGCTATTTGGATTTCTGTTCTGCTTAACTATTTGGTCACTTCGGCTAGGCATTTACATTTCCAGAACACTGTGCTCTGTCTCTATCAGCACCTCCTTTTAACACCTAGGGCGTGCCAAACCACCACATCTGAGACTGACTGATTTATGCTCTTAACCCTTTGGGTACTGTACACCATTCTCTGTGAAGAGATCTTGTATGTCAATTATACTGTGCATTGACTCTCTGTGTTATATCAGTCATCACTGTGTGTTTATTCCTGCCGCCTCTAGAGGGCGTTCGTTTGCATTATTGCTATTAAAATAAAATTGTGTTTTGTTTTACCAACTGGTCTGAGTGTCCTAAAAACCGTTACATCCGGGGAAGTTACCTTCCCTTCAGGACTGCTTTGATCGTTGTCAGCGCACCAGCACACATGACTGATTACGTGTGCAGGCACGCCAAACGGGTATATGAGAGAAACTGCTCCGGTCTTGTAGTGGGTAATTTCAGATTCCGTTTTTACTTACAGTTCTCCTGCAGGAGTGCTATAAGTAAAAAAGTAAGTGACGTGCCAGGACAGTTACCGGTCCGTCAGGAAAAAAAACGGTGTTGATCCTGGCAAGTCACTGTTCATTAAGGGGTTAAAATGCTCTAGTCAAGTGCATGGGAATTTAGGAATGCTTATTTGTCCCCTATGGTGCAATTGGTTTACTCCAGAATAAATCCAGCTTTTATAAATATAGTCTTTTGTTCCTGTGCTTCTTTGGATATATGTTTTCTTGAGCACGCACATTTGCACTGGTGTGTGCAGCTACCATTTTACTTGAACCATATGTTGTTGTTGGTCTGCCCCAGAATTCATCGGGCGTTTTAAACAGGTGATAAAGCAGAGATGACTTCTCAAGTGATATTACGTCTCCATTTCCTATGTTATTCTATAGAGCCTATGCACTAAGATCTCCAAAGCTGGAGAAATCTTAGTGCCTTGGCTCCATAAAATAACATAGGAACGGGAGAAGTGAGATCTCTGATGAAGTTATCTCCGCTTTATCACCTCTTTATCACACCTTAGTCCATCTACCCCTTTCAGTTCTTCTTAATTAATATATTAATCTCAGTAACCTATTTTTATTTGCTGCTACAAGACACCACAGAGCAATACAACATAATATGGCAGGGCATTACACCATTATATAATGAGGTGATCTTGTGCCTTTCTTCTTAGAAAATATCCCCTATTTTTCTCTTTGAAGCATTTTAAAAATGTCATGTTTTTATCTGAAACAACAATAAAATATTTTTTAAAAGCATTTGTCGATTTGTTTTTTGTCCACAAAAGAAATCCATAGCTCCCTGAAGATGGACCTTTGATTGGGAATTTGCAAGCAGCAAATGGATTTTTATTGAATTATTATTAGTAAAACGCTGCTGTACAAAATGTGTTATTCACTTAGTTTATATTGATTTATAAAGAGTATAGAACATTTTGAAAATGTAACTGTTCCATCCTCCCTTGCAATGTTATATCCCTTTCAGCATGTCTGCAGGTACAATCATTGAGCTCTCCATTCTTGGAATTTTCTACTGACAAATTCCATCCAAAAACCTCAAAACGGAAATTTGATATAAAATATTATTAACACTTTGAGTGCCAGAGGGGTATGCAACACAATGCGTTCTGTACCCCTCTGGCACTCAAAGGGTTAAAGGAGAATTATGTGCTTGGAACAAGTGGGGAGAGTGTAGGAATATAATTCAGAGCTAAACTTGGCATTGGAATTGATTTTCTAGCCCTATGCCTGCATAATGCCAGTAATGGCAGTAGACATTGCATGCACTAGGAAATCCCATGCTACTGAGACATTTTATCTTTAAAATGACTGTTGTGTAAAAGAAACGTATGTGTTTTTCCTATAAAGCTACATTCTGGAATTCAGTAGGACATTTCATAGTTTTCAATTATAGTGTCCCTCTTTAAGAGGCCGGCTCCAAAAGGGACTGACAGCGCAGGCGTACGGACATCACCATGGCGAGATATTCATGCTTCCTGCTACTGTCCGCTTCAGAGTAAGCAGAAAATCTTTTAAACCAGGTAATATTTCTGGCGACTAGCGCTACTAAGCAGCTAGTCGCCAGATGAAGACTTAAATAAGATGAAGTTTTTGCCGGGTGGTAGTTCCCCTTTAACTTACATATCGCGCTGCTGTCATCAGGATGTCACATTCTGATTACAGCAGTGCAGTATGTAAGTTAATGTAAGTTTAAAGCTGAATTTGCATGAAGAGTGGTCACTGGGTGTTATGAGCTTCTCAGGCACTAAGGGGTCACATACTTACAATGTGTGCAATAGAGGGGAGAGGGGTACAATATGGGAGGGAGGGGAGAGGTGGAGCAGCAGAGGTGACATTATGATGACAGCAGCGCGTTATCTAAGTTAATGTGGGTTTTAAAGATGAATTTGCATGAAGCGTGATATGCTGGGTGTTATGAGCTTCTCTGGCACTAGAGGGGTTAATCTTTATGCACGTTACTTACACAGTGCGGAGCTGCAGGCAGCAGCTTGTCCGGCACTAGGGGGGGTTTCTTTTTATGAGCGTTAGTTTTCTCTGGCACTAGGGGGGGCTAATTATAATGTGCGTTACTTATGTGTGCAGCAGTCAGCAGAGGCAACATTGTGATGTGTGCGATATTGGCCATTTCAGTTCGGTGACACATTCTAGCCACCGTGGGAGAAGGGTATGGTGCTGGGGGAAGGGAAAGCTGCTTTTTAGCTTTATTTCACTTAACCAAATCCTTGCTGGTAGCTTTACCTCTGAATGGGTTAACCACATCAGCGACAGGGTGGCAGTGGAAATGTCTGTTGATGATAAATGTAACCCTTTAATTACCAGATGGATGTCCAACACATTGAATTGTAATATGTTGCGCTCACCTCTGTCCTTAAAGGATACTGATAAGAACATTGTCGACAGACTTATGATGACTTGAAAATTACGTTTCCTTATCTATGAATAATTTGAGCAGAATATTTTTCATTAATGCAAATGTCTCAGTTAAGTGCGTCAAGACACAATCGAGCTGCGTACTGCTATACATAAATATTTATGGGGAAAAACTTCCTTTTTATATTTACGTAAACTAAAAGTTTTGCAATAATTTGTTGTCAGTGTTAATATTTTAAGGCTTTTAAAGGGATAGTAGTACTTCGTTTTAACTTTATTTTATTTTGTAGGCATTAAAAAAACATGAAGAACAATATAAGTCTTATCTCACAGACCTTTATGGTTTATGAGATATTCACAAGCAAAGTTTCCCCCTCCCGCCCCTTTTACCTAGTGTAAACAATCTCTTCTCAGATGTGGAATGCAGTCCATAGACTGGACAGATAACAGAAGGGGACACTCTTATTCCTATGAAAACAATGAAATCCCTGCCCCCCTTGACAAGCTTTTCAGGTTCTTCCCTTATCTTAATTGAAGATTGTCCCTCTCTGCAGTCTACCTGGGCAGCTCCCTTCTGCCCTGGCTGAGAAGTGTTACATCAGTAAAAGGGGCGGGAGGGGGACACTTTGCTTGTGAATATCTCTTAAACCATAAAGATTTGAGAGATAAGACTTATATCATTCTTCATGTTTTTTTAATGCCTACAAAATAAAATAAAGTTAAAACGAAGTATTACTATCCCTTTATGCAAACACCATATTATATTTTGAGAATTTTTTTTTGAAGTGTCAACATAGGATGAAGGGGTATTTTAATTTTCTAATAAATAAGATTTGTGTAATTACTTGTAATTACTGTGATTTTAATAAACATGGTATGGATACCAGTATTATTAGACTTACGTGGAATTCCGATCTCCTTTATGCTGACAGCCAAAGCAGTATACACTGTCTCTCCACTCAAGGGGTTAAAGGAGCAGTAAACTTTTTTTATGAAAAAATATATATTGTAGGGATTTTCCTATTGAGTAAAATAAAGGTACTCCCACTGCTGAGAGATTTATATTTCCAGAGTTATTACAGTTTAAACCCATGTTTTTTTTAAACTAGCAGTGCCCTCTAGTGGTCAAATTCTAATTAGATTTCCTGTTAGATTCTAATGGAAAGGAAAGTCAGAAAAGTCAGTGACATACAGTTCTCCATAGAATGTGATAGAAACTGCCTGTCACTTCCTGTCAGTTAGAACTATCAGGACGTAAACACAGTAAATTCACTTCCTGGTTATTTAAACTGCTATAAACTTTGAATAAAGTATCTGACAGCGATGGAGTGAACTTGTTTCACTCAGCAGGAAATGCTCTATAAAATATGTGTTTTCATAAAAAAAAGTTTACTGCTCCTTTAAATGACAAATGCAAATAACACGATCCTGTATGTTTTCATTGTATTCATGCTTTTCTTCACTTTATCAACAGGTCTGCAATACATTTATAGCTGCTTTAGCAGCTTAAGGGTTAATCATACTTTGCTGCAGTTTGTATTTTTTCTTTGACACTGCAGATAACAATATATTTCTGATTTAAGCATCACGTATTTTTAACCTCAATACTTCTCTGCCTGGAGCATTTGATTGTGTGTAATAGAAAGGATATACATAAATTAGTGCAACCCTTTCATTTATACTCCATTAAAGGGTTAAAGGCAGAGATATAGGTGAGGCTAGGCGTGGAAACTAGTGGCGAGTAACTTTTCAGGCCGGGCTAGTAGCTCAGGACTTGAAATTTTGAGCCCTGCATAAGTGTATAATAATGCTCTACAGCAATAAAACTCACACTAAACGTCAGTATATGTGTTTATAAATTAGTCTGCATGAATAAAACACTTTGCTCTTGTTATAAGTCATTTATTAGGTTACACAAGAAGGTGTCAATAGGTCATGAAATAGCCTAAAAATTTTCAGTAATGCCCCGCCCACCAGCCACGCCCCCAGCAACACCCCCTAAAACACAAGTGTCCCTCTTTAGCAATCTGAAATGTTCGGAGGTATGGACTGAGATGACAATTCTAACAAAAAGCCTTTTGTTTGTCCTTCTGGCACTTGAATACATGGACTCATTACCATACAATCCCATATATTTTGTATGAGCACTTTATTGTCATTGTGCTATATAATACATATAATTTTTTAACCCTTTCAGTGCAGAGGAGTTATAAGGCATTGCTTTGCAATGCATTGCACACATTTCTGGCAGTCAGTTGGTTAACTATAACAGAAATACCACTGATAAATGCAGCTGAAACTTCATGTTCAACTAGTAGTTCCATTTATTTAACTTATGCACACACATGCACACGCTATAATGCATAGCGTAGAGCAGAAGTATACAACAGGTGGCTCTCCAGCTGTTAGAGACTAAAAGTCACATCATCTCCAACAAGACAATGGCTGACTATCTCTGCTCCAGAGGGAATCGATCATAGAACAATGTTTGACCTGGGTTTTTAAGCCTTATGCCATAAGGAATAAAATAGATAAAACATTTATCATACTCTAGGCCGCAGGCTCATTTTCCAGTTGCGTAAAAAACTGTTATAAAAAGCAAAGTAGGAGCAATTGCACAACAAAATGACTGCTCCATAGGGGATACGTTCCACAAATTTCACTTTGATTTAAATGTGGATTTTAACCCCTTCAAAGCTGGAGAAGCCTCCAGCATCTTTTTTTGCATGGCATTGGAGTCCAGTCTATAGCATTCAAGGGATTTAACCCTTTGCGTGCTGGAGAGGTACACAACACATCTGCAATGCATTGCCTACCTCTCCGGCACTCAAAGGGTTAAAGCCTGATTTAAATCAATGGGTATTTGTATTTCCCGGCTATGATATTGGTGGTTTGCTCTAGAATGTCTCTTTTTCTCTCTGCTTACAGCCCCATATTATACGTAATCAGGTGACTTGTTCTGCAGTCTGATAATATTTTTACTAAAGAGCTTCGTGGTGACTGCACAAATTTGCCAGTATAAACCCATTGGCATTAACCTCTAAAGCTAGGAGCTGCGCTTCAGGGTATGCACTACAATGTATGATTGCTACAAAGCAGGAACACATTTCCTTCATGCTATTTAGGGACAATGCAGAAAAGAGAGGAGTAGAGTGTTTGTGCTCAACAGTAGTGCAGCTATGTGGGAGGGATCACTATACATCACTAAACATCAGTGCACACCTTGCTCTTTCTCTGGTGCACCACAATGTTCTAAATACTAGAGTGAGAACTGTCCAGTCTGCTGTGACAGAAAGTGATACCTGTACTGGGCTACAAGATAATGTGCCCAAAGCCTTAGACTAGCATAACACTGCAACAGAATTGCACTGCAGCTCCTGATTGATGTCAGGATCAAAACTCAGTTCTCTCTTTAGTGTTTAGAGTTCTGTCTGGAAGCCATTGTTTTGTAGCCCAGCAGAGGCACCACTTTCTGGCACAATCAGCAATGTTCAGTTCTCCTTCTAATGTTTAGAACTTCATTCCGGGACTTTATATTGTCCCAGAAGGGGGCTCCCGGGACATGGGACACATATTTAAAATCTGGGACTGTCCTGGGTAATCCTGTACATGTGGTCATCCTATTGATATAGTCAGCGGTATAACTACTAATTGGTTCCCCTGTACTAACATTTTTTGGTCCATGGGGTCTAACGGGAACCCAGTGGGCCTGGGTCTGATTCGCACCTTTGGATGCCGAGCCCATCCTCAGAGCATGTGCAGAGAAATTGCGTCAAATAAACCAACTTCCTCTACACATTGTTTAGTGCATAGCCGTAAAGGAAGTATGGAGCTAAGGAGACCCCCAAACACCCATAGACCTCCACATTGTCCTCCTCATGGCCCAAGCAGCACTAAGGGGAGGAATTCTGGAGTACGTAGTGTAGTAAATTGATGTTAGGTAGGCTTGGGTACAAACAAAATGATTCCATCATCCAATTCTGCATGGAATACAATCATCTCTGCATGTTCACCGCATTGTCCCTCACTCTCTATAGATATCTAATGGGAAAACCCAGACTCTGTATTGTTTAGCTCATAGCCATTAAGAAAGTGTGGAGAGAAGGAGCCCCCCAAACACCCATAGACCTCCACATTGTCCTCCTCATGGCCCAAGCAGCAACAAGGGGAGGATTTCTGGAGTACGTAGTGTAGTAAATTGATGTTAAGCAGGCTTGGGTACAAACAAAATGATTCCATCATCCAATTCAGCATGGAATGCAGTCATCTCTGCACGTTCACCACATTGTTCCTCACCGTCTATTGATATCTACTGGGAAGACCCAGACATTGTATCAGTTATATTAGGGATCATTAACAACTCATAATAATGTATTCCCCATTTACCTTCATATACGCAGACAATCTTAAAGGTCACTATTAATCAGTTCTGTGTGGATTGATTCTACAACACTAATATTTAGCTAGTCCCTGGGGGTCAGCATTGCTTTGTTATGTTTTTCCCACCCCTCCGGTACTCTGTGGGTTAAGTAAGGTAACACTTCAGACATTATTTACCAGACTATATATGAGATATGAATACTAACCGAAAGAAAATGAAACATAAATGTTTTTTTCAAACTGGAACAGTAAAGAAACATGAAGATAAACAGCACTATTTAACCAAATGGATGCTACAAACATCACCAAAATGTTGAGATGGGTTTAAGGCTGTAGTTAAAATAAATATGATTATAAAAAGACATCAAGGGAGTTTCTATTTAATGTTCTATTTTATGAACACTCATTTTGCTTCTCATTACTTTTGAGAATAGATTTTACAGCTAGAAAAGACTGTGTGTGAGGCTGATAGGTACTTTATTTTACATCCCATACTTTGAAAAGATTGGTGATTACAAATACCTTTGTACTAACATTATTTAGGGCAGTAGTTCTCAACCCATGTCTTTAAAGGGATAGTAATGTCTGTATTAAACTTTATCTCTGAGGCTTCTATAACGTTTTTATAACATGCAGCGCTATGTTATAATCACTTACATGTTTGTACTTCATAAGACATTAAAGTTGAAAGGATCCCAGTCCTGCCCCTTCTGGTCACCTCCCCTTAGAGCTGCAATCTGGTCGTGGGACTGGATGGATCCAGCGAGGGACAATCTTCACTCAGGAAGTATAAGGAAAACCCTGCTGTCTTTGAGGAAGGAGGACAGGACTGTCCTTTTGTGTACTGAAGATTGAGTGAAGATTGTCCCTCGCTGCATTCGTCCAGACAGACAGGCAGCATGACACGGACAGAAGGGGCAGGAGGATCCTTTCAACTTTAATATCTTATTAAATGCAAACATGTAAGTAATAAAACATAGCGATATATGTTATGAAAACCTTATAGAAGGCTCAGAAAAAAAAAAGGTCTGTGGTCTTTAAGGGCCGGCAGAGTGCACACGTGGCCAGTCCATAAGGGGTTAAGCAGTTGTCTTCTCTGCCTAATGGGAAACCCAGAACTGGGTGGAGTGAAGGGAGAGGAAGAAAAAAAAGCGAAGATGGAAAGGTGGGAATGATCACATGCAATTTTACAGCCCTGTTCACATGGTCAACATACAATGTTTGTAACAATGTATGAATTAGTCAAAAAGTAACAAGTTGATGCCTATGGGATTGTTCATACAGGCAACTATCAAATTATATGCACATGCATGTTGCAAGCTGTTGCAGTGTGCTGCAACTAGAAAGCATTCAAAGTAGAACACATCCAAGTTACAGCGTGCAAACAGCAGGCTATTTAACCCCCATGCATTTAATTCTCACAAGCTACATTTGAAGCTTCAATGCCCTTTTTAAAACCGATGGGAGCTGGTACCGTGTTAGCCGTAGAAATAAATACACAAATATGTAATTTGTTAATCATGCTGTGACGGATGGATTAGTTGTATATATTGTACATTTAGAAGAAGTATTCTTTTAGAGAACAACAGAGGAAATTCCTCTGGGACTTAACGAGTTAAAAGTTGAAACTCACATAGATCGGAAGTCCGGTGTAAATCAGTGTTAAAAGGCAGTAGAGAGGGGTGTGTTAGGATTAGGGAATAGGATTCACTATTCGTTTGATAAAGTGGCGGGCAAGCACCACGAAACGCGTTACATGAGATAGGAGATACAAACTAACAATAGTGAATATTGTTTTAATATATATATATATTTTTTATTTGTATGAATAGAGGTACTATGTACCGGAGAGATAGTTTAATGCTGGAGATGAATACATTTTGAATACATTGCTAACACACTCTTTTTCTTATTTGTAGCCTTTATAGATTTGTATATATATTTTTTTTATTATTTTACTATATCATACACTAGATAGTGTTAGACAAAAGAATACATATTTACCATCTACACTTGGAATTGTTTGGAGGACCAACACATAGTGTTGCTTGAGCAGGGACAAGCGGTCCAAATCTCCCTGCATGTGAGTTTCAACGCCGGTGTGGAATATACACCGGTACGATATAATGTGTGAGTACAGCTTTACTTTTTCCTATATATATTGCTGGTTTTAGCTCTCTCCTTCCAGTAAGAACTGAACTGCCACTTTGTTTTCTTCTCTATTTTGGTTCATCGGATGGAATAATGTGTGGGACACCGACTGAATTTACTGTAGCTGCTGATCAGTCCGGGAGTGGACCCAAGTGAAAAAGGGGGAGTCAAATATCTTCCATCTGCATTATTTGTTTATCTCACACATATGTGCTTGATAAACCATTGGAATTCGTGAGTACCCTAATTGGGTTTTTTGGGGTGGGTCTAAAACTTGAAGTTACAGTGACATACTACTCTGAGACTCCCCTTTCTCTTTTCTTTTGTGTAAGAGACAAATATAGCTGTTGATACCTTTATTGGCTAACTAAGCAGATTTAGAATGCAATCTTTCAAGACCTTAGGTCTCTTAAAGGGATAGTAATACTTCATTTTAACTTTATTTTATTTTGTAGGCATTAAAAACATGAAGAATGATATAAGTCTTATCTCTGAAACCTTTATGGTTTAAGAGATATTCACAAACAAAGTATCCCTTCCCTGTTCAACCAGATCAGAAGGGAGATGCCCAGGTAGACTGCAGAGAGGGACAATATTCTATTAAGATAAGAGAAAAAGCTGAAAAACTTGTCAAAGGGGGAAGGGCTTTCATTGTTTTCATACAAAGAAAATTGTCCCCTTCTGTTATCTGTCCTGACATACAACCAGACTCACATTTGAGAAGAGATGGCTTACACTAGGTAAAAGGGGCGGGGAGGGGAACTTTGCTTGTGAATATCTCATAAACCATAAAGGTTTGAGAGATAAGACTTACATCATTCTTCATGTTTTTTTAATGCCTACAAAATAAAATAAAGTTAAAACGAAGTATTACTATCCCTTTAACATGCCTGATGAAGAGACCTAAGGTCTTGAAAGCTTGCATTCTAAATCTGCTTAGTTAGCCAATAAAGGTATCAACAACTATATTTGTCTCCTTTTTAAAACCTCCATTGATTGACTGACTAATATATGTCTAATACCAGTATGGTCCAGTCTCATCACATCCTCACCACCATCCTCCATCACTGCCATGCGAGAAAATCAATGGGGTAACTGAGAAGAGCAGACAGTTTGAATGGTACTGCAGTTCTGTACTGCTTAACCCTTTGATTGTCAGAGGGTTGTGCATTGCACTGCACACCCCTTTGGCACTCAAAGAGTTAAAGTCGCCATTGTAAATGAAGCCTACCCAATAAGCATCTAAAACCTTCTGATGATGAATTCAAAGTTAAAACGCCTCGCTAATATTTAGAGTTTTAAAAAGTAATGAAAAGGGAATTGAATCAAAATTACTTTCATTCTCACAGTCCCAAAAGAAAAAGCTCTTAGCTACTAAATCAGTTTGTAGTCAGTCTATCACACACATAATTACTGCTCAGCAGTAGGTGAGACCTGTAAAATACACAATGCTGGCATACCAATCAGTGTGAAACACATTCCCTACAGATATTCTCATTTAATCTGTATGCAATTTACCTGCTTTCATGCATAATATAAGTAGGTTTATGTATCAAGAGATACCTTGATATGTTTTGATGTCAAACTTTAATTCAGAAGGAATTTTTTAACATTAAACAACTAGCATGAAATGTAACAGGTGACAGTATGCTAAATTCACACCATACAAATTAACCCTTCAAGTGCCAGAGGCGTAACCAATGCATTGTAATGGGCTGTTTATCTCTCTGGCACTCAATGTTTTAATTTGTAATTCAGCTAGAAGCATATGTACTTGAAGGAAAACAATCCCAAAAAATAATTCATGCATTTCTGTCGTGTACAGAGAAGTGTATTGTTGCATTGTGTTGTACAGTGTTTCATTATAAATCAATATGGTGGGAGATGTTTCTTTAAAACCTTTGAGTGCCAGAGAGGTACCAACACATTGCAACACAATGGGTGTTTTGCACTAAGGCGTGATAATGAGGTGATAACACGGAGATAACTTCTCCAGTGATATCACTTCTCCAGTTCCTATGTTATTCTATAGAGCCTATGCAGTGAGATCTCAAAGCTGGATTAGTGAATTGGCTCTATAGAATAACATAGGAACTGGAGAAGTGATATCACTGGAGAAGTCATCTCCACTTTATCACCTCTTTATCACACCTTAGAGCATAACCCCCACTGAGGGTTATACACTAAGATGTGATTACTTGGAGATAATTTCTCTAGTGAAATTACTTGTCCAGTACCTTGCTATCCGATACAAACTATGCATTAAGATCTTCAAGGCTGGAGATCTTAGTGCACAGTCTCCATAGAACAATATAGGAACTGGAGAAGTGATCTCATGAAGAAGTTGTCTCCGCTTTATCACCTGTTTAGCCTTAGAGCATGATCCCCAACGCGTTGGACACCTCTCTGGTACTCAAAGGATTAAAAATGATTAAATCTCAGACTTCTTTTTACTGCCTTTTTCTATTTTGGTCACCAGATGGTGCTAGTCTTATCACTTACCATGTAGGTAAATAAACTAAGTCTCAAGAGGGGGAAGTACTGATAAAACTCTGGACTAAACCAGGTGTTAGAATACATTGTTAATATGCCCCATGCACAATGACAATTTACTATGCTTATTTAACCCTTTGAATGCTAGAGCATTTGTCACAATGTTTCTCTATCATTCCAGTCATGTTTGCATGCTATAATAGACTAAAAGAAGCAGTAAACTTTTTTAATGAAAAAAATATATATTGTAGGGCTTTTCCTGTTTAATAAAGTATTGGTACTCCCACTGCTAAGAGATTCATATTTCCAGTGGTATTACAGTTTAAACCTGTGCTTTTTACATTAGCATTGCCCTCTAGTATTCACATTCAAGTTAGTAATTCTGTTACATTCTAATGGAGAGGAAAGTCTGTGACTTACAGTTCTCCATAGAATGTGGAACAATCAGGAAGTAAATGCATTGTAAATTCACTTCCTGATAATTTGAACTGTTATAAATTTTGAATAAAACAAATGACAGTGGTGGTAGTTCCCTTGTTTTACTCAGGTGGAAGAGCTCTATAACATATAGGTTTTCATAAAAAATGTTTACTGCTCCTTTAAAAGCAAAATATAGTTAAATATTTCCCTTTAAGCAGCTACAGTGAGTAAAAAAATTATTTGATCCCCTGCTGATTTTGTACATTTGACCACTGACAAAGAAATGATCAGTCTATAATGTTAAAGTGGAACTTTCATGTAATAACAAGTCCGGAACCCAGGCTATAGCACAGACATCTTGTCTGTGCGCCTGCGCCATCAGTCCCGGTCTCCATTGAGCAGACTGCAGTGCACCATAAGTTCACCGGAAGGGACTGATGACGCAGGCGCACAGACCACACTAACCTGTCCATCAGTCATGAAACAGGAAGGATTACTTTAGACACAGCATTATGTTTTGGTGGTGTTTTTCTGCTAAGAGGACAGGACAACTTCACCGCATCAAAGGGACGATGAACAGGACCATGTACCCTCAAATCTTGGGCGAGAACCTCCTTTACTCAGCCAGGGCATTGAAAATAGGTCGTGGATGGGTATTCCAACATGATAATGACCCAAAACACACAGCCAAGGCAAAAGAGGAGTGGCTAAAGAAGAAGCACCTTAAGGTCCTGGAGTGGCCTAGCCAGTCTCCAGACCTTAATCCCATAGAAAATCTGTGGAGGGAGCTGAAGGTTTGAGATGCCAAACGTCAGCCTCGAAACCTTAATGACTTGGAGAGGATCTGCAAAGAGGAGTGGGACAAAATCCCTCCTGAGATGTGTGTAAACCTGGTGGCCAACTACAAGAAACGTCTGACCTCTGTGATTGAGGGTTTTGCCACCAAGTACTAAGTAATGTTTTGCAAAGGGGTCAAATACTTATTTAACTCAGTAAAATGCAAATCAATTTATAACTTTTTTGAAATGCGTTTTTCTGGATTTTTTTGTTTTCTCTCACTGTTCAAATAAACCTACCATTAAAAATATAGACTGATCATTTCTTTGTCAGTAATCAAACATAAAAAATCAGCAGGGGATCAAATAATTTTTTCCCTCACTGTATTAAAGCAACACAGGGTTGGTGAACGGTCCCGTTGTGTTCCCATGAAAAAAAATCAGCAAAAACCACATGGTTGTCTGTTTTTTTCCACAGGAAAACCCCCCTTAAACAAAGCCCTTAAATTCTTCACTGTTTTCGACTATAGCCAAAACTTCCAATCCCTTTATGTGTGCATGTTTTTGCCCCAAAAATGTAACCTTTCCAGCAAGTGAAACACAAAACTCAGCAGCTAGGGAGATGGAGAGAGTGCAGGCAATTTTGCAGTGATCCATTTAGCAAAATTAAGGCAGCAGAGACTCACACTGTTGGCTACCAGGATGATTATCCATCTGAAAAAAAGGAGGAGCTGTAAGGACTGTGATGCATCTAATGATGCCCAGTCCCCCAACACTGCCTCTTGTAATTCCTGCTGCTGTTGTCATCTTTAAAATCAAAGGAGGTACAGAAAGAAGTGGGTATCAGTGTGACCAGGATATGTCAGCTACCTGTGCCTGTTACTAGTGCTGGAAGTGTGCCTTCTGATAGTCAGGAGGAGGAAGAGAAGCAGCAGGTGATGATGGCAAGTGTAACAGCAGGGCAACCTAAGTCACACTTGCCATCCCCAAGCAGTCTCACTACTACTACCATGCAGCAACTAGAGAGTGTTGGGGTGAGGGAGAGGGCGATGGTGATGGTATAGAAGCAGCTGCTTGTGGGTCTAGTGTGACCGTTATAGATCCTCCT
Source organism: Rhinophrynus dorsalis (assembly GCA_037306005.1). Taxonomy (NCBI): domain Eukaryota; kingdom Metazoa; phylum Chordata; class Amphibia; order Anura; family Rhinophrynidae; genus Rhinophrynus; species Rhinophrynus dorsalis. The sequence continues at coordinate 212,283,792 of CM074725.1, forward strand.
GCTGAGGTGGAAGGGGAAGTGAAGCTGAGCAGCCAAACTAGAGGTCAAGGGAGCCCACAACATTCCCCTGACCCTGTGATTCCCTTTCCCCTGGCATTGTGGCTCTGGGACCTGATACTGAGGAAGGCAGGACTGGCTAGCAGCAGTAATAGCATCAGTACTTATCAGCTGCCCGTGCCTGCTGCTAGTGATGTCAGTCTGCCTTCTTCACCTGTAGAGATGGTAAGTTTGACAGTAGGAGACCATCTGTCACATCTGTCATCATCATCAACCAGTGATACCTCATAGAGCAGCAGCAGCAGCAGCAGCAAAGGACGTATGGTAGTAGTGATGAGGGTGATGGTGGAGCAGCTGGCGTGGAAGGACATTAATGGCCCCTGTAACCCCTGTTTCTTCCAAAGTGTGCCAAGAGTTGAGTTGGAAATCAAAGAGGAAGAAAAATAGAGAAGCCCAGTCTGACCCTGAAAGTTAGATGGAGAACAAAACACCTGGTTCGCCATCAGCTATTGACGCTAGAGTCCAGGCCTGGGAAGACATAGAAACATCTTCTGGTTATCCACCTCTGTCATCATTACCTCCTCCACCAGCTGATAGCGATTCTGTAGATGCGAGGATGTGGCAGTTTGTGTCCACCCACTGCTCATTGTGTGGTGTGCTGACCACACATGGCAATGTGGTGGAGTATAATCACAGGCATGGAATCAAGCAGCATCTGAGTAGATTTCGTCTCGCAGAATCCAATAAGCTGGTGGCAGGGAGGATTCATCATTATTATTAAGACCGCAATCCTGAGTCCCAAAAAATCAACACTGATTCCTCAGGGCCAGAGACTCTAACAAGCCTGTGTCCAAAAAATCATCACTTTTTCCTCAGGCTTGTGACTCTGATAAGCCTACGTCCCAAAAATCATCATTGATTCCTCAGGGTTTGTGACTCTAACAAGCCTGAGTCCAAAAATCATTACTGATTCCTCAAGGCTTGTGACTCTAACATGCTAGTCCTACATGCAAGTCCTACAAATCATCAGGGCTTGTGCCAACCAAGTGTATGACCTACAAATGAATGTGTCCTCAGGGCTTGGGCCAATCACAAGTCTAAGTTCTACAAATCAATGTTTCCTCAGGGCTTGTGCCAAACAAACCATACAAATCAACGTTTCATCAGGCCTTCTGCCTCTAACAAGTCTGAGTCCTAAGAATCAATGTTTCCTCAGAGCTTAGGACTCTAAAAACAAATGTAAGTTCCTACAAATCAATGTTTGCTCAGGGATTGTGCCTAACACAAGTGTAAATGTTTTACCAGGAAGAAAACACTGAGATTGTCTCTTGTTTTCAAGTATGTCCTGGACTCATTTTATCTACCACAGAGGGCTGTTCAAAGTTTCCTCAGGGATTGGTCCTAACACAATTTTAAGTTCTACAAATCAATGTTTTCTCAGGTATTGGGCCTAACAGAAGTCTAAGTCCTACAAATGAATGTTTTCTCTGTGCTTGTACCAAACAAGCGTAAGTCCTACAAGCCAATGTTTTCTCAGGGCTTGGGCCTAACACCAGTCTAAGTCCAATTAATCAGTGTATCTTCAGTGCTTGAGCCTAACACCAGTCTAATTCCTATTAATCAATGTTTCCTCAGGGCTTGAGCCTAATACCAGTATAAGTCCTATTAATCAATGTTTTCTCGGGGCTTGTGCTAAACAAGTGTAAGTCCTACAGATCAATATTTTCTCAGGGCTTGGGCCTAACACAACTAAGTTCTCCAAATCAGTGTTTCCCCAGGGCTAGTGCTAAATAAGTCTAAGTCCTACAAATCAACTGTTCCTCAGGGCTTGTGCCTCTAACAACAAGTCTAAATTCAACAAATCAATTCAATTAATCAATGTCTCCTCAGGGCTTGAGCCTAACACCAGTCTAAGTCCAATTAATCAATGTTTCTTTAGGGCTTGAACCTAATACCTAAGTCCTATTAATCAATATTTTCTCAGGGCTTGTGCCAAACAAGTGTAAGTCCTACAAATCAATATTTTCTCAGGGTTTGGTCCTAAAACAACTAAGTCTTCGAAATCAGTGTTTCCCCAGGGCTAGTGCCAAATAAGTTTAAGTCCTACAAATCAATTGTTCCTCAGGGCTTGGGCCTCTAACAACAAGTCTAAATTCAATAAATCAATGTTTCCTCAGGGCTTGGGCCTAACACAAGTCTAAGTTTTTACCAGGAAGAAAACATTGAGATTGTCCTTCGTTTTCAAGTATGTCCTGGACTCATTTTATCTACCTCAGAGGGCTGTTCAAAGTTTCCTCAGGGACTGGTCGTAACAGAAGTCTAAGTTCTACAAATCAATGTTTTCTCAGGTATTGGGCCTAATATAAGTCTAAGTCCTACAAATGAATGTTTCCTCAGGGCTTGTGCCAAACAAGTTTAAGTCCTACAAGCTAATGTTTTCTCAGGGCTTGGGCCTAACACCAGTCTAAGTCCTATTAATCAGTGTTTCCTCAGGGATTGTGCCAAACAAGTGTAAGTCCTAAACTCTATGTTTCCTCAGGACTTGGGCATAGCACCAGTCTAAGTACTATTAATCAGTGTTTCCCCAGGGCTTGTGCCAAATAAGTCTAAGTCCAACAAATCAATGTTTTATCAGGGCTTGCGCCTAACAAATCTAAGTTAACAAATCAATGTTCCATCAGGGCTTGTGCCTCCAACAAGTCTAAGTCCTATAAATCATCTTCTAAAATATACTCTGTCCCGGCAATTATCAGTCTGCCCCAGTCAGGGGGATCCCTGTCTCTGTCACTTACATTCCAATTTTTTATTGTATTCATTTTTTTTTATTTTTTTTATTAACTGTCCCCCCAATGCGAGTCAACAACCTCCCCCCCAAAAATCCCTATTCAATGATTTTTCTTCATACTACACCAACATAGGCACCCTCAGACCCCTTTTATACTATGCCTGTGGGAAATTAAAAAAACTGCACTTTTCATGTGAATTTTTTCTCTAAGTGGAAAGTGCCAAATTAGAAACAATTGCCAATCCTCTCACAAAATGGTGGACATTTTAGATACGGCAACTTTTTGAAACGCATTAGTAAAAAATTAGCAAGCATTCGCTAACTGAGAAAAACAATGCATAATTCAGTAAGATTTTGGTGCTACCATAAAATCTTGCATATAATACGCACACTTTTGCCCCTCTTCACCTTATGTGTAATAGCGGGTGCGTATTGTACACGAGAAAAAAGCAGGCGTCATGCTTGCATCCACCAGCCGCTTCCAGCATGGCCCTGTCAGGACCTCCTCTGCCCAGCCAATGGTAGTGTCTTGCAAGGACCGCAAGGTCTTCGCAGGGCAATACCATACATCCAATGCGCATAGCTATGTGCATTGGATTTATGGTATTGCCCAAGGCCCTCGCAAGCCACTACCACTGGCTGTGCAGAGGAGGTCCTGACAGGGCCATGCTGGACTCGGGTGGCGGATGCAAGCATGCCACCCGCTGGGACTCTGTCAGGATGCAGAATATGGACTTCAGAGCAAGAAAGGCGGCCATGGGCAAGCAGGAAGGGAAGAAGGGAAAATTTGGCATTTTTTGTGTGCATGTGACAGGGGAAAACAAGGGTACATATTTTACATAGGCACTCTAGTTTTCCCCTAAAATCCTGTTCATAATATACACCTGAGTACTATACACAGATGTGTATTATACCTGAGATTTTAATGTAATCATTTTGCCATCAAAAGTACACTGTAAATATACTAAGGGCGGAATGCAAGAAAGTGGAGAATTCACTATTTTTTGAAAGCCATAAATGTATGTGACATTTGAAATTGCTCACATTTTGATACAAGAAACAAACTAATGCTTTGATGCTGAATTGCACATGCATCGCAATCAACGGCAAAGTTAGCACATGTGCCTAAATTAATGGCAAAGTTATCCAGAGGTATGACAAAGAGTGCTAATTGCTTTGCTGAAATGGGCGTAATTGCTAATCCTCTCATAAAATGGCTGACATTTTAGCCATACTCAGTATATGAAACTCATTCGCTAAGAAAGTGCAAACGTTCATGCACAATTCAGTAACATTTTGGTATTAATCATTTTGACATCAAAAGTACACTTCCTTCCTAAATATCTTCTAGGAAAAAATACATTCAACATGACATCATAGAATTTTAAATTATCTTAAAGCATAATTATTAGAACTGGCCCCGATTCCCTCTAGAGATAAACAAGTCTGTTCACAAATGGCCTGCAAATGAATTGTTCTTGCCAGATAAAGGACTAGATAATTTGATGTTTGATATTAGGCATATTTTGTCACAGTCTGAAATGTGTTTGAAAGCCAGTAGATTTTGATAAGTAGAGATTCAAGGATGTGTGTGTGTCACCCACAGTCTATCTTAGAGTTTCAATTAAATCGAAAAAATGGTATCTAAGATTCCTTACTCTTGGTGAGATATAGTGTAGTACAATATCAATACAGGAAGTCACCAACTATATATAAATATTGAATTGTTTAGATGATAATTTATTGGCAATTCTAAGTTCCAGATTACAGAATCTTCCCTCCTGTTGGCTTTCATAAAAATACTAATTATATAGGGTACCAGCAGAAGTGTTAGAGGTTAACACAGTGACAGAATTTAAGTATGCATGGGATAGGCATAAGGATGTCCTGAACATAAGATCAAGGACCAAATAAGGTTTGAAGATTTTCAGTAGGAAATATGGGCAACTAGATGGGCCAAATGCTTCTTATCTGCCATCAAATTCTGTGTTTCATATTCTGTACTACTATAAAAGCCCGTGTACACTGGCCGCTTCAGTTTGAGAATGGCTGTGGCAGCCTGTGGCTCTCCTGGTGTGACAGGCCCCGCAGGAGACTTCCCCCAGCCACCCAAAAACCACTGGAGGAAACGGGGCAGTGACTATGGGTGCAGACAGGCCGCCCTCTTCTTCCTCAATAACATCTTTGGATGGTCGGCCCCTATGTCTGCACCCCTTGCCTGTCTGTGAGGCCACACAGCCGGGTGATGTGCTGGAAGTACACCTCCCAGCATTCTGTGTTCAGGCAGTCTCTACTGCGCATGACTACATCGGCCAAACATACAGGCCTATTATATTATAGGATTATTATATGGGCAGCTGAAAGTTCGGGCGGTTTCTACTGCGCATGACTGCATCGGCAGTCTCTACTGCACATGACTGCATTGGACAAACATACAGGCCTTTTATATTATAGGATTATTATATGGGCAGCTAAAAGAGATTATGAATGTCATGTAACATAATACAGAACAATCTATAGCTTCCACTACCAGATGATCTGGGGTATACAATAGAGTCTGAATAATCTGAAAAATGAGTGGTAAAGCTCAGTATTGTGTGAAGATGATTGTGAACCTATATATAAGCACACAGCTTTGTGAACCTAGATGCGACTGCAAGCTGCACTCTATTAAAGGGACAGTAACGTTTTACAAAAAACGCAGTTCAGATTAATCATCATAGTATTTGGGCCATGAAGAATGTTATTTCAGTACTGTCCAAATGATAAGAGTAATGATAAATTATCCCCCTTTATCATTCAACTGCTCTTGAACTACAACTCTGACAGTATTGAAATAACACTCTTCATGGCCCAAATACTATGAAGATTAATTGTAGCTGCTTTTTTTGTCAAACATTACTATCACTTTACGTAAAAAGAATGCTCAACATTCTGTGGGTCTCCTAAAAGCTTGGTTAGCCATTTAAGCTTTTGCAATGCTTAAGTTCAGGCAAGTCAGATTCAGTTTAAATATAGTCTATGATTGCATGGAAAATGTCCATATTTATTTTTGCTTAAAAGTGACAGTGAAAATTCTCTGTTTACATCTATCCTATAATATTTGTGTTTGCTGGATTAATTTTTATTTAATTACAAAACTTTAAATGCAAACTTTAATAATAAGTGCAAATAATATTGAAGCATTTTATACCAATGTTTTGTCCCATTCAGCAAGCTAAAGAGGTGCAATTCTGGAGCAATCTATTCACACCATAGTGAATTAGTAAAAATTCTCAAAATTCCCCTAGATTGAAATGAGGCTTTTGATCCCTTGAATTTTCGAGAGATCTGTATCATATTGGAAAGGATGGTGCTACAGGCCTCTCTAGCATTCAAGGGGTTAAACCCCCCATTTTAACTAATGTGAATTGTCATTCTTCCCCCTATGATGCAGATGGTTTATTCCAGAATTACACCTAACATGGTCCTAAATGTGTAATGAAGGCAAAATAATATTTTTCTTTACATTCAACATCCAGTAGATGGAGCTATTTAACCACTATAAATAAAAAGTAAAACAGAATAATACATTTTACTTTTAAATATTGCAGATTGAATTTCCTGTAAAATTCCAAGTTATTTATTGTATGATGTCTGTTTAATATATTTGAACTATGACTGTGCTGCCCAAACAGTTTTTGTCCTTTATTTAATAATCCATTAGACCCAGAGTTTATTACCTCTCTCCTATATGTACACTTTATATGAGATTCTCCACACATCTTCTCTGTATACTGCTTGTTTCCAGAAAGAAAGCAATGTTTGGATACACGATCAGGAAGAAGCCACCATACAAGTCTGATGTTAAGAAGATGCACAAACATCTGCCTGAGTTTTTATCAAATCTTATACAATATATATAGAGAGAGAGGAGAGGTTCTAAGTGCAGATTCTACTGGACCATTAAATAAAGCAGAAAAACAGTTTGCACAGAGTTAATAAACTGACACCTAAGTGGGACAAAGAGATAGACTGTCCTTCATGAGAAATCTCAAGAAAGTAACTGAACATACCTCCCAAGTGCACCTCTTTAGGAGATATTAGGCGTCCCCCCCCCCAAGTGTCCCTGCTTAGGAAGGACAGTCCCTCTTTGAGGTCCACATCCCTCTGTTCCTCTTTCCCACCCTGGTGTCCCTGTGTTTATGAGATCAGACTGTGTGGTGTGTATAAGTGTATCATCCTGGTGTCCCTGTGTTTAGGAGATCAGATTGTGTGGTGTGTATAAGTGTATCATCCTGGTGTCCCTGTGTTTAGGAGATCAGACTGTGTGGTGTGTATATAAGTGTATCACCCTGGTGTCCCTGTGTTTAGGAGATCAGACGGTGTGGTGTGTATATAAGTGTATCACCCTGGTGTCCCTATGTTTAGGAGATCAGACTGTGTGGTGTGTATAGAAGTGTATCACCCCGGTGTCCCAGTGTTTAGGAGATCAGACTGTGTGGTGTGTATATAAGTGTATCACCCTGGTGTCCCTGTGTTTAGGAGAGCAGACTGTGTGGTGTGTATATAAGTGTATCACCCCGGTGTCCCTGTGTTTAGGAGATCTGACTGTGTGGTGTGTATAGAAGTATATCACTATGGTGTCCCTGCGTTTAGGAGAGCAGACTGTGTGGTGTGTATATAAGTGTATCACCCTGGTGTCCCTGTGTTTAGGAGATCAGACTGTGTGGTGTGTATATAAATGTATCACCCTGGTGTCCCTGTGTTTAGGAGATCAGACTGTATGGTGTGTATAGAAGTATATCACCCTGGTGTCCCTGTGTTTAGGAGAGCAGACTGTGTGGTGTGTATATAAGTGTATCACCCTGGTGTCCCTGTGTTTAGGAGATCAGACTGTGTGGTGTGTATATAAGTGTATCATCCTGGTGCCCCTGTGTTTAGGAGATCAGACTGTGTGGTGTATATATAAGGGTATCACCCTGGTGTCTCTGTGTTTAGGAGATCAGACTGTGTGGTGTGTATAAAAGTGTATCATCCTGGTGTCCCTGTGTTTAGGAGATCAGACTGTGTGGTGTGTATATAAGTGTATCACCCTGGTGTCCCTGTGCTTAGTACATCAGACTGTGTGGTGTGTATATAAATGTATCACCCCGGTGTCCCTGTGTTTAGGAGATCAGACTGTGTGGTGTGTATAGAAGTGTATCACCCTGGTGTCCCTGTGTTTAGGAGACCAGACTGTGTGGTGTGTATATAAGTGAATCACCCCGGTGTCCCTGTGTTTAGGAGATCAGACTGTGTGGTGTGTATATAAGTGTATCACCCTGGTGTTCCTGTGTTTAGGAGAGCAGACTGTGTGGTGTGTATATAAGTGTATCACCCCGGTGTCCCTGTGTTTAGGAAATCTGACTGTGTGGTGTGTATAGAAGTATATCACCCTGGTGTCCCTGTGTTTAGGAGAGCAGACTGTGTGGTGTGTATATAAGTGTATCACCCTGGTGTCCCTGTGTTTAGGAGATCAGACTGTGTGGTGTGTATATAAGTGTATCACCCTGGTGTCCCTGTGTTTAGGAGATCAGACTGTGTGGTGTGTATATAAGTGTATCACCCTGGTGTCCCTGTGTTTAGGAGATCAGACTGTATGGTGTGTATAGAAGTGTATCACCCTGCTGTCCCTGTGTTTAGTAGATAAGACTGTGTGGTGTGTATAGAAGTGTATCACCCCGGTGTCCCTGTGTTTAGGAGATCAGACTGTGTGGCGTGTGTATAAGTGTATCACCCTGGTGTCCCTGTGTTTAGGAGATCAGACTGTGTGGTATGTATATAAGTGTATCACCCTGGTGTCCCTGTGTTTAGGAGATCAGACTGTGAGGTGTGTATATAAGTGTATCACCCTGGTATCCCTGTGTTTAGGAGATCAGACTGTGTGGTGTGTATATAAGTGTATCACCCTGGTGTCCCTGTGTTTAGGAGATCAGACTGTGTGGTGTGTATAGAAGTGTATCACCCTGGTGTCCCTGTGTTTAGGAGATCAGACTGTGTGGTGTGTATAGAAGTGTATCACCCTGGTGTCCCTGTGTTTAGGAGATCAGACTGTGCTGTGTGTATAGAAGTGTATCACCCTGGTGTCCCTGTGTTTAGGAGATCAGACTGTATGGTGTGTATAGAAGTGTATCACCCTGGTATCCCTGTGTTTAGGAGATCAGACTGTGTGGTGTGTATATAAGTGTATCACCCTGGTGTCCCTGTGTTTAGGAGATCAGACTGTATGGAGTGTATAGAAGTGTATCACCCTGGTGTCCCTGTGTTTAGGAGATCAGACTGTGTGGTGTGTATAGAAGTGTATCACCCTGGTGTCCCTGTGTGTAGGAGATCAGACTGTGTGGTGTGTATAGAAGTGTATCACCCTGGTGTCCCTGTGTTTAGGAGATCAGACTGTATGGTGTGTATAGAAGTGTATCACCCTGGTATCCCTGTGTTTAGGAGATCAGACTGCGTGGTGTGTATATAAGTGTATCACCCTGGTGTCCCTGTGTTTAGGAGATCAGACTGTATGGTGTGTATAGAAGTGTATCACCCTGGTGTCCCTGTGTTTAGGAGATCAGACTGTGTGGTGTATATATTAGTGTATCACCCTGGTGTCCCAGTGTTTAGGAGATCAGACTGTGTGGTGTGTATATAAGTGTATCACCCTGATGTCCCTGTGTTTAGGAGACCAGACTGTATGGTGTGTATATAAGTGTATCACCCTGGTGTCCCTGTGTTTAGGAGATCAGACTGTGTGGTGTGTATATAAGTGTATTGCCCTGGTGTCCCTGTGTTTAGGAGATCAGACTGTGTGGTGTGTATAAGTGTATCACATTGCTACACAGCAATAACACTCACATTAATGCTTGTTTAAATGTTACTATATGTGTTTATTGATTTGTCTGTGTAAATAAAATACTTTGGTCTTGTCCTGAACCATTTAATCAATTACATAAAGATCTGTCAATAGGTCATAAAGAATCCTAAAAAATATTGGTAATGTCCTGCTCACCAGCCACACCAACAGCCACTCACCCTAAAAGAAAAGCATCTTTCTTTGACCATTTCAAATGTTGAGAGGTATGCTCCTTGGTTTTAATATGAGAGGTGTGGAGCTGCTGACTCTTATGTGCCTTAGATTTTAATGACACAGAATTCATTGGGGGAGATTCACTAAGGAATGATAAAGATATGATAAAGTGGAGATGACTTCTCCAGTTTATCACTTCTCCAGTTCCTATGTTATTCTATTGAGCCTATTGACTAAGATCTCCAAAGTTGAAGAAATCTTAGTGCATAGGCTCCATAGAATAACATGAGAATTGGAGAACGGATAAACTGGAGAAGTCATCTCCACTTTATCACTGCTTAGTGAATCTCTCCTCATTTAAAGGGATAGTAATACTTTGTTTTATCTTTATTTTATTTTGTAGGCCTTAAAAAAACATGAAGAACGATATGTCTTATCGCTCAAACCTTTATGGTTTGAGAGATATTCACAAGCAAAGTTTCCCGCCCCTTTTACCTAGTGTAAGCCATCTCTTCTCAGATGTGGAATGCAGTCCATAGACCAGACAGATAACAGAAGGGGACAATCTTCTTCCTATGAGAACAATGAAAGCTCTGCCCTCCTCGACAAGTTTTTCAGGTTTTTCCTTTATCTTAATTGAAGATTGTCCATCTCTGCAATATAACTGGGCACATCTCTTCTGATCTGGCTGAGCAGTGTTACATCAATAAAAGGGGCGGGAGGGGGATATTTTGTCATTCAATTACTTTTGAACTACAACTCTGACAGAACTGAAATAACACTCTCCAAAGTCCAAATACTATGATGATTAATTAGAGCTGCTTTTATTATGAAACATTACTATCCCTAACCTAATTTAAAATTCATCCTTGCTAACATTTGCATTAAATCCTGCCATAATATGTTGCACACTTCTTAAGGATGTTTTTGGATAAGAGTAAGTAGTAGCAACTGGCATATTAACATTAGTGCCCCTTTAAAACGTAATTACATTTTCTGCAACTCCATTATGATTTCCTCTGTTCCTGACTGCAATTTGATCATAATAGCAGACAATCTTCTAAAGATTTTCTGCATTTGAGTTAGATCCAATGTACTTTTTTTTAAAGCTCTTCAGAAAAATGTTATTTAATTCATGTGAATTTGTGGCAAGCAGCTTTGTGGACCCATGGGCATACAAATCTGTGAAACTGAGACAAATTCAATTAATTTAATTTATAAACCACATTTTAATGGATCATGATCTTACAACAGTTGTTCTTCAGCTGGGTGAATCTGCCTGATCCGTGGTAGAAACATACCAAGCAAATGCAGATAATTTCTGGTATGTCTATGTTTATTTGAATTTTTTTTTAGTTCTATATGTGTACACAACCCTCTGGCACTCAAAGGGTTAATATTTAGAATACTTGCTTTGGTTTTCTTAAAGGGATAGTAATGTTTCATAATAAAAGCAGCTCTAATTAATTTTCATAGTATTTAGGCCTTGGAGAGTGTTATTTCAATTCTGTCAGAGTTGTAGTTCAAGAGTAATTCAATGATAAAGTACCCCCCTCCCGCCCCTTTTGCTGATGTAACACTGTTCAGCTTAGAGCAGCAGGGAGTGTCCAGGTAGATTGTAGAGAGGGACAATCTTCAATTAAGATAAGGGAAAAAGCTGAAAAACCTGTCAAGGGGGACAGGGTTTTCATTGTTCTCACAGTAAGAATATTGTCCCTTGTTGTGAGCTGTCTGGTCTGTGGACTGGACTCCTAATCTGAGGGGAGGAATCTTACACTAGGTAAAAGGGGCAGGAGGGGGATACTTTATCATTCAATTACTATTGAACTACAATGCACAAAGTAATGAAATAACTCTCTCTATGGCTCAAATACTATGAAGATTAGTTGGAGCTGCTGTTCTTGTGAAACATTACTATCCCTTTAAAGGGAGAGTAATACTTTGTTTTATCTTTATTTTATTTTGTAGGCATTAAAAAAAACATGAAAACTGATATAAGTCTTATCTCTCAAACCTTTATGGTTTGAGAGATATTCACAAGCAAAGTTTCCCCTCCCGTCCCTTTTACCTAGTGTAAGCCATCTCTTCTCAGATGTGGAATCCAGTCCATAGACCAGGCAGATAACAGCAGGGGACAATCTTCTTCCTATGAGAACAATGAAAGCCCTGCCCCCCTTGACTAGTTTTTCAGCTTTTTTCCCTTATCTTAATTGAAGATTGTCCCTCTCTGCAATCTACCTGGGCACCTCCCTTCTGCTCTGTCTGAGGAGTGTTACATCAGTAAAAGGGGCGGGAGGGGGATAATTTGTCATTGAATTACTCTTGAACTACAACTCTGACAGAATTGAAATAACACTCTCCAAAGTCCAAATACTATGATGATTAATTAGAGCTGCTTTTATTATGAAACATTACTATCCCTTTAAAGAGCAACTATCCCATGTTATGGAAGGGATGTACGAATACAATTCTGCACTAAAACCAGAGCTGGAATGCATTTACTAATACTCTGCTTGTATATTATACATTTACTAAACTGTGTATGCAGAAAAAGTTGCCCAAAGTTACCCTTGCACCATTGGGAGGGTAGAATGGGTATTTCTGGGGTGTTTGTTCCTCTGTACCTTGTTTAACCCCTTCAGTGCCAGAGGGGTACGCAATGTATTTCCCTACAATGCACTGCTTACCCCTCTAGCACTCAGTGGGTTAACACTATATACTAATTGAAGTAACCTTACTCCATGGGCCGTATGCTCAAGAGACAAGTGCAGGAGTTCTGGGGAAAACCATTTCCACTATAGGGGAGGACTAAAAATTCCCATTGATTTAAATGTGGAGCTTAACCCCTTGTGTGCTAGAGAGCTCTCCAGTCCATTGGTTTGCAATGCATTGGAGACCTCTCTAGCATTCATGGCATTAAAATCCCCATTTAAATCAATGGGAATTTTTAGTCCTTCCCTGCAGTGGAAATGGTTTGTGCCAGGATTACTCAACTATTCCCCTTTTCTTTTGAGCATATAGCCCTATGTCCCTGTTAATGCTATAGGGGAAGTGTTCAGTGGAGTGTGTGTACCAGAATGCACTAAAGCAATCACTCATTCTAGTTCATGGATGGGCAGCTGGTGGCCTGATGCACTGTCCCTGCTGATGCCGCATGTGGCAGCTTTATTGAAGCCTGAAACAATGTCTCTGCTGAAGGAACCTTTGAAGGGATAGTAATGTTTCACAATAAAAGCAGCTCCAGTTAATCTTCATAGTATTTGGACAATTGAGAGTATTATTTCAATACTGTCAAAATTGTAGTTCAAGAGTAATTGAATGATAAAGTATCCTCCTCCTGCCCTTTTACTGATGTAACACTGCTCACCTCAGAGCAGGAAGACCAGATGGATCGCAGAGAGGGACAATCTTCAGTGAGCATAACGAAAAACCTGTCAAGGGGGGCAGGGTTTTCCTTATGCTCACAGTAAGAACATTGTCCCTTGCTGTGATCTGTCGGTCAAGAGACCGGAAGGTGATAAAGAGATGATAAAGAAGTAATAAGGTGAAGATGACTTCTCCGGTTTATCTCTTCTCCAATTCCTATGTTATTCTATGGAGCCTATGCACTAATGTTTCTTCAACTTTGGAGATCTTAGTGAATAGGCTCCATAGAATAACATAGGAACTGGAGAAGTGATAAACTGGAGAAGTCATCTCCACTTTATCTCCTCTTTATCACCACTTAGTGAATCTCCCACAGATTGCACATCTGAGGGGAGGTGGCTTACACTAGGTAAAAGGGGCGGGAGGGGGATATTTTATCATTCAATTACCTTTGAACTACAACTCAGACAGTAGTGAAATAACACTTTTCATGGCCCAAATACTATGAAGATTAACCAGTTGAGTGCCAGAAGGGTAGAGAATGCATCACAAAGCAATGAATTCCATACCCCTTTGGCACTCAAAGGGTTCACTGGAGCTGCTTTTCTATGAAACATTACTATCACATTAATGAATGACAAGCCACAAGAATGGGGTATGTGACCATATACCTTTAAGGAGCCTATCCCATGAACCATGCTGACACTGGAGATGCACAGTGTCCATATGGGTGATGTCAGAGTAGATGGTCCATTCTCATTCTTTAGACTTAAGCAGCGTGGAAGAGACATCATAACAAATAACACTAAGAAAAGAGTGCCTTTCATTTTACGCAGTTATAATTTGCCATCTCCCCCAAAAATGTGTCTCCTGTTCCCAGCACTTTCCCTTGCAAACTGCACCAAAACATGTGACGTGACAATGGAGCAGAAGAGGACAACATGTGGCTCCTCGGCTGCTGCTGAGCTACAACTCTTAGCAGCGGCAGCTCTAGGTTTTTAGGGGCCCTAAACAAAAAAATAACATGGAGCCCCTCTTTACTGCTGTGCCAGTATCCTATATAATAATTAGCTAATGTATGTTTGTCAGAAGCTGTCATGATCAGTACAGACTGCCCGCACTGCAGCTGATAACGGAGAGGGGCGCTCCGAATTCAGACTGTAGTCCTCGGTCTGAATTCGGAGAGCCCCGCTCTGTTATCTGCCGCGACGAGGGCAGTCTCTACTGTTGCTGCCTGGCACTGTGGCCCGTGTACACGGCTGTTCAACTAGTTTTTAATAAAACACTGCCATCTGGTTTTGTTTACCTGCACTACTGTAAAAGCTCTGTAGGGCCCTTTGATCAATATTTCGCTTATATTGTAGTGCAACCACTGCTTATCAGCTGTGGAGGCACATGTTCTATCACACTGCCAGGGAAGGGACAGCAGAAACTAACACAGCTAATTTCTTTCCTCCATTAGTAGCAGGAATTACTTAAAGGAGCAATAAACGTTTTTATGAAAAAGTATGTATTGTAGGGTGTTTCCTGTTGAGTAAAATAAGTGTACTCCCACTGCTGACAGATGCATATTTCCAGAGTTATTATCGTTTAACCCCTTAACGACCGGGGAATCCGGACACGGATGCCACTCAACGACCACGGAGCAATTTTTTTTTATTGCTCCGTTGCGTTCCGGACTCCCCGAACGGCGTGCAGCCACGGGGGGAGCCCGGAACTCGATGACGGTCATAGTACGTCATCGGTCGTTAAGTCAAATCGACCCTTGACGTACTATGACCGTCAAGGGTCGTTAAGGGGTTAAACCTGTGTTTATTTACATTAGCAGTGCCCTCTAGTGGTCAAATTCCAATTATTCTTTTACATTCTAATGGAGAGGAAAGTCAGTGACTTTCACTTCTCCATAGAGTAAGATAGAAACTTCATGTCAGAAAAATCAGAAAGTAAACACAGTAACTTCACTTCCTGGTTATTTGAACTGTTATGAATTTTGAATAAAACAACTGACAGCAGGGGGAGTGACCTTGTTTTACTCAGCAGGAAATGCTCTATAACATACAGGTTTTCATAAAAAAAAGTACTGCTCCTTTAATGTCTGCGGTTAACACTGATTACAAGATTGCTGTGCTCCGCTGAAACACAAGGCTTTAATTAGAGTTCCCACCTTTTCTTCAAAAAAAAATACCAGCCAAGGCATTCCCTCCATAGACTTAACATTGGACAGAAGCCAATTTTTTACTGGCCTGCTGGTAAAATACTGGCTGGGTGGACACCCTAGGTTTAATACATGAGATATGAAGGAAGTTTCTAATGGGTGAACTGTCATTTGTAGGTCAGGGATAGGCAATCAGCCACCCTCCAGCTGTTGTTGGACTACAATTGCTATCATCCTCAGCCAGACATAGGGCTACTGAGGATGATGGAAGTTGTAATGAAGCACCTGAAGGGTCACATCCAAAATAAGGTGACATAATTGATCTCCACTTTAGAACTTGCTCCCAGATGTGACTTTATCTCAGTGTTTCTAATGCAAGAAAAATGCATGTATAATGTATCATCCGTCTTTATGTAGAAAGACCAAGATGTGTAATTCTATAGCAACCAGCTACTCCAAAGGGGACAAGTAAACATTAACATTTATTTAAATTAGAATTCTATCCCCTTGAATGTAAAAAGGTACCAATGCATTAGAGTCCTCTCTAACATTAGAAGAGTTAAAGCCACTATTTTAATCAAGGGGAATTTTTATCTGTCCTCTGTGGAGTAGTTGGTTTGCTCCAAACAGATATATAAAGCCCATCTATATAAAAGAAAAGTCACGCAATTCTAGGGCAAACCAATTGCCCCATAGGGGAGACATAACCATTTCTAATATATTTTTCTAACCCACTAAATGCTAGAGTTGTCTCTAACGCATTATTAACTCCTTGAGTGCCAGAGGGGGATGGAATGCATTGCTTTGCAATGTGTTCTGTCCTGCTCTGGCACTCAAAGGGTTAATGTAATGTGCAGCTCTATGGGGTGATATCCAAGAGCTGCAAAAGAGGTATAACCCATTCCTCACCACTGTTCTAGCATATTCCCTGAAGTTCAATCGAACTCATTTAACCCTTTGAGTGCCAGAGAGGTATCCAACTCTTTGCAATACAACACATTTGTTACCTCTCTGGCACTGAAAGGGTTAAAGTGACAGTAATGCTTAAGATGAAAAAAAAAAACAACTTATATATCTATATCTATCTATCTATCTATCTATCTATCTATCTATCTATCTATCTATATACATATAGGTTTGTAGGCAGCACTCACTCTTAGTGGGGATGATTGCCTGGGTGCTATAATTCTTGCCAGTTCATAGAAGAAATTTGAATGTTGAAAGAAGCACTCCAAGAGGAAGGTTACAATGTGATAACCGAAACGTTGATTTGGAATGAAACTCTTTTTTTCACACACCTTACAAGTCCTGAGAGAGCTTCTTTCAACACGCAAATTTCTTCTATACATATAAACACATATATATATATATATATATATATATATATATATATATATATATATATATCCTATATAATAAAACGCTAGGATGTTTGTCCACCGTCATGCATAGTAGAAACTGCCCCCGCTGCAGTCATGCGCAGTAGAGACTGCCCAAACACTCCAGCCGAGCGGGGCGCTCCGAATTGGGACCAGAGGGCCGGACTCCTCTCTGTGCACCTTCCTGGGACCGCTCGGTGCGAGGGGAGCTCAGTACAACTGGCTCCGGCTTGAGGATGAGGGGCTGCCGGGGGAGGCCGCCCAAGACTCTGGTGCTGACAGACTCTTCCTCCCCGGGGCCCACCATCTGTCTCCACTCCCGGCTCCGGGGCACCAGGCTAGGCCACTAGGTGGCACTGTGGCATGTGTACACGGGCTTTTAAACTAGTATATAAATAGTCTTTATTCTCCTGAGTAAAATAAGGTAGTCCCCCTACAGTGCTACTGTAAGATTTCAGGCCACTTTGATACTGCACCTAAAAAATTCAAGTTTGATCTGTAATATCTTTTGAATAAAACACCTTTCAGAAGTGGGAATGCCTTTATTTTACTCGGGGGATAAACCCTACAACATTTTTACATTTTAAGTATTACTATCCCTTTAAAGGAAAAGTAGCTCTTTATTTTGAAGTTTTGTATTCTACTAGTATGTACAGTCAAATAGCTTATAATTTGCATTAAAGTCTTCGGCTATTTTTTCTACATTTATATCTTTGACAATGAGCTACCTGGTTCTGTCTTCAGAAAGCTTTCTGTCAGGGAATATAAAAGTAAGGAGAGTGATACAATGTAACAAATATGCAATGTAAAATAGAAAGCACACAGCAAATTCATAGCTGTAGGGAAAGAGTAACGTTGTGTTACATCCTGCTGTGATGGTCTATCGACTAGAAAATGTTCTGAAAACCAAGATCCAGGTAGCTCACTGTAAAGAACATAAAATGTAAAAATAAAAGTATTGGCAATTGATTGCACATATTATGTATTTGTAGAACATGTAAAATTCAAAATAAAGGTTTACTACTATTCATTTAACCGTTTCAGTGCCAGAGGAGTACGCAACGCATTGCTCTGCAATGCTTTGTGTACCCCTCTGGTACTGAAAGGGTTAATACCAGGACTGTTGTATCTATATTCAGAGGAATGTCCCTGTAACTGGGATTTTAACTTGATACTGAGTCACAAGCTAAACAGCAACAACATAATAAGGAAATGTAATATATGTGATTGATTTAGCAGGTTTCTTCATTTTCAAGTGACAGATTCCTACTGTTTATGCTCTGTGGACACCAATTTTTCTAATTCTTTTCCTCCCAGATACCAGCTCTTCAAAACACTATATTGTATCCTTCACTGTCAGCAAGATGATGATGGAAATTAGCTGTACAGCCCTTTCAATCACATGTATTTGTTTCAGAGGCACATACCGGATGGAATGCTGTTGCCATTACCTTAAAACAAAAGTAATGTTTAAAACAAGTTGCTCTTATGAGAAAGATCTACAGCATTTTATAGGTAATTTGCCGAGGGAGCAATGAAACGAACAAATACATAACTACATAGTTATTCTTAGGACTGACAGCCAGAATGACAAAATCCAGCATATTGTGCATAACAAAACTTGCATGAATATACATGTGAAATTAAAAATTTGCACTTTTGATAAACCCTTTGAGTGCCAGAAAGGTATCCATTACAGTGTACTGGCACTCAAATGCCAATGCCATCAAGGAGAATTAAAAAAAAAACATCAACAACAACATTCTCAAAAACAAACAACAACGTGACAAGCACCCATCAAGAATGAACAAGATAAAGTCTCTTGTTCTGAGGCCTCTCAGTGGTGCTACAAGTCACGTTTTTCACTACCATGTGCCACTACATAGAGGAAATCTCCATATCTATATCAGACTGGCCCTACCTAGACAGTCCAGCTCTGTAATGTCAGGCAAATCCTCTCTGTACAAGAGAGCCAGCAAAACCAAAGATGTATGTTTCAGCCTATGTGGGACTCATCAGTGCGGTGCAGCTGACTCCCTCTAATCACACGAAGAGAAAGCGCCCATCCCTGGGATACCCTTCCACTTAGATCTACAACAAGCAATGTGATGAGCACCCATCAAGAAAGAACAAGCTAAAGTGTCTCGTTCTGAGGCATGGTGGCCTCTCAATGGTGCTACAAGTCACCTTTTTCACTCCCACGTGCCACTGCAGAAAGGAAATTTCTATATCCATATCAGACTGGTCCTGTCCAAAGACAGTCTAGCTCTGAAATGTCATGCAAATCCCCTCTGTACAAGAGAACCAGCAAAACCACATTTCAGCTTATGTGGGCCTAGTCAGTGAGGTGCAGCTGACTCCCTCTAATCACATGGAAAGCAAGGGCCCATTCCTGGGATACCCTTCCACTTAGGGAGACCTATAACAAACAATGTGATGAACACCCATCAAGAATGAACAAGATAAATTGTTTTGTTTTAAATGGACAATGCTGCACACTTATTCATACTTGGGAATCATGCGCAAATAGGGTTCTAGAAAGAATATTTGGTACTCCTTTCAGAAAAGAATAAATGGCGTAATGCAGGAAACATGAGGAATCGCTATTTCCCATGTGAAAACCACTAGGGAATAGATTTGCGCATGATTTTGTTGAATTCCGCATGAAAAGATTAGCGAACAGATGCACATATTTAGTTTTTGTGGGCGTAGCCAGGATTAATAAATCTGTAATAGCGAATGTGCCTAATGCAGGAAGTGCTATTGCGAACTAATTT
This sequence comes from Rhinophrynus dorsalis, assembly GCA_037306005.1. Classification (NCBI taxonomy): domain Eukaryota; kingdom Metazoa; phylum Chordata; class Amphibia; order Anura; family Rhinophrynidae; genus Rhinophrynus; species Rhinophrynus dorsalis. Next base: position 212,303,287 of record CM074725.1, read on the forward strand.
AGTGTTGTCATAAAAAATAATTATTTCTGTGCTAGTCAAGAAGTGTTCGGTATTCAGGTTCCTGGATTAGAACATGCACAAACTCTATCTGCACACAAAAATGACTTTTAGCAGATGCGCATATTTCTTGCATTGAGCCAAAAATAACTTACTTGCTCACAAAAAAAGGAGAAAAACTTAGAAATCACAAATGCACTGTATTCAGTCAGGACCATTACTTACAACTGCAACTGAAGCTTTTGAGTGACCCCCAAAGTAAAGAGGCCTACAGTGTATAGTGAGGCAATACATTATGTACCTCAGTTATAGTTATAGGAGTCATAGACACATTTACAGTCATGAGAACTTATATTCAGACACTGAGGGGTTGTGTTGTTACCACAAATTGGTAGTTTTTAGCAGTGGCATTACTAGAGGGGTCACACCTGCGACCAGGCCTGTGCACTCCAGAGGCCCGGCCTCCTCCTGTGACCCCTCCACCTGGCACCCGCAATCTCCCGCCGGCGCTGTAGTAATGCAGAGCACTGGGAGATGACATCATCTCCCAGCTCTTTGCATTACTAAGAGGACCGCGCGGGAGCTCCAGGTGGGAGATGGGGGCATTGTGGAGGGGGTCAATGAGGTCAGTGGGCTCAATGTGGTCCCGGGGGCCCGTGGCACTTCTTGTACCAGGGCCCGGAGGTTTCTGGTTACGCCTCTGGTTTTTACCCTTAGTAAATACTGCATAGTCTTAAGTTAGAGAGTAGTGGTAATTTGTAGGCTCTCCAACTGTTGGGTCCCACAGCTCACAAAAATCCCAACTAGGCATAAGCTAGATCTGGGTCTTTGGGGTCTTAAAGGGATAGTAATGTCTACGTTTTACAGTGAGAAAGATCTTCCTTTATACATCTGTATAACGATGTGTAGCTTTATAACCATCTATAGCTTTGCCGTTTTCATTTTATTCTCTAATAAAGTGTCTCCCAGCAGTCACAGAGCACAAGACTGGTATGATCAGTCATTCTGAAAGAACTCAGTGGTGGTTTTGGCTTTAATACAATGGGTTGGATTTTGGACTGAGTTTTTCAAACAAATGGAAAGAATACCATCCAGCAAGAAAAATCACACACAATCTAATCCTGGCCTAAGACTGAACCTTTATAACTTTTTAATGAAAAATCTCCCAGCAGTGAGTGTACTCCTGTGTTACTCAGCAGAAAATTAATTATTTATATATATATTTTTTTTCATTAATTGAGGGGCACTTATATCTACATGATAGTTCCTCTTTAAAGGGTTAGTAATGCCCAAAACAAAGTTGATTCTATATGTTAGATTTTACAAAAATAAAGTATTTGGAAAAGTCCTATCTCTCAAACCTTTATGGTTTGAGAGATATCCTCTGTTAAAGTTCCCCCCACCCTCCCCTTCTCCTGACGTCAGCTGTATGCTGACATCAGGAGTTCCTGGTATGGGGACAGACAGGCGGCTCTTCAGCAGAGTTGCAATAGCGTGATTTAAAAAGAAATACTTCTTTGGAATGGTCTACAAAGTGTGCCTGGTTTGCAAACACACTTTTTAGACCATTCCAGAGAAGTACTTCTTTTTAAATCACACTATTGCGGCTCTGCTGAAGAGCCTCCTCGTGTTGGCCGACACGGATCTCCTTCTGTCAGCTTTACAGCTGACATCAGGAGAAGGGGAAGCAGAGGATATCTCTCAAACCATAAAGGTTTGAGATATAGGACTTTTTCCAAATAATTTATTTTTGTAAAATCTAACATATAGAATAAACTTTATTTTGGGCATTACTAACCCTTTAAATATATACATGTAATGAGACTAAATGCAGTGCAGATAACAGGTCCGCATAACCTTTTGAGTGCCAGAGAGGTATCCACAATTCCTCTTTGCCACTCAAAGGGTTAAAATTATAATAAACATATGATAGTTCACCTCAGGCCATTCTCAGATCACTGATTGTCTCAGGGCTGCAATCTGCCCCTATAGACATCCATTAAAATCTATCAAGGAAACATGTTATCCCCAAGACCCAGCAATGCATCAAAGACCTCTCTACCATTCAAGGAGTTAATAGCCTCATATACATGAGTAGGGAGTTTTACTTTTAATTTATAGAGCAGCTTCTTTACCTCAATACTTTTCCACATTTGTATTTGTATATATTGCCTCCTGTGCATCTAGTGTTAGCTGTTGGCTTATCAGCATTTCCAAGGAGCAAAACCATTGCAAGCTCAATGGAGCAAATAGTACTATATTCACCAAAAATAAATCCAATAAAAATAAGTGATTTTGTTTCCCTTTGATAAATCTACTGAGGTTCTGTAAGACTATTCTTCCTCTGGTTTTGTAATAAGCATCCATAAATATACAAAGAATTTGAATTTTTCTTTAAAGTGAAAATTAACCCTTTTTACATATTTTTTTTTTTAAATCTTTTTATTGGCAAGCTGGTCTAAAGATGTGACATGTATGAAGGTAATACAGTACAATCATGTATTGTTACAGCAACACTATAATTGGATATTCCAACATTATAAGAACATAAGTATAAGTGTCAATTACGCAGCTCAAACCTTCTTGCCATTTTTTTTAGTTAAATTGAAAACTATAGAACAGATACTCTAATCAAATACCCCTAACCCCTTCTTAATTCTCATTCTCTCCACCACGCCCCCACCCGCTCATCCAGCTGTGTCACGTTACTTTTTTCCATATTTACTTATTTTTTTTCACTATTATGTTCCTGAAAAGGAGTTATCTAAATTTGTTTTCAGAAAGGTTTCAGTCTAAAACTGTGAAAGCAGACAGAGATAGAGAGCAAGAATGAAAAAAAAGATACAATTTAAAAAAAAAAGTGAAACAATGTAGAAGATCCAACACTACAACATACAGATCACTCAGCACTACAGGGAGATTGCAACATTGTATAAATATCTTTGCTTTTACAGTGTTCAACTGAAAGCTCTCTGGAAATACACATACAGGGAGGATGATGACAGGAATGCAAATGTGTAAATAAATATAGGTGATAAAATAATTAAATAAATAATAAAATTATAGTCAATGTGACAACATATTAACCCTCTGAATGCAAGAGAGGTATGCACTGTGTTGTGAGGGTTAAGCACTTGAAGAATATGTAAAGTCAAAAAGGATGTTGACTGTCTCTTTAAAGGTGGCAATGCTAATTTCAAGTTTGAACACACAAACAATTACCCTGGATAGTGGAAATTTAATTTGTATTGATTGCGAGTCAACATTTGGTGTGCAGTCCTTCTGGCATTAATCAATAGACACTTAGCAGTAGTGGGAGTTGAGTAATCAATAAACACACAAAAATATCAGTATTTATGGTTCAGTTAGTAATTCTATGAAATATGTGGCCTGAAAATTTGCAATGCTGCTGTTGCTACACCATCCTATGGAGATTTATGGTCTACAGACCAGAGCAGTCCATAGGATGGTGCAGCAACAGCTCCACTGTAAATTTTCAGGCCACTGTGATATTGCACCTAAAAAATTCAAGTTTGAGCTGTTATACTTTTTTTAATAAAATATCTCTCAGCAGTGGGATTACTCTTGTTTTACTCAGGGGGATAAAACCTACAACATATATTTTTTACATTTTAAGTATTACTATCCCTTTAAGCTTGGATTGCCAGAGGGATATCGAAAGCATTGTAAAGCAATGCACTGGATACCCATCTGGCACTTAATAGTTTAAGCCCATGGATGGTAGCAGTAATATGTAGTAGGGTTAACCCTTTGAGTGCCAGAGGGGAATCGCATTGGATGAGATGATCAGGCAAAGGGGAGGAGTGGTGACGGAGCAATTGTGAGGGAGGGTATACAGCGAGGAGGTGTGTAATATGATGATATGGAAAATGTTAAGGAGGGTGTAGAGGGAGGAGTTGTGTAATGTGGTACGTGGTGACGTCTTGTCCATGGTGAATGGGAAGGAGGGTGAAATTTGATGGAGGGTGAAGTCCTTGCTACTCCCCCATTTGCCTAGTCCTGCGAAAATCACACCTCTTGCTTATACCAATGGGACAGGCAGTATAGAGGAGATATGCATAACATTTTGCAACTCCTCTGTCCTCAAGAGGTTAATGGTGCATTCTGTTGTCTTACATGTTTTCTTCTGTTTGAGAACTAATTAATAAGGTCAATCTCCATACCTTAATTTGTATGAATTGAACTCATTTTAACCTGTGTAATTAAAAATGTAATTAAATGGAAAATTATGCACAAGCTGTCAAGAGTTACCAGGAAATCACAAAACTCCTGCTTTCCAGCTCAATATAATTCTACTGTTGGGAGCAGCGATTATTTCAAAATTCAGTCTAGCAAATAATACCGTAAGAAAAACAAGTCAGCAGATAATGTTCAGCTCAGGCATTGTGAACAATTATTGCAGCACAATGTCATTGAAGTTGAAGCAAAGTCACTGGGGGGAATATCTGAAGCTGCCAACAGAGCTTCACTAGCATTAGACTTCAGTGCCTCAGTCTACACTAAAAGGGAAACTACCACCCGACACAATCTTTACCTGGTACTGACAGCGCAGGGGCTCGGACGTCACTATGGCAAGATGTCTGTGCTCCGTCCTGCCTGTCAGCCATGGAAGAGAGGAGAAATCTATAAGGTAATTATTCTGGCGACTAGCACTTCTAAGCAGCTAGTTGCCAGATGGGGACTTAGTGAAGGTAAAGATTGTGTTGGGTTGCAGTTCCCCTTTAAGGGTATGCACTAGAGCAGATCTTCTCAACAACCGTCCTCAAGTAGCCTTAACAGTGAAGGATTTCTGGATTTCCCTGTCCGTGCACAGGTGAAATAATTGAATGATATACTAATCACACACACATATGAATCCAGAAAACCTGCACAGTTAGCGATATCTGAGGACTGTGGCTGGGAAATACTGCACTAGTGAGCATCAACAACTGCACACACTTCACCATCTTCAAAACCAACAAGCTCAGACTGTCTCCTCAATTGCACACACATGGACATGGAGTAAAGTTATACTCTGGCAGCATTAGCATAGGCAGCGTATAATAGGGAAGTAATGTTCTTTGTCTTGTGAAAAAAAAAAATATTTGTTTTACCAAAAAAAAAAATAGTGAGTACATCATGTGGCAGATTTTTACTCTCTGTAAACAATCTCAGGATGTCTTGGGTGATAGGTCCAATTTTTGTCTTATTGTGATAAGTCCGCAGTTTAATTTCTGCACAGGTCTGTAATGTAATGGATATTCACTGAATGGAAATAACATGCAGTACTAATCATAAAAATACTACTGTTACCAAAAAAAATTGTATATCCAAGAAGAGCAAAATCATATAAAAATGTCTATTTATTAAACACAATGGGAGAAATTAGCTAAGGTATGATAAACAGGTGATAAAGTGCAGATAACTTCTCCAGTGTCTTAAACTCTCAAGTCCCTATGTTATTTTATGGAGCCAAGGCAGTAAGGGGGAGATTCACTAAGTGGAGATAAAGAGGTGGAGATGACTTCTCCAGTTTATCACTTCTCCAGTTCCTGTGTTATGGAGCCTATTCACTAAAATCTACAAAGCTGAAGAAATCTTAGTGCATAGGCTCCATTGAATAACACAGGAATTGGAGAAGTGATAAACTGGAGAAGTCATCTCCACTTTATCTCCTCTTTATCACCACTTAGTGAATCTCCCCCAATGATTTCTTCAGCTTGGGAGATCTTAGTGCCTTGGCTCCGCAGAATAACATAGGAATTGGAGAAGTGATATCACTGGAGATGGTGGTGGTTATGCACTAAAGTGTGATTAAGAGGTGGAGATGACTCCACCAGTGATATCACTTCTCCAATCTCTATGTTATTCTACAGAGCCTATGCATTAGGATTTCTCCCATTTTAGAAGTATTACTACATGACATAGGAATTGGAGAAGTGATATAATTGGAGAAGTTATCTGCACTTTATCACCTCTTTTTATCACACCTTTGTGCATAACCCCCAATGTCTATTTATTATTCACAATGTTTATGTGAGGATGGTCAAGACTTAAGAGTGTGTTATGGGTATACTTTTTATATACTATGAATGTTACCTGGTGATATGATGTAGAAGAAATCTTTAAAGTCATCCATCCAGACTTCTGCTAGTCTTCTATTGTTTTTGTTGATCACATGACCTGTGCCCCCTGGGAAGGTATAAGGAGTTGCTTTCCGGAATACGTGACCAACATGGGAGCAAGTTACAATTTCAAGTGATCCGCCACACTGCCATATCTGAAATTGGGCAAACCATAAAAAACATTTAATGAGATTTTTTTTGCATAGCAAACACAGAAGACATTGGCTAGGTGTCCACGAGATGTAACTGTGTGCATCTTTTCATGTTAGTGGACAAGTGAAGCTGAAGTACCAAGCTAGTGGACCAATTTTAGCAGAAGGGATCCTGAAAACATGACCTGTTGGGGGCGCTGGAGGACAGGTTTGAGCTCCCCTGATCTAGTTAACTCATGCTAGAATGGTATACTAAAGAAACATTTTAATGTTGCCATGTATTATATTTTATTTTATATGAAAGATAGCTAAAGACCTAATCTTGCTTATTATAAATACTGATTATGGGCATTGGTCCTTATGTATAAAGGAAAAGTACATCAATCTGGTACAAACCATCTGCACCACAGGGGACAAGAAACCATCCCATACTATCAACTGATTTAAATTTGTGCTTTTAACCCCTTGAATACTACAGGGGTCTTCAACATTTTGCTTTGCAAAGCTTTGGAGACCTCGCTAACATTCAAAGTGTTAAAAAGTCATTTTAACTTAATGGGAATGTTTATTTGTCCCCTATGGTACAGATGGTTTGTTCCAGAACTGGTGCGCTTTGCCTTTATAAAAAGGGACCAATGGTGGAGATGCATAAAAACTATTCAGGGCTGTATGTCCAAAACAGGAGGAGTTCCAGGGCAAACCATTTGCAATATAGGGGAGATATAAAAATGTTTAAATAATCACATTAATTTAAATGGGGATTTTAACCCTGAATGCTAGGGAAGTGCCAACGCATTGTGAAGCAATGCATTAGAGCCCTCTCTAGCTTTCAAGGGGTTAAAGTCCCCATTTAAACCAATGGGAATTTTTTAGTTCTCCCCTACAATGCAAATGGTTTGCCCCAGAACTGCTCCACTTTTCTTTTGAGAATACGGCCCTTAGTGTATTGTTCAGAATGACAGCTAAAGTCAAAATGGGTCACATTTCTAAAAAAGTAAAGTCAAGTATATAGATATGTCTCTGTCTGAGAAAACACTCTAATGAGAATACTTTGAGTTGCATTTACACTATGACTATATAACTCCATTAAAGGGATATTAATACTTAAAATGTAAAAAAAAATATGTTGTAGGGTTTATCCCCCTGAGTAAAACAAGAGTACTCCCACTGCTGAAAGGTGTTTCATTCAAAAGTTATTAATTTTCAATGTTTAATTTTTTAGGTGCAATATCACAGTGGCCTGAAATTGTACAGTGGCGCTGTTGCTACACCATCCTATGGAGATTTATGGTCCCGGGACCAGAGCTGTCCATAGGATCGTGTAGCAACAGTGCCACTGTACAATTTCAGGCCACTGTGATATTGCACCTAAAAAATTCAACTTTGAAAATTAATAACTTTTGAATGAAACACCTTTCAGCAGTGGGAGTACTCTTGTTTTACTCAGGGGGATAAACCCTACAACATATTTTTTTTTACATTTTAAGTATTACTATCCCTTTAAGAGCAGGTTATACCTGGGGGTGTTAAGAATTAACCACTAAAACCCTCTTTAAGTGAACAGTTGGAATTCTACCTTAACTTCTGCCTCTTTGCATTGTCTAACACACTACACTGCATTGTTGATTTATTTGTCTCATTTATTGTTGGCATCACTGTTGCCGGACACATCTACATAGGAATCACTAATATATGGTGGGACATGTAAACGCATTTCTACAATGAAGTACAGCTGTCTATATTCTTCAGGATACTATCTGGTACAGACTTTTTATATCCTTGCTACCATGCTTCATTAAAGGGGAAGTCTCACCTCTATTAAAGTACAACTTAATTTAAAGTTCTATCTTAGTTAATGTACCATCTGTTTTGTTTTTGGTTATTTTAATGTAATGCAATATAGGCCGAGATTCTCCCGGTGACGTCAGTCAAAGACCAGCCAGTGGTACAGCTCTGTACCACAACCTGTTAACATACCTGGGAACTCTCCGGTTTCTCCCATGGGGACTCCAGTTTTGTCAGTCAGTTACCAGGTTTCGGGCAGAGTCTGATTCTCGGGATGTGGGGAAAGTCTGCCCACTTGTGCTCTATCCCACCCTCCTCCCACTCCCCGTCCTCTTCTCCTTCCACAGTCTATTCTAGCTATTTTTTGTGTTTTAAAGCCCCACCCCCACTTGAGATTAAGCCCCACCCCTTTATGAAGCAAATCGTGTCATTTCTCTCCCCTCATCAGCACCACAGGGCTCTACTCCAGGCAGCCCCAACCAAGAAGTTCCCAGGTATGCCTGTCAATCTTTGCCTCTTCCCCTCCCCAGTGGTGAGTAGTTCCCACCTCCACCGATAACAGAGGATTCTTCCATGTGAGCTGGAGCTCTCTCTTGCCAATGAGAGCTCTCCAGCCCATACGGAGGAAGACACCATCATCGGAGGAGGTGAGAACGATGCACTTCTGACCGCAGTACAGAGCTGTACCGCAGCCTGTCCTTGTCTGATGTCACCAGCTTATTTTTAAAAGGGAAAATCTCGGATTTGACTGCACTGCATAAAAAAAAAAAAAGCAGATGGAACATTAACTAAGACAGAACTTTAAAAATAAAATGTACTTTAATAGAGCTGAGAGTTCCCTTTCAACCCTTTAACTGCTGGGCCCAGCATATCTGTTATCCTTTTCAGTCGCTTTGTTTTGCATGTTTTTGTTTTTAGGGGTTTTGCTTTGCGAGGAGGGATGGGGGGCTGTGTGGTCACATGTATTATTTACATGTAATTTGACTATATATTTTTGTTATTTATCATTACATTTGATACAGGTTCAGAGTGCCTTCACAGGATCTTCTTTGTGTCTTTTTTATTTATTAAGTGAACATCATTATAAATACATTGAAACAGAATTATTATTTGTACAAGACCATTTCTACTCCACTTTCCAAAAAAAGTCAACTAAATGGCCTTAGTAGTTAGCGAAAATGTCGCTAAATGTTTATGCATATCATTAAGTATCTAAGGGCCATATGTTCAAAGGGTTTACGACAAAAAACTGTCGTATGAAAGACAAAAATAAGTAAGTGAATGCATGAACGACATATTTTCTATAGAGTATACGACAAAAAACTAGTAATGTCTGTTGTGTACGACACAGATCCAGAAATGATGGGCAAAGGGGCGTGGCTAGGGCGTGGCTAAACTATTCTCCAGTGTCGTATAGAGGAAAAGAAAATTTGTCGTAACTAACGACAAAAAAATGTCTTTCAAAAGACAAAATTTGTACGTTAAGAAAAAAGTGGAGGGAATGTGTCCTGAATGTGAGGATTTTTGTCTTTAGTTAAAGGGATAGTAATACTTCGTTTTATCTTTATTTTATTTTGTAGGCATTAAAAAAACATGAAGAACGATATAAGTCTTATCTCTCAAACCTTTATGGTTTGAGAGATATTCACAAGCAAAGTTTCCCCTCCTGCCCCTTTTACCTAGTGTAAGCAATCTCTTCTCAGATGTGGAATGCAGTCCATAAACCAAACAGATAACAGCAGGGGACAATCTTCTTCCTATGAGAACAATTAAAGCCCTGACCCCCTCGACAAGTTTTTCAGGTTTTTCCCTTATCTTAATTGAAGATTGTCCCTCTCTGAAATCTACCTGGGCACCTCCCTTCTGCTCTGGTTGAGCAGTGTTACATCAGTAAGAGGGGCAGGAGGGGGATACTTTGTCATTGAATTACTCTTGAACTACAACTCTGACAGAATTGAAATAACACTCTCCAAAGTCCAAATACTATGATGATTAATTGGAGCTGCTTTTATTATGAAACATTACTATGCCTTTAAGACATTTTTGTCGTTAGTTAAGACATTTTTAAAGACATTTTTGTCGTTAGTTAAGACATTTGTTTGTTATTCCATATGACAATTTCGGTCAGGACAAAGAACATATTTCCAATCACAACCGAAACTCTCTGAAAATATTGAGCCCAACGACACTGTACTTTGAAAAGTCATTACAAACGAAAAAAGCTATTTAGCTATTTCTTTGAACATATGGCCCTCTGTGACAATTTTACAAGCACTTTCTTTATTACTCCAATTTTACACATCCCCCAATGTATTTAACTTAATGCAAACTCAAATCAGACTAAAACTATATAAACTCTCACAACAAACATTCAATTAACCTAATGTGCTCTCTTTGCATTTTTATGAGCTGTTCTTGATGAAGGATAAACAATTTTAATACACACTACTTATAAATTCCTATTTGAGCACCAAAAATAAGGAACGTGTTTAAAGAGCAATTACCATGTTTGACGTTTAACTGTTTTGGGGATCAGAAAATTGACCCCAACTCCTTCCCAGGCTGAAAAGCAACCCATAGGCATGTGTTTCACCACCACATACTTGTGGGTTGTGTGCCCAGCCCCCACAGACAGCTAGAGTCTGGCTTAATGTCCCCAAAAAAAACAAAAAGGAAGAAGCAGCACAAACAGTACATTAATCAACACTACAAATCATCCTATATAATAATTTGCTAAAGTTTGTCACAAGCCATCATGAGCAGTAGAGGTGGCTGTGCGCAGTGCAGTCATGCGCAGTAGAGACAGCTGCGTGTGGTGCAGTCATGAGCAGTAGAGGTGGCTGTGCGCAGTGCAGTCATGCGCAGTAGAGACAGCTGCGTGTGGTGCAGTCATGAGCAGTAGAGGTGGCTGTGCGCAGTGCAGTCATGCGCAGTAGAGACAGCTGCGTGTGGTGCAGTCATGAGCAGTAGAGGTGGCTGCGCGCAGTGCAGTCATGCGCAGTAGAGACAACTGCGTGTGGTGCAGTCATGTGCAGTAGAGACTGCTGCGCCGCAGCTGATACAGAGTGGGGCCAGTCTCCACTGCGCAAGACTGAATCGTGACCGGCTGGCAGTGGCGCTGTGGCCCATGTAACGGGCTCTTCAACTAGTCTCTCATAATAGATCATATATCAACTCACATTTCTGTGTTGTTAATGAACAGGCATACGTCTGTCATCAACCAATATAGCATACAGGGCATCCCTGTTTGGGTCCAATTCCATCTCCCTCCTTTGGTTCACCAGAGGATAACTGGATAATAGGGGATCCAACACTAATCCACCACAGGAAAAAGTATAGTAAGTAAACCAATTGGTAAAATAAAATAAAAATGGTAATAAGAATAAAATTAAATAAAAATAAAATAAAATAAAAGTATCCGTCCTCCTGTATCAAAAAGGATTTATTTAAAAAACAACAGGCTTCTATTTCTTCTTCTTTTTTCTTCTTCTTTTTTTGTATGGAGTCTGGCTTCAAAACACTTCACTATGTCTATGAGGGCTTTTGCACATTCCAATAATAATGACCATACCTGGTGTCTCTCTGGATCGGATTTCACCAGATGGGGAACAGAGTGTACAGGGAGTGGAAACTTGTGATGGGGAGGGTTGTGCCAGATGTAGATGCTGGAGTTAATGGAAGGAATTATTGGTGTAGGAGTGAGGCTGAGGAAGGAAGAAGTCGGCCATTTGGGTAAGAAGAGAGTAAGAATCAGAATCCCTCCCTCGGGTCAGACCGGTTGACTGATTCACTGATGCAAGAGCAGCACTGCACTTTCTAAGAATGACCCGGTGACTGTGTTCATTCATTCAAGGCAGCGCTTGTACTTATACAGCCGCTCCAGCACTAAAGAAGGCATAAAATGCCGTCGGGTCACCCCATGGATCATCTATCCTTTTGGATAGATGATCCATTATAGGGGGGATAGTAGGCGGGGTCCTGGAACCCCCCTCAAGGTCTGACAGTATTAATTATGAAAAGTGCATATAACCTTTGTTAAACATAGGTTATATGCACTTTATTTAAAAAGTCACCCCATGGATCATCTATCCATGATCCATGTTAGGGGGTGTCAGGAGGGGTCCTAGTGCCCCCCTCGAGGTCTGAATTATATACTTTTAATAAATATAACAACATACATAAGAATAAAGCCCATATAACATATGCTACACTTATGTTATATGGGCTCTAATGAAAATGCTGGCAATTGTCGCCCGCGATAGGTGATCAATGCTAGGGGGTGTCAGGGGGGTTCCCAATGCCATCCATGAGGTCTGAACTATGTATTTTTATTAAAAAGATTAATAACATGACACACATATACCTTGCCTATTAACCCATAATGTCTATTAACTGAGTTCCTGTTGAAAACTGGACTACTACAAACCTAAGAAATCGAAATTCGTAAAAAAAAAAAAAAAAATTGTGTGAAATGAATATCATAAAAATTATCAAAATTTAAGGGAAAGTGTAAATATCACCAAAAGAAAACAAACCGCATAATGAACACAGGTACCGATTTGTAGCAGCATTAATTATTATTTGGGATGCCAACACATTGAAGCGCTTTACTATTCATTTTATTTTGGGTTCTTTTGGGCTTCAACCATGTTGTTTTGCCCTATAATAGTATTCTTTGCTCTATTTTATCATACTCCAATGCTTTGCAATGCGCTGGAGACCTGTAATGTATGGCAGGTCTCCATCGCATTGCAAAGCATTGAAGTATGATAAAATAGAGCAAAGAATACTATTATAGTGCAAAACAACTCTGTTGAAACCCAAAGAACCCAAAATAAAATGGAAACAAAAGCACTTGACACCCTCTTACCCCATTGTCTGTCTCCTTTTACACATTTAGACTGTAAGCTCCTTGGGGCAGGGACCGCTCTCCCATTGTTTCTATGAATGTCGCACTTATTTCATCCCCTCTTATTTATTGTAACATATGTCTATTGTAAGGCGCTGCGTACACTGTGTGGCGCCATATAAATATATACATACATACACTTCAATGTGCTGGCATCCCAAATAGTAATTCATGCTGCTACAAATCGGTACCTGTGTTCATTATGCGGTTTGTATTCTTTTGATATTTACACTTTCCCTTAAATTTTGATAATTGTTATTAGATTATTTGTTTCACACAATTTTTTTTTACGAATTTCATTTTCTTAGGTTTGCAGTAGTTCAATTTTCTTTTCTTTTTTTTAATTTTTAAGGGTGTCTAATTGTGTTATGTGTGAGTCCAAGTCCAAGTGCTTCCACATTGCCAGAACTTGGACAACCCTTCATGCTACAAACTGATTGAGGCTTTTTACTCCATAGGAAAATACAGGGAGATCCCAAATTCGCCAACCTGAGGTGGGTGAAGTTAAGACTGTGAACTCTGACAGCAGAGGCTGCTATCGGAGTTAAGTGAATGTGTTGAATTGTCACATTAAAATATCAACACACCCCTTGCATATGAATGTGTCTCATTATTCAGCATTTCCCTATGGAAATGAGTAATTGTGCTTCATTTCCATATGGAAATAGGCCATTGTGGATGTGATGAATGAAAATTCGTATACCTGTCAGATTGATGTTGATGTGGACATCTTTTGGTCGGAGTGTTGGTGATGTAATGTCGTAGACACTTTGGTGAATACTGTCAATGTGCCTACGACATTGCTCCAACAGGACATCGACCTTTTTTAGCCCTCTACAAATTTTTGTGCATCTAGGCCCAGGTGATTTGGCCATGCTTGGTTCAAGTATATTGTATATTGGCACAAACTCTCAATTTTAATAATTTCATTATTATGCTTAAAAGATAGTGTTAATGGAAGTGTTTTAAATAAAGCCGTGACCTGTTGACCCCAAGCTATGTGTCTGTGATTATTTTAGGAGGATCATACCCTCTGCCTATGACATGACCCAGGGACTCTGGCTTTTATAATTCATTATTGGCTGTCCAGAGACAGAGGCTGGCTCTTAGGACTCTGTGAGTTCGTACCCTTCACTGACAGTGCCAGTCACACCCATTTTAAGGGAAAACCCCACATCATTCCTCACAATCCTGAACCCCCCAATCCAGCACCACCTGCTTTATGACATGCATTGCTTCATTTGGATACTCCCACCTCCTGACCTTAGTGGATCTCCAGACGATTGGAACAGGAAGGTATGATAACGACCCGTGACTTCAGTTCTCGCTGCTTAGACTCTCTCACTGCAGAGAGCACTGGGGCAATGGGAATACATGGTTTGGGTGAGGGACACAATAGGAGGCATGCTTGCCCTCCCCCTTAACCAGTTCAAGACCAGCACGCAACTGCTGACATAAAATTTAGAGCCTACCCTGATTTTGATATTTCACTCCCTCTCCGGAAACATTTCCGCAGACACCCATATCTGGAGGTCCCTTTTCAGACCCCCATTGAACTCCCTTGTTAATTCTCACAATACAGCCCCAGCTTCACAGGGAACTGAAGTCTACCTCCAGGGGAACCGTCACAGACTTACCCATAAGACACTCTCCACATGATAGCTATCCATTAACTCCTTACATGCTACAGATGTCTCCATTAAATTACAAATCAATGATACTGAAGCATCTCTAGCACCTAAAGTGATAATCAATTGAGAGATGCACAACACAACTGTGGAAGTTAAAAGGGGAATTCCACATGGGAGGCCACAGTAGGGAACTGGGGCAAATACAGTACAACTCTTGCTTCAACCCTTTGAGTGCCAGAGGAGTGCACAACTCATTGAAAAGCAATGTGTTGCATACCCATCTGGCACTCAAAGGGTTAAAGGAACATACAGGGTACTCCAGCATTGACACACAACTTACTAACATTTTAAATATTTCAAATTGCTTGTGTTATTTTTCAGCAGGCCAGAGGAAGACATTTTCCTTTGTCTTACTCATTACCAGGACTGGAGTCTGAGCTGTATTATATGAAACACAGCAGGAAGTGAGGAGTGCAATTGATAATTGCTTCTCCATTCTGATTTTTTAAAATAAATTAATTATCTTACACTCTATCACGGCATTAGAAAGTTTATATACATATCTGTGAGTGACGTCTTTTTTTTTTTTTTTTTTTTTTTTTTTTTTTTTTTTTTTTGCAATATATACTGTTTTTTGGAATTAGTCTTCCTTTAACCCTTTGAGTGTCAGAGGGGGTGCCTTGGACACCTCTCTTGCACTCAAAGGTTTAAAGGAATATTAACACCTCCTTTTAATAAACCCTCACTTACTTTAATCTGGGCAGAACATCCTAAAGATCATTATGAAACAATTCTGCATGGATTAGTTCTCCAAAATTAAACTTTCATTAACAATGGTTAATGCTCATAGAGGCAGACATGTTCCTGAACTAAACTCCTCCCACTAAATTCTGCTTAAGAAGGCTTAAATGGGAGGAGTTTGGCTTCTATGAGTTCCGCAATAAAGAATCATATCTGCCTCCATGGACATGAAATTACTGATAAAAGATTAATTTTGGAGACCCAATCCACATTAAATGAATTCATTGTGGCCATATTTAAGTAAATTGGGGGTTATTAGTAGGAAACGTTAGTGCTTGTTTAAGATTGATGCCTAAGTGTTCTCAGAGAGAGTGACTGGAAAAGCTGATTGGTTGGGGAGGTGGCAGGGGAGGGTGTAGCCATGTAGTCACATCAGCCACTGACTTAGGAGGAGGCTGGGGGCCCCCTGCTTCCTCAACCAACAACCTTTAAAAAAGTCATACTTTGTGGTGGGGCATCAGAACCCCTCCTGATGCACGCCAGCTACTGATCTCCCAGCCGATTCACCTGGGAAATCAATAGAGGCAATGCGGGAAGCACGAGAGCTCCCCTGCTTCCATTCTACCTGGAGCCAGGTAGTAGTGGGCGGGATTGGGAAACCCTTTCACATCAATGAGGGAAAGCCTCCCTCAATGACGTGGGGGGTCCCGGTCCCGCCCACTCCTGCCCGGTGGCCTCCCCTATTGATCTCCCAGCCAGATGTGCTCAGAGATCAGTAGCTGGGGGGGTCCTGATGCCCCACCACAAGGTCTGACTTTTTAATACATGTTAACCCTTTGAGTGACAGAAAAGTATCCAGCGCATTGCAACACAAGAAGTTGGATACCTCTCTGACACTCAAAGGTTTAAAAAAATGTTTCACTGCACTGGTGAATCCATGCAGCACACAAGTGCTAGTATATAAATAAAAGTGTATACTGACAGTAAATTATTAAACAAACTATTAATAACTACACTACTAATATAAAAAGTGAAAAATGAACATTTACCCTGAAAGACATTTCCAGGTTTTCTCCTCCCCATATATCCATTCCTGAATCATACGTTCCTAGCTCTTCAAAGTAATTCTTATCAATAGAGAAAAGTCCACCGGCCATTGTAGGTGTTCTGGGGGAAAAACAAAAGTACAAATGAATTAATGAATAAAATAAAATAAAATAAAAAAGGATTTGTTTGATTGCCTAAATAAGGTTTATTTCACAGTGTAACTAATCTAAATAAAGTATAGTACAAAATGACCGTTTTTAAAAATGAACATGCAAGTAAATACCTGTTTTCACATACACACTGTTTTCATGATATGTGTTAACCACAGTATTCACCTGACATGACTCAGCAGCCCCTGTGATACCATTATGAGTGAATGTACAAATCCTCCAGCACAGTTCCACTGACTGAACCCCAGGATATGTACTACAGAGTATGAGCACTGCATTGCATACTGGCCCAAAACTTTTTAAAGGGATAGTAATGTTTCATAATAAAAGCAGCTCTAATTAGTCATCATAGTATTTGGGCTTTGGGGAGTGTTATTTCAATTCTGTCAGAGTTGTAGTTCCAGAGTAATTCAATGACAAAGTATCCCCCTCCTGCCCCTTTTACTAATGTCACACTGTTCAGCCAGAGCAGAAGGGAGGTGCCCAGGTAGACTGCAGAGAGGGACAATCTTCAATTAAGATAAGGGAAAAACCTGAAAAACTTGTCAAGGGGGGCAGGGCCTTCATTGTTCTCATAGGAAGAAGATTGTCCCTGCTGTTATCTGTCTGGTCTATGGACTGCATTCCACATCTGAGAAGAGATTGCTTACACTAGGTAAAAGGGGCGGGAGGGGAAACTTTGCTTGTGAACATCTCATAAACCATAAAGGTTTGAGAGATGAGACTTATATCATTCTTCATGTTTTTAATGCCTACAAAATAAAATAAAGTTAAAACGAAGTATTACTATCCCTTTAAGATGTTAAACTGCCCCATAGTATCCATTGTAAAATGGTTACACCATTTCCTCCATGCCTTATTAGTACATAGCATTAAAGAAGGAAGAGAGGAAAAAATGCCACAAAATGCCTACAGACTGCCCCATTGCCCACTGAATACTGTTCCCATAAGTAGCTTAATAAATTGGTGCTAAGTAAGTGTAGGACATTTCTTAACTTTCAGTAGAGATACAACTATTCAGATGTTGTCACACTTTACTGTTTCTTTAAGAAACCTCAGCATAAACATCTTTTTAATCCTTTCTGTGCCAGAGGGGTATGCGACACATTGCTTTGCAATGTGTTGTGTACCCCTCTGGCACTGAAAGTGTTAAAATAATAAGAGGACAATTATTTAAAAATCTACCTTACAGGTTAATATCTAAAAGATGTAAAACATGATGTTTGTAACTTGTAATTAAATAAAATACCCATTGTTGTTTAATTACTTCCTCTCCTATGTTAACCCTTTCAAAGCCAGAGAGATATCCAGTGCATTGCATTGCAATGCATTGAATACTTCTCTGGCATTGAAATGGTTAACAGGCATGTGTTTTAACAACGCCAAATAATTCTAAAGAAAAATAGCTGCAAAATAAAAATCAAATTAAAAGTAAGTGGCCTTTTATCTTTGAATGCTCAAGTGGTCACTGGCTTTGAAACTCACAGTGTTGCATCACATCACTGTCCAACTAAAGTTTCCTTGATGGAAATTACATGTCCTGCAATTTTCAGAGCTTTGATTATTCCCATATCTCGGATGAAGTGCCCTTAGCAGAGTAAAACGCGTTACCTAGAGCTCCTGCTTGTGCTTTTATGGATGCACTTCGCAACTCTCCTTTTTGTGTGTATTAAATACATTCTGCTTTTGCCATATTTTCCTGCAGTTGCTCATTCTTTGATGATCCTCTCTCAGTATGTAAGTCTTATTAACCATTGTATGCTAGAAAGGTCTCCAACACATTGCTTATGTGTTATAGAAGGGACACTCAAACCTGTCCTTGGGCCCACAATACTACATCTTTCATTATATCCTCAATAAATGTGAATGTTGTTATCTCGGCAGATCCTTCACAATGAATGAACTACTGACTGTACTATACTGAGTGGGTACTTCTCAATGATTCTAATGTGCCTGGCAAAATGAATTCTAGCATTTGTTATTCAACAGGTCATTTTAACCCCTTAAGGACCAAGGATGTACATGTATGTCATTGGGAGAACGTGCGTTAAGGACTCATTTCGTACATGTACGTCTTGGAATTCAGGGGTCCAATCGTGGATGCCGTTTGGGGACCTCTGATTCCAGTAACAAAGAAAAAAAAAAGCTATCATCAAAAGCAATGGTAGTCAACTGTGTTCCTCAAGAGTTACCATCAGTGCATGTTTATAGGATATTTTAGCTTCAGTACAGGTGGACTAATTAACCCTTTGAGTGCCAGTGGGGTACGCAACACATTGCTTTGCAATGGCCCTCAATGGGTTAAAATGACTGTGCCACTAATTAGTCTACCTGTGCTCCAGCTGGGATATCCTGAAAACATGATCTGTTGGTAACTCAAGAGCAGGGCTGTCCAAGTTCAGTCCTCAAGGGCCACCAACAGGCCAGGATGTAAGAATGTCCCTGATCAATCACAGGTGAGTCAATCAAAACGAATGAGCCATGACTAATTCACCTGAGCTTAATCAGGGAAGTCTGGTTCTGTTATGTATTTAGGCTTTCTGTTGCCCTAGGCCCCAGAGGACCTACAGGACCAGGATTAGCTATCACAGGGTTAACTGAATTATTATTTTCTTCAGTGGACCAAAGTGGAAAAACAGGCCCAATGATTGTAAAGCAGTTAGTTCTACTGGTACACCATAAAGTCAGATAATCATTATATGCCTGCTGAATCACAAATGAGTAATCAGTGGCTCAGTTATTGTGATTGGGTCACCTGAACTTAATTAGGGATACATATAAAGTATGACCTGTTGATGTGCACAATCACTGTATTAATGAAAGGGCAGCTACCTGTCCACTCATTTCTAATTAAAATTATTAGTTTTAACCCTTTTATTACTAGAAGTGCATTGGAGACGTTTCTAATATAAAAGACGTTAATAATGTAATGTCTACAGTTTAACTCTGTGACAGCAGAGGGCACTGGTGAGTTACACACTGGTACTCTGTCTTTTCTCATTCTGCATAATAAAATATCTAAAGCATAATAGCATAGTAGGTGGGGATTAAACATGACACTTATCCAGTCTCAAGTGCTTTTCACTGGTTCTGTTCCAGAACAGGAAAAGGAATCTCTTTATGTAGAGTGCACAATATGCAAATGTAACCATTTGAGAGCCCGGGGGGAATGCAATGCATTGTGTTAAAGGCATAAGTTCAGTACTGAAATTATCGGACAATAAACTTCACAACTCAGCACACTAAAATAATAATATAGTTGATGAGATTGTAAAAGACATGAGCCCATAAAGCTCACCCCTTGCCATATCACCAGAGGATGGGCAGAAAAGCCCTGACCAATAATGCCAGAGTATGTGTGTCCACTTCAGCTGAGACACTACCCATCATTAGACACTATTGTTAGCTGCCTACTTTGCTTAATGGGAATATAGACCTGCACATATTAATCATTTACAGGGACACTGTCATCAAAAAAGATTGTAGTGATTTTAAAAATCATCTACATGCTGTATTAACCATTTTCTTCTTAGGAAATTCATTTAAGTGTTTTAGGTTTATATATTATGCTAATTAAGGTTTGCTGTGCAGTCACTTCCTGTCTTAGGCCAACATTACCTCACACACTCACTTGTACTACAAAACAATGCATTGTTCACCTCCCCTGGCACTGAAAGACTTAACCTTTTGAGTGCCAGAGGGGTAAAGCAAAGCAATGCAATGCGTACCCCTCTAGCGCTTGAACAGTTAAGTGTCAGTGAATGGGGGAGGTAATGTAGGGCTAAAACAGGAAGTGCCTGCACGGCATGCCTTAGCTGGCATAATCAATACAGCTAAATAACTCACTTTCTGAATAAAATATTGGATAAAATAATGTAATGTATGGGTGATTTTGATAGCTCTTTTAAAGTCAGCAAGCTGTTTTTAGGTGATAGGGTACCTTAAAGGACCGGAGGGACATGCTCTGCGATGTGCTGCACATCTCTCTAGTCCTTAAGGGATTAAAATCATTTACGACCATCACAAAAACTGAAGAAATATTCATCAAACCAGTTTGTGGTAAACCACATAAACGTCATTAGGAGAATGAGGATTCAGATAGACGGTTGTATAATAGATCACATAGGGCTGGATTTCCCAACAGGCAGAGTAGCATACCTCCCAACATTTAAAATTACCAAAGTGAGACAGACACCCCCACCCAGTCCCCCCTCCCTGCTCACTGCAACTCATTCAGTACCTGGTTAGGCCTCTTACTGCAACTCACTCATCCAGTACCTGGTCAGGCCGCTCACTGCAACTCACTGATCCAGTACCTGGTCAGGCCGCTCACTGCAACTCACTGATCAAGTACCTGGTCAGGCCACTGACTGCAACTCACTCATCTAGTACCTGGTCAGGCCGCTCACTGCAACTCATCCAGTACCTGGTCAGGCCGCTCACTGCAACTCACTGATCCAGTACCTGGTCAGGCCGATCACTGCAACTCATTCATCTAGTACCTGATCAGGCCGCTCACTGCAACTCACTCACCCAGTACCTGGTCAGGAAGCCTGTAGATGAGGTCTGATGCTGTTGCAGCCGCTGGCACCCTATGTAGGCAACTTCTGACACAGCCATGAGTGAAGTATGGCGTACGATGCGTGAATGCACATATATGAAGCACAACATGCATGCTCAGTGTCATTTTGAACGTCTCGCCACTCATTGCAACCGCGGCAGAGAGCAGATGGGCAAACTGGGAAGTGGGACATAGTGATAATGCGGTGGGACAGTGGGTTTGGGCCTCTAAATTGGGACTGTCCGCATAAATCGGGACAGTTGCCAGCTATGGAGTAGGCTACTGCCTAGATCTCCAAATCTTGTGGGGCACCTCAGCTGTGTTGACCACACTCACATTCTGAATTTTATTTATATATATATATATATATATATATATATATAAATAAAACAAACACTAAAAAAACTTTAACCCCATGGATGTTACAGGGGTCTTCAGAGCATTGCAAAGAAATGCATTGGAGATCTCTCTAGCAACCAATGAGCTGCTGTTCTAGCATGATATAGGCTAACGGTACCATCTGTGCCAGGGAACAGTGTCTTGGATTGGGAACTGGATCACGTGAACAGTGGGGGATGTGGCCAAGGGCGGAGCTAAGCATTCTTTGTATTCCTGGATGTAAATCTCACACTGCTCAGGGAGCGTCATCTTAGTTCTGTGCGTAGTGAGGGCGTTGTTCTAAGAAAAACTGGAGTAATTCTGGAGCAAATCATCTACACGACACAGAACAAATACAAATTCTCCAAATCTATGTTGATTTAAATACTGATTTGAACCCCTTGAATGCTTAAGACAGTGTTTCTCAACTCATGCCCTCAGGACCCAATAACAGTCCAGGACTTAGGGATTTCTCTGCTAGAGCACAGGTGTGGTGATCAGAGGCTCATTCACACTGATTAACTCACCTGTGTTCTAACAAGGAAATCATCACATCCTAGCCTGTTAGTGGGTCCTGAGGACAGGAGTTGAGAAACACTGCGCTAAGCGGTGATAAAGTAGAGATGATGTCTCCAATGACAATCACTTCTTCAAGTCTTATGTTATTCTATGGAGCGCATAACCCCCCTGGACATTTTGATTGACCGGCATTGTCAATCATTTAACTCTTTGGATAATAAAGATGTATCCAATTCCTCTGCAGCATCTGAGGGGTTAAAAAAAATAAAAGTAGAGTAGCATGGACAGCACACACATATATATATATATATATATATATATATATATATATATATATATATACACTAATGTAAAAGCCCATGTACACGGGCCCAGCATTCTGTTCGTTCGGGCAGTCTCTACTTCGCATGACTGCATCGGACAAACATACAAACACAGAATATTGATGCACATCCATGTTTACTCAACATTAACCCTTTAAACTACAAACATATTGACTGCATATGATAATATGTTAAAGATGAGGATTTAGTCACGTAATGTGGCAATAGTATGCTAAGCTTGCCACAGCACCACACTAGACTGCTTTGTCCCATGAGCTGAATCTCTCCTGCTTTACTCTTTATAACGGAGAGAGACTTTCTGACTAGTATTTATGGTGTCTTATAGACAATGAACATTGCATCTGGGGATGTAAAGAGTTCTTGAACCAATAAAAATTATATTACATATTACATATCTATATAGATTTAAAATTATATTGGTCCACGGTCCTCTTAGTGGATCAGCAAATACATTTTGACTCAGAAATGTTGTTTTGACTCCTTGGAATGCCTCATTATCTGCAAGAAGCTCTTGATGGTGACACCACTGGGGCCCCCAGATTGTTTTGGAACCTCCCTGGAATACCTTCTCTTAGATGTTTGATCAATCAAATTAGATCAATCTCGTTGACTGTCTCTGCTTTATGTTGAGTTTGAAAAGCGCTACTCTGGACTCCTTGTTCCCTCTGTACGAACTCTTAAGATGTCTTTCTATATTTGATTACATTGTATCATTTACACTTTCTTGTTATGCATTTTCTGTTCTTGTAACAACTTTATTCTTTAATAAACTCAAAATGTAAATAAATAAAATAAAATTCTAACTGCTTCTAGTTAGCTGTCTACTCTGCCCTGTGGTGGCAGGGGGGCCAGAGATCTGCGGCAGGCAGCGATTCAGGGGAGGCAATTTTCACAGGAGTGGGCAGGGGAGAACGCCTGTGAAAATTACTGCAGCGAGACTCAGCGTTGCAGCAGTCCAGCGGATCCCCAAACAGCACGGCATGCCCAATCAAACCATTTGATAGTATATCCATTATATAGTTTTATAATTACCTTACTGGTAAGGTTCTATCTCCTTTTCTTCTATCCATTTCTCTCTGAGGAACGGGATACCAACGGAAATTCAATTTCCAATTAAATCCACCATAAGTCATGTCTGAGCCAGCCATGTACTCAAATGTGTCATCGCTTATTACATCAATTATTGGACAAACAACTGTTTTTCTGTAAGACACACATTTCAGTGAATTAGATCACATATTTGGGATTAGTTTTCATTGACAAGGTTGACCTGAAGTTCAAACATATCTTTATGTAAATGAAATCACAAAAACATCACAGTGAGATTCTGACATTTGATACATACTGGGAGCTTGTACAGTGTATATAGTGTAATTGCATTATTCTCAGATAATGGATTTGTTTTTATAGTGAACTAGTGTAAAAGCCTGTGTACACAAGCCAAAGTCCAGGTGATGTTAACCCTCTGAGTGCCACCTCTGGAACTCAAATGGTTAAGAGGCCGGTCCAGCTCTGCTTAATGCTGCCACCTCACTGGCAGCGCACATGATGCAGTCACGCTCTGTAGAGACTGCCCGAATGCACAGAATGCTACCAGCACAGAACTCCCAGCATTCTATGCGTTCGGGCAGTCTCTACTGCGCACGACTGCAGCAAACATTCTAGCATTTTATTAGATAGGATATGAATTGAGAAAAGCAAATACTGTCAATTAATTCTGGGGAAACCTAAAAGCGATACAGGGGGACAAATAAAACCTTCCATTGACTTAAATGTGGTATTTCAATCCCAATGCGTTGGAGATCTCTCTAGCATTCAAGGGGTTAAAAGCTCAATTTAAATCATAAGAAATGTTGATTATGCTTATTTCTTCTCTCTGGTACAAGCAGTTGGCTTGCTCCTGAATTTCCCTAGGGTGCAGGGAACAGGTGAGTGCTGATTTCAGGATCTCCTCTCGTGGATACAGGTGAAACAATCAGATGTTCAGAAGGTTTTGCCTGAGTTAATAACATTCACTTGTGTTTAATTGGGGGGGATCCACCTGATAACATGCACTGCTGGGGAGTCCACTAGACAGGTTTGAGTCCCTCATACACGTTCCTGGATTCAGTGTATTAAGTTCGTGAAAGAATGTCAGGTCACCGTTCAGTCATCAAAACGGCACTTTGTGATCAACACCCAGAAAAATCAGTGGGTAAACATTATTTTCACCAAAAACATGCAGCCACTAATTTCAATTGTATTGGCATTGAACATGTTCCAATTGATAAACGTGGCGGTGACAGAGCTAAAAAATTATTGCAGCGGAAGTGTTTCTGGATTCACTGAATCCATATGGTTTAAATGAACAGAACGTGTTTAGTTGCTTTCTAGCTGATCTCTAAATTGTCACTGTTGCCTCAGATTAATTATTGCTCTTATGCTACTTTGTTGCTTTTCTCTTTACTTAACCACAGGGTGGCACTGTTTTGACTAATCTCTTTTTGGTGTTAGTTCTTTTGGTGCCGGCTATACTATCTTTCCATCCTTCTCCTGCTTATCCACTGTGGGCTACTTGGGTTACTCGAGGGGAGTCTTTCATATGAGTATTTATATGTTTGTTTAACCATACTTTAACATGTTTGCTTGACAAAGGTCCGAACGAGGACCAAAACGCCACTTGATGTTTTATTTAGTACATTTTTTAAATCTGAGAGTGCACAGCTTTTTGATCCTTATTACCTTATACTTCTGTAGCACCTGGTATTACTATATCTGTAAGCGTTTAGTGCATATCCATTTAGCAGTATATATATAGTATATATATATATATATATATATATATATATATATATATATATATATATATATATATATTGTGTTGTGTTGATAACTGTTGCAGGACAGAAGTAGGCTAAAGCAAACATGCCATAAATGAATATAAGCAAAAGCCAACACTCTGACCTGTGCACTTGTCTGGAGCAGCAAAGAAAGAGGGAGGGGTTAGCCAGAAGGGGTCTTATATAGATCTTCTTTCTCTTTTTTGATTGGTTATGTAAATCTGTGCTGCTATGGAGTTCAGTAAAGGAAGTTTATGCAAAATATGAAGCCTCCTGTCATGTGGTAAAATTGGATATCTAATAGAGATATACAGAATTCTTATATTAGAATATTGAATCCAAATAAAAAGATTTATCCAGAAAATGAAGCAAACTTGGGTTTGATTAATATTTTAAAAGTGACCACCAAAAATTAAAGTCACCTTTTTTAACAAGCATGTTGAAGGCATAGTAAAACGGGCAGCTGTTAAGGAGCACGGCACTTTTTTATTTTTTTGGCAAACTGAATTCTGGGATTGCCATGCAGCTGACCCTAAAATTCTGTGACGTGCTACCACTATCTTCGATCCTTAACTGTTGGACCATCATGACGGTCCTGGCACGTAATTAGTCCTTAAGGTGTTAATATGGAATATATATATCTCTCTATATATATCTATATATGTATGTATGTATACATATATACATATATAGATATGTAGTCATGCAGTCATGCACAGTAGAGACTGCCTGCGCAGCGGCTGATAAGGAGAGGGATGCTCCATATTCAGACCAGAGTCCTCTCTGTGCACCTTCCTGGGACTGCTTGATCCCAGGAAGGTGCGCAGAGAGGCCTATGGTCTGAATTCAGAGTGCTCCGCTCCATTTCAGCTGTGGTGCATTTGGGCAGTCAGTACTAATGCATGACTGCAGCTCTGCCACTGTTGGCCCGTGTATGTGGGCTTTAAAACTAGTATACATAACTATACATTATGCATCATTATCCTAATGAGTAAAACATGGGTACTCTCACTTCTGAAAGATGTTTTTGCATGTCAGACTTTGGCTGCAGTAGAATGTAGCAACAGCAACAGCACCACTGTAAAATTTCAGGCCATGCAGGTACTGCCCACAAAAATGCAAGTCTGAGCGGCAATATCTTTTAACCCCTTAACGACCGACCACGCAGCCACACGGTGGTAACTAAAGGACCACGTAGCTTTTTTTTTACAATGGCGTCCAGCCGCAGGGGGAGCCCGGAATTCCATGACAGTCATAGTACGTCATGGGTCGTTAACTCAGATCGACCCATGACGTACTATGACCGTCAAGGGTCGTTAAGGGGTTAAATAAAATATCTCTTTGCAGTGTATATTTTTCAATATCAAGCATTACTGAAACTAGAAAATTATTTCAGCCAAATCCTACCACAAAAAGGCAGGATTGGACCAAGAGGAATTAAAAATTGGATTTACTTTATCCCTGCTATCTTCCCCCTAGAAAATGGCATAGCCATTCTTGGATCTGCTCCCTGTGAAAAGTTACTTTCTCAAAACTATATGTATTACAAAAAAATGGCCAATACAACATATATAGAGAGATTTATAAAAACTGAGCTACGTGTAAATTGACTTTAAAGTGGGGTTAAAATGCATTTCTTTATTTTTAAGCTGTATAACGTCAATTTTCTTGCATGTAATGCCAACTGGTAGAGGAAAATTGGCGTTAGGGATAAGGAAAATATTGGAGCAT
Source organism: Rhinophrynus dorsalis (assembly GCA_037306005.1). NCBI lineage: Eukaryota > Metazoa > Chordata > Amphibia > Anura > Rhinophrynidae > Rhinophrynus > Rhinophrynus dorsalis. Next base: position 212,330,196 of record CM074725.1, read on the forward strand.
TGAATTTATAAAGAATTGTCTCAGTTTGTGATAGTTTTGAGACAATATTATCGGTAGAATTTTAACGCCATGTGTAGGTAGTTCTTAAGCATTCCAGACGTTAAAATAGTCATAGTAATGCCATATTTATAAAAACGCGCTTAAAACATTTATAAATCAGACCTGGTGTTATCTTCTTGCCATGTTCTTTAAACGGTAAGCAGAAAGGTTTTTATAAATCTCCCTCATAGACATTTTTTAAAATAGGCTTTAAAGTTAACTAAACCTGTCTTAGGTTGACAGGATCACTTTAAAAGAACAGTATACTATTTTTTTCTGAAAACATACATATTATAGAGTTTTTCCTGCTCAGCAAAAAATAAGGGTACAACCACTGTTGTCAGTTGTTTAATAATAATGTATAACTTCAAATTATCAGGAAGTGAGTAAAAGCTTCATTACTTCTTGAAAGTTCAAATTGACAAGAAGTGACAGTTTCTCTCACATTCTATGGAGAACTGTTTAAACTGTAATAACTCTAGAAAGCTACATTTCCCATCAGTAAGAGTACCCTTGTTCCACTCAACAGGAAAAACAATGTGTGTTTGTTTTCTTGCTTGTTTTTTTAGTTATTAAAACGTGTGCTACTCCTTTAAAGAGAGCCTCTTATTAATTCCCGTGTTCTCAAGCAGATATCTCCGGAAAATCTGCACGGTTAGTTACACTTGATGTCTGGAGATGCCACCCCTGTCCTGTGTCCTAATAATTAAAGTGTCAAATCAACAGAAAAGTCTCTTTTCCTCCAAAAATTAAATATATCCCTTTGAATCTAATTGTACAATTTATATAAAAGTTAGGTTGCTGTCCCATAGTCAGATATTGGATCTCCAGAGACACATCCTAAATCTCCAACTTGGAGTTCGGAAATAAATATATGAATAATTACATATAAATATATTCAATAATGATAACATTTCTACAGTTTAAATTGTACAATTCTGTCACCAAAATCCATTACAGCTATTTGCACATAAGCCAAGAACGGGCAACCTGATGACCTCCAGCAGATGTTGGACTAAAATTCCCATCATTCTCAGCCGACCAGCTATGTGAGTTATAATCCAATAAATGCTGGATGGCTGCAGGTTGCTCACCCCTGGTATCAGAAGGAGAACACACAAAACCATTTTCATTATTAGTAAAGCAAAAACATTCCCTCTCTCTCTAACCTGATGGGGCAGCAGAGAGCAAGAGGGGTTTATAACAAATGGAATTGTTTGGAACAAAACCATCTGACATCAAAGTGTCCAACACCTACCGGTTCTCTCTGATTCTCGCTAGTAGCGGCTCCAGCCATCCGATTGTGCATTCACAATGAGCATCCAGGAAGGTTATCACTTGACCCCTTGAGACATTTGCTCCTCGGAGGCGCGCACGGATCAGTCCGGACCTCTGCTCCATTCTTAGTATTTTTACTGGCACTTGTAGGTGTTTAACATAGTTTTCTAATGGTGTTTTCAGGAAATCTATATATATGTAAATATAACAATTATATAAGTATAACAATCCAAGATTTAAAACTATAGGAACTGAACATTTACAGAAATAGTGGGCCTTGTGTATCAAAGCAAACCAACCACACCATAAGGGAACAGACATCCCAAAATGGAACAGATAAGGGAACAGACATTCCCATAAGGGAACAGACATTCCCAAAATATCCGCTGTTTTATATATTAACCCATGGAATGCTAGACAGCTCTCCAATGAATTGCAAAACAATGCACCGGAGAAGTCTGTAGCAGTCAAACTGTTTAAAGCTCAATGCAAAACAATGGAAATGTTTATTTCTCCCATATGGTGCACATGGTTTTCTCCACAACTGTCTAGTTTGTTTTTATACATAAGGCCCATAGTCATATCTGGGAACCTATGGATCTGACCCTGAGACCCTGGTTTTTATTCTTAATTACCAAGTCTCTGGGGACTGTGGCTGATTCCTGGAGTTCTGTGAGTTCCCTTGTAACTCCCCCCACTTCACTGCCAGTTCTGGTTACTCTCTGCCCTGTCCTTTCTACTCTCTGTCCATTTAAAGGATAAACCCCGCCTCCCAATACCACCCATTCAAGCCCTACTCCCTTCATGATGTGAACTGTGCCAGCTGGACACTCCCACCCATGGTTCTGCAGACACTTTTGTCATGGTGACTTTAAATTTACACAGTGACGATGATGTACTACCTAGGATTGGAACAATTATGGGGAAAACCAACTGCACAAAGGTGGACTAATGAAAATCCTAAAATTACTATTGATTTAAATGAGAGGATTTTAAAGAGTTGGATACTGATATGAACGGTAGGAATTCTTAGGACCTTGTGTTCAAAAGAAAATGGATACATTCTCAGGCAAATCAGCTGCATCATAGGGACCAAATAAAAGTGAATAGCTCACCAGAAAGATCCTTGTATTGACCTCTCATATACATGTACAATGTGATAAGGTCTCCTCTTAGTCGTCTTTTCTCTAGAGTAAATAAACCAAGTTTGTCTAGTCATTCCTCATACGTCAAGTCCTCCATTCCCTTAATTAATTTTGTTGCTCTCCGCTGTACCCTACAATGATTTGTACAATGGCAATAATATGTTATCCACTCTTGCTTCAATACTCTATGCAAGACAGGACACGCTTTTGCTACTGCTATATGACACTAGTCACTGTTTCCAAGTTTGTAGTTTACAAGGATTCCCAGGTCTTTCTCTAGCAACGAGTCCCCTAAAATGATTCCATTAAGTTCATACGTAGCATTGGGACTTTTTCTTCTCAAATGTATGAACTTACACTTTCCCACATTAAACTTAAACATTAATCCACTCTCAACTTTAACTGAATTGGAGAATTGTCCATTTACAACCACACACTGTTCCCTATCCTTCAACCAGTTTTCTACCCAATTGCAAAGATTATCCCCTATCCTCAGTTTCCTTATTTTACACCCCAGCCTTGTATGTTGCACTGTATCAAATGCCTTTGCAAAATGTAGATAAACTACATCAGCTGCCTTACCATTATCTAGGTTGCTACTAACGTCTTCATAGAAGCTGAAAAGATTAGATTGGCATGTTCTATTCCCCATAAAACCATGTTGATTCCTCCTAATAATCTTATTTTTGGTGGTAGCAGTTTTCCCACTACAGAGGTCAAACTCACAGGTCTATAACTCCTAGGGTCTGTTTTAGTTCCCTTCTTAAACTAGAGACACTACATTCGCTCTACTACAATCTTGTGGCACTGAGACTGTGGTGAGAGAATCTTTAAAGAGTAAAAAGAGGGGTCTTGTAGCACTGCACTGAGTTCCTGAAGAACCCTTGGATGTATACCATCAGAACCCGGTGCTTTGTCAGTTTTAATTTTGTTCAGTCTTCCCATTACCTTTTATTGTGTTAACCCAATATCTGATAATTGTATTGTTTTATTAGTTACTTGTTGAGGCTCTTCTACCATTCCTTGTTTCGTTCTATATACTGATGCAAAGAAAGTGTTTAGAACATCAGTCTTTTCCTTATCCTCTCTAATCAACTCACCCATCTCATTTTTTAAAGGTCCAATGCACTCCCTCTTAAGTTTTTTGCTACTTATATAACTGAAAACCCACAAAGCAGTACTCAAAGGATTAAAGCCATTGCAATGCTCAGGGGAAAACACTTGGGAGGCTCTAAGGGCCATATTCACAACACAAAAGTGGCATGATTCTAGGGCAAGCTAACTCTACCATATGATAAAAATTGCCATTGAATTCTATGAGCTTTTTGTTCCTTTTTTATCCCTTGAATTCTAGAAAGGACTCCAGTGTATTGCATTGGAGAGCTCTCTAGCATTCAGAGGGTTTAAATCCCATTCAGATCAGTGGTAATTTTAATTTGTTCAACTTTTGTTTCTGTGCATATGACCCTAATGAGCCAGCACAGTCTCGTCCTAATGCCATTCCACTCTCAGATTACAGAAAAGCAAAAAACAGTACATTAACTTGGGCCTATAGCATGTGCCTTTTGTTTTAAATCAATTTAATAATTTTAGAGAACATTGTTTAAGTCAGTGGGAAATTTAGTCCCAAAAGTGGTTTGTTTTCGGACTTGGCATAATTAAGTACTTACATGTCCAGAAAATCACCTCTATCCTCCTTCTTAGGCTGCTACATCCGTTTCCACCAAAGGGGTGGAATAAATTAATGGTGAGGAATAATGATATAAATCTTTTAAAGATAGAAGCTCCCACTGACAGGTCCCCTTTAAGTATCAGTAAACTGTTTAAAGTATCTATAACTGATTTTGATGGTACATAATTTGCAGTTTATTTGATATTTTAAGTAACTCTGTCACCTTAACCCTTTAAGGACCAGTGGTCCAGGGTGTTACCTTCCCTTAAGGATCGCTTTGATCCATGCTGACACAACTGCACACCTGACCTGTTATGTGTACCAGCACGCCGAGCAGCGGTCTGAGAGAGACTGCTCCGGTGTTGGATCGGTCAATTTCAGACCCCTCTTTTTACTTACAGAGATCCCGCAGGAGCCCTGTAACTAAAAAGTATGTGACGTGCCAGGATCACCACCGGTCTTTAAAGGAAAAAAAAATGGTGATTGTCCTGGCACTTCACATGGTCATTAAGGGGTTAAATTAAGCATCAATATTTACAAACTTTGGGTCATAGTCATCAAGCTATAGATTTGCAATTCTGGAGCAAATTGCCTGCACCATAGGTGGTAACTGAAAATTCCCAATGCAATTTGTTGACGAACTCTTGAACATTCAAGGGATTAAAAAGACCTCCTTCATGGATTTTATGGATTTTTCAGTTCACCACTATGCTCCAGAAAAGCTCTTTTTTAGCTTGTTTAATAAGGCTCTAGATAGGCAAATGGACAGACATAAGCACAGACCCTCCTTTAACAACAGTATATAAATTAGCAGCTTGTTCGCTGCACCAGCAGTTCATCATACATTCCCCTCTGAGTCGGCACTTTGGGATGATATGATTTATAGGTCGTGAAGTTTTACATACATACCAAAATAAGGTGACAGATCCACTTTAATTCCAAGATGAATGATTAACCATTAGTATAATTGGTCTCCCCAAGAATGATCAGTTCATAACTTTTTAAATACAAAGATTCATTGAATGTATTAACCCTTTTGGGTCTCAAAAAAACAGTGGAGAAATGAGCTGGAGACCTCACTAGCATTCAAGGGGTTACATTTTTTTTTACATCAATAGGAATTCTTTTATTTGGCCCCTATAGTGCAGTTGGTTTGCTACGGAATCATTTCTCTCTATGGAGAATATACTAATATGATTCAGTTTGATAATAGGTCTCTCAGTGCTATGTCTAGCACCAATTTACTGTGCTGGAATGGCCCTCTGTGCACTGCTTGTGACAAACGGACGGCAGTGGGGACAGGTATGGCCGTCACAGGGAGTTCCTATCCTTTTCACCATATATATCATTCTGCACTAACAAGGAGCGTAGGGAAGCTGTGCATCTTTATTAATTTTCCTGCATTGAATTACTGAAGAAGGAGAGTAACAATATCCTAGTTATAAACCCCTTCTTACATGAATATGGCCAGAAAATCCTAGTGGCCTCTATGAATTTTGCCATTGTGCCTTTGTGCAGGAGAAAACATCTTCAATCAGTACTGGATGCTATGTCCATGGAGGCGGACATGACAGTTGATGGCAATTTTTTTCAAACTTGAAGCTGACAGAGTGTATGAGTCTACTTAACCCATTACTGGCCAGAGGGGTGCGTGGCACATTGCTAAGCATTGCATTGCGCACCCCTCTGGCCTTTAAAGAGTTAAGATTATCATGTGTATTTATTGGAATTCCTTTTGTGGTCCTGCTATCAACTGTTATGACCGCCTCCAAAGACGTCATCCATGACTGATTGGAGATGTTATTTCTTGAACAAATGCAGAAGGGCAAAATTCATACGTGCCGTTAGCATTTCCTGGCCATAGCAAATTAAGTGTGGCTCATTATTAGGTGTTACTTTTAATTTGACAGTGGTAGATTCTATACTTTAATGCAGTGGTTTCCATCCCTCTCTTTAAGGGCTCCTAAAAGGCCTTGTCTTTAGGATCTCCCTGCTTCAGCACAAGTGACTAATCAGATGTGCAGCCATGTAATGAACTCACCTGTGCACAAGTAGGGAAATCCATGACTGTACCTGGGAACTATTAGGGTTTTGAATCAAATCTCAGGACCTCAGGGTGAAGGAGCAAATTCTCAGGGTCAGAGAGTCCTGTGTTTCCTTCTATGTATGTATGTATGTATGTATCTTTATTTATATAGCGTCATACATGTACACAGCACTTTACAGAAGTTGAAATAGTACAATACAATACAGAAATACAGAACTGGATTAAGAGTATCAGGCTAAAGTGAGATCATTGCATTATTTGTGGGGGAAAGTGCAGCAAAGGGAATCATACATTGGGAAAGGGACCCTGCCCCAAGGAGATTACAGTCTAATTACAGTCTTCTATATGATTTACACTAATTTACTGCTTATTCAATGTCCAAATTAGTGACATTTTTCCCAGAAAGGCAGAGGAAGTCCTGGGGATTATGCACTAAAGAGTTCTAAAGAGGTGATAATGTGGAGATGACTTCTCTAGTGATATCACGTCTCCAGTTCCTATGTTATTCTATGGAGTCAATGCACTAAGATCTCTAAAGCTGGAGAAATCTTAGTGCATTGGCTCCATAGAATAACAGGAATTGAAGAAGTGATATCACTGGAGATGTAATTTCCACTTTATCACCTGTTTATTTCTTCTTTATCACATCTTAGTGCATCTCCCCCTTGCTTATCTTGTGAGTGTATGAGAAGTGATATCTCACAACTGTAGCATGGTAAAGGTTTCTTGAGGACTAATTGGATCATCTCTGGGTTAGAGCAAACATTGACCTAGAACAGGTTGACCAGACCTCACCTTTAACCCGGAACACATATGAAAAATTAATAATGCAGGACTTCTTTGATTTCAGTGCAGCCCTGAAAAATGACTATTTCCTATGTGTCTCCAGTTAAAGGTGAGGTCTGGTCAGCCTAACATAGAACTTATGATCTACTTCTTGAGAGAATTAAGACTTAGTATCTCAGATCTTAGGGTGGCCTCATTTCAATAGTTCCCAGATGTGAACATGTCTAGGGTGACCACATTTCCATTCTGACATTCAGGGACACTGCGTAGATAAGAGCAGTAGAGTACTTGTCATCGGCTCTAGTGAAGCTATACGGGAGGGGTTACTATACATCACTGGCCATCACTGCACAACCTGCACCTTCTCTGGCGCACCACAAAGTCCTAAACACTAGAGGGAGAACTGCCCATTAACTGCTGTAACAGAAAATTATGTTTGTTGCAGGCTACAAGAAAAAGTACATCACATCCAAAGCCTTACACTAGCATTAAAACACAACAAAATTGCACAGTAGCTCCTGTTTGATCAAGGCTCTCTAGTGTTTAGAGCTCTGTCTGGAAGCCATTTTCTTGTAGCCCAGCAGAGGCATCACTTTCTGTCACAGTAGGCAATGGGCAGTTCTCCTAGTGTCTAGAACTCTGTGCTTTGGAGTCTTCATTCTGGGACTTTGTATTGTCCCAGAAGGGGGCTACCCAGGACATGGGACACACATTTAAAATCAGGGACTGTCCTGGGCAGTCAGGGACACATGGTCACCCTAGACATGACCTGTTACAGGTACTTGACATAGGGTTGGGAATCTCTGCTTCAGTACATCCACATAATTGGAGGTTAATGCCAAAGAACCAGCACCGGAGGATTTCTATATTTATATATGTAAGAAAATTGAGTGATTGTGGGTAGACAATACATTGCCCTGTAAATCACTGAGTACCCCTCTGGCACTTAAAAGTTAAAATGAATAAATAAAATACATAAGCAACGTCTCCTGCTTGCCACACAAATAACTGCCATGCTAATTCAGCATTTTAGAAATATAATCTGTCAGCGCTGTTCCTGGAAGAGAGAAGATGTGGCATACAGAGATATTAAACTTGATGTGTTGCATTATGACATGTACATTATCTAACACAATCTGAAAGCTATAATAAAATAGAGTGAATATAGAGGCTACAACTGTATTACACCCACTGGCTCCTTACAGCATTTAAAATGTATAATAATGTGTATCTCTATAGCTTTTATTCATCAAGCTAAATGGATGCAATTCTGGGGCCAGCCAACTGCACTGCAGAGTCGATGTGAAAATTCTGCAGATTGCCAGAGACTGCATTGTTTAGCTAGCTAGCTCTCAAGGGGTTAACCCTTTCAGTGCCAGAGGGGTAAGCAAAGCATTGCTTTGCAATGCCTTGCGTACCCCTCTGGCACTGAAAGTGTTAAAGAACTCATTTCAATCAATGACAAAAGAAAAGAAAAGGAGAGGCAGGGGCACCTCAAAGAGTAATATTGTAGTATATCAATTTGACCCCCAACCAGTCCCTACATGAGGGTACTCACATAGATCAGTAGTCTACCACACACATATATGCGAGCTAGACAAAAACAGCAGGTGAAAGATATTCTTAACCCACTTTCACTTGGGTCTGCTCCTCCAGAATCACACAGCTGCTCATGTAGATCAGCAGGTACCACACAAAATGATCGCCTCGATGGACCCAAAAATGAGAGAGAAAAAAGGCAGTGCAAGTAGACAAACGTGATACTCAGAGCACTATAAACATTGATTCAGGAATATTCAATATCAGTAGTCACAGAGCTGATCTCCCTGGTGTCTGCAGGGAGAATATACTTATCCCTGCTCAAGCAGCAAATGCTCAGGTCTCGGCTAGTAGTTGCCAGTATCCACAGGGTTAATCATAGTAATAAATGAAGCAGCAAACTCTCAGGTCTCAACTAGTAGTTGCCAGTATCCACATGGTTAATCATAGTAATAAACCACTGAGGGTGCTGAATATATAAAAAATATTTATTTAAATTTTTTGTTGCATTTGTGTGTTTAAAGTGGAACTACCACTCCGCCTAAAGTTGCCCTCAAAGAATTACCCATCTGGCGACTAGCTGCTCAATAGCGCTAGTCACCAGAATTATTACCTGGTTATAGAGAATTCCTACCGCTACCAGGACTGACAGCCAGGAAACTGCACAGACGTATTTGCATAATGACATCTGCGCGCCTGCGCTGTCAGTCCCTGCCGGTATCTTCCGGTACGTAGCAACGCCTCCTAAAGCAGACTGGGACTGACAGCGCAGGTGCGCAGACGTCACTATGCAAAGACGTCTCCTCTGTTTCCTGGCTGCCAGTCCCAGGAGCAGTAGGCATCGCCTATAACCAGGCAATAATTCTGGCGACTAGCGCTATTGAGCAGCTAGTCGCCAGATGGGAAATTATGTGGGGGCAACTTTAGAAGGGGTGGTAGTTCTGTTTTAACACTTAAAACAAATGCATATATAAAAACATCCAATCCACAAATACATTTATGCTCATAAAAATGTAACGCGTTTCGTAGCGTTTAAACACTACTTTGAGCTTAGTGTAGAGGAGACACCTTAGTGTAGTGGAGACACCGGTGAGACCAGCTCTGTGAGTACTGATATTGAATATTCCTGAATCAATAATTATAGCGCTCCGAGTATCAAGATTGTCTACTTGCACTGCCTTTTTTCTCTCATTTCAATCAATGGCACTTTTTATCTCCCCCTCCCCCATTTGGTGATGATGGTGTGCTCCTGTTTAGCTTGATGAATAAGGCCCTACGGGGGGGAAGTATAAAAAGCCGATAATAGGGCCATGTGTTCAACAGAAAAGTGGAGACGTTCTGGGGCAAACCATTTGCACTATATGGGAGAACTAAAAATTCCAGAAATTATCATTTAGTTTAATGGAGATTTTAACTCCTTGTATGGTATAGCCGTCTCCAACACATTGCAATTCGTTTGACACCTCCCTAGCATTCAAGGGGTTATTATTCTCAATTAAATCAATGGAAATTTTAGTTCTCCCCTATAATTCAAATAGTTTGCCCCAGGACTCCTCCACTTTCTGTTTGAACATATGGCCCTTAGTGTATATTTAAAAGTTGTCACTAAAATTTGCAACATCAGATTATATTTATAAAGAAGCAAAGTCAAGTTTATAAATATGTCTGTCTCAGAATATTCTGAGAAAATTCGTAAAACGAGAATATATTTTTGCATACATAACTATCACTATACACTCAGGGCCGGATTTCCCAAAAGGCAAAGTAGGTTACTGCCTAGAGCTCCATATTTTGAGGAGTGGTGCCTTAACTGTGCTGGCCACACCCACATTCTGAATTGTGGGTGTGGCCAGAACAATCTCAATGTCCCTACTGCAGTTTTATACCGCTTTACAGCTATTATTTAATCTTTTGGACGCACGATAGATCTCCAACACATTGCTTTGTGATGCATTGGAGATCTCTCTAGCAATCAAGGGGTTAAAGCACATTTTTTTGGCTTTGCTTGATATAGGCCATTTTCTGAAATTGTGGATGGGTCTGGGGTGGGGTCATGTGTGGAACAGGGGTGTGGTCATGGGCGGAGCTAATGACACCTAGAATGCTTTACCTAGGGGACCCTGGGGAGAAATAAAAGCTCCCCAAGTTTTGGTTGATTTAAATGAGGCTTTTAAGACCTTGAATGCTAGAGGGGTCACTGTGAATCAATGCTTTGGAGACCACTCTAGTATTTAAGGGGTTTTAACCCCTTAAGGACCAGAGGTTTTGTGCACTGGAGTGACGATGGCCATTGTATTCAATGAGACAACACATGTGGGCAATCACACACACTGGCTCGCTGAGAGAGGCTGAGACTGACTATTCCAGTCTTAGATTAGTTAGTTTCAGCCTCCCATTATGATCACAGCAGGCCCTCAGGCACACTGTGATCATAATACTGATGATGTGCCAGGACAGTCAATGGTCCTTAATGGACTGAATTAGCACATCCACGGTCCTTAAAGGGTTAAGCTCTATTGAAATCAATGGGATTTTTTTATGTCTCCCCTGCTATGTAGCTGGTCTACCCCAGAATAACTCTACTTTACTACTGAACATAAGGCCAAGGTAGTAACTAAAGGGGTGCTAGAGGGTGTAGTTGTGACGGGGCCACCATCCAAGGGGCCCATTGATCCCATAGCCTAATAAATTATAATTATAATTATGCCCAAGGAAAAACTTTTTTGTTCCAGAGGTCTGCAATGACTGATTACAACACTGCAGGTGCCCCATTATTAGAAGCTACATTTGCATTTGATGAGGTATTTATCAAGTAGAGGTAAAATGATATCAGCACTGGGTATCACTTTAATTAATGCCACCACAAATACCCTCTATTTTATGTCCTTTAGCATGTTCTCCTCCCCTCCATATCCTCTAGTGCGCTCTCCTCCCCTCCAGTCCTCTAGTCCTCTCTCCTCCCCGTTCTTCTCCCCTCAATATCCTCTAGTTCACTCCCCTCGCCTCCATGTCATCTAGTCTGCTCTCCTCCCCTCCATGTCCTCTAGTGCGCTCTCCACACCTCCATGTCCTCTAGTGCGCACTCCTCCTCTCCATGTCCTCTAGTCTGCTCTCCACACCTCCATGTCCTCTAGTCTGCTCTCCTCCCCTCCATGTCATCTAGTCCGCTCTCCTCCCCTCCATGTCCTCTAGTGTGCTCTCCCCCCCTCCATGTCCTCTAGTCCACTCTCCTCCCCATTCTTCTCCCCTCAATATCCTCTAGTCTGCTCTCCTCCCCTCCATGTCCTCTAGTGCGCTCTCCACCCCTCCATGTCATCTAGTCTGCTCTCCTCCCCTCCATGTCCTCTAGTGCGCTCTCCACACCTCCATGTCCTCTAGTCTGCTCTCCTCCCCTCCATGTCCTCTAGTGCGCTCTCCACACCTCCATGTCCTCTAGTGCGCACTCCTCCTCTCCATGTCCTCTAGTCTGCTCTCCACACCTCCATGTCCTCTAGTCTGCTCTCCTCCCCTCCATGTCATCTAGTCCGCTCTCCTCCCCTCCATGTCCTCTAGTGTGCTCTCCCCCCCTCCATGTCCTCTAGTCCACTCTCCTCCCCATTCTTCTCCCCTCAATATCCTCTAGTCTGCTCTCCTCCCCTCCATGTCCTCTAGTGCGCTCTCCACCCCTCCATGTCATCTAGTCTGCTCTCCTCCCCTCCATGTCCTCTAGTGCGCTCTCCACACCTCCATGTCCTCTAGTCTGCTCTCCTCCTCTCCATGTCCTCTAGTCTGCTCTCCACACCTCCATGTCCTCTAGTCTGCTCTCCTCCCCTCCATGTCATCTAGTCCGCTCTCCTCCTCTCCATGTCCTCTACTCCGCTCTCCTCCCCTCCATGTCCTCTAGTGTGCTCTCCTCCCCTCCATGTCCTCTAGTCCACTCTCCTTCCCATTCTTCTCCCCTCAATATCCTCTAGTGCGCTCTCCTCACCTCCATGTCCTCTAGTCCTCTCTCCTACCCGTTCTTCTCCCCTCAATATCCTCTAGTTCACTCCCCTCGCCTCCATGTCCTCTAGTCCTCTCTCCTCCCCGTTCTTCTCCCCTCAATATCCTCTAGTTCACTCCCCTCGCCTCCATGTCATCTAGTCTGCTCTCCTAACCTCCATGTCCTCTAGTGCGCTCTCCACACCTCCATGTCCTCTAGTGCGCTCTCCTCCTTTCCATGTCCTCTAGTCTGCTCTCCACACCTCCATGTCCTCTAGTCTGCTCTCCTCCCCTCCATGTCCTCTAGTGCGCTCTCCTCCCCTCCATGTCCTCTAGTGCGCTCTCCTCCCCTCCATGTCCTCTAGTGCGCTCTCCTCCCCTCCATGTCCTCTAGTCTGCTCTCCTCCCCTCCATGTCATCTAGTCCGCTCTCCTCCCCTCCATGTCCTCTAGTGCGCTCTCCTCCCCTCCATGTCCTCTACTCCGCTCTCCTCCCCTCCATATCCTCTAGTGCGCTCTCCTCCCCTCCATGTCCTCTAGTCCGCTCTCCTCCCCATTCTTCTCCCCTCAATATCCTCTAGTCTGCTCTCCTCACCTCCATGTCCTCTAGTCCTCTCTCCTCCCCTCCATGTCCTCTAGTCTGCTCTCCTCACCTCCATGTCCTCTAGTCTGCTCTCCTCCCCTCCATGTCCTTTGGTCCTCTCTCCTCCCTTCCATATCCTCTAGTCCGCTCTCCTCACCTCCATGTCCTCTACTCCGCTCTCCTCCCCATTTTCCTCCCCTCCATATCCTCTAGTCCATTTTCCACACCTCCATGTCCTCTAGTCCACTCTCCTCGCTGTTCTCCTCCCCTCCATATCCTCTAGTCTGCTCTCCTAACCTCCATGTCCTCTAGTCCATTCTCCTCACCTCCATGTCCTCTGGCCCACTTGTCTTTATTCCATGCCTCCTAATGATCCCCTCCCCCCTCCCTTCTACGTATTCTAGTCTGCACGCTTCCCTTGTATATACCTTATCTTCTCCCTTCCATGTCCTCTAGTCACTTTCTTCCCCTGCATCCTTTGGAACACTCAGCTCCCTTCTATGCCCTCTAACCTGCTCCCCTCCCTTCCATTACTCTAGTCCACTCATCTCCCTTCCTTGTAGTCTAGTCCGCTGTCCGTCCTTCCATGTACTCAAGACCACTCTCCTCTCTTGTATGTCCCTTGGCTCACTCCTGTTCCTTCCATGTCCTCTAATGTGCTTCTCTCCATTCCATTCCTCTTGCCTGCTCCTATCCTTTCATAGACCTTCCATTTCCTCTACCTACTCCCCTCTATTCCATGTCTACTAGGGTGTCCTCCCTTCATTGTCCTCTTTTCCACTCCCCTCTATTTTTTGCCCATTAACATGCTGCCCTCCCTTACTCATCCTCTAGCCTACTGTTCATCCTTTCATATATTCTAGCTCTCTCTCCCCCCCTTCATGTATTGTAGCCCTCTCTCCTCCCTTCCCAGTCCTCTGGTCCTCTCCCCTGTTTTCCTTGTCCTATGGCCTGTGTCCCTCCCTTCCACTGCTCTGGCACACTCCCCTCCCTTCCAACTCCTCTAACCTGCTCTACACCTTTCCATGTCCTTTGGCCTGCTCTCTTCCACTCCACGTCCTCTGACTCTCTTCCCTTCCATGCCCACTCTCTATCTTCCATATCCCCCAGCCTTTTCCCTCTCTTACATATATTCTAGCCTGCTCTCCTCCCTTACATGACCTTTGGTCTGATCACCTCCCTTCCAAGTCCTCTAACCTGTTTTTCCCTGTCATCTAGCCCACTCTCATTCATTCCATACCTTTTTGCCCACTCCCTCTACCTTCCACAACCTCTAGCCCATTCCCTTCCCTCACTTCTAGCCCTGTCCTCTCCCTTGTGTGTTATTTAGCCCCTCCCATATCTTCCATGTTTACTAGCATCCTTTCCTACCTTCCCAGACTCTCCCACTGTCCTCTCTTCCATGTCCTCACTCTGTGCCCCTCCACCCCATGTCTTTCACCTGATCCCCTCCACTCCATGTCCTCTGACCTCTGCCCCATTTCCACTGCCTACCCTGCTCTATCCAATGTCCATGGAGTGTTTTCCACCCACTGCTCTATTTACTTGCTTCCCAACACTTCCTGTCCCACCCTTACCCTGTCCCCACACCAATTCCCTCCGTCTCTCTGTAATTTGTTCCAAACTTATTCGGACTGATCTGAATTTTTTTCCAGATCTTGCAGTTCAACCCATAAAAAGAAACACTTCCATTTTGCTCACAAGCCATTGAATGTTGGAGACATATCCAACACATTTAAGGGTTAAACACCAAATTTAAATCAATGAGAATTTGTTTTTGTCCCCATAGTGCAGTTGGTTTGCCCCAGAATTAATTCAGTTCTTCTTAGTACACCAGCCTCAGTGTGCATGCTTTTAGGTACATATATACTTGTAGCACATCTTGAAATGGAACTTGCATTGCATAATATCATTACATGGATTTTCCCAGTTGCACTGATGGTGAATTCTGCACTCTTCTCTTTTAAAGTAGAAGTGACCACCATCTTCCTTACCATGGATAGAAAATCCTAAAGACCCTATGAATTTTGTCTTTGTGTCTTTGTTCAAGAGAACAGTCATTGATGTTCTGTTCATGGAGGACATCAAACTCTTAAAGGAGCAGTAAACTTTTTTTATGAAAACCTACATATTATATAGCTCTCCTGCTGAGTAAAACAAGGTTACTCCCACTGCTGTCAGTTATTTTATTCAAACGTTATAACAGTTCAAATAACCAGGAAGTGAAATTACTGTGTTTACATCCTTATAGTTCTAACTGACAGGAAGTGACTCAGCAGTTTCTATCACATTCTATGGAGAACTATAAGTCATTGACTTTCCTCTCCATTAGAATGTAACAGAATAACTAACTGGAATTTAACCACTAGAGGGCACTGCTAATGTAAACAAACACAGGGTTAAACAGCAATAATTCAGCAAGTATGCATCTCTCAGCAGTAAGAGTACCATTATTTTACTCAACAGGAAACACCCTTCAATGTATATTTTTTCTTAAAAAAGCGTTTACTGCTCCTTTAAGCCTGTAAGAAACAGAGGCGTGTAATGCATTGATTCACAATGTGCTTCACATCCCTCTGGTTCTTAAAGGGTTAAGTAGGATCATGTAATTTATCTGTTTCATTCTGAAAAAACAAAATGCCAGCAACTGTCATGTCTGCCCCCATAGACATGAACTCCACGGCCAATTGAAGATGTTATATCTCGAGCAAAGGCAGAAGAGCAACATTTATAGCAAATAGGATTCTCAGCACATAATAAGGTAAGTGGCTTTTTTTAATTAGGAGTTGCTTTTTCTCCTTTAACCCTTTAAGTGCCAGAGAGGTATCCAGCGCATCATACCTTTCTGGCACTTAAAGGGATAACAGAAATCAACACGACCTTGTGACAGTACATACAGTGTAATGTACATCAGCCCTGACATTTAAAAATCCTATTTTTTGCCATAAGCGGAATAAAGAAAGCATACTGTACCTCTCTCACTTGCATCATCAACCAGAATGATTTCAGCTAATAGATGGTGCGGAGAGCGGTTAATCACACTATGGACGGTGCGCAGGAGAGTGCTCCAGGCTTCATTGTGGAACACTATCACTATGCTGGTGTTGGGAAGTTCATCCGGGAAAACCTTATTCTTACATCTGTCCAGAAAAAAACAAACCAACAATATATGAAATTGAAAATGACAAACAAAAAATTAGCTAACCATTTAACTTCTTGAGTGCTGGAGAAGTAAGCAAACACATTCCTTAGGTCTCTGGGGTTACTTTTCTTAATGAGAATTCTGGCGCCAAATCAAGGTTTGGGTTATTAAAGGAACAGTACATGCTAAAATACAAGTTGCTTTTTTACAAGAATGCAAGCTGCAGCATTCAGAGACTAGTAAATAAAAGTTCTCATGCCTAGGCAGGACTTAACCCTTTGCGTGTGCAATGCTTTGGATACCTCTCAGGTACAGAGAGAGAGAGCTCCCCTGCTTCCATCCTACACTCAGGTAGGAGTGGGCAGGACCCACAAGCAATCTGATGTCAGTGAGGGAATGCCTCCCTCATTGACGTCAGAGGGTTTGCGGATCCCGCCCACTCCTACCCAGCACTTTAGGTAGGATGGAGGCAGGAAAGTTGTCTTGCTCCCCTGTGTCACCTCTATTGATCTCCCAGCAAATTTTTACATTCCCTTTTGTTAGGCGAAGGATGTTTGCTGTGGCAAAGGGGAAGGGCGAGAACCTGCTTCCCTCTGGTGTAGGGGGAGCACCATAGTGGAAGGGAAGATGCATTGGTCGCCCCTCCCCTTCACCAGGGCAAACAGGATAGCCCCTCCCATTCACCTGGGCAAACAGGATAGCCCCTCTCAATCACCTGGGCAAACAGGATAGTCCCTCCCCTTCACCAGGGCAAACAGGATATTCCCTCCCATTCGCCCGGGCAGCCTGACCTTTACCTACAGGATATCCCCTGTCCGTATGGATGAGGAGGCAGGTGGTGCCAACTCACAGCGTGATTTGGTTGAGGCAAATCACATTGCCTGTTTGGCTGAAGAGGCAGGGGGTGGGCCAGCTCGCAATGTGTATTTCGTTTATACTGTATATATAAAGACAATGTTAAAAAAATGAAAAGTATAGGCAATTTGACTGTACATATTATGAATTACAGGATATGTTGTCAAAATAGAGGGCTATTTTTAATTTAACTCCACGAATGCTAAAGAGGTCTCCAGTGCATTGCTTTGCAATGTGTTGGAAAAATGTCTGGCATTCAGTGGGTTAAAGATGCCATTTAAATCAATAGGGGTTTGGTAGAATTTGCATTTTCCTCCCTATGGAACAGTTGAATTGCCCAATAATTGTTCCACTTTCTATTCAGCAGGCTGGGGGAAACTATTTCCTTTACACTCATTACTTCCTGCTGTCCTGTATAATAGAGTACAGCCTCCCGACCATAAAAGAGTGTAAAGGAAATTGCTTCCGCAGCCTGCTGAAAAAAACATATGTAATTCATACTATAAAGAAGGTTTAATCAAGGTGCAAAAGCTTCACACACATATATATATGTAATCTGCTGATATTACAACTTGTATTTTAGCCTTAAGGCCTTTTTCACAAAGGTGACAATGTTGCAGTGACAGATAATATAAAAAATGCCTGAGTTGTGAATAATTGTGTCCTATGGGGATAAAGTGGCCACCTATGCCTTTAAAGAATCTGCTCTTATGAAAATCCTGTTATGCTGCACAGCATGGGAATCAGAGTAACCCTGCAGTGTGTGTTTTTTATAAGTGCCCTTGATTTAAAGGGATATGGGGGTCATCACCTTATATCAGGCATTTCATATAGGCAACATGCTGAAGTTGTCAGGCACACACACGGCATCCTGTAACCTTCCTCAGTGTGATAATGCAGGTACAAATTTGTGGTACTGGTTTAAATGGAATCACTTTCAAATTACATTAAGAATAATATAATTGTTGCAGGGAGCTGTGTTTTTCCTGTAATTTGAACACTTTTGTTTTGATTCAGGAAATGGGATGATGGGAAAATCTTGCTACGTTGTAGCAGTAATAATGCTCCAATATTTCCAGTTGCATTACAAAACTGCACCTGCGAAAAAGCCCTAACTCGTTCAGCACCAGATGGGAACATACCTCTCTCCCACTCAACGGTTCATTAATCTTGAAATATGTAATGTAACCAGAAATGTTTTATTTTCTGTCTCATGTTTATAGATTTTACAGCGGCAACATTTATAGATTGTTGTGACGGTGCATTTATCATTAGAATTAGAAAGACAAATACATTATGCAAAGTATTATAAAGAGTATTAAGGTTCAATCAAGAACAAGGTTTCACATGTATAATAAAACAATTGCTGGTGATCACTGCCTGTTAGTAAATTTTGGCGTCTGCAGAGTACGCAGACAGCAAAAGTTTTACTGGCTTAACCTCTTGAGTGCCAGAGTGGTGTCAAATGCATTGTAAAGCAATTAGTTGAACAACCCTCTGGAACTCAAGGGGTTAATTCTGCCCATACCTCCCAACATTTAAAATGGCCAAAACGGTTTAATGTTTCTGAGAATGCCCCTACATGTGATTATGTTTCATGAAGTTGTCACATGGGGGTGCTAAGAGAGCAGACTTGCATATTTGTCACAAGGGGGTTGGGCAGGAGAGCAGACCTTGGGCATTCGGTGGGTTCAGTTGGCACATGGGGGTGTTGTGGAGAGCACACAACACTAATTCTATGGTCACACTTGTAACACGGGGGAATTTGAGGCGAGCACACTGTGCACATTCCGTAGCTGCAGTTGACAAGTCGGGGGAAGACGGGCAAACTCCTTCCAGAGATTTCAGTAGGACTGGATGGGGGGACTTCACTCCCTTCTGGCCATTTCTGTCAAAAATATGGCCTTAGGTCTGTACCTATGGGAGAGGCAGTATGGAGGAGATTACCATATCTCCTCCTTATTGCCACCCCGGAGTGTGGCAGGCTCAAACGCAGAATTTGTGTCACACGGCTGACTTCTTATTTAATACTCAGATGTCATTGTCAGCATGTAGAATTATATCATATGTAAATATTTTTCCATGTGAGCTGATTAATATAAGCAGCTTAACGGAACAGCAGCACCAGGTTATGAAATATATTTATTATTATAGGGGTTTTTCTTCTGAATAAAACAAGGCCAATCCAACCTCTGGTACAAGTTTTATTTAAATGTTATTACAACTCCAACTTGCTTTTATTTTTTTTTTGTTAACTCTTTGAGTATCAGACAGATGTAAAAAAACATTGCGTTGCACAACCCCTTGCACTCAAAAGGGTTAACTGAACGCTAACTCCTCCTAATAATTAACTTTTGCTCACCTTCATCTTAGCAGAAAATCCTAATGGCCACATGCGATGTGGACTTGTTCTGAAAAATGATTCTTGCCATGGAGACAGACATGATTCTTTGATGCAGGACTCCTGGACTCCAAATGAATCCCACTGAAGGCTTTCTAAGAAGACTTCAGTTGGAAGAGTTTGGAGTCCATAAATTCCACAAAAAATAATGTCTATCTCCATGGATATGATATCCAGTACCAATTAACCCTTTGAGTGCCAGAGATTTATCCAACGCAGATACCTCTGGCACTCAAAGGGCTAAAAATGTATTTAAATAATTTAAATAAAGGGAATGTGAATAATGAAGATGAGTTTGTGTTCATTTACATTCGGCTCTTTGAATTACTTGATGCACCCAACTTTATAAAAAAACAAATGATTTACAAAAATACAAAGGAACGATTTATTTGAAGAACAAGTAAGAACAACCTTGAGCATTTCCCATTTTTTATTCTCTCCGCAGAGAACCATAAAGGCTATAAAACCTTAATATTGTACATTAAAACAGCGAGCTATAAATGATGATACACAGTGAAAGGCAATTTTGTTTTCTGTGCCGACAGACCCCCACCACAGTTATTTTATGTTAAAATGAAAATGTAACCATTTCAGCATGGCGTGCCACAAATTATTTTTCTTCCAATGTAAAAAACTAACTTCTAAGGGCCGTATGCACAAATAAAAGAGGAGTAATTCTGGAGCAAAACAACTGTTTCATAGGGGACAAAGGGGGAGATTATAAAAACCATTCTTAGTACTTTTTTAAGAACTGTCCTTAAAGGGATAGTAATGTTTCATAATAAAAGCAGCTCTAATTAATCATCATAGTATTTGGACTTTGGAGAGCGTTATTTCAATTCTGTCAGAGTTGTAGTTCAAGAGTAATTCAATAACAAAGTATCCCCCTCCCGCCTCTTTTACTGATGTAACACTGTTCAGCCAGAGCAGAAGGGAGGTTCCCAGGTAGATTGCAGAGAGGGACAATCTTCAATTAAGATAAGGGAAAAACCTGAAAAACTTGTCAAGGGGGGAAGGATTTCATTGTTTTCATAGGGAGAAGATTGTCCCCTTCTGTTATCTGTCTGGTTTTTTGACTGCATTCCACATCTGAGAAGAGATGGCTTACACTAGGTAAAAAGGGGCAGGAGGGGAAACTTTGCTTGTGAATATCTCTTAAACCATAAAGGATTGAGAGATAAGACTTATATCATTCTTCATGTGTTTTTAATGCCTACAAAACAAAGTAAAGTTAAAACGAAGTATTACTATCCCTTTAAGTCATGGCAACTGGCGATAATGTCAGGTCTGATTTATAAATAAGTAAACTAGTTTTAAAGCCCGTGTACATGAGTAAACTAGTTTTAAAGCCTGTGTACATGGGCCAACACTGGCGGCGCTGCAGTCATACGCGGTACAGCCCAGCCCAGACCTGAATCCAATTGAACATCTGTGGGGTGATCTGAAGAGGGCTGTGCACCCGAGATGTCGTCGCAATATGACAGATTTGGAGCGCTTTTGCAAAGAAGAGTGGGCAAATATGGCCATGTCAAGATGTACCATGCTAATAAACTCCTACCCAAAAAGACTGATTTCTGTAATAAAATCAAAAGGTGCTTCAACAAAGTATTAGTTTAAGGGTATGTACACCTACGCAACCAGATTATTGTGCGTCTTCTATTTTTTATTTTTCCCCCTCAACAATTTCAGTTTGTTTTGCCATTGAATTATTCACATTATAGGTCACATTAAAGGTGGAAAAAGTTCTGACATGATTTATCGTTGTCTCATTCTTTAACATCACAAGAACCTGCCATTTTTATATCCACTGTATGTGCAGTTTAATACACTTAGACACACCGCACAGTCTTATGTGCAATTTAACACATTTATATACACTGCACAGTAGTAAACAAGTGGAGGAAAGAGGGATATGGTGGTTTTCACCCCAGAGGGACAGTGCCCCCCTAAAACTGTACATTTTGTGGGTATGTATGACCTGTCATATCTTTCATGCAATCTCCATAAAAAAATTAACCAACTGGGCACACATTATTACAAGAGAACCAATAATCATTGTGGGTTTTTTTTTTTTTGTTTTACAATTTTTCATTGTTTTCTTTATTTTTAATAAAAGAAATAGTGGGTTATCCATGTAAGTGTGGTATCAAATGAAGCCCTACTTACTTGTGCTTAGAAAACTGTGTATAATTTGTGTGGCTGGACTAAAAGATTTAGAGGGATAACACTGGTCCTTAAGTGCAAACATTACAGATTTTCCTGGTCCTTAAATGGATAGTAATGTTTCATAATAAAAGCAACTCAAATTAATCATCATAGTATTTACACTTTGGAGAGACTTATTTCAATTCTGTCAGAGTTGCAGTTCAAGAGTAATTCAATGACAAAGTGTCCCTCTCCCGCCCCTTTTACTGATGTAACACTGCTCAGCCAGAGCAGAAGGGAGGTGCCCAGGTAGACTGCAGAGAGGGACAATCTTCGATTAAGATAAGGGAAAAAGCTGAAAAGCTTGTCAAGGGGGGCAGGGCTTTCATTGTTTTCATAGGAAGAAGATTGTCCCCTGCTGTTATCTGTCTGGTCTATAGACTGCATTCCACATCTGAGAAGAGATGGCTTACACTAGGTAAAAGGGGCAGGAGGGAGAAACTTTGCTTGTGAATATCTCTCAAACCATAAAGGTTTGAGAGCTAAGACTTATATCGTTCTTCATGTTTTTTTAATGCCTAAAAAATAAAATAAAGATAAAATGAAGTATTACTATCCCTTTAAGGGGTTAAATGCGGAACTTAATTTATAGGCAACTTTTTTCATAATGCCAGGATTATAAATCTCCCCCTTTTTCCCCATATTGACCCCAAACTGAGGACAATTACCTCAGTCCCTATTGATTGACATGAGGCTTTCTTATATATTTCATTGGTTTTCAAAAGAAAGAAAAGACAATACCAAGCTCTAGTACAGAACGCTGCAATGAATAATATGGTAATGATTAATTGATCAATAAAATAAGCTTGATGCAGTTATATGCATAAATAGATAATGAGGAAGGATACATATGGTTAACTGAATCCAGAGAACTGAATATGTTGACATTTAGTATACTCTTTGTAATGTATCAATGGAGGAAAGGAAGGAAGCTCATACGAGAATACAAAGGGTAGAAAAGGGAACTCATGAATATAACTGACATTATTGTTTTCCAGAGGAGAAAAGGATGTTGTTTAATTGAATGAACCATTCAATAGAAAGTGAGGATGAATAGACATAAAGAGAAGAACATGGTGACATGTAATGCAGGAGGGCTTGAAGGTTGCTTGGGTTCAAGGTTGTAAGCTGAAAGTGTATGCTAGGAAGAGAACATGAAATTGATCAATAATTCTCGATATAAAGCATCTAGGGCTGCTGAACTATCCTGAAATAGTGTTTCAGGTTACTGTCAGTGTATTATAGTTTTCTTATTGTAATGGTTGCACAAACCCTTTATTCGCACTCTATTATAGAAGGACTTAAAGGGACAGTAATACTTCAAAATTACTATCCCTTTTATTGAAGCCCTTGAAAAACTGAATTAAATGCCACCAGAGGCATCTCTCAAACCGTTATGGTTTACGAAATAACCGTTTTTAAATTTTGCTCCCCCCTGCCTCTTCACTGACGTCACCGTTCTTGCTGCAGCAGGGAAATCCGGTCCCTGGACTGGCGAAGGCTCTTTAGCAGAGCCGAGATCTTGCTATGGAAAACAAGATTCTTCACTAAAATGGCTTCTACTGTTTGGTTACCAAGTACACGTAGAAGACAGTTTTAGTGAAGGATCGTTTCTTCTATAACGAGATCTGGCTCTGCTGAAGAGCCTCCGCTTGATTCAATGAACGGATTCCCCTGCTGCAGCAAGAACGCTGACGTCAGGGGAGAGGCAGGGGGGAGCGAAGTTTAAAAGCGGCTATCTCGCAAACCATAAAGGTTTGAGAGATGTCGCTGGTGGCATTTAATTCAGTTTTTCAAGGGCTTCAATATAAGGGATATTTAAAGGAGTAGTAAACTCTTTTTTATGAAAATCTGTAAGTTATAGACCTTTTCCTGCTGAGTAAAACAAGGGTACTCCATCTGCTATTGTTTGCTGTATTCAACTGATATAACAGGAAATGAATGACAGCATGATTACTTCCTGTACTTCAAACTGACAGCATGACTCAGCAGTTTCCATCATATTCTATGGAAAACTGTTTATCAATGACTCCCCTCTCCCACACAATGCAAAAAAGCACTGAAATCTGACCACTAGAGGCCAATGTTAATGTAAAACTCTGGAAATACGAATCTATCAGCAGTGAGAATACCATTGTTTTACTCAACAGGAAAATCACTACAATATATTTTTTTCCCATTAAAAATGTTTACTGTTTTAAGTGGCTTTTCCAATAAATTGATATAGATAGTATTAATGCATACAGAAAGTGAATTAAGAGAATGCCCCTAGTTGATTTTGTATTCAGTTTGGTATGATTGTGATTCAGTTTCAGTAATCTAGGCTCTTTGGGGAGTCTGATATTGGTTATTTTATAGAAAATTCTAAGAACATGGTTCCAGTAATTCTTACGAATTGGGCAGCTCCACCATCAATCAGCCACAATCATCCGCATACAAAAGCAAAATACTTACTCAGGGAATTAACAAATTATGAAAGTGTTTTTGCATTCAATCACAAATTCCCAAACATGTATTGCTAAGACAGGAAATGACTGCACAGCATGCCTTATTTGGAGTTATCTAGAAAATAACGAACTGAAAAAAGTTTTTAGAGTAAAACCAGCTAGTAAAACATTTAGTTTATTTTGAAAGATGTTTCAAAATGACCAAAGTTGTTTTTAGATGAAAATGTCCTCTTATAAAATTTCCTATGTAATAAAGCAGGAGAGAAAAGACACCAGGTACATAAACAAAACTGTCTGTAAGGCCGCGTGCTTCACTCTCAAATTTGTGTGGTTGCTGGCCACAAACCTGCAGGTTTGTTCGACTCCCTTGTCAGTAGGTAACTGTCAGGAGCCATTTTGTTGCTGTATAGCACAGTCCAGGATTTTTACTAAGTCTGCGCTCGTACCAGCAAACTTAATAAAACCTGATAATTGCCCTTTAAACTTTTTACTTATCGACTTTGAATCATTTTTATTGTTTGGTTTTTATCACCAAATAAATGTACCACTTGATTTTTTTTAAACAAATAAATGGTAGATTTCAAAGGTAATTTGAAAAGGCGGTGTTAGATGGATTATTATTTTACATGAATCTAGGCCAAGATAATATATATCTATCATTAAATACAACAGCATTAAAGTACTGTGTTAAGTAACCCTGATAGTTTTTGTGTTAATAATGCTCTTTTATGGCAGGAAAATATGTCTAATGAAAAATAAAAAGATTTTATAGTTCCAATCAATACCCTCTTTCATTTACACATAAATTAATACTATAAATCTTGTCATGCTTACGCCTCACTTTTAAGTATCTTATTAATTCCTTTATGCTACGGCGCACTACAAAGATTATTTATCGTCCGGGTTATTGCTACTGCTGTTACTTTAGAACTGTGGTTCCCAACTTTTTTTTAACCCTTTGAGTGCAGAGCAATTCGTTGCGTACCTCTCTTGCACTCAAAGGGTTAAGTCATTGCTGTAGACAAATGCAGCTCGAGGATTAATATCCTGTGAGTTCCAGAGTGGTATCCAATGCATTGCTTGTACGCCTGGGGGAGTGGCTGATGGGTGGGGCTTTATCAATAATGTTTAGGTTATTTCAGGATTTACTGACACCTGCTTATGGAGCTGAATATATGATTAAGAGCATGAACAAAGTGTTTTATTTACATATAACAATTTATAAACACAGATACTGAAGTTTAAAGGGATAGTAATGTTTCAAAATACAAGCAGCTCCAATTAATCTTCATTGTATTTGGGCCATGGAGAGTGTTATTTCAATACTGTCAGAGTTGTAGTTCAAGAGTAATTAAATGATAAAGTATCCCCCTCCCGCCCCTTTTACCTAGTGTAAGCCACCTCCCCTCAGATGTGGAATCTGATTTTAAGACCAGACAGTTCACAACAAGGGACAATCTTCTTACAGTGAGAACAATGAAAACCCTGCCCCCCTTGAAGGTTTTTCCTTATGCTCACTGAAGATTGTCCCTCTCTGTGATCCATCCGGACAGTCTTGCTGCTCTGAGGTGAGCAGTGTTACATCGGTAAAAGGGGCGGGAGGGGGATACTTTATCATTCAATTATTCTTGAACTACAACTCTGACACTATTGAAATAACACTCTCCATGGCCCAAATACTATGAAGATTAATTGGAGCTGCTTTTATTTTGAAACATTACTATCCCTTTAAACAAATATTAATGGGGATTTTATTGCTGTGGTACACACCACACAGTCTGATCTCCTAAAAAAAGAGGGACACCTGGGGAGGAGAGAGGGACAGAGGGATTTGGGTCTCAAAGAGGGACTGTTCTTCTTAAAGAGGGACACTTGGGAGGTATGCCTCAAATGTCTGGGAGGTCTCCAAAGCAACTGTTTGAATGTATTGGGCACCTCTCTGGCCTGCAAAGCTTAAAGTGGCATAATGGCACCAACAGTATTAAGCGCTGGACCCAAAATCCCTAGTAGGGAGATTTTCAGTATTTAATTTAGTCTTGTCCCAGTTCTAAGTGAAAAGACCTTTTGTTTCAATTAGAAACTGTGTTATTTCTGTCTATGTTTTATAGGGCTCCCCAAGGGATTTTGGGTCAAGCGCTGATGCCTGTCTCCTTTAAATTGTTGTTTTCTGGCAAAGGGTGGTTGGACTCTGTGGGGTGTCTTAGCAGCAGATCAATCCTGTGGAGATCGAGCTCCTGGTAAAGAAATATTTGAAGCGCTCTTGAAGGATAGCGACATCTGTTTTTCTTAATATTAACTGTAACCTATGGAAAAAAAATACTGTCAACAATTTAATAAACTGGTGCTATGACAGTTCCATAATTTAATAAGACATTATCTGCATTTTTATAACCCCTTTAAAATCATGCTGAGCAGCTCTTTAAATATAAAAATGCAGGTTAAATATAGGTGGTTTATGAGCGCTGGAACTAATGACTTATCAAATAAAGAGCAGAAACTCATATGGCTGTGTTATCATAGTGCCAGCTTATTAAATAGATTCCTGTGTCTTGATGGGAATAATAACCACCCTGACGCCAATCTGACATTTGGATTAAATCCCAGATTACTCTCTCTGTTAGTCCTTTTGTTCAAAATTAATGCAGAGGGACACAGGCTCAAGCATGTATGTGTGACTGTGTATGTTTTGAGTATATGTATGTACATGAACACACACACACAAACACACACAAACCCCCTACCTAACACCCCTGCCCCATTAATTTTCCCCATTCCTAAATGAGATGTGAGTGAAAATGACAGTGGGCTGTGGCTGCTTTGTGCTTCTGATCACACAGCTGCATAGATGACAATGTATCGGTTCTGGGTCTATGCACTGTTAGAAGGATACGTTGTATAAAGCATATGCTTTGTGGTAAAATGTAGCATTCTAACATCTACAGAGAAAGGGAAATGTATTATTTCTCCTTATAGCAGAACTACTGTTTTTGTACAGCGATTAAGACTATAGGGCCACATTAAATCGTCCTGAGATGTATTTTGCCAATCCCTGATGTATCCTGCTATTGTCATTCCCTATTAACCCTTTGAGTGCCAGAGAGTGCTAGCAATATCTCTGCTCTGGAGATATATCTAGCCCAAAAGCTTTAGAAGTATCTATTGTATATTCCATCGCTATATCCATTAGAAGTTAGTTCAACAGCTTAAAAAGTGAAAGCCAAACCTGTGGTCATTCACTGTGATTTCTTCCATGTAAACCACAGTATAGTATTTAACACTGCTTATAATACCCAGGACAACGCCCTCATTATTTAAAATTAGGTTTTGGATGCAGTGTTAGACCAAAATATGTTCACATTTGCTTGCTGTATCCTAGCTTCACAAATAAAGGTATGTCCTAACTAATATCACTTCTCCGTATCATATAGCTTATTTGTTGTTTTCATATATTATATTAATAATTATACCAGGGCTTAAAATTTTAAGTCCTTTGCTACTAGCCAGACCTGAAAAGTTACTCGCCACTGCAAGCTATAACATACCCAACAGGGCTGAATTTCTACTCGCCAGGGCTAAGTTTTCACTCGCCATTGGCTAGTAGCGAGTGGAAATTTTGAGCCGATTATACTATATCTTCTGATATTCCATTATTATATTATATAACTTATATTGTATTATAAGATAGCATATTATAATTATGTTTATTATAGTGTACTATACTATATTATAGCATATCCTATTATACCTTGCTATACTATACTATGCTTTATTATATTAACGTAAACTTAAAGGGATAGTAATGTTTCACAAAAACAGAAGCTCCAATTAATCTTCATAGTATTTGAGCCATAGAGAGTCTTATTTTAATACTGTCAGAGTTGTAGTTGAAGAGTAATTGAATGATAAAGTTTCCCCTCCCGCCCCTTTTACCTAGTGTAAGCCATCTCTTCTCAGATGTGGAATCCAGTCCATAGACCAGACAGATAACAGCAGGGGACAATCTTCTTACTGTGAGAACAATGAAAGCCCTGCCCCCCTTGACAAGTTCAGGTTTTTCCCTTATCTTAATCGAACACTGTTCCTCTCTGCAATCTACCTGGGCACCTCCCTTCTGATCTGGCTGAGCAGTGTTACATCAGTAAAAGGGGTGGGAGGGGGATACTTTGTCATTGAATTACTCTTGAACTACAACTCAGACAGTTTTGAAATAACACTCTCCAAAGTCCAAATACTATGATGATTAATTAGAGCTGCTTTTATTATGAAACATTACTATCTCTTTAAGGTGAGGCTAACACTGAATACAATGTCCTCCCTTACAATCCCTTGATTAGTCTCAGAAACCAGGAAGCTGATGTACTAAGTAGATCAGGAATAATTACTAACAGCACCATAGGAGACAAATACAAACTCCATATTGATTTAAAAAGGACTTATAGCCAAATAAATTGCTTCACAATGCGTTGGGGAGAGCAGAACGTAGGAGAGAGCAGAACAATCTGCAAAGTACATTTAACAATCAGAACTAATAAAAAGAAAAAAACAGAATTGTTCTAAATAGGCACTCAACCCAATTCAAAATAAATCAATAATAATAAAGCAAAAAAATAGATTTATTCCACTAAAAAATCAAACAGTATACAAAGACATCGAGATTAAACACACAGTTAAGTCCCCCAACCACCTCCCAAGCCTATCCGGTCCAAAGGGACCCCCTAAATATTCAAAGAAAATACATTACATAAAAAGACAACAACAATCAACAATGGCCATATAAATTGTATCACTAAAATGATAAGCTACTACCCTAAATATCTGATGTCAAATATAATCCGTAACTCCTGAATAATGAGAGCATACTCCAAGTTCTTGACACATCCTCAAGTAGATATTTGATAAATAATCCAGTGTCCTCCAAAATAACTTCAGATATATGTTCTCGTAGCAATATATTGTCACTAAATATGTAGATGGTAATCATGTTAGTAATAAGCACATGGTAAATGATGTTAGCATTCTTGATGGATATAGCTAAATTGAGTGATAACATATAAATGGAGCATGATACATGAAGCAAACATGACACGATGTATATGGCTTCACACACAGTGATGAATATTACACATGAACTTAATTCTTCCTTAACATTCCATGGTAACTGAGTCTGGACGATGTAAGCTCAGAAGCGGACAGCCAATCTTGCTGTCTCACAACTGCTATTGTCCCGTTTCAATAAACGTACATCCAACAATACCTTCAGATCCTACAGTCAGGTTATTGCCACTCACAAGTTACCAGGTCAATGTCTTCGTTCTGTGTTCATCACATCGCTCCAAAGAATTTCATAGTTAATTCAACTCCATTACTTTCCTCCAATGTTGTTTCCAGGACACTTCAGTTAATCCCATTGTATCAGTGCTATCGGGACAAATCACAGTAGGGCCACTTCTACACCATAAAAAAATAGCCTCTTGCTTTGTTGCGTCCCGCACATTTACCAATCGCCAAAGTTGACATTATACTGCGTGTTCTCCCAGTAGCCGGGAGTGGATCTTCCATCATTCTCTTCACCTCCCAGACACTCACAGGGTGGCAAGAAGAAGCTGTTTCGAACCATCTGCCTAGGAGAAGAAGGATGGTTCTGCTCCCTCCTACGTTCTGCTCTCTCCCACAGTCTAATCAATGGTCAACTCACATTGAGTCAACTAACAAGCATGGCTATTGCCCAACTGAATGCAGAGATAAGTGGAGGAAAATGGAACTGAGAAGCACTGCGCTGCTGTTCAAATTGTCGGTGTCATGTTACCGCTGCTCCCGGCTACCAACACTTGAAATATTCAAGTTATGCGACCATGCAGTATGCGACATGAGAATCTCATGTTGCCATTTTTATCATGGTGACATAGTTAAGGTGTCTCGTGGTCGCATGCTCTTTTGCCTGCGACCTTTGAAAAGGATACTGCTGGAGTGAAGGGTTAAGCACTTTGCAATGTGCTGGGCATCAGGTATTCAGGGGCTTAAATGCCATATTTAAATCAATGGTCATTTTTATTTTTCCCCTTTTATAGTTGATTTGTCCCGGAACTGCTCTATTTGTGTATTTGGTTCTACGGTCCATAGAAAACAGACAGAGGAGATCTGTATCCAGTGTACAGAGATATCCACCACCTCCCCATGCATCACATAATGCTCTGTACAATTGTATAGCTATTCCGCATCATCATTATTAGGATATGCTAGAATTCCTTGAACCCTTTGTGTGCCAGAGGGGGTGTGCAACACAATGCAGAGCAATGCGTTGCACATCCCCTCTGGCACTCAAAGGGTTAAATATATTATCTGTTAAGATGTAATTATGTTACATATATATATATATATACAGCTATCTCTGCTGTGACTACAGATAAGTAATTACCCTCTGACTGCACTGACTAAGGAATGCAACTGTATCAGCAACTTTACCCCTTGGGATGTTGAGGGCGATGTGAAGAAAGGCATTTGAGACCTCTCTCTACCATCCAAAGGGGTTAAAGGAACTCTGCAAAGAATTATAAAAATGTCAACATTGCTGAGAGAATCTAAAATGAAATAGAAAAATTGCTGACCCATACAAGACTTTTCCTGGGCTTCATCATCTTTTGATAATGGCATAAACACCAAGATGTCCTCTGGGCAGAAGAATGAGTGAAATACCATGCTGTTCACGCACTTTTCATTTAATTCTGCATATCTATCTAATATATGGCTGGAAAAGAGAGACCTCACAAGCTTTAGGAGAGGATTGTACATAAGCTCAAGAAACATGAAGGGATAATTGTCGAAAAACAAAGCTACCACGAAGCGATGATAAAGATGTGATAGAGCAGAGGTGACTTCTCCAGTTCCTGGAGCCCATGCACTTGACTAATGGTGCAATGCAAGAAACATTTGCATTGGATAAAGGCATTTTTGTGCACAGATAGATTTTGCTCATATTCTAATCCAGGAAACTAAATACTGAACGCTTCATGAATGGCGCATGAAAAATTCCATTTTATGACAACAATACACAGACATATAAATTCATTCACAATAGCAGTTCTTGCATTAGGCGCATTCGCTATTCCACTCACACAGATTCGTTAATCTTAGCCACGCCCACAAAAAAATAAATATACGCAGCCATTTGCTAATCTTGAATTTTCATGCACAATTCAACAAAATCACGCGCAAACCTATTCCGTAGTGGTTTTCACACGGGAAATAGCGATTGCGCATGTTTCCTGCATCACGCCATAAGATCTCCAAAGTTGGAGAAATCTTAGTGCATTGGCTCCATAGAATAACACAAGAACTGCCCCATTGTTCTGCAGAACCATGCAATAAGAGAATGATGCCATGAAATGAATTTACCCGGCAGTGGACTGCTGCAGAGTTCCAGTCAACAATGAACAAACAAATTCTATAAGTATGCCACTGTTCTATAAGAATGTCTATCTAGGCAAGTTCTTAGAGACACTTATTCCTAAAGTTATATTTTCCCTTTAATAATCTATATAAACTAGCAATACACACTCCACCAACAATGTAGCACTTTGATGCCAAAGACCAATTCATAGTGTAAAAATATATATAAAAAAAAAACAATCTTGGGTTTATCAAACTATCAGTCATTCATGTCATAAAACACATCACTGTGTGGCTGGGGTTAACTGGTGCTATACATTGCTTACTACGAGAGTTCACCAATGGTGGATTAAGAGAAGACATCAACTAAAGTCAGGCAGACAACTGGAAGTTTTCAGCTACATTCTGTTTAATCCGAAGACATACCAGTGGTAAATAAATAAATAAAATCATTGACCAGTTAAAAAAAAAAGAAAAAAAAAAAAAATAACAAGAATAACACAGGAACTGGGGAAGTGATATCACTGGAGAAGTTATCTCCGTTTATCACATCTTTATCAAGGTGCCCAAATAAAAGTACCAGGTCTCCGACAAAAAAAGGTACTGGCATAGCGACAAAACACACAGGGTCATTGACTTAGAGTGACCTAGCTGAAAATCAGCTCTGGAAACATGAACAAACATAAAATAGGAAATAGTCAAAGGGAAAGTCAACCTCCTTTTTGACACAGGCTGTCAGTGACCTTATTTATTATTCCATCTTCTTCTCTACCTATTTTATTTACCCTGACAGTGAGTTTCCTGAGTTTATGTTGCCAGTGAGCTTTCTTTGGGGGACTGTGAAAACAGGGATATTGTTTACAATTTATCACTATCTCTGCACCACTGAGTGCTCTGTATGCTGTATCTAATAGACTGCAGTCAGGTTTTTCAGCCGCTGGCTTGGTGTTACATTGCATCATTTTCCCTTCCTTCAAATTTCCTAACAGAAATTTCTCTGGAAACAATACCCGGGGAGCTCACTGTCTTATATAAAAGTGAAAAAAATAGAGATTAAAACAAATAATAATTAT
The DNA here is from genome assembly GCA_037306005.1 of Rhinophrynus dorsalis. NCBI lineage: Eukaryota > Metazoa > Chordata > Amphibia > Anura > Rhinophrynidae > Rhinophrynus > Rhinophrynus dorsalis. Next base: position 212,362,753 of record CM074725.1, read on the forward strand.
AAAATGTGTAGGCAATTTGCTTTTCCACATTAAGCACTTGCAGACTATATAAAGTCAATGAGGAGGTTGACTTCCACTAAAAGTCACCACTGAAGTGATTGAAACCTACTTTAGCATTTGTAACAAACAACAATCTACAATTCTTGCAGTTAATTCTTGCAGCCCTTTTACCTTGTGTAAGACACCTCCCCTCAGATATGGAATCTGGTCTTAAGACAGCTCACAGCAAGGGACAATCTTCTTACAGTCAGAACCCTGCCCCCCTTGACAAATGAAGGCAGGTTTTTTTCTTGTGCTCACTGAAGATTGTCCCTCTCTGCGATCCATCTGGACAGTCTTGCTGCTCTGAGGTGAGCAGTAACATCAGTAAAAGGGGCGGGAGGGGGATATTTTATCATTCAATTACTCCTGAACTACAACTCTGACAGTACTGAAATAACACTCTCCATGGCCCAAATACTATGAAGGTTAATTGAAGCTGCTTTTATTTTGAAACATTACTATCGCTTTAAGGACCAGGTTTATTTTATAGCTTAAATGGAAGCTATATCTACAGTAACGTATGTCTCAAAATGTATTTAACAGAAACTCTTTCATATGTAGTCGTCCTTCATAAAGTCATCATATATATATTTATATATTTTCACAGTATCTGCAGTTGCCTCTATTTGCTGCGAACCATTTTAGATCTGTATTTAGCTCTCACCTCCATCAATAAGCAATAGACTTTATCAATTTAAATGAAATAAGCCACTAAGAGAAAGTCCAGCACTTGACTCTAAAGGACCATAAGAACAATCTCAATGTAGTAATGTATGCCCCTGTTCAGTTATAGGCTAGAGTTCAAATGCAAAAAACAGTAAATGAATATAACTGACTGCTTTATGAAGGACAAATTCCTATGTATTAAACAAATTAAAACACTTATTTCAAGGGTATAATGCCCCTTGAAATGCCATCCTATTGTAATGCATTCTCATGGATTAAAGATTGTGATTGATGTCAGTAAGACTATTTAAGAATCAGTAGTTTAAAAGTTAAGTATTTAATATCTTCCCTCCCACTCCTTACCTGATGTCAGCCTTTTCACTCAGTTGAACAGTTGTCATGGCATCCTGCCCAGCGCTCACTTACACATAGACATCCTGTCCTGTTCATTTCCTTATTGCTAACCAACAGTTCCTTGCAATGTCAAGAGACTTGGGCTGTCATTAAAAGCCTGACTGAGTCTCCTGAGCATAGAAAGGTTTGGCATTGCCAACAGTTCTACCCATCTGTCTAAAGGGTCTCCATCATATACAAATAGAGCTGTGTATTAACGCACAGAAAATCAGGACATTTACAGATGGCAGCATAGTTGTGAAGGGGTTGATTGATGTGATGCAATGTCTTTACTTTTATCTATTGGTTTTGAGATATAGGGGTCATAAGTAGTGATGTGTAAACCACATATATATGTTTAGTATTCAAACAAAACATACTGTTACACACAACCCACAACATGGTTTGAGAAACAGAACTTTTTGCCTTATTCTGCAAGCCAAAAAGGTGGAATTCAGGAGCTAATCAAATTAAAAAAGGGGTTTAAAACTCCTTGAATTATCTCTAGCATTGAAGAGGTTAAAAGCACCATTTAAAGCAGTTCACCTTCCAAACATGTCTGTCCAGAGGGTCTGGACAGCAGCATAATCTAGGACACCATCAGATTACAGAGAACCATTGGCCATGTGGTGGGCTCTTCTCCGCTGGAGCAGTTTTCTTTGGGGGTTGACTGTACACACTCGGTCTGAAAACTGCTTAGTGATAGCTTATCTGAATCATCAGGGGCTACACCAGAGGCAGCATTCTATTGGAATGAGTGGTAAGATTATGTTCCTGGGCAGGGACTACACACCTAGCCCTATCTTTGACACATCTGAAAAGCAGTCTCCACCTATAGACAGATTTCTTGAGCAGACACCAGACTCGACATGAGTAGACACAAGCCTCTACATTGTTTGAAGATAATGGAAGCCTGGTGTTTTCCAGTGATAGAACTCACAGCCACCTAACATTTGGAAGTTTGTTTCCACTTGGTGTCTTGCTAGAAATGTATCTCCCCAGTCTGTTGGGATGAACTCTGTCTTAGAGTTTCTTCAGTAAGGCTTTGAGGATTAGAGCCCACTACTTTAAAAGCTACAGTTTCACCTCTCAGATCTTTGAGGCATTTCCAGACAGTGGGTCATCTTCTCCTCCACAGATCTGTCAGGGTTATTTCTAGATTGCAACCCAGAATTATGTACAATGTAGAATGTACAATCTTAACTTAGTCTTTAAGATACATTCTACAACTCTTTTTGAATCCCTGGCTGAGGTATCCTCAAAGTAATTGAACTTCAAAAATACCATTTTGATTGACATATAACCTTGGCTCAGTGGACTGGAGAACTTAAGATACTGTCTATTAAATAGCTATAACTTTTGTTGCATCCAGATAAAGCTGTGCTTCACCTTCACCCTTTGTTTTCTTCTAATGTTTTCTTCACTTTCCATCTCTTTGAAAAAGTGGTTCTTTCTACTCTCTGTCCCATCCATAGAATGAAAAGGAAAGACCTTTACACAAGCTAGATTTGAACTGGTTTCAGCAGATCTGTTTATCAGATCTGCTGCTATCCACCTGCTATAACCTTCCAAGACATCCACTGCTCACTGGATCAACCATTTATTTTTGAAGCCTATAAGACTCAGCCAGTTGAACACCCATTACCTCTTAAGGCCCATTCTTCTCATGCAATTAAACCACTTTGGGCAGAAAAGGCAGATGCTTCTCTGGACCAGATCTGTGTAGAGCAGCCACTTGGAAACGTCACCATATATTCTATAGACATTATCAGCTGGCATTTTCATCTGAAAGCAGATTCTGGTCATACAGTGCTGAAGGCAGTCTTAGCATCTGTGCACTGTCTGGGAGTGGGACTGCAAGAAACAGGGGAATTCCAGTTTATCTGGGAATTTCTTTTCCCTTGTTAATCTCAGGACTACATACAGGTCTTCCCCCTTAATAAACTGAGCTGAGAATTCTCATTGTGTCTGTTTTTTTTTTAAATATAATCAACCCTTTGAGTGCCAGAGGTGTATGCAACGCATTGCAAAGTAATGCGTTGCGTACCCCTCTGGCACTCAAAGGGTTAAGCACTTGCCTCTAGTATTATGGGATAGCCCTTTAGGGGTGCCAATCATGTTCTTTATCCTGTGTCCTGGGGAGAAGAGACTATCGGACTGTCTGCTGCTTTTGATTAACAAGGTGAAAGAAATTGCAAAGTAGATTGAAATGCTCCCCTTTCTCTCCTTTGAAGCAGTTGTTTTGCTCCAGAATTGCACATCTTTAGCTTCCTGAAAAGTTATTTAAAAGTTATTACCATACCTGGGAACTCTCAGTTGAGGGCTACCCGGAGGGTAGTCCTCTGTTCAGCAGGGGGTAACAAAAATGATGCTAATCGCGTCAAAAAGGGGCGGGGCTTAACTCGAGTGTGCGTGTGTGTGTGTGTGGGGGGGGGGTTTTAACCCTTTGAGTGCCAGAGTGGTACGGAATGCATTGCAAAGCAATGCATTCCGTACCACTCTGGTACTCAGAGGGTTAAATGTGTCACACAGAAGGCTGGGGACGGAGGCACAACGGGAGAAAAAGCAGATGTGGCAGAGTTTCAATAGAAACTCTCCACATCCGGAGGAATCTGCCTCTGCCCCGGAGACCCGGTAAAGCTCTGTCAGAACCGGAGTCTCCGGGGCAAATCCGGAGAGTTCCCAGGTATGGTTATTACAGCTCAGATTTATTTTGTTATCTTACACTGCTAACTCTGCTATAGAAACATAGAATTTGACGGCCGACAGAAACCATTTGACCCATCTAGTCTGCCCATTTCCCTACTGTAAAAAAACCTCAAACCTTATTTGGTCCTTGGTCTTGTCTTGTGCTCAGGACAGCCTTATGCCTATCCCATGCATGCTTAAATTCTGTCGCTGTATTAACTTCTACCACATCTGCTGGTTGGCTATTCCACTTATCTACTACCCTCTCAGTGAAGTAAAACTTTCTTACATTACACCTGTGTCCCTATTTAGTGTCCAAAAGTCAAATTGTTTTTTCGTATGACCAAAGTGGAAAAGCTTGAGTCATACACTACAGCTTTCCATAATAAATTATAGGAACAGAACAACCTGGTGACCGTAATAAGAAATTACAGTTCAATATAAACAAAGGAAATTTGCACTATAATACATTTTGAGTTAAATATCTCACAGCAGTAGGAGTGACATTGTTTTAGTCAACAGGAAAATCAGTATAACATATTTTTCCCAAAAAATATTTTCTGCTCTTTTAAAACTTTGCGTGCCAAGAAGGAGGGATAAAGTTAAAGGGTCAGTAATGTTCCCTAAAAAATATTTAGATTTAGGTAGAGATTGAAAAAAATAAACTAATTGCAACAAACCTTATCTCTCAAACCACTACAGGAATTCAAAGCCCCCCCTCCCTTCCCTTCCCTTCTCCTAATGTCAGCGTCTAGCTGACACAGGGGCAGACTGACAGGACCCAGGGCCCCTGGTCCAAAAAGAGGTCTGGGCCCCCTGCAGAAATCTCCACATTGCCCCTTCATCTCAACAATGCCCCCTTCATCTCCACAATGCCACTTCCACAATGCCCCCATCTCCACATTGCCCCTTCATCTCCACAATGCCCCTTCCACAATGCCCCTTCATCTCCACAATGCCCCTTCCACAATGCCCCCTTCATCTCCACAATGCCCCCTTCATCTCCACAACACCCCTTCCACAATGCCCCCTTCATTTCCACAATGCCCCCTTCATCTCCACAATGCCCCTTCTACAATGCCCCCTTCATCTCCACAATGCCCCTTCCATAATGCCCCCATCTCCACAATGCCCTCTTCATCTTCACAATGCCCCTTCCACAATGTCCCCTTCATCTCCACAATGCCCCCTTCATCTCCACAAATGCCCCTTCCACAATGCCCCCTTTATCTCCACAATGCCCCCTTCATCTCCACAATGCCCCTTCCACAATGCTCCCTTCATCTCCACAATGCCCCCTTCATCTCCACATTTCCCCTTCCACAATGCCTCCATCTCCACATTGCATCTTCATCTCCACACTGCCCCTAGCTGCAGTCTCAAGTGGTCTAGCGGTGGCTTAACACTGTGCGAAGTCCCGCGCGCCTCTAGTAATGCAGAGGGTGTGAGATGATGTCATCTCCCAGTGCTCTGTATTACTAGAATGGCGCGCTGGCGGCCGTAGTTGTAGAGCAGCTGAGCAGCGCTACAACCGGCCCCATAAGTGGCAGGCAGCAGTGGCATTGCTGGAAGCGGCGGCGGGCCCCCTTCGGTCACAGGCCCATGGTCCATGACCGAATGCCCGTATGGTCAGTCCGCCCCTGAGCTGACAGGATGAGATCCCAGTCTGGGGACCAGCAGGAGGCTCTGCAGCAGAGCCAAAATCACGATACTTAAAAAGAATGAATTCATTGGAAAGGTCTACAAAGTGTGCTTGCAAACCAGGCACACTTTGTAGACAGTTCAAATGAATTAATTCTTTTTAAGTACCGTGATTTTGGCTCTGCTGCAGAGCCTCCTCGAGTCGTACGACTCGAATCTCCTGCTGTCAGATTTACAGCTGACATCAGGAAAAGGGGCGAGAGGGGGGAACTTTGAATCCCTATAGCGGTTTGAGATATAGGGTTTGTTGCAGTTAGTTTATTTTTTCAATCTCTACCTAAATCTAAATATTTTTTATGGGACATTACTGTCCCTTTAAATTAAAATGTTACCTTTGAAGTGAAGTCCCATTGCACTTTCTTAACACTATGGTTTCTATGTTTTGTTTTTAATGAAAAAACAAAATCACAATATGAAAAATATTAAGCTGCTCACTGGCCTGATGTCTGGTGAAAACTGATCTCTGCCTGAGAGCAAGTGAATTTATAGTTTTCTATGCCCATGTTAGTGCTCAGCTCTGATTGGCTGAACTTACTGCACCCTAGGGAACCAATAGAATAATGCATTTGATATCCCTTTGGAATTCAAGTGGTTATAAGCCCCATTTAAATCTGGGGGAATTTGGGAAATGTTTTTGTTCCCTATGGTGCAGAAGGTTGCTCCATCTTCAAAAGTTAATCAGCCTCTGTGTTTTCTCATCTTTCTTTAGGGTAAGACACATCATAATCAATGTCAAAAGATATCTCCAAATTTGCTGTGATGTCTTTAGAACATTTTATATAACCACCTCCACTTTACTAATTAACAGCTAAGCACATTATGTTGTTTTATTCATGAAAGGCAGATTGCATAATTTTGCTTTTCAATTACAGCTTGACTAGAACTTTTGATTACAAGCAGAAAATACCACTTTCATTACTAAACTACACAATGAATCACTTTCTGCATTACGTGAGCCACTGTCTGGATCTGTAAGCATGCTCTCTGCACTTTATGAGCAGAGGAAGACCATTTCATGAAAGGAGAACTATTGCCTCCTAAGTAAGGATGGGCAAAAAGTCCAGTTTTTTTCCCCACAGGAATTTTCACAAAAACCTGCAATTTTGCTGATTTTTCTGCAGGAATTATTTTGCATAAAAGTCCCATAAACGTCCACCTTTTCTCAAACATCCAAAAAAAATTGATGTGAAAATGTTGTGAATTTCCACCTATGCTAGAGACTTCCCTCTGGAAGCAATGCTGGGACTCGGAGATTGGTATGTGTGATTCTATGCCTACCAGTGCAGTGGTCCAAAGCTAGGTGGTGGCATTATATGCGATTCTATGGTTACTTTAGGACATGGTGGGGAGTCCAGTATGTGTGATTCTATGACTGCCAGTGCAGTGGGACAAAGCTGGGTGGTGGCATTATATGTGGTTATATGGTTACTGTAGGACATGGTGTGTAGATCAGTATGTGTGGTTCTATGTCTACCAATGCAGTGGAACAAAGCTAGGTGGTGGCATTATATGTGGTTCTATGGTTACTGTAGAACATGGTGTGTAGATCAGTATGTGTGGTTCTATGTCTACCAGTGCAGTGGAACAAAGCTGGGTGGTGGCATTATATGTAGGTCTATGGTTACTTTAAGACATGGTGTGTAGATCAGTATGTGTGATTTTATATCTTCTAGTGCAGTGGGATAAAGCTGGGTGGTGGCATTATATGTGGTTCTATTGTTACTGTACAACATGGTGGGAGGATCAGTATGTGTGGTTCTATGACTACCAGTGCAGTGGGACACAGCTGGGTGGTGGCATTATATGTGGTTCCATGGTTACTGTACGACATGATGGGGGATCAGTATGTGTGGTTCTATGACTACCAGTGCAGTGGGACACAGCTGGTTCATGGCATTATATGTGGTGCCATGGCTACTATAAAATGTGGGGGGGGGCAGTATATGTGGTTCTATGACCATCAGTGCAGTGGGACACAACTGGGAGGGTCAGTATGAGTGTAATAAAGAAAAGTGGAAAAACTGCACTTTTTGCAGGCATTCCATTGGAAGGTAAAAGCTCAATTTTTCACACTTTTCTTTTTCAAGTTTTCATCCATCCCTACTCCTAATAATAACCCCCACCTAGCTTTATATGGCCTGAAAATTCTCACAATTCACTTACATTTTGTACTTGTGCCTTTGTTCAAGGGATAACATCTTCAGTCAGTTTGGGATATTATGTCCATAGAGACAGATATGCCATTTGCTGGCTGTTTTTTCAAACAAGCAGGCAGAGTGAATGAGTCTGCTTAATTCTTTAAGAACCAGAGTGTGTGAAAAACATTGCAAATCAATGTATTTCGTACCCTTATGCTTGCCAGATTCATTTTCAGCATGATTTCAACAGGTAACTATATATCTTTTTTCCGAACGAATTCATCTTTTTTATGGAACCTCATAAAAATTATATTTTGCATCGTGTGACAAGCTATGATGTCATAAATACAAAAAAAATGTAAAAACAATTAAGCATTTTGCCACTATCATAAATTACATTTCAAAAACATTTATGTTGGTAGTGAAATATTCAGTTATTTGTAAAAGCCCTTACCCCCCCCCCACCCCCAACCCGAGTACAAAAATACCAAATATGGAACGCAAAAAGAAATTTTCAACTATATGAACTAAAATGCAGAGTCCATTGGTTACATTGTAAAACCAACCCCAAAAAGGTTAATAACTATGAATGCATATATTTCCTGAAAGTATATATATTCCATTGCACCAAATGAGGGGTCACTTGCCTTTCTATCCCTGGCCCACTGTGCACAAATGTTTCTAGAAAGGTTGTTAAAAGAAAAATAGGCTTATTTCACCACTTCAAATGGAATGAAAACTTTGAAAACGATGTAAGTTCCTACCGTAATCATTTACTATTGCCCTTACAAGAAAAACTGCACCCAACTGATATGAGTTGACTTACTGTGATAGGTATCAGAAGCACAATACAATATCAACTAAAAGCTCTCATTTGTCTTACATTTTTTCAAATATGACTTAACTGTACTAAAATGGTTGTTCCAACTACAGAAATTAAGAAAAAGTAGGCAAAACATACAATTTTGGAAAGAAGGCAACACCCCACATCAAATGAGTGGCTATTTGCCTTTCTACTCTTAAAATAGTGTGTACAAATGTTTCCAGAAGGTGGCGTTACAGGAATAAATAGGTAATTTTCAAATTCTCCCCCCATTTAAATATACTAAAAGCTTTCAAAATTATGGAATTTATTACTTCACTCATTAGCTACAACTCCTCCAAGAAAAAGTATATGCCAATGGTATGGCTTGACATAACGGTAGGGGGTGCATGAAGAACCAATGACCCAAATATTTGGGCGCCACTTCGACTATCCAATGGTTTACTAGTATAAGGTATTTAAAAGTTGTTTTATGCCGGGTCCTCTTCTTATAACCCAAAGTCCTTACTGATACCTTACTGATAAACGGGCGTTTACAGCAGCGAAATGTGTTAGAGTACTACTGGGTTACATACAAACATATATTTTTTGCTTTTATTATTGTGGAATATTTATTTTTATTAAATTTTGATATTTTTGGAAGAGTGGAGCCGTGCAGTATATCTCTTTAGTCTGTAATTCCCAAGTGGAGACGGGTTTATATTCTCCCATTGCCTGATAGTCAGCAAGTATCTAGCTGACCACAACAAATTGTGACTAGCCAACTTTATCTCATATACATATTATTGTTCAAGAAAATATTAAATTATTTGGGCGCCCTTCTTTTTCTTCTTGTTTTGAATATGACTGATCGCCTTGGGGAGAGCGATTCCTGAAGGAGCTACCTATGTGAAAATTGTGAAGTCCAGAGCTACTGTTTTGGGGCTTATTAATCCCCTCAAACGCTTAAGCTGTTTCCCACGTATGTGGAGTAATAGCAAATTATTTTGTGAGTACATTCACTTGGGTGATCGGTAGAGGTCCTAATATCCATTTGGTTCAACACTAGGGGTGCCTCTTTGTTCTTGTCCCCTTTGTTACTACATGTGGAACCTGTGCACTCATATGTACCACAAGTAAGTTGCCCATATCACAGTCCCACAGACATCACAATATCAAGGGCAAATTTTTCTGTGGCTTATCTAATGTCTTTTACCTTATCATGTGCATTTGAAATGTCCCCAAACAGGACTAAGAAAAAGGATGAATTCTCATAGGTCCAGGGTAAATAAGAGATACCACAGTGGGTCAACATTTTTGAAGAACTGATCACAGCATTAAAGTAATGATGGGAAATTTTAAGACACAGAGAGTTAGAAAGATCTGCATGTCTCACTGTAAGCGAAGGGTTGTGCACCCATCTGGCATTAGAAGGGTTAACCCATACATTCTTTAGACTAAGCCATCTCTGGTTACATTCACTGGAGCTTGAAAAAAAGGTAATTAATCTTCTTTGCATTTTCTAGACCACTTCAAACAGAATTTAATAGACCCTAGAGTATAATGTATGGCCCACAATGGTAAGAATTATTCTGCTAGTAGAATTTGACTCTTTGGGTGCCACAGAGGTATCCAATACATTGTGGTGCAATGTGTTTGGATGTTTCTCTGGCAATTAAGATGTTAGATGTTAAAACAACATGCATGAATTTTAAAGTCATGTGTGTTGTGCATTCAGCTTTCATTCTTATTACGCCTGAAGAAGAGATCTAGTTGTCTTGAAATCTTACTTCCAAAAGTCACTCAGCTAATAAGGTATCATTTTTACTCTGCTAGATCCCATTATTATGAGAATGCTGGCAGTTTGAGATACTGAACTGGAAAATCACATTCTAGGCCACAAAGCCACAGGCTGGATTTCCTGAACTGCAGCATATAAACCAGACGACCACTGGTACATCTATGCGGTGATCAGGAGAACTGTGAGTACAATTTGATTTGAAGCTGTGCTTTTCTATTGCCCCCTCGAAAAGCATAAAATTATCCGTGTATAGTGACAGAACATACCTCATATTGCCTTGCCGGCTGTAGCGCAATTCCAGAAAAGCTACAATGTAAGTTAACTAACACTGAGATCAGCCTTAAGTCTATGCCTATACGTCTACACAATCACACACTTAAAACATCAAACTCTTAGGGCGAGATGTTCAAAAAGTCGTCATAATGAAAAACTTGTTGGATCATGAGTTGGTGGTAAAAGAATGATAATATTTTCAGTACTAAATCCGTCACATTTGAAAATACATTGAAAGAATTAAAAATGACAGGAAGAAGATCTCATTGAACATTGCCGTTAAAAATTCTGATTTTAAAAACTGTCTTTGATTTTGTCTTTGAAACAAAGACTTTTTTCGTCTTTGAAACAAAAAATTGCTTCTCAGTACTTTAATTTTTCTTCACCAAGTTTGGACCATTTTTATTATGTCGGGGAAAAATGACGTTAATCAGACAAAAAATGACGTTCAAACTAATATTTTTTTCTGAAAAAACCTTACATTATTATGGATGATTAAACCACACCCACTTTTAAGACAGCTTTTTCCCTTTGAAGGAGATGGCGGAATTGGATGCAAAAAATGACTGAAACATGTCTGAGAATTGATGGACCATGGTGTAATAACTTTTTTATTCTGATGACAGACAATTTCAGTTACCACAATTTTCTGAACATCTCGCCCTTAGAGATTACACTTTTATTCCCCGCTAAGACTCGGTAGATGATAGAACCTATTCAGTGAAACAAACAGCTTCCAACTGGCGGATCGTCACTACGGAGCAGCAAATTTGCAAGGCACCAGATTGAGGAGGAGGAGAAGGAAACTATTATGTCAGAACAGTCACCCTTGGCCTCACAGACACGCTCTGAACAATCAGCAAACTCAGAGGAAGTATCTAACGGTTACTGCAAGGAGCTTATGACAGCAATTACTAATTGCCAATCAGTGCTTTCTAACAAGATAGATTCTGTTGAACTCGAATAAAACCAGCTATGAGCTGACTAACATGCTATGAGAGAAAAAGTAATAGATGCACAATTAGTGGTAGAAGACATGTTCCCACCTCTCTCGGAATCAATTACTACACTTCAACAGAGGGTTAAAGCACTACAGAGGAAGGCAGATGACCTAAAGAAAATGAAATGGATACCTAGAAACTCCTTAGCCCATATATTTATTGTTTGTAATGAATGGACATTGGCCAGATACCAGAACAAGGGTGGGATAGATAAATCCCCTGTTGCTATAAACCAGCTCACAACAAAAATTGTCCAGTTATAGAACCCCCATTCTTCTCTTTGATACTTTAAAACAATTTGTTCTTAATTTAGTTCAGGAGTGAGCAACCTGAGGCCATCCAGCTACTGCCATACTACAATTCCCATCATCCTCTGCAAGACGAATGTTGGCAGAGGATGATGGGAGCTGTAGATTATTGATAGGTTGTAGGTCTTGACTTAATTGGTAAAATTATTAGGAGTTTTTTTTAGCATTAGATCAGTGATTGTGAAACAGAAAAATAATTCAGTGTGCTTTTATCATTCCAAGGTAAATTAACGTTCCAAAAATGTCCAATCTTATGTGTTTAGTCTGCAAAATTCAGTATATTTATCTCAGGTAGTAAAATAAAAAAAATCATATCAAATAAAGGAGAATGAAACCTTCCTCTTAAACCTGAATTGATGGTCTGTGCTAGGGAATAGAAAGTGATTTGTTTGGTATGTATTATTCCACAGTATATCCGAATTATGGTACTGTGTAAAAAATATAGATTCTGAGTGAAGGTAAAATGCACTTAATAGACCATTTTTATTTCAGTGTACATTTTCGATGACGTTCTTATAAGATTAGAAATATAATGTAACACTGGATTTTTCTCTCTCATTGGTGAAAAGGGGAACACTGCTAAATGTGCAGTCAACTCTTTTTTTTATGAAAAACTAGTGTAAAAGCCCGTGTACACACGCCAAGGTCCGGGTAATGTTAACTCTCTGAGTGCCAGAGGGGGCACTCAAAGAGTTAAGAGGTTGCTACCTCACTGCTCCACGCTATGCAGTATTAAGTCGCCTCACTCACGCGTTGCAATCATGCGCAGTAGAGACTGCCACATGGGCAGTCTCTACTGCGCATGATTGCATCGTGACAAACATCCTAGCAAATTATTATATAGGATACATATATATATGTATCAAACGAATACAGGAGACACTCACGATAAAAAGTTTTTCTGCCAAGTCGCAGTTAAAGGCAAATTCAAACATGTAAATAAACAGTGAGAGTTGGCCACAGAAATACAGGAGGCAAATATCAAACATGCCTGAAGAAGAGACCTAAGAGGTCTTGAATGCTTGCATCATAAATCTGCTTAGTTAGCCAATAAAGGTATCAACTTGACTATACTTGCCTCCTGTAAAGACGCAGCACAGCTCACACTTGAATTTTTAGATGCAAAAACGAGCAAGATAGTCTGTGTTTATTGTATCAAGTCAACGTTACAGTGGCAGCAGCCACCTTTCTCAAGCATATTATTTAAAGCTGTGATTGTATCTTACTTATGTCTTGATAAAGGTCTTTGCTGGGCAGAAAGTCAACCGTTCCATAAGACCTAATAAAAGCCTCATTTGAGTTTATGACCCACTGGTGCTGCACCTTTCTTATCGTTGTATATTTTGCTTTATGGGATTGTGCACCTGGGAAACTATAAGTTTTGAAGATGTGAGTGCATCTAGCCCCCACTAGATAATATATAAATATATATATATATATATATATATATATATATACATACTAGTGTAAAAGCCCATGTACACGGGCCAAAGGTCTGGGTGATGTTAACACTTTGAGTGCCAGATGGGTATGCAACGCGTTACCTTGCAATGCGTACCCCTCTGGCACTCAAAGGCTTAAGAGGCCTGTCCTGCTCTGTGTACTGACGCCGCCACACTGGTGGTGCACGCAATGCAGTCATGTGCTGTAGAGACTGCATCGGACAAACATTCTAGCGTTTTATTATATAGGATATATGTATATATATATATATATATATATATATATATATATATATAGATGTAAGTAAACAGCACACACTGGACTTTAGATGCAAAAGCGAGCAAGATAACCTGCGTTTATTGTTTCAAGTCAAAGTTTCGGTGGTGGCAGCCACCTTTCACAAGAGACCTGATGTTGAATAGATGGAAGCCAATACAATCAATAGGGGTAAAAGGTGGTACAGTATGATCCATAGAATCAAAGACAGCAGATACACCACTACCCAGATGAGAAACTATATCAATAAAAGTAAAAGTCACAACTATAGCGTGTGTACAGTAAATCAATATGTAACCACTTATAAATCACTGGTGAGGTGGGAGATCTTTTTTTTGTCTGGGCTGTGGTCACTTCCTCTGTAGATTCTGTTGGCATCTATCGATTCACCACCAGGTCTCTTGTTCATTTCTTTTAGTTATGGTATCCAGTTGGTGCAGTTTTTTTGCTTACATTCCTTTTTAGGGCTTTCTTGTAAAAATATTTTATTGTATTATGTTCTATGCGGCGCTGCAGTCATGCGCAGTACTGGCTGTCGGAATGCGGCACGGCTGATACGGAGCAGGGCGCTCCGAATTCAGACCGTGGTCCTCTCTGCGCACCATCCTAGGACCGCTTGGTGCGGTCTCTACTGCGGAGGACTGCAACGCACGCAGCTGTCTCTACTGCGCATGATGGCTTCTGAGAAACATTGTTAGCAAATTATTATATAGGATTGGTGTTTGTAGGGATGACATTATCCCCTGCAGTTTGTGGCTTGTCTGAACAGGGATGACATCATTAATATGGTTCGTGCCTTGATGTGCTGAAAGCAGACTATTTAAAGCTGTGATTGTATCTCTGTTATTGTTTTGATAAAGGTCCTTACTGGACTAAAATGTTGACCGTTCTTTAAGATCTAATAAAAGACTAATTCGCATTTATACGTCCCACTGCATTGTGTGTGTGTTTGTGTGTATCGGTATGCCTGTGTGTGTGTATGTGTATATGGCTGTGTGTATCGGTATGGCTGTGTGTGTGTGTGTGTGTGTGTGTGTGTGTGTGTGTATCGGTATGGCTGAGTGTGTGAGTGTGTGTGTGTGTATAGGTATGGCTGTGTGTGTGTGTATGTGTATATGGCTGTGTGTATCGGTATGGCTGTGTGTGTGTGTGTGTGTGTGTGTATCGGTATGGCTGAGTGTGTGAGTGTGTGTGTGCGTATAGGTATGGCTGTGTGTGTGTGTATGTGTATATGGCTGTGTGTGTGTGTGTGTGTGTGTGTGTGTGTGTGTGTATCGGTATGGCTGAGTGTGTGAGTGTGTGTGTGTGTATAGGTATGGCTGTGTGTGTGTATGTGTATATGGCTGTGTGTGTGTGTGTGTGTGTGTGTGTGTGTGTGTGTGTGTGTGTGTGTGTGTGTGTGTTTTTCTGCATTGCAGAAAAAGCATGAAGTCACAAAAACTAATAGAGCAGTTTGGCATAGCTGCAGTGTCAGATGGAATCAGTTCTTGTGTGGGTCAGTAAGAAGTGGTTTACGGACTCCTTTTCAAGAGCTTTGACAAATCAACTCACAAACTGAACCACAATAAATGTGTCCATCTTTACTTATGACTCATGTATCAGTTGGCACTCTGCAGTGAAAAGTCAGAATTTTGGGCTCATTACTGACTAGAAATCTGTTGTCCACTGCTATTGTTATCGTCATGGTGCAGAACACAGACGGAGAATTAATAAGAACTATGGTTTTAACCACAAAAGAACCTGAAGGGAGTGCAACCCATGGATTTGCCATGAGTTTCCCAACCTGCTGCTTCTCAAGGAGTTAAAAGCAAATTATTATCTTGATAGTGAAGTTTTCATTAGGTCTACCTCTCTGGGAGTAGACCAGGCGAGGAGGCAGGGGATGCATTATAAAGCAATGCACTGAAGACTTCTCTAACCTCCAAGAGTTTAAAAAAACTTCCTTATAAAGAAAGTACCATCCAGCAGTTCTCCTCTCTGAAGATCTGATCTCCAAGGATCAAATCTTTCAATTACGCTTGGGTAGATGTGAGCTCTGGCACATTGATAGGGAAATAGGTCAGAGGTTGCAATATTGCCCTTGTGCCTTTATTGAAGGGAGAATCTCTTCAATCAGTCCTGGATGTCATGTCTATAGGGGCAGACATGACAGTTGCAGAACCCCGGGAGACAAGCTTCGCCTACTGCACATGTTAATCTTGATCCTTTAAGGAGCAGGTGGTGCGCCAACACTATAGTCCCTACAAGTTTAAGTAGGCTCATGCACTCTGCCTGCTTCATTCTGAAAAAGCTGCCAGCAACTCTCCGAAAGGAGACACTTTATACCCCCTCATTGTACCTATGCTGCATTACGTAGGGCCGTTTCCTCTTCTGCCCAATTCAGTTCCTCATAGACCTGCTGCATTGGTTTGAAAACCAGACACAGCAGATCTATGGGGAATGTGAAAGTAACCTAGGAGTTTGTGATTGAGAGTCATGGACTTTTGGGCTGAATGCCAGCCAAGGGAATCCGTTTCCTGACCCTCGAAACGGCTGACAGTAAACAATTTGCTGCACAGAAACAGCTAAATTCATTTTAAACCTCTGAGCCCCAGAGAGGGTGCAACCCATTGCTTTGCAATGTGTTGCATGTCCCTCTGGCACTCTGGTGATATTTTACATTTTAGTAATAAGGCAAAGGAAATGATAAGCTCTGACACATAATCATGATGACTGCTGATCTGAATAAACCTTATGCTGTGATTTGTAGCTGTTTGATATATGACCAAGTTCCTGTGTATTACTTGCCAAATTATAATAACTCCCGTTAAATCAAAATTAACATTTTTCTTATTCCATCTCCACCAAATGAATTTCTATGCACAGCCAGTAAATGTATGATTAAATCTAGAGATCATAAACCAGTAACATTAAATTGAAATGTTCCTGTAAAGTGTTTAGTGCTGGTCTATTACACAAAGCAGATATGCTATTTGTATTCAGACGTATGAGAATCGGTAGCCTAACTATTATACACAGACCTGTGACTCATTCAGATATACAGTACTAGGAGAGGATTAAGGTTGATCAAAATGTTTCTGTAAATTCAGAACTGGATGAAACATGCTGTTTCACAAGATTTGAAACACATCTTGTAGAGAAGGTGTTTCTTTTAAAGGGTTAGTAATGTCTTTTATACATAAAACTTAAAGGGGAACTACCACCCCGCAATAACTTAAGCTTCACTGATTGCTCATCTGGCGACTAGCTGCTTAGTAGCGCTAGTCGCCAGAAATATTACCCGGTTCAGCAGACATTGGCGTTTTACCGATGGTGACAGGAAGCACGGACGTCTCTTCACAGTGACGTCCATGCGCCTGCGCTGTCAGTCCCTTTTGCACCGTGCGGTTCAAAAGGGACTGACAGCGCAGGCGCACGGACGTCACTGTGAAGAGACGTCCGTGCTTCCTGCTCCTGTCACCATCGGTAAAACGCCGATATCTGCTGAACCGGGTAATATTTCTGGCGACTAGCGCTACTAAGCAGCTAGTCGCCAGATGAGCAATCAGTGAAGCTTAAGTTATTGCGGGGTGGTAGTTCCCCTTTAATATTGCAGATAATAAAAAAGAAATCCATCTATGCCAGTCTGATTTCTCAAACCTTTAGGTGTGAGAGATATACCATTTTAAAGTCTTCCCCCTCACTGATGTCAGCTGTAAAGCTGACAGCAGGAGATTCATGTCGGCCAACTCGAGGCGGCTCTTCAGCAGAGCCGGGATAGCACTATCTAAAAAGAACTTCTTCATTGAAACGGTCTACAAAGTGTGCCTGGTTTGCAAGCACACTTTGTTGACCGTTCCAATGAGGTATTTCTTTTTAGATTGCGGTATCTCAGCTCTGCTGAAGAGCCACTGGTTGGTCCCAGGATCTTCTTCTGTCAGCTAGAGGCTGATGTCAGGGAAAGGGAAGGGAGGGGGGAACTTTAAAATGTTATTTCTCTCAAACTATAAAGGTGTGAGAGATCATACTGGCATCAATGGATTTCTTTTTGGATTATCTACAACATTTCTATTCCTTCAATGCTTTGTTTACTGTTTAATCAGTCAGTTTGCAGGTAAGTGTTTATATAGAAAATACCCCAAAAAGCAGGTTCTCCTACAGACAGACATCAGTTAAATAGGTTCCTGTCTAGGTCACAATGGACAAAACAAGGTAGAAGATATCAGTACGCTCTAGGTAGGGTAGGCAGGACTGCTATACGTCTCTCTCCTCTTTCTCACTTTCCCAACTCTCCTTTCTTCTTTCTCCCCAATATGCAACTATATACATTTTTGTATCTGTGTTTATATTGTTATTATTTCTCTATTTTGTGTAAATATGTAACTTCTTACTGTAAAAGCTCCTCCACCACATACTGTACTTGAAAATGAGAGAAATCTCAATGTATTCTTCCTGGTAAAAAAATCTCTAAATAAATATACAAAATAAATAAATCATTCTCTCTGCCATTCTTATACTCCATCCATCTCTTTTCACTGTGCTCTCTCTCCCCATCTATCAATTAATGGAATTGTGCCACTTCTCTCTCCAACACTCCCACTGTCCATAAGAGATTTCTTTGAATTGATTCCGATGGATACCATATTTTCCATAGGTCCTCTGAATCTATTCTTGACATAAATTGCTGATGTTTTGCTCATCTCTAGACTGGATACATGGCTCCTGTTGGTGTTATTGTTGACTTTGTCTCATCTTCTGTTTAGCAAGTTGTAAAGTCAGACACTGAGCGCTAATGCTTTCCTTGGTCTCCCATACGTTATCAGTAGAAGGTGAATGCAATAGAAAAAGGAAGTCAATTTCATGCTAGACTAAGCTTGAAGTTTTAAATCTGCATTCTCTTTGCTAGATGATGTATTACCACTGAGAATTGCTGTTATTATGTGCATCATTTGTTATCTAGCAGGAATGCCCTCAGCAAACTCTTAAAAGTCTGAAGTGTAAAATATCAATGCATTCTCTGGAGGTAAATGTTAAAGGAGAACCAACACCACTAAATAATAATTCTTCCACTCACCATACTATAGCCTGAAAATCCTTATGGCCCTTATAAATATTGCTCTTGTGTCTTTGTTCAAGATAACATCTTCAATGAGTCAGAGATGTCATGTTAGTGGAGGCAGACATGACAGTTGCTAGCAGGACCACAAGACACAAGCACTGCCCACACAAAGCAATGCATTGTACACCCCTATGGTTCTGCTTCAGTATGAAAAAACTGCCAGTAACTGTCACATCCTCCTCCACAAGTGAAAAATTCATAAGGGCCATTAGGATTGTCTGGTCATTGTCACGTAATGGAAAGGGGAGGGTGTTATTAGAAGGTGCTACTTCTATTTTAATTTCTCAGGGACCAGGAAAGTCACTAATGCCTTGCAACACATTACATTATAGACATCTCTAATACAAATATATGCATCAGTTGTCTATATAATACAATTTCTAAATAATGAATCCATTCATTGATATAACTATAAAGCAGCGTACCCCCTTGGAAGCAAGTTAAAGGGATAGTAATACTTCGTTTTAACTTTATTTTATTTTGTAGGCATTAAAAAAACATGAAGAACGATATGTCTTATCTCTCAAACCTTTATGGTTTGAGAGATATTCACAAGCAAAGTTTCCCGGCCTTTTTACCTAGTGTAAGCCATCTCTTCTCAGATGTGGAATGCAGTCCATAGACCAGACAGATAACAGCAGGGGACAATCTTCTTCCTATGAGAACAATGAAATCCCTGCCCCCCTTGACAAGCTTTTCAGGTTTTTCCCTTATCTTAATTGAAGATTGTCCCTCTCTGCAATCTACCTGAGTACCTCCCTTCTGATCTGGCTGTACAGTGTTACATCAGTAAAAGGGGCGGGAAGGGGATACATATCATTGAATTACTCTTGAACTATAACTCTGACAGAATTGAAATAACACTCTCCAAAGTCCAAATACTATGATGATTAATTAGAGCTGCTTTTATTACGAAACATTACTATCCCTTTAAGTCTCCATTGCACTGTGAAGTGCCAGAGGAGTATGTGATGCATTCAACAGGTTTAACCATATGAGTGCCAGAGGGGTACGCAACGCATTGCTTTGCAATGCATTGCGTACCACTCTGGAACTCAAATGGGTAAGAATGGATTACTTAATTGCTATATTTCCTAAATACTAAGTAATTACATCAGCATTAACATTTTTTCTCATTGTTTTTGGGATGCCAGTGAGGTTTCACTTTGGAAATGGGTTGTGGGTGAAGTGCTTAAATCTATAATACTATAAACATATAAATATATATAAAAACTGTTTGGCATTGAAATAGTCCAAGAAAATAGTTTATTAATACATATAATAAACCTGAAATCAATTATATCAAATACACTCTGTAAGAAATATATATAAAAAAGTCCCAGATATCTATCTGTTTCTCAAAACCAGAATATTTGCGAGCCGTATGAACAATTAATGTTCCAGAACTTTGTTGCGTACCACTCTGGCGCTCAAAGGGTTAATCAGACACAATGTCTGTGGATAAGGGATCTTATTTCACCTGATATAGATATAAATTTAAATTTTTTAATTTGGAGATGTCGCTTTCTAGTTTGCGACGATGAAAACCGCAAGATCAGAATGTTGTGTGTACCACGTGAGCGAAATCAGAATATCGCCCGTGGGAAAAGAGCGATATTCTCGTCGCTTTTTTCATGGTCTCACTCTTCTGACTACTACTTCTCCTCATCTGCTTGAACAAGGACTGTGAGGAGAGATGTGACCGCCTCCCCACAGATGGCATATGTGTTAGTATTCCCACACAGGGATAAATAAGGGTTAAATAAGCCGTGGACAAATCTATTTTACTGACAGAAGAAGCAGCCTCATGCCAGCCGGCCCCGCCTACTTTTCAAAAACAGAACCCGGAACGGCCGGGTTGTGAGAGACACTGACAGACACAAAGGCTTGTAGACTGGCAATCCGGTGGGTATGATGTATTCAAGCAGATGAGGGGGAGCAGTATTCAGACGGGTGTGACCATGAAAATGGCGACTTGCATCATGGTGCAGGCGACATTCTGATCTCGCCATTTTCATGGTACCTAACTATAAAAGTGACATTTCCAAAGGATACCCCAGGGAGAACCCATAGCATTGCACGGCAACTGGCATGATTCTGTGATCTAAAGATTTAAAATACTAACTATTGATCCAAAGGACCCTCAACACTCTCAAATGAGATCAGAAGCTTAGACCAGTATACAGTTATATTCATATACATATCATCATTTGTACTAGGGAAGCCAGTTATATTCATATAAATATCATCATTTGTACTAGGGAAGCCAGTTATATTCATATAAATATCATCATTTGTACTAGGGAAGCCAAATCATTACAGCTGACCAAAAACTGGATTATAGAAATGCCTCTAACACATTCAATATTTTTTGAAAGCTATAAATGTATGTACTATTTGTGATTGCTCATGTTTTGATGCAGGAAACATACTAATGCCTTAATGCTGAATAGCACAAGCTCCTAAATTAATGACAAAGTTAGCACATGCTCATAAATTAAAGGGGAACTCTCACCTCTAGTAAACTTGTCTTCATTTAAAAGTTCCCTTCCAGTAAAGCTGTTATCCAGTTTTATTTTTCAATATAAATCTTTATTGGCCAAGATATTGCCTTTAACCCCTTAAGGACCGGGAAAATCTGAGGTCGTTTTCCCTTAAGGACTGGAGCAGTTCTGACCTTTTTGACTATATCTTTGTTCAGCAATGTTTTCCCTCTAAGTCTTTTATTCCACCCCCATAAATTATATACTGTTTTTTTAAGCACAAATAGGGCTTTCATTTGATACCATACTTATATGGATAACCCACCATTTACTTTATTAAAATTTAAAAAAAAAGGTAAAAAAAATGTAAAAAAACCCAGCATTTTTGGTTTTTCTCTTTGGATCAATTGGGCACAAAGGGTTAAAATTTTATGGAGACTGCATGAAAGGTATGACCGGTCAGTCATACCTACAAAACGTACAGTTTAAAGTGGCCACTGTCCCCCCTGGGTGAAAATCCCCATGTCCCTTTTTCCCACCCTATTTTGACATTTTTTTTATCCGTGACATTTGGCAGTGTATATAAGTGTATTACATAGCTCCACAACAATCACGCTTCCACTTTTGTTTAATTAGATTATTATTTTTTTTTAAATAAAATATTTTTGTAAAAAAAAAAGTGTGTTGTGTTTTTAAAAAAAAAAAAAAAATTAACCTGCATTTAGCAAGCCTTTGGCACCAGCAGTGAAGGGGTTAATACCCCTAACTGCTGTATTTTCTTTCACCACTAGGTGTCTCCTGTCTACTTCTGTCTCCGTTACTTTCATAGCAATGGAGCCAGAGGCAGACTTGACAGGCACAGACAGCATGCTTTCTTTGCTGTCTCTGTCTGTCACTTTGCCGGTACATGTGATCGCTGGAACGGCGATCGCATGAACCATCAAAGGCAAGAAGGGCTGAGCCTGAACGCCCCGGTCTCGGAGCGCTCAGTCTCAGCCTGGAATTAATGATAGCAGCGTGCACAGAGGCACGCTGCTATCATTTAAGCCATGACGGTCCTGGACTGTCATGGGTCCTTAAGGGGACTGCAACCCATGACGGTCCAGGACCGTCATGGGTCCTTAAGGGGTTAAAGTTATGCCAGAGACATCAGTTCTCTAAAGGCTGTAGGTACAGCTCTGCCCCGCAGCCTGTCAATTTTCCTCGGTTCCTCTGCCCAAGTATTGCTTCCTTCCAACCTCCTATGATGACGGAGGATTCCAGCATATGACCTGGCGCGCTCTCTTGCAATTGCGTGTGTAGGTCATTGTACAGGCGCAGACTGAGAGCATTCATTCATAAAAAGTGTTAGTCCACTTCCCCCTGTGGCTATTTTTAGATCAAGTGCCACTTTTTATAAAGGACAGTGCATGATCGCGCTCAGTCTGTGTCTGTACAATGAATTTGCAAGACAGCGCTACAAGTCATATGCCAGAATCCTCCGTTATTGGAGGGGGTGGGAAAGGGGCAATACTTGGGGGAGGGGAACAGAGGAACACTGACAGGCTGCAGGGTAGAGTTGTGCCCATAGCCTGTAGAGAAGTGACGTCACTGGCTTAACATTAAAAGGCAATATCTCGGGCAATAAAGATTTATAGTGAAGAATAAAAATGGATAACAGCTTCACTAGAAGGGAACTTTTAAAAGAAGACAAGTTACTAGAGGGGAGCATTCCCCTTTAAAGCGGAACTAACACCGCTAACAAACGTCGTCTGTATTAATTCCCTATCTGGCAACTAGCTGCTTTGTAGCGCTAGTCGCCAGAATTATTACCTCTTCATGAAGAAATTTGAAGTGATCCTCGGCTGACAGGCAGGACGGAGCGCGGACATCTTGCCCTAGTGACGTCCGTGCGCCTGTGCTGTCAGTCCCAGAAGGCTGTAGGAGGCTTTGCTAGGAGCCATTCAGCTCCGGAAGGGACTGACAGAGTAGGTGCGCGGACGTCACTATGGCAAGATGTCCGCACTCCATCCTGCCTGTCAGCCAAGGATCACTTCAGATTTCTTCATGAAGAGGTAATAATTCTGGCGACTAGCGCTACTAAGCAGCTAGTTGCCAGATAGGGAATTAATACAGACGACGTTTGCTAGCGGTGTTAGTTCCGCTTTAACTGCAAAGTTAGGCAGACGTACAGGGCTGGATTTACATCTCAGGCGCCCCTAGGCACAATACCCTCCGGCGCCCCTAGCCCCACCTTTGCCCGGCAGCGTAGTGATGATGTCACAGGGGGACCCAGCGGGCGGCAAGACCAATGGAGTCTGGAGGCAGTGGCACGCAGGAGCAGCAGTGGGGCGGCCCGGCAGCATGGGCACAGCCACGGGTACAATGGGGAACACGTTACTGTCTCATGTGCACATGTGCCCTGAAGGGCGAGCGAGCACAGACGACTGCTCACAGCATAGTTACTTTTAAATTAAGTGGCAGTGTGGCACAGCATTATTTATTATGCACTTTGGGGCGGAATGTGGGCGTGACAAGGCCTTTGCCATGCGCCCCTGAAAATCCGGCGCCCTAGGCAAGTGCCTTGTCTGCCTATTGACAAATCCGGGCCTGCAGACGTATGAAAATGCGTGACAATTGCTTTGCTGAATTAGGCTCAGTCACTAATTCTGTCATATACCGGGGGACATTTTAGCCACACCCACTTTGAAACGCATTCACTAAAAAAAAAAGTAAATGTTTTCTAATTCAGAAAAAACATGCTCAATTCAGTAACATTTCAGTGCTAATCATTTTACTATCATAAGTGCACTGTCAATAGCGATTGCGCAGGTTTCTTGCATTCCGCCCAATGTGTTGGGATCTCTTTAGCATGTAAGAGGTTAACCCTGTGAGTGCTAGAGGGGTATGCAACACATTGTGCAGCAATCTGTTGCGTACCCTTCTGGAACTCAAAGGATTAAAGGGTTAAACATTATCCTATATAATAATTTGCTAGGATGTTTGTCAGAAGTTGTCATGCGAAGTAGAGACTGCCCGAACGCACAGAATGCTGGGAGTTCTGTGCTGGGAGTTCTGTGCTTTCGGACAGTCTCTACAGTGCATCGCGTGAGGGGCGGCAGACACAGAGCAGGACCGGCCTTTTAACATCTCCCAGAAATTGGCCCGTGTACATGGGCTTTTACACTAGTCTTAAATATTTGGTTTTATATATAAAATCAAACAAAGATAGATATAGATGTGCATGCACAATGTTATTCTGCTTCACAGAACTTGTGAGTTCATAATTTCCAATTTCAGTGTGTAGACTTAGACACGCTCCTCTTTCCAACTCCCCACATACCCCTACCACAGTGCTCCTCAATCATTTTTTGCTCAAGAGACCCCTAACCTTCAGTCTGAGGGTGCCTCAGAAAATATATGTAATTTATCAAGGTTTAAATGAAGTGGACAAATGCATAGTAATGTTTTAAAAATAAAAGCAGCTCCAATTAATCATCATAGTATTTGGGCCATGGAGAGTGTTATTTCAATACTGTCAGAGTTGTAGTTCAATAGTAATTGAATGATAAAGTATCCCCCTCCCGCCCCTTTTAATGATGTAACACTGCTCACCTCAGAGCAGAAAGGTCGTGTTCAGATGGATTAGAGGGACAATCTTCAATTAGCATAAGGGAAAAACCTGAAAAACTGTCAAGGGGGGCAGGGTTTTCATTGTTCTCACAGTAAGAAGATTGTCCCTTGCTGCCAGCTGTCTGATGGGAGCCGGCTTACACTAGGAAAAAGGGGCAGGAGGGGGATACTTTATCATCCAATTACTCTTGAACTACAACTCTGATAGTATTGAAATTTCACTCTCCGTGGCCCAAATACTATGAAGATTAATTGGAGCTGCTTTTATTTTGAAACATTACTATCCCTTTAAGTCTCACAATCAGAATGCCACAAACACAGATACTGTGCATAACAATTTCTATAGACATACAATGGAAACCCAATGATTACATTTTATCAAAAACAAGGTACACCTTAATCCTTTGAGTACCAGGGAGATATCCAACTAATTGCTAAGCAATGCGTCGGATACCTCTCTGGCACGCAAAGGGTTAAGTGGATGTCTATGTTACTGCACCCTATTTGAGAACTGATACCTTACTCCATTAAAAAAACCCACCAAATTCTGATGACTCACAGTCTTACAAATGGTTAAAATACATCTCAGATAGTAATACACTGAGTTAATAGGACACATCTTAAATCTGTCTTTTACTCTTCATTAATAAGCTTATAAAATAAATATACAATATATCTGATACATTTTACATCCTTGAACCCATGATACAACCCAGAGACCTTAATATGAATAACTTGTGTTTAACCATTGATATCCTTTGACTCATAAAACAATTAGCCAATAACACATGGGGGGTGATTTATTAAGTGGCGAATGGATGAATGTGTTATGAAATCAGAGGGTTTCCTTGAGTATTAGAGATCTGTAATTCATCATATCTGGCACTCACTCATTCATCAGGAAGTATGTGCCAGCTACATTTGCCAATTCCACGTGCCAGCTTTAGGCTGGTGGTTCTCATAGAAGAAATGATAGGGAACACACATATTTTGTATGTGCATGTGAGTGTATCGACAGAATGCTAGTGTTTATGCAAAAATAGTCCAAAATCATATACAGTATTATATTTATATCTCATATATTTATATTCCCTATCTCTATCTCATATGTTTATGTTTTATTTATATTATGATATGTCTACTATATCCATTTTTACATGTACTGTTTATTTTATATTAAACTCATATTTAGTATTCCATTTTGGTGAGATAGTTTAGTAGTTGGTTACTACACCAGCTGTTAAAACCTCAGGGACACAGGTTCTAGTCTCAGCAGAATCATTGCATCCTTAAAATGAGTACTCCAGGACATATTTGAAAATGAGAGACAATCTCAATGTATCCTTCCTGGTATATATATATTCTGCCTCCAGCCAATGGTGATGCCCTGTGAGGATCTCAAGGTGCTCGCAGGGCAGTACCATAGACGGAAGTCCTGATATTGCATTGAAGGGAAGCGGGCGGTAAATGCCAGCATGCCACCAGCAGGGAAGATGGGGATCTAATTGCAAGTAAGGGTTATTTTGAGAGAGGATTGTGCTGGGAGGTGGGAGGGAAGGAAGGTATCTGGCAGCCTTCATATACATACAGTATATATATATATATATATATATATATATATATATATATATATGCATTTTTTTTTAATTGTGGCAAAATTCTGGTGCATAATACGCACCCCCCACTTCACATAAGGTGAAGAGATTTTACGGTACTCTACTATTCCTTTTGTAGTTGTGGCCCATTTTGGTCTTCCTATACACGTTAAGACCATACAGTATAGCAGCTTCCTCGTATTGTATATCTTATTATCACTTATTATTTTTTAGGGATCTAGTGGACCATCAGCAATAGTTTATTTGCTGGATGAATACCTGAAGGTATCCATCAATGATTGTGGCAAAAAGGTAGCAAATAAAAGCATATGATCTTATTGCCTCTTGCAAATCCCAGACATTCTGAAAATCATGTTGATGAGTGCTAAGTAGAGAAAAGACTTGGTAGACCACAGACATTAGGAAAGAATATGATCATTAACCCTTTGAGAGCCAGAGAGGTATCCATGCATTGCATTCGAATGAGTTGGATATCTCTCAAATGGTTAAACTCACTTGTAAGAAATATACACTGGAAAGTATATTACTACACTGATTACTGATCCCATTGGTTAGATATCGATCTCTGCCAATGAGACTGCTCCAGCCTACAGACAGAAGCCTCCGTCATCGGAAGAGGCTGGCTAGAGGGAGGGGAGCGGAGGCAGAGTTACAGACTGCGGGTATAGAGCTGTACCCGCAGTCTCTCCAGAAGTGCAGTCTATAAATGTTAATTAAAAAAAACAATATTCAAGAATTCCATATAATCACTAGGTAATCTAACATTTAATACACATTTGTACTGGGGCGAGAGATCCCCTTTAAGTTGGCATTTTTGGCATAGTTTATTGGCTATACACTTAACTGTCATTTTGACATCAGCATCTGGATTTGTCTATTCATAGATATAGTATTTATTATTGCTACTAGGGTTTTAACTTCAAATAATGTTATCTTTGACTAACCAATCAATGAGTCTTTAAAATTTGTCTGACATCATATTCTAGATCCAGCCTATCAGGGAAGGATGGGTTGTGACTTTCTTATAAGAGTTTTGTTTGACTATTAAATGCATTGTGCTAGAAGCCAAGAGTCTCTTTGTTCGGACTTCCATGAAGTAATAAACTTGACCACAGCTGAAGAAACCTGAGAGAACCACACCTTCATCTGGGACCGGTAATTATAAGTTTTCTTTACAATTAATTCTGTATAGCCCTATATCTGGGATAATAATTCTTATAATAATTTTTAATTTGGACTTGGCCAACCCATAAAGAAATTATTATAATAAGCCATAATTGCTTTAATTTATTCTTGGGAACGAAACAGGATTAATTATCTAATTTGTCCAGATAAGTGTGAGATAGTTTGATAGCAATTTTTGATTAAATAGCGTTATGAATTAGTTTTAAATCCAATTATTAACACCTATAGAGCCACATGCATTTGTGTTTCTGAAAAGGTCATTGGGCTTATATTCAGTCTGGTGAATTTTATTATTAAGCTTTATTTTGCTATCTGGAAAGTTTTTCCATATGTTTCTATCTTGGTGTGTGTTTCATAGGATTCTTTCTTTCATATGTTGTTTTATTGCATGATAAGTGGGGCCTAGAACTTTTTCTGTTAAAAGAATCACATGTGATTGTTCTGACAGAACAAAAAGAGATGCTGCCATCTTGGGTGCGGTAACAGTTTTCTTTTATAACCCATAATATTTGGTTAACCCTTGTAGTGCTATATGTGTAGCAAACAGGATATTGCCATAGTCAATTTTATAGTATATGTTGCATGCAATGTATTACTGTGAATTGCTTCCTAAACATATATTATTTTATTTATTTATGATTATATTGTAATTATAACCTGTTATTGGCAAAATATATATACAATATTATATTTCACCCAGAAGGTATGAAAACAGTAGATAAATAGTTAAAACTATAGTTGACCAATCTGGTACATTGCGCCTTCCAGATAAGTTTCTAAATCTTGAAATATCTTGAAATATTTTGTATGTGGTAAAAAGACTTGCAATGAGATATGTGGCCAAACTGGACCCAACTCACATAACAAAATCCCTTCTACCTAATTTAGCATTTTCTATACAGGCTTTGGGGCAGGTATTTACATACACTTCAATCAACTTTATTATCATTAATTGTTAGGACAATTAACCCTTGCTATGCTGCTGTGTTCAAATATTGTTATATCATACCTCTGGATACACCTATGTAAGGTTTAATCCTGTTTTACTGCATGTCACTTTCTATATCTATATCTTAGTATATCACTAAGTCATATTAGAAGACATATCGAGTCATTTTGTTTTCACCTATATTCCTATCACACTGATTACCATTATGTATATTATATTTTTATTTAAATAAATGATATATATTTTTTGCACAAATATGCGTAATTAATTATATTAATCAATTCTGTCCCGCTAAGTAGCGTGTCAATACCTAGTTTGTATAAATTTCTTAAATTAATTTAACCATCTATTTTTATTTATTTAAGTGAGGTTTACAAATATAATTGGGTCTCCTGTTAACCCTTTCCTTGTTTATATCCGCGACAAGGCAAGGCCATACATTTCAAAGATTTCATTACCTTTAAACATTTGTAGTCGCTGCTCTAGGGGTAAAAAAAGCAAGTGACCTCTCATTTGATGCACTTGATTCTTCTTGTCTATAGTTGTTACAAACATTTACATGCAGGGCCGGATTTACATAACAACAGGTGCCTCTACGCAAAGCATTCTAGGTGCCCTTAGCTCCGCCCATGACCACACATCCACTCCTTACAAGACTCCGCCCACAGTCCCACCCACTGTTTCCTGGTACAGTAAATACCTTTGGCCTATAGAAAGCAAGAACAAAAAAAGATAACTCCTTATTTGCTAGAGATCTCCTCAAAGCATTTCTCCACAATGCATTGGAGATTTATCTAGCATCCAAGGGGTTAAATATTTGCCCGTAAAGGAATATACAACTGGTACCGGGACACTGAGATTGCTCTGGTCACACCCATAATTTAGTATGTGGGTGTGGTCAGGAGAGCTGAGGCACCGACCCTCAAAATTTGGTGCACTAGGCAGTTGTCTAGTTTGCCTATTGGAAAATCCAGCCCTAGTTAAACCAACGGGGATTTGTATTCGTTCCCTATGGTGCAGTTGGCTAGCCAAAGAATTGTTCCACTTTTCTTTGCACTTAACCCTTTGAGTGCTTTGCAGTGCTTTACATACCCCTCTAGTACGCAAAGTGTTAAGGCCCAATATGTATTTGTATTCTCTCTTATTAGTGAAACTGGAGAATTCCTTTATGCAATCAATTTGCAATCTTAAAGAAGCCATTTTTAATATCTAAATGCTTTTTGTGTCCCATTTGTGCTAAAATGATGTTTTATAGATGATGGGTTATTGATATTGCCTACTAATCTAGAAATTCCATTAGCGCATCCTAATTATAAATATTTACAGCAGACATATTTCCATTCTGAATTGGAGCAATTACATTAAGAAATGGAAGCTAACAGTGAAATTTATTTTCAAATCTTCCTGGAAAAGATTTTTTTTTTTCAAATGTGCTATATTTATCCACTGTAATTCTCTGTCAGCTTCAGCTATTTTTTTTTTCAAATAGAAAGTTGACTAAATGTTACCTTTCACCTTTTAAAATCAGCTTGGCACCTACCCAGTGGCTTAGTTCAGTCAGATAAAGTATTAAACAGAACAAACTAAACAGTATACACGGAACAAAAGGTCAATGAATACGTTTTCGATTGGTGAGGGCAAACAAACAGCACTTCAACTGCCAATCACTGCTTTATAAAAGAACTTTCACTTGACAATTTCTCACCTTAGCATCCATTTTGTATCATTATTCCTCCTAATTAATTCATTCCAGCGTATATGTTCTGGCAGCTTCAGAAGACGGAGTGAAGAGGAGGGGAGGGAGGTGATTTCATGACAGGTAAGTAATTAATTAAGCAGGCTGTACCACATAGTTTAAAGTACTTAGCTTCGCTGAGGTAAAAGAGTCCCTGACTACTATACCAAAATCTCTAAAACCATTTCACTGATTGAAAAACAAAAGCAAAAAAGTATAGTGAATTAAAATTTATATATTTAATGAGCCTAAAAGATGGCACGTGAAAGATCCACTTAAACCCTTTGAGTGCCAGAGAGGTACGCAACACATTGCAAAGTACCCCTCTGACACCCAAAGGGTTACCTTTTTGTTTTATGTTATTTTTTTGAAATAAATTCAAAAAATAGATAACCTTATTACTTATAAATACAAACCTAAATAAAGCAATTTTGCGACAAAATAACCCTATATAGGGTATCCTATGATACTTACCCTCTCCACAAGTCTGATCCTCTAGAAGCAGACCTGTCAAGGAGTCCAGGGCTATATTTCAACAATCATCAGATCAGGTGCTATCCCTCTAGCCCTTTGGTAATAGTGACTTAATGTGTGCCTTGGAGCCAAAACCACGACTCACATAAATTGCTGGGAACAAGATTTCTATACAAACTCAAGTAGTCTATTGGGCTTCTTGTGCAACCAGGAAAGCCTGTGGCTTCGAGTCACAGACTTCCTGGATTTGTCCAGCTCTGCCCGGCCAACTTGGGAGGGGGAGGGCAAAATTCTGAAATCCAGATGGCAGACAAGAGCCGGATTTGAGCTGCACAGTCAACCCAAGGCTTTTTACTAAAATGTGACCGTTAATCTTTAATGTGACAGTCCACCTCCTTTTTGATTTTCCATATTCTGCAAATGCATATGTCAAATAAAATTGCCTATACTTTGTACTTTTTTAATCTTCAGCTTTTTTTTCACATTCATAACATTGACAATCACATCCCTGAATATCAGTTTACCGACAGCTTTCTGTCAGGAATTGTAAAAGCAGAGGTAGTGATTACAATTTAACCCTTTGAATGCCAGAGATATACCAAGTGAATTGCATTGCATACCTCTGCGGCAGTGGCAGGGGTCGCATCTACGATCGGGCCTGTCACTCCAGTGGCCCGGCCGCCCTCTGCAACCCTCCGCCTGGTGCCCGCAATCTCCCTTTGGCACTCTAGTAATACAGAGCGCTGGGAGATGACATCATCTCACAGCGCTTTGCATTACTAAGAGGACCACGTGGGAGCTCCAGGTAGGAGGTAGGAGATGGGGGCATTGTGGAGATTGAGGGGCATTGTGGAGGGGGTCAATGTGGTCAAGAGGGGCCAGTGTGGTGGGGGGGCCCATGGCACTTCTTGCACCAGGGCCCGGAGGCTTCTAGTTACGCCTCTGCTCTGTGGCACTCAAAGGGTTAATGGTGTGCATGATCCATTGAATACTCTTTATGCTATATATATAATTGACTCGAGACATGCTTTTCTGGTGCAAGGATACTGTTGCATAATACAACTCTACCAGCTTTTACAGTCCATGAAAGGAATCTCTCTGGAAACAGATATTGAAGGAGCTTACTGTGATATAAAATTATAAAGAAAATAGCTAAAGGTGAAAAAAAGAATAAAAAGTATAGGCCATAAGACTTTAAATATACTTCAAATTCATCATCTATTAACCCTTTGAGTGTAAGAGGGGTACACAACTCATTGCGAAGCAATGCGCTACGTACCACTCTGGCACTCAAAGGGTTAAGTTAAAAAGGATACTGGCTGTCTTTTTAATGATTTGAGCATATAGTTTTCTCATAAATAAGTCTTAGCTTTCAAAGAGTAAATGTTACCTTAAGTATAAATGGCTTTTAACATATTTAATAGATAGAGATACCTAGGTAGGTACCCTACATACAGCAGTAATGCACATCTACTTATTTTTGACAATGTGTCTGCAATTTCCTGAATATAGTAATCTCTGTTGAAGTATGTCTCTAGATTATACATGATAGCAACAAATAATGGACTTTAAAAGGCCTGAATGACAAATAAAGGTCATTAGTCTCTATGAGTTAGCTGTGGACTACATCTTGAAGGAATCTGTCAAGGTGAACCCTTCTGCTAAACAAGTTAACCCTTAAACACAAGATGAGTGTGCAACGTATTGGCCCTTAAAGTGATAGTAATGTTTCACAAAAACAGTAGCTCCAATTAATCTTCATAGCAATTGAGCCTTAGAGAGTGTTATTTAAATACAGTCAGAGTTGTATTTCAAGAGTAATTTTATGATAAAGTTTCCCTCTCCTGCCTCTTTTACCTAGTGTAAGCCACCTCCCCTCAGATGTGGAATCTGGTCCATAGACCAGACAGCTCACAGCAAGGGTCAATATTCTACTGTGAGAACAATGAAAGCCCTGCCCCCCTTGACCAGTTTTTCAGCTTTTTCCCTTAACTTAATTGAAGATTGTCCCTCTCTGCAATCTACATGAACACCTCCTTGCTGTTACATCAGTAAAAGGGGTGGGAGGGGGATACTTTATCATTCAATTTCTCTTCAAGTACAACTCTTACAGAATTGAAATAACACTCTCCAAGGCCCAAATACTATGATGATAAATTAGAGCTGCTTTTATTATGAAACATTACTATCCCTTTAAAGGTTAAGGGTCACTTGTTCCTAGGGTATAATTCCCTTTAAAGGGAAAGTAATACATCTATTAAAGTGATGGTTCGAGTTTTCTTTACTCTTTTTTGAACATGTAGCACTATATTACATTACTTACAGTTTTGCAGATCAAACACTATTCAAGAAAAAGGATCCCTCTCCCGATCCTTTCCACCTGTGTCACTCAGCCTCTCAGTCTGGTCCAGATGGAGAGTGACGAGGGACAATCTTCAGTAAGCAAAAAGAAAATCCTGTCCTCCTTCGTCAAGGGAGGCAGGGTTATCCTTATACTTATTGTGTGAAGATTGACCCTCACTGCATCCGTCTAGTCACACAACCGGATTCTAGATCAGATGGGAGGCAGCCAGAAAGGGCAGAGGGGGATCCTTTCGACTTGAAGAGCGCTTGAACTACAAAACTGTAAGTAATGAAATATAGCGCTACGTGTTAACAAAAAAAAATAAAGAAGACTCGGTCCTCCGCTTTATTAGAAGTATTACTATCCCTTTAAGTAGATAGAAAAACTGGCAAACAGGATAGGTCACTTGGTTCTTTCAGACATCAAATACTATTTTTATCGTGTTTCTTTCTGCAGTTAAATCCATTTTTTTTTTTATTATAACTGGCTAACCTCAGGCATATGGTGAGAATAAAGAAACCTGTTTTTGTACAATAAAAAAAGAAAACATCTCTTCAGGGGATTTTTACATTCGTTAGTTTCATTAACCACTGAAAAGCTGAGATCCTGCCTAAGCACAACCATATCCACCACAAATATAGATTGGTCAATTATCCCCAGCATCTGTTTAACCAGAGTGGAAGCAAGTTTTGCATGAAGAGAACTAAATGGATTGTTTTCCAATGTTTATTCTGTTTTCGTAGAAACAATACAAAGGAAATGTACAATCCGCAAATAAGAACACACAAAAAATAAATCAAACTGACAAACAATGTGGAATGCAAATTACAGACATAATAGCCATGAGGCAGAATTATGTAGCATTATACATGATAATCTAAAAACGGAATGTCTTCATCTGGTGTGTTATCATGGTTCACTACATGAATATTTCAAAAGGAAGCCATTTTTAACCCCTTAGTGACCAGCCGTGCGCACACGCGGCCGGCACTTAAGGCCTGCTGAACATTTTTTTCCCATTTGTTTCAATTACTTCCGGGACGTACATGTACGTCCTCCGTCCACCTGGGACATCCGCTCAGGACGTACTTGTACGTCCTTGGGCGGTAAGGGGTTAACCCTTTGGGTGTCAGAGGGATGTCCAACACATTGCAAATTACAGAAATCATAGCCATGAGGCAGAATTATGTAGTATTATACATGATAATCTAAAAACGGAATGTCTTTATCTGATGTGTTATCATGGTTCACTACATGAATATTTCAAAAGGAAGCCATTTTTACCCCTTTGAGTGTCAGAGGGATGTCCAACACATTGCAGAGCAATGTATTGGACCCCCCCCCCCTCACGCAAAGGGGTAAGCTCAGAAGACAAGGAATACCTTTTTGTCTGGGGTAAAGTTGGGCATAAAATTTAGCCACTAGAAGGAATAGCTGAGATATTACTTTTTTTTGCACCTGCAAGAAGGCTGGTTCTGCTAACTTCGTCCCATGGTCATACCTCCCAACATCCCAAATGATCAAAAAGGGACACTTTGAGTTTAGGGGGTGTGGCTGGTGGGTTGGGCATTGCTGAGGTCAAAGAAAAGGAGAAAGATGAAGATAAGAGACAAATAATGTAGCATGCATGCCTCCCAATATTTCAAGTGGCCAAAGAGGGGTACTTTTGTTAGGTGGTGTGGCTGATGGGCAGGGCATTGTCAGGAATTGTTTAAGATATTTCATGACCTACTGGCACTTCTTTGTGTAACTGATTAAATGATTTAGAACAAGACCAAAGTATTTTATTTAACACGTATGCTGAGGTTTACACAAATATGAATGTAAGTTTTATTGCTGTGGAGCAATGTGATACACTTATGCACACACCATACAGTCTGATCTCCTATAAAGAGGGTCACCAAGGTGGGGAAGAGGGACAGAGGGATTTGGGGCTGTCAATCCTAAAGAGGGACACTTGGGATGTATGTATAGTTATGATCTCTGAGTGAAAGTGAGTGTGCGTGTACATAGCTGAGTGTATACGTTTGTGCATATGAATGTTTGATGATAAAGTGTGCACGTCCTGGAATTTGGGGCCCATTGAAATCAATACCCTTTACTTTCCAGCATAGACAGAAGTGATATATTGCTTCCCATGAGAAATTCCACAGCAAGGAAAATCATTTCTCCTATTCCATAGAAATTCCAACAGGAAGGAACTGATACTTGTCACGTGTCCCTAGGTAGGGGGCCTAAATGACCGCATGATGGTCCATAATGCAGCAGCTTAAAGCACGAGTTGACAAGAATTAGGACTCCTGCTTTTTTTGGACTACAACTCCCATCATCCTCAGCCAACCATTGATGGTTTTCCTCTTTACACTGCTTGAGCCACAAGGAAAGCAATGGGAAGTGTAAGGGCAGTTTAGGATGTTCTGTTCCTCTGTACCTTGTTTCTCGCTTTGTATTGAGTAGAGGGAACTGTAGTAACATTGGTCCTTATTTATAAAAGCAAATTGGGGTTATTCTGGAATAAACCAAATTCACCATAGGGGACAAACAACATTTTTTAAATTTCTGTTCATTTGAATAGCGCTATTTAACCCCTTGAATGCCATAGAGGTCTCCAATGCATTGCTTCTCAATGCATTGGAGACCTCTCCAGCATCCAGGGGGTTAAAGGCACAATTGAATTTAAC
Source organism: Rhinophrynus dorsalis (assembly GCA_037306005.1). NCBI lineage: Eukaryota > Metazoa > Chordata > Amphibia > Anura > Rhinophrynidae > Rhinophrynus > Rhinophrynus dorsalis. The sequence continues at coordinate 212,398,462 of CM074725.1, forward strand.
AGGAATTTTCATTTGTCCCCTCTGCAGTTGTTTTACTCCAGAAAAACTCCAGTTTTCTCTTATACATATGGGTCATTCTTCCTGTTTCCTGCACATGCTATATACAGGCATTTTGGGCTTGCTGGTATTAGAGTCTGAATGCTGGCAGAGCTGTCCATGCTGGTATGCACTAAAGGCATCTGTATATATGGAAAGGTAGGATTTTACACATTACAGATAAGCACAGCAGATTTGTACATTTCCCAGATTGATTCAGAATGGGTCATAAAGTTGATAGGGCCACAGCCCTGGTGAACCACCCCTTTCTGACTATGACTCAAAGGTGCAAACATAAGTATGCATACCTCCCAACATTTCAAATTGCCAAAGAGGGACAATTGTGTTTTAGGGGGTGTTTTAGGGGGTGTGGTTGGTAGGCGTGGCATTAACGAGACTTTTTAGGCTGTTTCATGACCTCTTGACACGTCCTTGTGTTACCTAATAAATGACTTATAACAAGACCAAAGTATTTTATTTAAACACACTAATTTATAAACACAAATACTGACGTTTAAAGAAACAATAATGTGAGTTTTATTGCTGTGGAGCAATGTGATACACTTATATACACACCAGACAATCTGATTTCCTAAAAAGAGGGACATTAGGGTGGGAAAGAGGGACAGTGGGATTTGGGTCTAAAAGAGGGACACTTGGGAGGTATGAGTATGTATGTATGTATATTTTTATTTAAATAGTGACAATCTGTGTACTTGGCAGTTTACAGTTTACATTTAGAATAGAAGGGATACAATAAGTGAGAGGATTAAGTGCTTATAAAAACAATCATAATGGGAATACCAGGTGAGTATGCATTATGATAAAATGCCTCTGCCCCATAGAGCTTACAGTCTAAGTACAGGATGGGTGACATACAGATACAAGCAGGTAGAGGGTGAAGTGCAGTTTTTGACATACAAGATAATGTCTCCCTATTATGGCAGTGCTATGTTTAAATGTTCTTTTAGCTTGTATTGAATGTAAAACACAAACAACTAAATGCACAAGGAAATAAATGTAAGTCGTTACTTGCTAGCTATTCATTATTTTTATCAGTGATCAAGTTACACTCACTCAGTTAAAGAAACACCAACATCTCCTAATAAATAATCCCCCCCCACACACCCGTACACTTACTCTATTCTCAATAGAACTGCCACCATGAATTAATTCTTCATATAATTCTTTATTGCAAAACTCCAGAACCAAGAACACCATTCACTGAAGTATTACTTCCGCCTTGGGTGTGGGGGGGATTACTTATTAGATGTTGGTGTTTCTTTAATTGAGTGAGTGTAACTTGATCTCTGATAAAATAATGAATAGCCACCAGGCAAAGACTTTAGTGGTAGGAGATTTAGAGTTCTGGAGTAAGGCAACAAAGAATCATGTCTATCTCCATGGATTTGATATTCAGTACTAATTTAGTTTTTGAACCATTCTGTGAAGAATTGATTATTAGTGACCATTAAGATTTTAGAAGATGCTCTGGTGGAAAAGTGGGTCTACCACATGAAATGCATGTCAGGGCATTTGATGGGGGAGGGAGCAAGGAATTTGTTTATGCTACTACACTTTTAAAGTGGATGTATCACCTATGCACAACATCCCCTAAATAGTTAGGTAACATATCCAATAGCGCTAAAACCTTATTATTATTTGATTTAAATGTAACTTACAAAAGTATCTGCTGCAGCCACTTCCAGGTGCCTGCAGTTCTCCATGGTTACAGAGCTCTGCCTCTGCTCCCCTCCCTCCTCCGATGACAGAGGCATCTGTCAGTAAACTGGAACAGTCTCATTGGCAGAGATCGATATCTAGCCAATGAGAGCGCTCCAGCTTACTGACAGAAGCCTCCGCCATCGCAGGAAGGTGGAGAGCAGAGGCAGAGCATCGGGCTACAGTCTATACGGAAGTGGCTGCAGCCCAGACTTTTATAAGTTACATTTAAACCAAACGGAGGCTTAAAATAAAATAATAACATTTTAATGCTACTGGATGTGTCACCTAACTATGCACGAGTATGTCGTGCATAGGTGATACATCCACTTTAATTTTCTTGGATGACTATTTCCACACTTCAACTATGAAGAATGTTGGAGACAACAGAAGGTATTCTGAACTCTGCATACCTCCCAAGTGTCCCTCTTTACGAGGAACAGCCCCCCCCCCCCTTTGAGACACAAATCCCCATGTTCCTCTTTCCCACCATGATGTCTCTCTTTTTAGTAGATCAGACTGTGTGGTGTGTGTGTATATAAATGTATCACATTGCTCCACAGCAATAAAACTCACATTAATATTTGTTTAAACTTCAGTATATGTGTTCATAAATTAGTCTATGTAAGTAAAATAGTTTACGCTTGTTCTAAATAATTTATTTCAGTTACATAAAAAACTGTCGATAGGTCATGAAATAAACTAAAACTTATCTGTAAAATAAAAGTGTCCCTCTTTGAACATTTAAAATGTTGGGAGGTATTTATCTATAATTGACATTATGCATTATTAAGTATTTTCTGCTGATTTTGTTTACTTGTGCTGTAATTCCTGTCTCACTGATATTACATATGTGTGTCATTACTAAGTCGGACCCAGGTCCAAACAAACTGGGGAGTCTGTTTAACCCCTT